>OX422144.1:82251187-83451187 GCA_949129095.1 Volucella bombylans
CCGAACTCGATAACGATCTTTGATGTTTTTTTTTTTTTTTTTTTGTAAGAAAAAATCAAAATATGAGTGCAAGAAATGTATTTTCAATGACATTCTGCAACCTAAATCCTTATAAGTTTTTAACAAATATGCGACGACCATTACAGAAATGTCGTCTCGATGATGTACTAAAAACAAGTTTATTACAGCTTTCAATGATGTTCAAGCTACTAGTTCCTTTGTATTTACTATAGCTTAAGGTCAAAATTAACCTACATACAGTGGGTTCCAGTTTAGGTTTTCGTCCTGATAGCTGAAGATTCCTGAAGTTATGGCGAACAAAAAATTGTATAGGCCGTTAAAATGAGGAGCCTCTGATATCGTGGTAAAACTTCTTATAAGGCCGTGGCTTTCTAACAGATTCAGTTTAAGCAACTGTTGTGCACATTTTTGAAAGAGAATTTCAGTGTGCATAAAATACTAAAATTTCGTCGAGTCCGATGAACGATGTATTTTTAGTTAAATGGATATGTAAATAAGCAAAATTGCCGAATTTGGGGTGGAAAAATCCCAGAAGACTTCATCGAGACGTCCTTACAACCATTATAACTCACTGTTTGGTGTGCTAATCGGCTCATATTTCTTTAAGGACGATGCCGGTCAGAATGTTACCGTTAATGGAGGGTGCGAAACATGGCTTCTGACTTGTTCGTTCCTCAGTTGGATGGCATTGATGTGACAGAGCTTTCGTTTCAACAAGATGAGGGAAACATAATGGACCTGTGAACTGGCCTCCACGATTGTGTGATCTCACACCTTTAGATTGCTTTCTTTGGGGGTTTGTGAAGTCACTAGCCCATGCAGAAAAACCAGAGGCGTTGGACGATTTAAAAGTCAACATTCGCCGTGTTCGATAAAGTTGTCGAAAATTGGCTTTCACGATTTTATTTTTTTTTATATAATTTACGTTCGCCTAAGGGTTAGATACTCTTCCCTTTTTACTGTGGTCAGGGCGCGGCGGAAAGGTAGAAGAAGGGGAAAGGAAAATTGTTCTCCTTCTGAAAATGAGCTCGTAAAGCAACAAACGTTTTCAACTGAATTTGTATATTCTTAAGAAGGTTATTGCTATAATTACAATAGATAAGAGTTTTTGTTTGTAGTTTTCCCTTTCCTATTCCTTATTACCAAATCTTAGTTGTAGAGAATTAAAGAAAGTATCCTAAAACGGTCACAGTACGTGACCAAACACCCTTTTTCCCTTCCCAATTTCTCCCCATTCTTGAACGATAATGACGATATCCTTTTCTTTATTTTTGGCTCGTACTTTTTAAATGTAACGAGTAATAGGTGGTAGAAAAGAATCCCCCCCATCCGTCGAGATTTAACCCGGAAAACCGCTAGCGTACCATATCACTGCTAGGGAAGAGAACTTAACATCTCGTACCCCTCGTTAGTTTTGTTACAAGACAATAATATTGGTTTTTTTAATGTGATAACCAGAGAGGCACACGCCAAGTTAATCTTTTTTCTTTGGTGGAAACACTTTATAAATCTCGATTCGTTATTCCTGATTTATAATTTGGTGGAAACACACTATATGATTCAGCGCAGGGATATCGTAGCAGTGCAGCAAGCACCACGAGCATAAGTGCTGCTCATAAGACATAGGCTTGTTAAAACTGAACCACCACCACCGTCTCAATTATGTCCCACTGACACTTTCGATCAAACTGAATTTCGTTTGTTTTTGATTTAAGACCATTAAAATTTTGTCCAATTGATATAGCTTACTAAAAAAAAAAAATATTTACCTAGAATCACCTGCGGCGGTTCATTTTTGTCCCGCCATAATTAAACGTATTGAAAAGGAACAAAAATTGTAAAAACCACAAAAACGGCTGACGACTTGTAATCCATACACACCACCGGTACCAACTACCAAGCCCAGCAGTTACAGCTACAGTATTCGTAAAAGGGATGAATGATGGAAATCAAGTTTTTATTGCCAAATAATTTACTTACTTATGAAAAAGTAAGTCCTGAGTGTATTTGCTACACAAATTCTGTGTGATTATTCCACGAAAGTTTCGATTTGCTTTCCTGGTCATGGAGGGGGTGGAAGTTATGAGACAAAAAGCAATTGATCATTGTCACTCAAAGCCTTTCTCTAGCATGGAACTCTAGCAAAATATCGCTTCGCACTAAGTTAAAATCTCTATTGCTATATGCATGTGAAATGTGGAAATGCTCCGCCAACATGTCTTGACCCGGTGGCCACAAACGATTTTCATCAATGAATTGTGGCTTAGGACTGGACAAACAAAAGTGGATGTTGACATAAAACAAAGAAAATGGCGCTGGATTGGCCATACACTGAGGAAACCAGTGTTCGAAACAGTGCTTCCGATGGAACCCTTAAGGTGTAAGGCTAGTTGGTAGTCCAAGAACAACATGGAGGTCAACTACTCGTATTATGACTGAAGCTCAGTCCGAAAATTTGCGATAGTTGGCACAGCTGAGGTATAGAGCTGCAAACAGAGAGAGATGGATGGACCTGGTTGTCGCCCAAAGCTCCAGGAGGAATTAAAGTGTTGCTGCTAACAGCAGCTTCCGAAATAAAAGAGGAAGAAGGAACTCAAAACAGTTGTTTGTCGCTAATAGTAAGGAAGGTATCCATGTTTTTATGTTGGGTTACTGCTACTTTCGCGCCAGTACATAGTACAATATGTAGATATGTCTAGTCGACGTCCAGTGATATTCAGACCGCAAGAAATTGTTGCTGTTTTGAAGATATTGTGGAATTTGAATCGGATGGTGAACCTTTGCTCTGACTTCTGATCATCATGTATTGCCGGAAGAAGAAACTACTTCAAATTTTTCAAGTGAAGAATCTGAAGATACTACTACCATACTACCATAGAGCTACCCACCACTAATCTAGCCCAAGGTAACATGATTGTTTATTTTTTTTATTTATTTTATTTTGTGTACATGCATTCACAATGAGAATTCACTTATAAAGATGTGAAAGGAAAACATTTAGTTATAACTTAAGTTTAATTTTATCAAAATTATTATATTTCAAAAGAGAGTTACGTTAAATTTGATATACTATAACTACATCAATTTTATTTATATTTCATCTTTAAATGGAAAAATATAAATTGGAATTAAAATGGCTTGAGAAGGTTAGAGAGATTAAAGTTAGTTATTATGTTTAAAGAAATGTTGAAATTCTCTTTTAAACCGTCGTGCGCTATCTTACTTTCGTAAGTTGCGTGGGAGTGAATTCCAAAGACGGATAACAGCAATAATGAACTATCTCTCAGATGTTAAACATGCAAATTGCGGAAGCAGTACATTAAATCTGTTGGATGCCGGAAACTGTGTTTTTTCGTAAAGATTGACGAATGACATGTTCACTAAGTTTTTAGCATAGTTTAGTCATATTTTCCGAGACAATAAACATATCTAATTGTGCTATAGAGCGCACCTTCCTTTTGCTCTCAGCGTCGCAGAGTTCCGCATACTTTAAAAAGCAAATGAATAACTAAAGCAAGACAATCCATTGAGTTCGAAGATCACAATATGTCTTACCCACTATAGAATTTATATGGTTTTTCCATGTTAGTGTTCTATTGAAGACTACACCTAATTTTTTTGAAGAATCAAGGAATTCAATATTTGTATCATTCAACATTACGTCTGGAAAATATGACAAATCTAATTTAGTTTTAGAAATAATTAGACATTTACATTTCCCTGGATTTATTACTAATCCACATTTTAACGACCAATCTGAAATTCATTGAAGCTCTTCATTTAAATCATTAGCACAATCCTCAATGAGGCCTAAGGGACAACTTTGATAAATCTGAATATAATCAGCATAAATGTGTTTCAATGGGTTCAATATAATGGTAGCTATGTCATTTATGTAAACTGAAAATAAGAGAGGCCCTAAAATCGACCCTTGGGGTACACCTTTAGTTAAGGGAAGAAAATCAGATAGAACGCCCTCTAATGACACAGCCTCTTCGTTTTCACTTAGATAAGATGAGATTGCAATTAAACGGCACAAAGAGAAACGGAAAAGTAGTGTCTTGATAAGAATAGTGTGCTCTACCATATCAAAAGCCGTAGAAAAGTCTAACACCACTAAAAACGTAATATAGTCAGTATCCATTCTATCACTAATATCTTCAACTATATTTAACAGGGCTGTTGCACAACTATGTTTAGCACGGAAACCTGACTGAACAGGAAGCAGCAAATTATTACGAATAAGAAACTCATTTATATAGTTGTTTATGCATGACCCTTTTAAATATCTTGGAAAGTAAAATCAGGATTGATACTGGTCTAAATTCAACACCTATTCAGTTTTTACGGATCGGAATTATTTTTTCCAATTTCCATTGTTTCGGAAAAATTAAAACGTGAGTTATAAATGGTAGCAATGTTGGCAAAATGGCCTTAACAAAAACTGGATGAACCTCATCAACTCCGATAGGATGTGACATTGCTAAAATTTTATGATACTCGTATACATCTACACTTACGTTTAGTGCTTTTTTTTTTCTAACATTTTATTTCTTAAGGATCCAAAACAACACAAATATAATACTAGGACGAGGTCAAGGTCAAAGTCGCGGATGACTACGAGGTACTCGTACCCGTACAAATTTCTGACTGCCAGTAACATTGACAAACCCTAGCACTAGCGAAAACATTATTAAAGAGCCCCATGAATTGAGAGAAAATCAGGTAACGTCATCTGATGTAACTACGCCATATGTTTCCACAGCCTGGAGAGTGATCAAAATTGGTGGAATTGCTGATAGGTATGTATGCTAATTTGTCTTTAAGTGTCTAAGTGCTTGGCATCTAATTATTTTCAAGAAAATGATTCAACATGTACTATAAAGGAAGTTCGATAGGAATAGGGTACACAATTACGATTGGTCTTTGATGATGGAAGAACTTGATTCAATCGTCGTTATGCTCTACATAAGTGGTACAATTGGAGTATAGAATTTAGAACTGAATTCATTATGTTTAATGAAATGGGTAAATCCTATAATAAAGGCAACAAAGAGTCGTAATCGTTTTCGTGAAATAATAAAGTATTTGCGATTTGACTACAAGTCAATGAGACGACAAAAACTAAGTGAGAATAAGTTTGCCATGATTTCTGATATATGGTATGAGTTTGTTGCTAATGCGTAAAGTTGTTATATACCCGGACCATATATAAGCATAAATGGGTATTACATCGAATGCTTAACAGCAGTAAAATTACACGCAGAGATTTTCTCTTGCAATTAGGAGAGGAATTGAGCAAAAAATATGTTACAAGTAGAAAGACAATTTGAGAAATTTTCAAATTTGTCCGGCCAGCGGTTTACGGGGTATGTCAAACTTCGGCGATTCAATTGTTAATGGCTGGCATTGATTTAAAAACTACAACGATTCTCAACTTACAACTGCTGTTCTTATCCAATTTCAATTAAGGATTGAGAGTTAGGCCCATCTGCTATACCTTACCTAGAAATTGCAAATTGTTTCTTCGACACACCACCACGTACAACACTCAAGGACGAGAAATAGTGCTAGAAGTCATTGACCTCTACTGGCAATTTTTGCATATAATTTTACACGCGATGACTTACATATTCATAACTCGTATAACACTTTCTCTCCCTCAAACACTCATATTCACACTTTGTTACTTTACGCGTACCATTATGAAAGAACTCAATACGTTCCAAAGTGTGGAATTGAAACGATGCACCCTGTGTACGAGTATGTCATCAGGTTATAAAAAGTTTATTTGTCATAAAAACGGTACTCGGTTGTAGGTTGAGCTTGTAGGACTTGTAGGACTTCTGGGTCTTGTAGGTCCCAGTGCATGCCATACCGTTGTTATCATAGCAAAATACTTTTATGTTGGTAGGTCGTACATTTTTCAAAAATCGTCACGGAAGGATGTTAGTACATGTTTCTTTGGCACAGCACTCAGGCATGTTGAATGAACAATGTCGTTGTTGGTCGATTTTTTTATTTTTATTCGTGCAGGTTGCTGGAAGTTGGATGTCAGGATTGGGAGTAGTGGCAAAGAAGCTTTTGTTGGTTCGGTTTTGTTTTCTTACGAACTGAAGTAGGTACAAGCAAGCCATAAACCTAGTGGAAAAGCTGCGTGATGTCTATTTTGATACACTGACTGAAGTTAGTATATACACGATTACACGTATACAAATGTGGAAACATTTTAATTACAATTGCTTTTTACAATGCATTCTACTATCAAGTTGGTTACAAAAAAAGCCGACCTATAACGAAAATAGCCTTGAAGATACGGATACTTGGAGGACAGAGGATTAAGAAAAATGGGTTGAAAGATTTAATTAGAGAATAGTTTTGTCCATAGCACGCTATTGCTACTGTTTTTGCTGCAGTTCATTTTGAAAAAATCCGGCAATAAACCTCCTACGCGTACAAGTTCGAGAGTAGAGTGTGGAAAGCCGGTTCGTGTAGTGTTTAATTACTGGGTGCTATGCTAAATTATAGTTTTTCTCTAGTTTTATAGATGAATTAACTGAAGGGCGTTCAAAAACAAACAGATTTGTACTTAACAATTTGCGGCGTTTGGAAAACATGGAGAAGGTAATTGAGAATTGCGAGTAGCGTCCAACTAATTGAAGTGTACTTGTTTAAAAAATAAATCCTTCTGGTTGAAGTAGCTCCTCCAATTAAGTATTTTGTTTTGCTCTTAATTATGGTTATTTCACTGAGTTTGACAATTAATTAAAGTGTCATTCAAAAATTATTGATTCAAAGACCCGTCACCTAATAAAAGCAGCAAAACTTACAGATTCCACAGTAATGGTAGTGATTATTTTCTTTCAACAAAGATCACAAGGACTTTCTTGCATATTTAAAACTTGCAGATGCTCTAAAAGGTACACATCAATTGAATCCACATCTAATGTAAGTATACAAAGCTGCATACTATATTGCCTACTTCCTGCATAATTCTGCATGAGTAAGTTTGTGTAAGAGTGTGCTTAAAAATCTGTTAGACAGAATTGAAGATGCACTCGACAAGAAAGAACACGCCCTGTACATTTTGATCGGCTTTAAGGGTGCTTTCGACAACGGCATGTGTAACTTGGCCAGACAGATAGGATACTGATTGCTGATGCTGACTATTGACCACAGTCAGCATCCGAATCAGTGTGATGGTGGCGGTAAACAGGGGTTGCTCCCAAGGCGGACTTCTGTCTCTATGTCTTCTCTAAAGGGCCCCCGGTCCAATTATCAAGGCTTCGCGCTTTAATGACGTTGTCTAATAATGAAAACGGGGGCAGAGCAAAGTACTGGGCTTATCGTAAACATATTCAGATGACGCTACCGAAGGTTGCTACGATTCGATCAGTCACAAGTTGCCGGTCATAGGTCTTGTTGGCGGCTGGAAAACCGGTATTCCCTACCAGGACTTAAATCACGGTACCATGGGAGTCAGGAGCCCCCCGGATCTCGGTCCGGGCCTGACTTGTTAGAGGTAGGCCCCATTGTGGGAGCGTCATGGTGGCTGTGGTTTAAACCCAAAATCGCGGGAAGGGTTTCGGCCCAATGTAGAGTTGCAATAAGTACTGGGTGCTGTGACCCTAAGAGCAGTAAGAGGTTTTAGGTCGGCCTCGACTCTTACCAAGGGTGGAACTTGTGCGGGCAACACAGTTCCGAATTGGTATCAGTGGATTGACGGTGAGCGATGGCAATTCGTATCCTTGCTCCCATGGATGTATGGGCATCCCGTAGGTTTAAGCCCACATGGCAGGTACTTACGTTAAACACAAGAAACGTTCTGTCTTCTCTAAAGCGGCAGCCCTAGACGTGATTTACAATTGGTGCATTAGAAATGGGCTTTCAGTCAATCTTCTCAAAACTGAGGTATTCTCTTTACAGAACAAGAAAACTGTCTGCTCTGACTCATCTAGTGCTTAAAGGCATCACCATCCAATTCTCCAAAGGAGCTAAGTATTTGAGTATCATCCTAGATAACAAACTTTTGTGGACTGTGTACGTTGAAAGTCTCTAATCCGCTGTCGTCCTCCTGGCAGTGAAAGGGAGCTGTCAGCAAGTCATGCGGCCTGCCACCGAGAAGTGTTCTCTGTATCTACACCGCTATGATAAGGCCAATTGTATCCTATGAGTGAGTTGCCAGGTGGAATAAGTTATCATGAAAATTCGGTCCGTATCGGCTGCATGGAGCTTTCCCTAGAACGCTTAGCTCTGCTCTATATGCATTGAGGAATCTCACTCCCCTTAATATTCATATCTTCGGCTGCACTCTGAAAGCCATCTACAGTATAAACAAAAAGTGGTCTTTGGTACAACAAGGATTGGAGTTTTGATGACCTTGTGCGCCAGCTGACGCAGTCGTGCTACGAAATAAAAATACGAAATCGACTTTCCCTGTCCCAAGACGGGTTTCCATCAGAATTTGAATTAGGAAAAGAATGTAGTCGGGTCTTCATAGATCACTCCAAAACCGACAACGTTAGATTTCACTCCTCGTTCGAAAAGCTTGCGTCTGTCTTCCATGCGGAGATATACGCATTCCTGATGGCAACAAAATATGTTGTGAAAAACCGGTGGAGGTGCTGAGGCATTTGCATCTGTAGCGGCAGTTAAGTTTAGCTTCCAATCTAGACCGAAAATGCAAGACGTCACTGAATGCAGTAGAAAGGTCACAATGGGACCACTGGAGATTAGATCGCCCATGAACTGGTCAAGCAAGGCTCAAAGGAGAGGTTTTTAGGACCCGAACCTAAATTTGCTGAAAATGCAACATATCTGAGGACAAAGTTTTCGACTTATTTTGAAGCCTGAGAATATGGAGACTTCTTCAGTTGATGAGTATTCGAACGGCATTTGGGATATATACGAGTAGTTCACGAATCAAAGAGTGGAAGAAGTTGGTTAAGAGAACACAGTCTTCCTGGACGTTAAGTAAACCAACTATCTGCCACAATCATTTCCTATTTGTTGATTATGCTCAAGCCATTGGACAAGTGGTAAGAATTAAGAAGAATAAAAGAAAAATCAAATAGACTCACTAGACACTACCTAGACTCACGTTTCAATTTTGGGAGAACACAGTTTCGCATTCGATCCTCAAGATTATATAGTCTTGTATCTTCATCTTTGCCTTCTGAGTACTATCGCAGTCTTGGGTATTATATATAGCAGTATATAAAGTATGCCCAATATGATTAAGAACTGGAAATTATTTAATGATCGCTTATTCCTATTTTTTTAAAAATCTATTCAACTTATTCTACCGACAGCTAGAAGATAGATAGCAAAAAGTCCTACATCATTCGAAGACTAGACTGTTTGCGGATGATACTTTTGTATCTGCTGCTGCAAGTTCTGCGGAGAAGTTCATCAATCGACTGAATGTTGATGAAACAACATTTACTGAAAACATTGTAATTAACGAAGATACAATAATATTGAAATAGTTAATGAAATAAAGTCTTCAAAAACAATGGTTTCCTTCAAAAGTAATTAAATTAACTTAAAACGACAAAAAAAAGCAAAACTACAAAAGATTTCACTTTAACTTAACAAACTAAAAAAAAAAAACTAAAATTCACTCTAATCTAAAAAGTTCAGTTTTCTAGGAAAACAAAAGAAAAAAATCACATTTCACTTAATTCAGTCCGCATTTGTACGAGTACATAAGGTATTTATAAACATAATAACAATTTTTGTTGATATTGCTATTTCGTTGCACACTTGTTCCGCAATCTCATTCCTCCTTTAGTAAGTGCATCACTCTGGAACTTTTTATCGGTGTTTATTTGATACTTCAGAATCTTCAACTTCTCACACGCCGCCGGTGTGATAGCTGCAAAATACGATGAATTTCTGAAATATATTTTATGAAGTCGTTTAATATTGCAATCCCATGTTCCGAATGCAATGATACAGCTTACCTCTTACTGAGTTCTGAAGCATCAACTTCTTCGGCAGCTTCCAGAGGACTTCTGGTTATGGCACGTAATGCAGTTTCGAGGTCACCTGGTTCCTTTGATTCTACCCTTTCAGATGGACCAAAATAATGTGCACTGCTACCAGAAACTAAATCGCGGAGCAAGGCCACCTTAATTGCCTTTTCTTCAAGTTCGGATATAGGAACTTGGTCAGATGGCCCGCCATCCGTCTTGTTGATTGAAATGCATCAAACTGTGACTGCATTTTTTTTGCTCAGTACAAACCTTCAAGAAATTGTCATAAAGTTTCTAGGAGATTGTATTAAATATGCATATAGTAATGATATACCTTTCTACACGAACATGTAGACTTCTAGCATTTAGTTTTTTTGCCACATCACTCCAGAGTTTGTTATCTCCGTCATATTTTCGTCACTTATTAAAAGTTCCATTTTGTTTGGTGTTGCTGACCTAAAATATATATTATACTTCTATTTGGAATATATGGCTAAATTATTGATAATTACTTACATTTCGATGAACTTGCATACACAACAAAACAGTGGAGGATGACAGCACAGACCACCACGTTTTTAATATTTGTGACATCAGAGATTTTGATCTCAGTAGCACTCAAAATTTAGCAAAAATAAACGATAGACGAGACGATAGTGATGGAGTTACATGAAGCAAACTATTGACGATATCGTTCGGTTGGATCGAATAGACGATGATCGTCTGAGAAGTTATGTGATGAGAGCCCTCGCAATCCTCTTTATAATGCTTAGATTATGGGGTAAAACCCCCTGTTATTTGACTCTTTGTTTGTTCACTTTCTTGTTTTGATTTAGGTGCACTCTCTCCAACAGACTTTTTAGCTGCTCAGCATATGAGCACTTATTTCTTTAATTATTTTGAAATCCTTTCACTGTATCTATTCTCTACAATTCTTCTACAATTTTCATGACTGTTTTATTATCATATTACATATTTTCTCACTTTGCCCTTTGAAAGCTTTACTGAAATCATTTACTTTTTCTTATCTCTTCCACACTCTTTTTACATAACTTATGCTCTGTGCATTTTTCATTTCATTAATTCTCTGAATATAGTCTTCTTCAATCGCCTGTAGTAAATTCATAATTTGCCGTTTATTATTATCTAATAGTACGTTTATACCAACCCGAAATTTAACATTTCGAAATGAAATTTCGGAATTTCATTTCACCGTTTACATTGAATGCAAAACATTTATATGACAGCGACTGTCAGCTACAGATTCGTAATTTTTGTTTCAATTTCCTCCGGTGAAAACTCCACCCCTTTATTTTTAAACATAAGGGACAACTCTTTATGTATATGCCCTCTTTTTGGTTTCCCGGAGCCCAACAATATTTTCTTCTCAGAGTTCAACAAGAAACTCCTCGTCAGCGCCTTCCCTCTTCCTCCTTTTCTTATATTTTTTTGTTCTATTTGGTTGAGGCACATAGTCCTTAATGATTGCAAATATTAGAACAGCTGACTTCTTTTAAATTTGTTTTTGTAAGCGCTGAATGACGTGCGGAATACTTAAAAACGTTTGTTCGATTTGACAACCTTATAAATGCAGAGACGAAATGCAGTATTTCACTGAAATTCAACATTTCGAAATGCTGGAAATTGTATGGAACATTTCGTCTGAAATGTTGAATTTATCCGAAATGCTGAATTTCGGGTCGGTGTAAACGTACTATAACGCTATTTCGAATTCATTTTTATAATCCTTTAAATATTCACTATTTTTTTTTAAACAACAACCGACGTATCCTTTAATTCAAAATTAACATTGTGTATATATAATACATATAAGATGCAATCACCGCAAACGTGTCTAATGTTTTCACACGTTTCTAACACATTCGCGCTATAGAAATCGTCACCACTACATCTTGCCGCGGGGTGGAAGACTTTATTGCACACGCCCGCACAACTTATTCCTGTTTCTCCGCAAATTGCTTTTTTACACTTCTACAATTGTTTTCCATTTCAAATAGAAACTCAAATCCACATTTGCGATTCAGAAGCTTGTAAACTTAAGCTGATACAAAATCCCTCACAGAATACTTTCAGTGGTAATTTATGTCGCCATTACGTGAAATTAATCGACCTGGAAACTTAGACAGCAATAGCTCAATGTATGTACATGTTGTGCGACTCGTAGCTCCATCCTCTTGAAAATAAAGATCGCCTGTTTGAGGGCATAAAAAAAAATATTCAGTCATTTGTCTGTAGCGTTCTCCATTGACAGTAACAGCTCCTTCATTTGCATCTTCGAAGAAATATGGACCAAGGATTCCACCAGCCCAAAAACCACATCAAACAGTACATGTTTCTGGATGTAATAATTTTTCTGGAATTATACGAGGATTTCCTCCTCCCCAGATGCGAAAATTTTGCTTTTTGATGAATCTATCCAATGTGAAATGAGCTTCATCACTAAATATGATATAGCGATGATTGACAAAAAGTTCTGCGTTGATTATGGTCTGTTAGCTTCAATTACGAGTATTATTGAACAACCTTCGCTGGTTCAGTATGTGGGAAAGAGATGACTTTATTTCCCACTGTGTTTATCTACTCATAGACGCTTTCAGGGGTGAAAAGGGTATTGTTTTTATTTTTTATATTATTGTATAACATGATAAGATTATTGTGTCAAAATTAAGTCGATTGGAGTAAAACTAACGGAGATATGGACTTGTGAGTCTCCGTTTCTCCGGTCCGGCATCGCGCTCCTACCTGTTAGCGCAAACAAAAGGAAATTACTAGCAGCTGCTGGAAAATTCCTTTTGTCTAATAATGCCCAAATTCTCTCTTCCACGAAGACTCTACGTACGTAAATGCTTATACCTGTGCCTCAAAAACTCTGTGTTGAAACGAAGGTTTAGTTTAAAATTGTCTGTTCTATCGAGCCGTTGTACACGTGTAGTGAATTTTTATTTCAATTTCTACTATAATTTTGCATTTATTATTAACCATATGCCTAAAAAAGTTAGTAGAGATGATCGAGAGAATACCAGTTCAAGGTTGCATAGGCTTAGAAATATACTACGCCCACATAAACGGAAGATGGACGATGTACAAGCAAACAGTGCGTCAGCAAAAAAAAAAATAAAATGAGCACTTCTCACGACGTGGCAGAGGATTTTGATAAACATTACATAGTCGTGGATTTTCTGCTTGTTTTTTCGACCATTTCAACTTTAGCGGAGTGTGTAAAGTACCAAAAATGTCCAAGCGGCGAAGACTCGTGGTGTGAATGTCAGAAAGCTGCAGCTAAAGGTGACCTGGAGTCGTTCAAACATCGTTATACTGCACTTCCAAGTAAGGTTTTAGAAGCCATGGAGCCTATTTATGAGGCCTTGAGTAAGGAAGTCCTTCTGGAGCGATGTGATGGAGGCCTCACTCAAAAAAATACTGAGAGTCTGAACCAACTTATATGGAAAATTAGTCTTAAAACTATAAGTGGTTCCCCATATCTTGTTTAAATCGCAGCAAATGCAGCAGCCTGTATTTTCAATGACGGCTGTTTTGCTTTGCTGTGATTTATGCAAGAGATGGATATCAAAACACGTACAAGTTCTCATGAATTGTCGCGTACAATAGACAGCATTCGAATAAGCCGAGCGGAGCAAGAAGCTGCCAATGAAAGCAAAGAAGCCAGAGTTCAGCGTAAGCAAGAACAAAAAGATGCACTAGACATCTTAGCTGTAAGCCCTTTGCTTTATGGAGCTGGCATCGAGGATTCAGTGTAAGTATACAAAAAAAAAAAACATTCGTTTTGTGGTGTAAAAATCTTTGAAGTCCTTAGACGCGTTTTCCTCACAATTAGCTTTTTCAGAGTCGGTACCCTCTCTAGGTCAAAATCTACTGAACCGATTCTTTTGAAACTTTGCACACTCTTTCGTAAATGACAACGTGAAGCTGTCGAGTTTTATTTTTTTAATTTTAACGAATTTTAAAATAAACAAATACCTGCAGAAACTTATTAGCTAATAGAATCATTTTGATTTTTTTAATTTCTGATGATTCAGTGATTAGTTATGGGGGGCACCACAACTAAATTTTTTTCGAGGCGTCTGCAGAGATTCGCTGTCAATACTTATTAATAAAAAATTTACAATATATTCTTGAAAAGTCAATTTATCATACAGTAAGTACAGAAATGTATATTAACTGTATTACCGAATAAAATTATCAAAAATATGCATTTTTTTTATTGATTTAACCCTACTCCTCCCTTCAGTAAAACTTGTTATTGCCTCTTCCGCTGCGCTTGTGCGTAACGTGTTTATGAAGAAAAGATTTATTTGGTTCAACATTTTGTTGATGAAAATTTTATGTGAATATGCTATCAGTGAACGTTGCAAATAAAACAAAGACTCTGTAAGGTAAGAACTGGTTTTAATATGTTGTTTCGGTTGATGTTAACTTATTTAAATTGTATTTTGCAATCTCCCCAAGATGTTTATTTTTGATAATACATTTATGATGTTTATATACTCCTGTAGTAAGTAATACAAATAACATGTTGTTCTAGCATTACAGAAAACGAAAAACGATTAGCGTTTTCTAATACAATTCGAATACAATTCGTTCTCTTGCCTAACAATCTGCCGAGCAGTTTGGAATCAAACATAAATTTTCCAAGGAAAAAGAAAAGGCAGGACAATATCGGCTTACGTCCTTTCTAGAGAGAAATAAAGATATCTCAGTACGTCAGCCAGAAGGTCTTTCAGTTGTAAGACCTCACGCTATGAACTGGGAAGAAGTACATAAATGAGTTTTTTAAGCTGCTTGAAGAAGAAATTATAAAAAAATGGTTTAACTAATAAACTTGAAAATATTTTCAACATTGATGAGAGTGAAATACAACTAATAAATAAACCTGGAAAAGTTTTGACTGCAAAATGAGCGAAGGACAATTGTGGGTGGCCGTGGCTCAAGTGGCAGTGTATAGGCTTACAAATCGGACGGTCCGGGATTCAATACCAGCCGCGTCCGAAAGGCATTCTCTTTTTTCAGGGAACTAAAATCACGGTAGATGATAGGTTGCCTAGAATACAGCAGAAAGTCCAATTGCACTAATAATTTAGTCTCTCCATTAAATGCTGGCTGCCATTCATGGAGTGAAATAACCACTGAGTCCAAAAATCTTTCTTTATCTCTCTGTCCCATTTCCGAAAAAACTTAATACGTGCTCAGTCATTTTAAGTGTAGTAATACCCACTTGTGTGTTAAGTTTTTAAAAACAAAAAAATAAAAAGGACGTTCATGTGATAACTTCTAGTGAGAAGGGAGAAACAATTTCTCTGGTTGCGTGTTGCAGTTCTGACGGCCGTTTTTTACCTCCAGTATTAATAATGAAAGGCAGCTATAGAAAATCCGAGTTTTCTGATGGTTTGCTTAATGGCTATTTGAATACAAATTTACCAATTCTGTATTATTGTTGAGATAGTTCAATGAACATTTTTTACCTAAAAAACCAAAGTCAGGTAAAACTATTCTGATATTCCACAGGTCTGTTGGACTTAGCATATGAAAATGACGTCATAATTATATGTTTGCCAAGTCATACAACGCAAGCTCTTCAACCTCTGGATCGTAGTTTGTTCAAACCTCTGAAGATCTTTTATAGGAAGCTAGTACATGGATGTTGAGAAATAAAAATAGGAAAATAAGACTACGAGTTGGATCTTTCATAGAACAAGCTTTGAAAAAAGCCGCAATTGTAGGGAATGCCACATCAGGTTTCAAAGCTTGTGGAATATTTCCACTCAAGCCAAATGCCATCCCAAACTATTTATTCGCTATATCGGATTTAGTTGAAGTGGCAGCCGCAACGGTTCCTTCTCCTAAACCTCAATCCCCACCAAAAACATCAACATCTAGACAAAGAGCTACATCAACTAATAAACAGGCCCTTACAAAGCTTTTCGAGGAGTCAACCCCAATCCCAAAACTGCCCAGACAATGAAACGAAGGCAAATTGCCTGTGTTTTGACATCCTCTGAAAACCGAATAAAGAAAACATCTAATATGAATGTAATAAAAGGAGCATTCCAATAAAAGGTGATAACAATCCTGAAATTTTCAGGTGTGTCTTCTATTGTGTGTGGAAACCGAGATCGGATTTTTTTTTTCTGATAAGGTTTGGACACACTAGCCCGTTACATATATGTAACATTAGTCCTGATACAACAAACATCGTATAAATAATAACACTGTATAATTTATTTTTTCATAAATTTAAAGATATATAATGATATTTCTGGAAGCAAGATACATAAAGTCCTATATCGCACTTAGAACACATTTAGTACAATGTGATTTGCAAACCTGCACATCGTCGTTTTTTTTCATTGGGGATCTTTATAATAAAATAGTCCACTCGATTGTAGCAAGCATTACCATATTCCGTTTCCATTTTAGGTCTACAAAAAACACCAGGAGGTTTCGGTTTACCAAGAGTCCGACAATAAAACCGTGCTATCAAACGCCTGAATTGAAGTTGGAATGCAAACATCCATCAGCCACGTAAACATGGACGACCACAATTTCTTCCATCTAGTATCTATTAGGTAGTTGTTTACATTTTGGTCCATACCGTCCGTTCTACCAATACTCGCATTATACCGTGCAATTGCATAGGGTTGTGGTAGTTCAATAGACTTATGCTCTTTCCGGAAATATCTGGACACTTTCGTAACTGGAATTTTTCCAAAAAGTGTAGGCGAAACACTCACAACGGCATTGTCGACCCATTTAGTTACATAAATACCTGCAGCAACTAATTTCGAGAACTCATTTGTACCCCACTTTGTATTCTTCAATTCTTTTTTATTTTTTAGAGGGCAAGAAACTGGAATGCGATTTTCCCGGATGGTTCCGGTCCTGTTTAGTCCAAGTAGGACTGGCACTGATGTAAACAAATTATTGAAATAAATACAAAACGGCAAGGCATCGTTGAATTCGACGAACATACAAAACAATGGTGTTGTTTTCTTACCGTATTTTGCAGGATAATCCACATTTAGTCTTGGGTTGTTACCTTGGTACATCTCGAAGTTTATCAGGTATTCGTCAGGTGTATTTAGGGACCACATTTTATAGCCGAAACGTAGTGGTTTGCTGTTTCGCGCCGTGTCTGCCGTAATACTCCATCATAGATTCATCGTAACTAAGGTGTTGCTCCGGATGGAAATTTTGCACAAACTTTCTTTTCAGGACATCAGTTATCGGACGGTTTTCCAAATTTTGTCATTTTGGTCTTGCAAATTATTGCCGATAAAATGCAAACAACGATTGATTGTCGCGAATCTGTCACGTCTCATTGCTTGTACAACCATTCCAACCGTCATACCATCATCTTCAGCCCAATAGTCTCTTTTGCTACGATGGGTATTATAGCCAATAGTATCAATATGTGGGTTAGCAGCTCCTCGGAAGACAGCATACTTGTTTGTTTCCTCACACAACAACTTATATATCTCTTCGTCAACAAATTTCTCGAATTGTTGATATTGCTCAAGTTTTTGGCAATCGATGTAATTATCTTCGATAAAGCGCGGTATCATTGCTCCATCATCGTCATTGGTCCAAACAAGCTCTGCTGTTCCCTCAGTTCTGAGTTTGCTTCTCTGTTTCCGATTCCTTAAAGTTTTGCTGCGGTTCCTCGTTTGCGTACCCTTGAAGAAAGTCGAGTATCTGCCGGCGTTTCAAACATTTACGAACATTAATTTTGGTTGGCGTTTAGTCACATTGGTAGATAATGGTAAAATTGATGGTGTTGCACTTACAATTGACATATCCACCCCCCTCCCCCTCTTGGGGGGTAAATTTATGAACTCACCTCATCCGTCTTCTTCACCAGAATCTCCCAAATTCCTTTATAATTCTGACAATGTCTTCAACAGTGCAACCGTACCTATCAAGCCGAATAATACAAAAATAATCAGATACAAGGCCTACTGCATACGAACTAATGTTACATAAATGTATTTTCCTTCACAATTTTGTTATGTTATATGCGGACAAACGTTACAGCACCAAAAAAGCTGAGCAATCAGACAAACTAATTTTCAAAAAATATTTTTTTTCAGGTACTTGCTACTATAAATATATATGATACAATAACACACCACTCATATCTTTTCTTAGAATCTACAATAAGTTCAATAAAAGAATTAACAAACAAATGTCTACCTTCTGCTCGTCCCCATTTTGCTATCAACTCAAATTCGAATATTTAAAAAAGCGTCTATTGTCACCAAAAACAAAATGCATTGATTTTGTCGCATTCTCTAATACTGTACATCGCATTCACTTTAAACTCAGTAGTCGTTGAAAAACAAACAGTAATTGTTGTACATTTATGTAACGTTAGGCTAAAATGGGTAAGCCTTGTTCATGTCTACGGTCATGCACAATGTACTCTCTGCATTGCAATAATTGTAGAAGGGATTTACTACGCGAAAAGAACCAAAAAAGCCATGATGACATATATGGCATCTCTCCCGCACTATATGGGAGAGATGGCTCTGTGCCGACTTCAATTTTTTCATTTTCCACCTTTTTGTTTTTGTCGAAAGACAATATGTTTTAAAAGTAAAGGAAAAAAATCCATTATATTAAATATGTACTAGGTAGGTACATTATTAGATACATACTAGTGCATGGTGAACAAATCTGTTATTTTAGTTTGCACATTCTTTACAAAGTTTATTCACCATGTAAAGGGTTATCCAATAGGGACTTGACAGTTTTCAATTTAATTTGTGAACGCACTCTTTCATTATGTACACAAACGAGCAACGTCTGCAAATTATAAAAATTTTCTAACGAAATTCGCAGTCGGTGACTGCAACTTTAAGAGTGTTAACTCCAATTTTCGGTCGTAATTCTCCCCCTAGTAGACAGGCAATAACAAGTTTAGTGCAAAAATTTGAGTCTACGTATTCGTTGTGTGATGTTGCTGTGTCAGTGAGACATCGAGTTGGTCGAAGTGTCGAAAATATAGCTGCCGTTCAGGCGTCCGTAGCAAACGATCCAAATCAGTCAATTCCACGGCGTTCTCAAGAATTGGGCATCGATCAGACCACATTATGGCGTATTTTGCGTAAGGATCTTGGTTTACACCCATACAAGATCAAGCTGACTCAAGAATTGAAGCCAATGGACCATTTGAAGCGACGTACGTTCTTCGATTGGGTTCTGGAGAAGATGTGCCAAGATGATGAATTTATTGGGCCATATTTTCTCGTCGACGATAACGATCGTCACGTTACTGTGAATGGTCAGCGTTATCTACACCAATTACCTTTACCACGAGAGTGTGCGCTCTGACGGCTTCGTTCCACCGGAAGCATTCCTCTACCTAGATCAGAAAGGGTTGATCCAGGATAGATCAGCGGTGCCGTTAATCTTCCATGTCGCTCGGACAGCTGGGGACAGGCGACTCAACTACGACAGAGACGTCGCACACGGCAGTGTGGATCGCCTCAGGTTCAGTAGGGCGGTGGGGAATCGCGATAAGAGGGAGGTCGTTCGGCAGCACCAGCATTTCTGGTGGTTGAATGATGGAGAAGATGTTTCGTCGTCGTTTCCGTCAATTACGGACCAGCCTCAGTAATGAGGCAGAGCTGACCAATCTGTTTTCTCGGTAAATAGCGATGGCCAGCTTACATAGGTTTAGGTTAGCATTTAAGAAACATATACATATATCAGTGTATACAAAGGTGTATACTGATATATGTATATAATTGTGTATAACGTCTATGTGTGTTTATGTGTGTATTGTACATTTAGGTTAGGTAGGCTAAGGTTTATTTTAAGTTAGATACTAAGTTTTTATTAAAAATAAAAAATTATGTCCATATGCTAAGTTTTGTTAACAAATTTTTTTCTTAGCTTTAAGTATACAAAATAAATAGTTCTAAGAAAATGTAAATGAAGTCGAAAGACATAGTTATAAGAATTTAGAGTAGCTTAGAGTGCCTGTGTGGGGCCAGTAAGTTAGTGTAAGATTATTAAGTAATTGTAATCTAGCATTTAAGCATTTTTTGTTAGAATGTAAGAGTTAGTGTTAAGAAAATAAAATGCATATAAAACTAAAACTGAAAAAACTAAAACTAAGGTCAGCGTTATCGCGCCATGGTCACCGATAATTTTTGGCCCGAATTGGAAGATATGGACTTGGATGACATGTGGTTTCAACAGGATGGTGCCACAAGCCACACAGCACACCCTACAATCGATTTATTGAAGAGTAAGTATGGTGAGCGTGTTATCTCAAGACTTGGGCCAGTCGATTGACCGCCTCGTTCGTGCCGACACGCCGACGAAGTTGGAAGAGCTCAGAGCCAACATTGAACGCGAAATAGCGGCCGTTTCGGCCGAAATGTGTGGCCGAGTCGTTGAAAATTGGGTCCAACGAAACGACCGCTGTAAACGTGCCCTCGGTGTCCATATGAACGAAGTCGAGTTCCATTCATAAATGTTTTGATTATACTTCAAGCCGATAATAAAGTTTTTGAAATATCTCAAATGGTTTGCGTTTTATTTAAAAAAAAAAGTTGTCAAGTCCTTATTGGAAAACCCGATACTTGCGGAGAATACACAATGAAGTGAATACTTCTTGAAGAGAAGGAGTACATCGTCTTCTCCACCTGTGTCGATAGCTCCTGCCAAAACTTCTTCAATTATATCTTCGTCTGTAGCCTGAGCATACCACATCAAGTAATCATAACACTGGACGTAAATTTTGAAATTCAACATCTATAACATTATTGTTGAGGAGATCTTCTATGGTACTCTTTCGCACTTCTACAACTTCTATATCATGTTCTTCTTCTTCATCATCTTCAGAAATAAATTTATCTAAGTGAACAAATTATTCAAAATTTAGTAAAATATAGAATTCGCTGCTAATAATTCTTACTTTTTTGAAACAATTTGATACAGAACTTCGGTCTGTATCCACCAAGCATGTTTAATGATGTGTAATGCGTTAAAGTTATTAATCGATTAAGCAAACTCGGCTACAGTGTTTCCCCTTTCTATTGCAGAAATTTGCTTTCTTATAATATTTTGCCTGTAATACAATTAAAAGCAATGGATAATTCCATTGTCAAGCGGTTGCACGATCGAAGTTGTTTTCGGTGGTAAAAACTGAAGATTAATATTTCTTAAAGCAGTCCTTGTGTCGTGAGATGTCGCATTGTCCACGAATAAAGTAATGTTACGATTTTGACTTATCATCTCTTCATCCAGTGAAAACAGAATTTTATTCCACAGCTCCTTTGTCACCCATGCTTTTTTATGGGAATAGTATTTCAATGGTATAGTCTTGTTTTTAAAGCACCGCGGACTTATAGATTCTCTGACAACAATCACCTTTTATTATCTCCGGTAGCGCTACAAATAAAAATTAGTGTAAGACGTTCTTTCGATAATTTAAATCCAATTATTTGATGTCCTTTTCGGTTAAGCGATGATGTTTGCAAGGCTTCATAAAATATACCGCTTTCATCGGCATTGAAAATGTCTTCGGATGCATAGAACATATGTTAAAAAATCATTGGCACTTTCTATAGTTTTGATCGCTAACTGTTTTGCTCATTTGGTTAAACCAAACTCGCTCGGTCCACTTCAGGACAAGCTCCACTCCTGGATCGTTTGCTTGTCAAATTACAAGTCTTCGACTTTTCAAGAATAGTCTCTTGATTTTTTATAATCCGATTCAGCGTCGACCTGCAGCATCCATATTTGGAACACCATTCAATTTCGTTGTTTTGCGTAGCTTAAGCAATTATTCGCAACTTTTGCTTTAAAGAAAGTGATGTTTTTTTTTTGTGTATTCGTGATTGCCTGGAAAATATCTAAATGAAATACATTTAAGCATAATGATTAATCTAATAATTGTAATGAATAATTAGGTATGTATTCGCAATTATTCATCCAAACCTTTTATTATTGATGTCAAACCACGGCAGTTACAATCCTTTTACTTTATTTTGGCGCATTTTAAAAGCATAGGTCATGTCAATGTGACAATTGTCTTGGCAGCTCTTCTTGATTTTATTTAAGCTTTTTTTTCTTTTATTGTGTGTGTTAACCGGGAGATTTTGTACGAAGTTTTACTAGATACTTAACTTTTCCCAACGCAATTAACCGGGTAAGGCATTTAAGCGGTACGCATTTAAACGGGAAAAGTCAAGTAGCTTTCCTATGGAATTTTTTGTTTGCTTAGTTTTCCGATGAATTAAACGGGGAACGCAAATAAGCGAGTGCCAATTATCCGGGGATTACTATAATATTAGTTTTCCTTTAAAATACAAAATAAACGATTTACGTATACTCTTTTCTACAATACAAAAAGTATGGCGTCTCTACCGCTTTTAACCTATTTGGATTTTGAAAGGATGTGAATGCAAACAGTTGACAGTTGAATGCTTACTGCCTGAGAGCATCGTGATATCGCCGTTGAAGGTTCTTTAGCGACAGTTTGTGCTACAGCAACAATGTTCTCAGTAGAGCGTCCTTTTTTTGGTCTATCAAACCTTTTTCGACCCTCAAAAGAACTAGTTTTTTTCAAATTAGTTCACTCATCTTTGAATTGTTGATTCAATCACAAATTTTATAAATGTATTGTATTCTTAAACATCGACCATTTTCATAATAAGTTTGAATAAATTTAATGCTAAATAATGTTCTAGTGTGTCAAATGTCAAAGATGACACCCATCATGGTCCCTGTGGAACCAATTGAATTTGTCTTCAAATGGCAAAAACCTAAACAATCGCACTGCTGAAACACCCAATTTTCTTGCAAAAGTCAAGACTTTTGAAGTTCATGCTGTCTATTTCCTCTAGGTTTTCAAAAAAATATTTCCCCAAAAATTTTCTCCGACTACGCGATATTGCCTCGCATTCACACAGTATGTGTGTTTTGTCCTCAACAGCTTGCAGATCACCGCAGAATATGAAGATACGAGTATTCGTATCTGACAATTTAAGCATCTTTGCATGCTGCCGCAGGAGACAGTATCTTGTCATGATACCAATTAGTGTCCTAAGCTTATCCCTGTTTACTTTTAATAACCTCCTAGATCTTTTGCACTCAAAAAGTGGCCAAAAAGAATTGGATACCCTGTGTCCTTCAAAACTTGACCACCTTAGGTTGGCAGCCTTTGTGATTGTCTACTCGATAGTGTCCCTCACTATGCAAAGGGGTGGTTTGATATTGGCAATCTCACTATAGTCCAGTAGCCTTCCTTTTCTTGCAAGCTCGTCCGCTTGTTCATTTCCTTTAATAGTGCCTTGAGCACTGTGCGACAGCCCCTGACTGTATCAGAGTTGACGTTGGTTGAATCCATTGCCTTGAGTGCGGCGGGGCTGTCGATGCAGATAGCGATATCTCTTTCGGATACCGATCTCATCTGCATTAACTCAGCTGCCCTGACAGCCAGAACCTCTGATTGGAAGACACTGCTTGAGTCCGATAGTCTTATATACATTCTTAGCTCTGGGTCTTCTGAGAAGATACCAGAACCTGTTCCTTCTACTTTTGTTGAGCCATCTGTAGAAATTGCAATTTCATTTAACCTGATTATTGCATTTTTTTCCCATCCCTCCTCCCTTTTTATGTCATATGGGATGTCGAAGTCGACCAAGGAAGGAATTTCATCCGTTGGAATTGGATTGCCGGGTGGTAGCTCCTTTAGGACCATGCCATGTCTGAAACTACTATTGTTGAAGTAACCCAGATTATTTACTTGTATCGCGCTGCTGCAACAAGTTTTTTGATCTGTAAATTAAGCGGTGATACGTGCAAAAAGGTGTCCAATACTGCAGTAGAGGTAGTGTGGAATGCACCTGTAATGGTTATGGATGCCGTTCTTTGAACCGCCGCTAATTTTCCATAAACTGTTTTCTTGTTTGTTGCTTTCCATCATACTAGTGCACCGTATGTAAGTATGGGCCTTACCACCAGAGTATACAGCCAGTACACTGTAGCAGGTTTTAAGACCCAATTTTTTTCTACTGTTCTTATGCAGATAAAAAGAGCATTATATGCCTTTTTGATTCTTTCCGCTACGTTAAGATTCCAGTTCAGTTTTTTGTCACACGCAGATACTTCGCGCTGTCTGAAAAGGACAATTAAATTCCGTTGAGTTTTGGGAGTTTGAATTGCGGATACTTTCTGGTAAAAAGAGCCAGTTCTAGGGTTGGCATTGAGACCACAGCTTTTTGCTCAAGTGCTGATCGTCTTCAGGGCCACCTCCATAGTTTCGTTACAATATTTAAGTATTTTCCCTGCACTATTATGACTACGTCATCTGCGTATGCCGTGGTACTTTTACCCATTGTACTAAGCTTTTTGAAGATAACCAGCATCCACAGGAGCGGAGATATGACTCCACCCTGAGGGGTTCCCCTGGTTACGGACATTCTGACCGAGCTTTGCCCAAAGATGGCATACTTCTTGTATGCGATAACGTTCAGAAATTATTCACTACTATCATCTAGGTGTGTCTTTTAAAAGACCTTTTACATATATGTGAGAGTAAATGTTGTTCTGAGCCTTCCCCAACTTACTCTACGAAAGCAACATTTCCATTTATTTTTCGACAATTGGTTTTGTAGCCTTGAACTACGAATTAAATTGGCCAAAACAGGAATTTACTGCTTAGGCACTGTTAATATAAATCGCGCCGAAACAATCGTTTGAATCTGAAGAAAACAAGGGATCATTTGTTGAACAAGTTGCAATATTTCAAGCCGTTCTGCTTAGAATTGTAAAGTGACCATATAGTAAAGAAGTTACTTAACTAGATATGTTTACGGAGGCCAGCCCAGAAACTACTATCAAAACATTTGACCGAAAAAGCAAACAGGATATTAGCATAAAATGTCCAAGAATAATACATATATACTCGCATCATAGAATAACTTCATATGTGGAGTAGATTTGTCGCTATGTAAAACTAAAATACAAAAAAATATTATTTGCGATTTTTTTCACCTAATGGGTATTTGAATCGTTATTGCATGGTTACTGCAATGGTTACTGGTTAATGGTCTTTAACGTGATTCTGGAGCTACTAGAGACCTGTTTCTCTCTTCGACTTTAAAGGGGGCGTGGCCCGAAGGATAGGCTCTATCATTGGCCCGAATACCAAACAAATACTGGACGACGCAAAAACGACAAATATGTCAAAAAATCAAAAGTTATAGTGAACTAAATGCCAATCTTACTCGTGTTTTGTACTTGATTGCAACTGTTTTTACTCATTTCTCAGTTAAACTAATGTTAACTTAAAAAAAATTAAAAATTAATATAAGTAATATGAGTACATTCCCTTAACACGGATAGTATATTTCATTTTACAATTTTTTTTTTTTCAAATTTGTGCTATGACGGAAGAGAGTAAGTATAGGTAGTAAGATCCTCACAACATATGTTTTAACAAAACGGTTAGAATATTTGTAGCCTCCGACTACAGACGCGTTACGAGTAGCTAACTTGAAAGACGGCTTTTGACTTTTAAGTCGTTCGATCTACTACTCTATTAATTACAAAACCTAAAAATGAATTTTTCGGCAGGCTCGATTTAAAGTTTCTAAAACAGCAATGGTATTCGATTAATCATTTCCTTTTGAATAATTACAAAAATAAACCTGTTTCGTGACTTCATCATCAAAGACTCAAAAACGGATACAGAGGAAACCCAAAAATAAATCAAAAGTCAGGTTTTCTTAAGGCAAGCGGAAATCTACTATTCAAATTAAATATCAACAGAATTTCGCAATCTTCTCATTTCGATGTTCCTCCATTCACTACCATCAAAAAAGGTTCCATTCCACCAATACCTACCATCTGACAGTGATTCAAATAATAAATTTGTAACAGTATTCAGTGCAATGGAAAAATTCGAAATGTTACCTCCAATTGCACATGTTAAGATGTATCAAACCGTTAAACCGTGATATTGAAAGCTCAATTAAGTTCTCTCGTTGTCAGTAACAGGTGACTAACTCATATTGACATGCTGTTAAAAATCTCCGAGTAAAAAATATTTTTCTTTCCAACATTTGCTTCTGCATCGCTGGTTTCACTCATACTCGTGTGCAATGTGCACGTGAGTGGTTAAAATCATCAGATCTAGTTCTCACATGAATATCTTTTATAGTTACACTATAATTCAGTTGGTATGTTTCACTACATTGATACTCGTACATGCATGTACCTACAGTGCAGTCTGACAGTTTTAAGCCACCTAGACAAATGATTTTATTTATGCATGGGGATTAAGTTTTATGAATTACATTGGGTTTTTTTTACCTTAATTTTCAACCTGAACAATACATTTCTACATTCAGATAATAACAGTCGTTTTTGAATAGCAGGCGTTTTGTCACCAAATGTGGAAACCCCGCTTTTATAGTTTATTGAGAAGGTTTATCATAATTATAAAATTTTATGATTTTTTGTCGTTGATTATGACTCTTTCTAAAGGGTTGTCGAATCCCAAAATTTGTCGACCTGCAGTGCAAGGGTCTTACATAAAAGCCACACTTTGAAGTCATAAGAATTTATTTGAGATTCTTCTTAATAAGGAGGCATACTAGACTAAGGGATTGTCGTAGCCCCAGAGAAAATAGTCGAGTGGTGTCAAATCGCACGTTCATCGTTGCATCGCTTGTATGGCATGTAGCGCGGTCTTGTTGGACCAGCAGCTCGGATATATCGATGTTGTCGAGCTCTGACCACCTGAGACCATTGACGGTAACGGTGTCTCCTTTCTCATTTCAAAAAAAATAAGGTCCGATGATACCGCACTGGCACAAACCGCACAAAACAGTCAAGCTTTGTGCATGCATTGATACTTGGCCAAACACTTGTGGATTGTGTTCTCTCCAATAACAGCAATTTTGCTTCTTGACATTGCCGCTAAGTGAAAAATGTAGACCCAAATCCAACCAATTCAGCTGATCGGCGCGAACATGTCTGGGTCTTCTTCGATACTGGCCGCTACGGCAGCTATGTTTCCTTCATTTCGTTCGAATCTCTGTCTGATTGGTGGTTTAAGATCCTAAGAACTGTATGTACAACTGAGCCGGAATTTTGATAATATTTTTTAATAAGTTCCGTAAGTTCTTCAATCGTAAAACAATGGTTGAAGAAATGGCAAACTTTACTGAATATTTTGACAGCTGGATGTCATTGGAAACTTTGACAGCTGCTGAAACATAACAATTGGAATAATAATAATATTGATGACGTTGTAAAAAGTATTCTTGACAAAAGGTGAACCATTCAATAGGAAGTGCTGACGTTGGACAAAATAATAAAGTAAAACGAAGGTACAAACAAAATGAAGGGAATGAAAGACAAGTTTTAAAGGGGTTTCTTGTTTCAATGTGAGGCCGCTGGCTGAATGGTGTTGCCATTCGCTGCTGTTGGCGGGAACTAACCTATCTTAACAGGATCAATGCCCATCATCAGAATCTGCGTAGTGTAATATACTGTTGGATTTCTGCACCAACATGGCTCAAACTTTTGGCCTGCAGTGTAAGTACTTATGAATAGATTTTAAGGATTTTATTGCATTTATTTAATGGAAATGGCTTGACAGAGTTTATTTTTATTATTTTCTGTTGTTATTAATTTTGATTCGTTCATGAGGGAAAATATCTGAAAGAAACCAATCCACAGTTCATATCTAAGAAATACTCTGACAGTTACCCGTTTCCTTCTTGCTTTAGACAGAAATATCTGCCCAGCCTAAGGATAACATTGTACTGGTATCGGACTTTAAGTGATTCGAATGCAACCTCTTTAATATGTAGTTTAACACCGTTGCTACAAGATTAAATAAGAATGGAGAAAGGATCCGCAAATACGAGTATGTTCCAGGGAGTTATGAAATGGTAATCAATGCTCATGATGATTGCCTTCAATGATAAGTGAGAGCACAACTCAAGATAATATTGACGTAAATATGGGAGGCAAGTGCGAAATGAAGGAAGCGATATATCTTTGTTGTAAATGGCGTTTTTGATTATAATTTCATCTGTTAATTTTGAACCCTATAAGTTTTAACTTAATTAGATGAATTCAAAAGCATGAGCCTAACGTTGTTGTAAATTTATTCTTAGACTGTTAAGGTCAGCGATATTGAAAGTGAGGTAAATTACATAGTAGCAGCAGTTCATCATTGAGACAACATTAAAATGAGTATAGTGCTCAATTACTTGTTTTACATTGCTTTAATGATTTAGTGATCGTTAGTGATCGTTTCAGGACTTTTGTGTTCTTTATAAGTCTTTGTTGCGTGGTTCTCTCAACTGCGATAAAACCTGTTTCAATCTATGCCCAATATATTCACTTGAAAATATAGCAATTATATATATTTTATCAGGTATTTTATATGAGTAAGTTAAATGGCGATTGCACTTACTTCGACAAATGCATTTGTATAGGTGGCATATGAAAGTTGAATAAAACATATTCTCAATGAGCTGTGATGGTAATTGTAGAGGAGCTGAAATGTCTTCAAGAACACAGACATCGCTTTTGAGATAACTGCCTTACAGTACAATTTTTTGGTTTGTGATGTGTTCAGTTCAGTTGGACGGTATTTCCTTAATAGCAGCGTGTATACGTTGTCGTATGCAACTGTTTTCAAATAATAAACTTTAACACTTTGTTCCTGAAGTCAAAATTTTTTTCAAATATTTTTATATTTCTTTAATACTTTGATAAAAATGCAGTAAGAATGTTCAAATATAAAAAAAATAATAGTATATGGTAGTTTAGCTTTTTGTTGTTATTTAAAAAAGTGCCTCCAGCACGTAACCAGGGAGGAATTCATAAAAAAGAAGAAGAATATTTGATTACTTTTTTTATAGTTTTATAAACTGTGATATAAGGCAAATAAATACTTATTGTTACTTAAACAAAGCCGAACTTAAAAGTAGCTGCACTATAATTAGCACACCGTAGTCATGTTCCATATTTTGGCACATGACCGCACTTGTCAAACCTTTTCTCAAATGCTACATTAATTAATTTAACCTTGTACCTGGAAAACTGTAACCCCCAGCTAAAAACTTTGCATGGTGAATTCGTAGGTAACATTATGGCGCACCAAAATAATAAAAAAAAAAAAAAAAATATAAGCACACTTTTCCGAGATAAATGTAATTTCCCTAAAAATTATTAAAAAAAATTGTGTTTGAAGATCGAAAATAAAAACGTAAATGGTAATAGTGTTTAAATATGAATTAATAAATTACAGTACCTAACCATATTATTACACTCAAAAAAAAATTAAAATTTTTGCGAAAAAATTCAAAGTACTCGTACTTATAAAGTAGGCTTGTGTTTGTATTTGTATTTTCTGTTTTGATATGCGGGAACCAATTTGTAGTAATTTCCGTGGGCGTAACCGTTTGTTATGCGTTATTTGCTATTTATATTCATTCGGGAGTGATATTCCAATAAGTATTTTTCTTTGAATATTGGAAGTTTAAAAGCTGTTCACATCAGTAAAATCTTAAATAAAACGTTAAGTATTAATGTCATGGTTTGGCATATGGACAGTTACATCAGCAAACTTACTCACTTATTATAAAAATTAAAAAATTTACTTACTTTAGCATTTGAAAAATGGGCAAGAAGTCGGACGTTTCGCCAAAGAAAGTGGGTCAAGTGTGGTCTCTTAAAGAGCTCCGGTCTGACTCAGGGCAAAATAGCTGAGCTGGTTGGAGTTTAAAGAAGTTCAGTTAAGAACTTCTCGAAAATGACACTGGATCCAAGAAGACAAGGTAGCTGTGGTAGGCCCCACAAGACAACTCCACGGGCTGACCGTAAGATAAGGGATGTTTGTGTCCAAAATAGAAAGCTGGTACTACATTTGTTGACCCAGCAAATATCGAAGAAATCAACACCAGTTTCGCAAAGAACGGTGCGACGCAGATTGAAGGAAATGGAGTTGGTTGCAAGGAGCCGACCCGTAAGCCAGTTTCAGTTTCAGTTTTCAATGCATTTTATTTTCTTAATCACTAACTCTTACATACTAACAAAAAATGCTTAAATGCTAGCTTAAAATTACTTTATAATCTTATACTAACTTATTGGCCCCACACAGGCACTCTAAGCTACTCTAAATTCTTATAACTATGTCTTTCGGCTTTATTTACATTTTACTTAAATATTTAGTTTGTATACTAAAGGCTAAGAAAAAATATTTGTCAACAAAAAACTTAGCATATGCACTTTTTTTTTTTTTTTATAAAAACTTAATATCTAGCTTCAAATAAACCTAGTCTACCTAACCTACATACACAATACACACATACACACACATAATCATTATACAAAATTATATACATAAATTAGTATATACATTTGTATATACCAATATATGTACATATTTCTTAAATGCTAACCTAAACACCACCGACCCGTAAGCCAAAGTTACCTCCATGCATGATCCAAGAGCGTTTGGAATGGGCCAACAAATATAAAAATTTTACGGTTCATAACTGGAGAAATGTAATATTACAAATTTTCAGTAATTACTGATTACCATAAAAAAATATATCCTTCAAACGCGAACAAAATTTTTTTAATCTTGTTTTTCAGATTTGCTTCTCAGATCAATCAGTTTTCCAGGTCATGATGGAAAAGTCCAATTTTGTGAGACGAACACAAGTCGAGCAGAACAAACCGGAATGTATCGTTTCACCGGTTAAACATCCACCTTCAATAATGGTTTGGTCTGTGATATCTGGTAGAGGCACTGGACGACTTTACGTCGTAGAAAATACGATGAGACAGGATCAATACAAAAAACTTCTGGGAACAAGACTGATACCCCAACTGGCAGAATGGTTTTCTGGGGTGAAAAGCCAATTTTTATGCATGACAGAGTTTCATGTCATAATGCCAAAAGTATAACGACCTTTTTGGAGCAAAAGCAAATCGAAATTTTGGATTTTCCAGGTAATTTTCCGGACATGAACCCGATCTCCGGGAGCTCCTAAAGTGGGCCGTGGCTAAAAGTGCTGTTACCATCAAAATGGATCTCACCGAAAAAATCATATTTAAGTGGAATCACAACACGCACCTCCAGGACACCATTCAGTCATGTATAAACAGCATGCCCCGAAGAATAAAGACACTAATTGCAGCTAAATGTGCACACACCAAATATTGAAAAAAATGTATATTCTGAATTCAAAAAAGTTATTAACATTAATAAAAAAAAAACGTTGCTTCTTTGGTCAAAATTGTTTTTCCTTCTCCTTAATATATTGTTCTTGGAATAGAAAAAGGCCATAAAATTAACAATTCTAATAAAAATTTGAAGAAATCTACCTCTAAAGGCAAAATATTGAAATATTCTGCTTGCATCTAATAATATGGCCAGCTACTGTAGCTATAAAACGAGCCCAGCTTGGTTGCTCTAGGCTTAATCAACTAAAAGTTATAACTAACTACTTCTCTAAATGAACTTTTTTAAATACTCTGTAACTCAGTGGGTGTTGAAGATAGACCACTCTCCCATAATGTTTTTGTCACAATAATATCTGTATTCCAAACCGGAATACCCTGTAGATACATACTCGTATACTGCTGCGGCAATTGATAAGCACATGTGTGTCAGAAAAATCAAAGCGATGAATAAATGCTTGAATAGTATTTTTTTGTGTTTTTAATTAATCTCACTCAAAAATTCAAAACATGAATATAAAATTCACAAAAATCTAAGTCCAAATCATTACATATGTATGGATGATTATTGTGAATTGTATACCAAATAAATTTCTAATCATGCAATTATGAATTAGTCGTATAATAAATTATTATCTGTTAAAATTGGTATGAAATAAAACTGACCCTTTTGGCCGTTATCTAACAGTCGCGACGAGGAGTTTTAAGGTTAAGAAAAATCTTTACTATGGTTGATGGTTGACGAGACATCTTAGTTGCATTAACTGCTGCAGAATATGCAACCACGCGCAACTCAACAAATTAACTCTTTGAGCACTTCACAACAAAAATGAAGATGGAAAATTACAAACTTCTTTCAAATCTAACAGCCCCCGAAGAGCCTGATGCAAAGTCATACGATGATCTAGTTGGCATTTTAACCTTCATCTCATCCTCAAAAAAAATTACGTTCTCTACCCTCGTGTGTAGATTTCTACACATATGGGATTTTAATGTATTTTCTAAATTCTTTTTTAAATTAAACTGAAAAATTGCTTTTATAATTTCCTTCTAAAATAACAAGAGAAGGTAGGTAGATTCAAATTAATTTTTCTTGAATGCATTTTACACATACATTTCGATTATGTTGATTTTTACATGCAGCTTTTGTGTAAAAACAACAAATCGATTTGTTGAAGTTGATGCAGAAACATCCTCTAAAGGTGACGATGGTGAACTTTCTTCCAAAACAGTTGCAAGCAATAAAGCAGACGATGCTGATCTTGGCTTCGCACTTCTGGCTTCCATAAGTGGTTTTGCAAGGGATATTCCAAGTTCACGTAGAAAATTCCTTCTCACTGTTGTTTTTTGTGTTGCTTGCCAATTCGGATTCACATCTTTGAAAATAATTAATGCATTGAAAGCAGAAATGTCAATCATGTTTGCTAATACAGCCATTGGCCATCTGTTAGTTTTTCTTTTACAGCTGTAACAAGTGAGCATTTTGTCAACCGTATCCACACCGCCTATATTGAATGAAAAAAAAAACAATAGAGGGTCTTGAAATTTCAAAAAGTAGTATGTGAACAAACCTTTTGTTTTATTGTAATAGGCTATAATCGCTGATAACTTTTTTTCACTGGATTCGATTTCAATTGAGTTATGCAAAGTACTTTGCAACACGGTACACTTATTTTTCCGTCCAATGTACGAAACAAGTGCTGTGTTTTCGGTAAATGCAAAAGTAGATTCATACAACGGTCTATTTTTGCATTTAAGAAACTTTGGTGGGATGCTTCTATTATTTTTTCTCATCGTGCCAACCATTGTAATACCCTTTGACAACAATTTTTGCCCAAGCTCATAGCGGAAAAGAAGTTATCCATTGTTATATTGTGACCTTTCAAGCCATCAACGAGATCCAAAACTCGTTCGCCTTGTCTTTTTTCACTCGAACTGGCTCCAATCGCCTTTCCCAAATATGGCTGGATTTTCCAAACAAGAACAAACCAGCAACCAGAATTTTAGTCTGTATTTTACTGGTTTTGATGGCATATATTGACGAAATTTACATCTTCCACGAAAAAATTGCTCGTCAACTGTCACACATTCATGTGGATTGTAGTAGTCACTCAATAAATTGGACCATTTATCAAATATATCCCGAATCGGTGCAAATTTATCTGTAGATTGTATTCTGCTAATGACATCATCAAAATGAATAACTCGATTCAGATACTCAAATGTTTTCTTCGACATAATTGCCCTAAACACCGGACGACCGCTAATATCATCAAACAATTCAATTGTAGTTTCGTTTTTCGATCTAAAAGTAAAAAAAGTCAAGAATCAGTTGAAATAAGAAAGAAAGCAACTACCATATATATAAACACCAGCTAAAATCAAAACACCAATATATGCTTGCAAGATATTCGAATCGATTTGTTTGAAATCCTTACCATATGTTGAGTGTGCATACGCATTTGAATGCTTCAAAATGGTATTTTCAATTTGTGGTGGGAAGAAAAGCAAAAAAGCATCTTTGATGCCATCAACACGAGCTTTGGCATATCTTGTTGTTCCAGGATGAAGAGAAATTATATTTTCCTTCCGCAATCTACCACTTTGATGCTGAAATGGCTGTAGTTGCCAAACAATACCATCTTTCGAAACAAGCAGTAGATCCACATTTTCAACTTCAGCAATTGATTCGTTGGTTTCATTTGAGCCACTCGCTTGCTCTTCGTCAGAATCGCTATCGTCTGAATATAAGTTATCGTCATCATCAATATTCTCTTCTGGCACAAATTCGTCATCACTGTTTCCAGAAACATCACTGATATCGCCATCGCCTTCATTCAAAAATGCTTCCGTTTCTTTCTCTGTCAGATATCTTGCTTTTGACATTGTTATCTTTTATTATTTTTATAAATTTCACTAAATATACCAACGATTTTCACTTGCTAAAACACTTAACGCAAAAGACTTTTTATATGACATGCACTTACTGTCCATATGTGTAGAAATCTACACATGAGGGTAGACAACGTAATTAGTGCATTATGTGCATTTTTATTATGGGGAGGTACGTTTTATTTTCGGTAATCAAGGATATAAATAAAGTCTGAAAATTCCGGAAGTTTGCAATTAGTGGTTTTTGAGAAATTAAGAAAACAAAAATTTTTTGTGTAGTTTTCTATTCAAGGATGAGATGAAGGTTAAAAAAGCACCTCAGTCCAAAGCCAAATGAAATTACAGAGCAGCACAAATTTCTGCTCAGACTTCAACATGAGGGAGAGTCAATATGCGATTACTCTCAAAACGCTTTTACGTTACTAATTCATTCGAGGACTGTGGCACTCCGACATTAAGGAAAGGCTTCTACGGGAAACGGACATGACTCTAGACAAAACAATTGAACATGCAATCTCTATGAAGGCTTCAAAAACTGAGAGTCGCAACATGCAAAATATTCACCAAATCCAAACATAGGGTTCATAAGCACAAAAAGCTAGAAGTAAGATGAGTAGCTACAAAGCCCATTATGGAACAAAATATCAAAAGGATGAAAAAGTGATTTGCTATAGATGCGGAAAACGTAATCATATGGCAGACAAATGTCGTGCTACAAACTTATATTGTAAAAAATGTCGATGCAGTGGCCATGTTTCCTCAGTGTGTATGAAGACAAAATCTACGCACAAAGAGACTAATACACTTCAAGCTTTTCAAGAATCTGATGAGGATACATAGCATAGCTTACAAAAGGAAGATGATCCATTCCAGTTAAACGTCCTAAATCTAGCACCTAATAAAAGCCTAGCATCGAAAGTCGAGTCACGTGGTGATAATATCTTCAAAACCCCACTAATCAACAACAAGGAACTCGCCATGGAATTCGATACAGCACCAGTCATATCAGTTATGAATTACGATACTTTTGTTTCCCTTCGGCCAAATGCAAAAATTACACTTACAAAAATAATGCTTAAAACCATCAACAATACAACATTTCCAGCTTATGGAAAATCTCACGTGGAAGTTGTATACAATGGACGAAGGGTTATGTTCGATCTTTACATTGTAAGAGAGCCATTGGAGAGAAAATGGAATAAAATGATAAATATTACAAATTAATGCAGTTAATGTTTTTGCAGAGTCAAACATCAATCACTTGAAGCAACAAATATTTGAGAATCATAACGATATTTTTCTACCAATAATAGGCACGACTCCCAATGTAAAAGGGATTCTAATGTTACTAGAAGGAGCATCTCCCATATTCATTAAACCCCGACAGGTTTTGTATACTCAAATAGAAGATGAAGACTGGGGAACTCCTATAGTGCCAGTGATCAAATCAGACAAATCAATACGTCCGTGTACAGATTGTAAGGTAATTCTGAATAAACTCATCGTAAACGATAGATACCCAGTCCCCAAAATCGATAAATTATATAAAAAAGTATGGGAAATATTACTGCATCTTTGATATACACATGAGTATGTCAGAGGAGAGTAAAACTAAAGGTCTCTACTAAGTCAATAAACTCACGTTTCTAGTTAAGACTGCAACCCAATAATATGGCAACGCTTTATGGATGAACAAATTATAAATGATCTCGAGGGAACAGGTTGTTTCTTCGATGATAATATCGTTATAGGACGAAATGTAGATGAGACACTACAAAGATGCAACCTTCTTCTTCTTCAACGATCTTCTTTTAAATAAATCCAAATGCAAAATGTTTCAAAGAAGCGTGATCTATTTGGGACATAAAATTGACAAGAACGGCTTACACAAAACATCTGATAAAATATACGCAATATCTGAAGTCAAACCATCTACAGAAATTACTCAGCTACACCAATTCCGGGTATGGTAAATTATTATCACAAGTTCATAATGGACCTATCAACAAAATTGCACCCGTTATACAGACTTTTGCGCAAAAATCAACAATTTGTGTGGACATCTGAATGCCAACATGCATTTGAAATTCTCAAAAAAGAGATGATCAGTAAGAATGTGCTCGCTCCATTCGACAAAAATTTTCCACTTATCCTCGCAACAGATGCCTCACCATTTGGACTCCCAGCTATACGTTCCCATGTAACCGAGCAAGATGAGAGACCAATCGCTTTCGCCTGGAGGAGTTTAGCGAAAGCCGAGACCAATTACAATCAATTGGATAAAGAAGCCACAGCAATCTTCTGTGGATTACATAAATTCTTTGACTTCTGCTACAGAAAGGAATTTACGCTCACAACTGACAACAAACCGCTGACTTCGATATTTAGCCCCGACAAAAATTCACCCTTACTTACAGCTCAGCGTTTATTACACTACGCCCTGTTTCTCAGTGGATTCAATTACAAAATTTAAATACAAAAGAACACACTAACGCTGACTTTCTTTAAAGACACCCTTTAAAGAATAATTGTGTAGAGGACCAAACCAAAGAAATCTATCAGCTGTGGGCAGATATGGTATGTTGCAAGATCATTGTATTTGCAGAGGAATTCGAGTTCTGATACCCTCAACTCTTCGTTTGGAAGTCCTAAAGTAGCTACACACTGCACATGTTAGGATCCCAAAAATGAAGACGTTAGCAAGGAGTTATTGCTATTGGCTTGGGATAAATCGCGATATTGAAGAACTAGTAAAGAGATGCTGTGATTGTACAAAAGTATTATACTTACGGAGCCGAACAAAGTTCAAATTCATCCATGGGAGATTCCTGATCAAGCTTAGCAGCGGCTGCATGTTGACTTTGCGGGACCATTTATAGAGCAATATTTTTCTGTGATCATGGATGCAATAACGAAATGGTTGGAGGTATTTCCAACGAAAAAACTAAGAAGATATACTTGTGTCAGATAACGGCACAAACTTCATTCAAAAGAATTTCGCGATTTTTTAAAATCAAATGCTATTAATGACAAACTTTCTTCACCAGCTCATCCAGCCACGAACGGACAGGCGGAACGTTTTGTACGGATTTTCAAAGATGGTCTTCGATCGGGATCCTTCCCTTAGCCGAATTGATGTTCAAATTCAATTTTCGAACTAGACTTGATTTGTTGAATTATACACACGCGAAGGAGAGTACAAGAAACCACGAATGCAACCGGATTTTTGATATTGTGGATCTTGTTCAAATCCATCAAGTTCGGCAAAGTTACGTAACGAGAAGGACTTTTGCATTATTTAGTCGATGATGATGGATATCGATATCGGAGGAACATTGACCAGATGCCGGCTACACTTGTTGGGGATACTGATAATGTAATTAAAAAAATTTTACCCGTTTGTTTAGAGTAACAACCAACGACGCCGATGGTTCACGAAGATGCAGTTAGAGACCACGAATTTATAACAATGAATGAAAGTTTAGCCAAAAAACCGAAAACCGATACGAAAAATACCGAAGGAGGGGAAATGATTAATGATGATCCAATAATTATTAGTAACAACAAAGATGAAGATCGACAAGAACCAACAACTGAACTAAGGAAATCAACACGAGTGGGAAAGACTATTACATATGTATGGATGATTATTGTGAATTCAGAATTGTATACCAAATGAATTTCTAATCATGCAATTGTGAATTAGTCTTATAATGAATTATTATCTCTCAAAATTGGTATGAAATAAAACTGAATCTTTTGGCCGTCAATCTACAATGTGGTTCTTTTATCACGTCTTCCTCTTTGGGGTTAAACAAAAAAATAAAGAGAAACGAAAATATTTACATAAAGAATGCAAGTAGATATAAAATTAACTGAATTATTTGTTAATCATAATTAATTTTGTTATTAATATTTTATAGTGCTGCCTTTATTTCGTATAACGCTCTTATATCTACGAGGCATTGAATCCACTAGTTTCTGACGCACCTAATTTGCTATTTCATACCAAAGTCTTTCTATCGGATTTAAGTCTGAGGACTGTGCTGGCCATTCTAGCAGTCGAACATTTCTATCCGCAAAGTACGTTTTCGTTACTTACAGCAGTATGGTGACACTACCAAAGTAACGGTAAGTTGTCATCTGAGTACGAGTACGTTACTGTTTCCGAGTTCGCAGATCTCCGGTAAGAAGAGACGTGTTTCGGCTTTTCGTAAAGTAAAAAAATAGTAATTCGGTTTCCTCCTAAATATAATCAGTTGCAATTTCGTTAATTGACTCGGTAGCCCAGCGGTTAGCGGCGTCAGTCATCGTATGACACGGGTTCGTATCCTGGTTCAAACTCGGAACTTTTTATCTACTCCAATTGTGGATATATATTCATATAATACTCGTAATATAAAACAAAACCAACCAGTAATAAGTAAAGTAATCAAGTGATGGATGGTGGAGAGCTTTCCGCTCTTCCCATAACGAGAGTTGCAAAAGGCAACAATACTCAAAAGGATGAAGAGGATGAAAACCCCTCCTAATTTAACGAAAAAAAAGTGCCGTTTTAACTGATGAAAAAGATAAAACAACACAACAAAGCAAAAAACAATTAGATGATCTCTGATGAGGGGGGCAATAACAACTTTGCCTCTCTAGCGGCATCTGAGTCGGAAGATGAAGATGAAGAAATAAACAATATTAACAACAGCAGCAATCAAAAGCTGGAAAAAAAAACTGCTTGCTATTAAGCAAAAACAAACTGTGCGCAGGCAGAGGGAGCAATTAGAAGTAGTGAGTTCTCCCAACAAAAGTAACTAGAACAGAAACACTAAAACAAGCAGCAGTAGAAACAACAACTGCAGCAAACAAAACAGCAGCAGCTGCAAAAAAAACAACAGCCGAAACCACAGCACCTGAAAAGACAGCAGCAGCAGCAACAACAACAACAACAACAACAACAACAACAGCAGTAGCATCAACAACAACAACAGCAACAGCAGTAACAACAACAGCAGCAGAAGAAGAAGGAGAAGGTGAGGTAAATGCAACCAAGGGCCTGTGTAGGTTGGTCATTGGTAATAATTTTAACATTAAGAGATTAGGGAACGAGCTTGTGGTTTGTGGGGGTAAAGCCATTTACCACAGCCAGGCGGGAGAAACGGAATCTGCCGTTCTTCCTGGTGCAGCTCAGTCCCGAAAGCCGCTTGGATAGTCTAGGGAGTATCAATGTCCTAGACTACCAGGAAAAATTAGAAAGGAGCGAAGGCGTTATACAATGCCAGATGTTCGGGCACGCCGCGTCGAACTGCCAAATGCAGCCTCGATGCGTGTAGTGCGCAAATAACCACAGTTCCGAGGAGTGTGCTCTGGGTAGGGACGGAGCATCCGATAGGACGCAGCTCTCGTGCGTATTATGTGGGAACGTGTGACACACCGCAAACTATCGGGGTTGTCCTAAGTTCGCTGGCATTAAAAAAGCAAAACTGGCTCGGCAGCAGAAGGTGGAGGTTAAACGTTCACCTGTTAGGTTTCAAACACCAGCCGTAACGTCCCAAATTTCCTACTCCCAAATTGCGTACGGGGGCTACGGTACAGCAAGCGACTGTTGCTTCTCCGGCGCTAATGCCGAGAACAACGGAAGCTGCACCTAACATGCTGGCCATCTTGCTCGCAATCCAAATGCAGATGGCTCAGCTGCAAAAGCAGGTGCAAGAAGCAGTCGAAAGCGGCTGTACTTGGACTCTGTTTATGCACCTGAGGCTTCACAATCCACTTTATTCATCACAGAACTCGACACGCTTTTTCGACTTCTGAGGCTGGAATGACAGCGACCATTGCGGTTTTAGCACCGAAATTACAGTTCCCAACGAAATTGCGGAATTAGAGGAATTTGACCACAGATACTATTACAACTACAGTAAGACTCGATGGACACGCTACTCCGCAACCTTGACAAGAGCGCTCTCCCCGAACATGCTCCACCCACCGTCCAATAGGAATTTTTCAAACGAGGAGATCCACAATTATCTAAAACAAATGGACAGGGCGAATCTAATAAGTGTGGACAACTTCGCTATTAAGTTGACTCAAGGGCTTATTGCAAGAGCACTGACCTCGTCCAATAACCTGATATCTGGGGCCTACTAAACCAACTACTTATATCATGAGAGTGTGCGCTTGAAAGGCTTCGTCCCCCTGAAGCGGGCTGACAGCGACAGGTACGAATTTACAAACGCTAAACTGTGTGCGCACATTCGTGTATGACAGTGATCATTGCGGTTTTAGTACCGAAATTACAGTTCCCAACGAAATTGCGGAATTAGAGGAGTTTGGCCAAAGATATTCTTACAACCACAATAAGACTCGATGCACACGCTACTCCGCAACCCTGACAAGAGCGCTCTCTTCGAACATGCTCCACCCACCGTCCAATAGTAATTTGTCAAACGAGGAGATCGACAATTACCTAAAACAACTAGACGAGACAGTTAATCAAACTATGGACACTACAATACAAATTTCGACGTATGACTAACGAAGATCTGTTCCGCAATTCTACTATTGACGCACTACACCGACAGAAAAGCAGACTTCTGTCAAGACTTACGAATTTGTACAGACAGTTAAATGACAGACAAGACCCAGAGAAGAATTACAGAGTTTCTGTAAGTTCATATTGGAACAACAAGGTTCGGGCTGTAAACACCAGCAACCCCAATATGTTTCCGCAAATAAATAAACTATTTCGCAGAAAAAATCAAAACGATCTTTAGTGTCTTAAAATAGCCCGGATAACAGACAACGAACGGTTACTGACAATAGCAGGTATTGATCCAAATGAGCCCGCTGATGATGACGACTTCTTTGTGATCGAGGATCCACAGGAGAAGGTTGAGGCCATAGGGGCGACTTTACAGGAAGTACACAAGGCCACTGATATCATTGGCCCTAATCACGACCTGGACAATCGCGTCTTGGTGCACAACTGCTACATTCGAAATGAAGTAGAGAATTGGCAACGAAAGTATGGCAAATAATGTCATTGCCAGAGATTGTGACCTACCCCCGTTCATTTCGAAGGAAGGACTCCATGAGATCTTCTACACAATCAGGGCTAAGAAATCAGTGGGGACCGATGGTATTCCGAACATCGTTCTTCGACATCTTCCTCTAGAAGCTGTGGACATTTACACCACCCCACCCTGTTTAATAATGCAATGAATAATGCACATTATCCAGCGTATTGGATAACGGCGGTGGTTCAACCTATCCCCAAAAAGGGGAAGGATATATCCAATCCGGCGAATATCCGGTCGATAAGTCTCCTTCCGAATATCAGAAAAGTTTTCGAAAAAGTAATCAATAGAGCTCTGTCTAGGTGGGTTGAGGACAAACATATAATTGCGGATACGGATAATCAATTCCGTTTTAAAGCGGGACTTGATATCTCACATGCCGCGTCTAAACTGGTGTCCGATATCCAATGGAATAAAGGCAAAAACCAATGTACTGGTGCCTGCCTTGTTGACTTTGAGAAGGCCTTCGACACCGTATGGTTGGAGGGTCTTTTCTATAAGCTGAACAGGTTGGGTTATCAGTAAACTACTCTTGTACATTCTTTATAATAAGCTAACCAACAGACAGTTCATCGTGAAAAATGGTGATGTGACTTCTGTTTGAATATTTCAAATTAAAAATGGTCTTCAGCAAAGCGCGGCCCTATTCGCCGATCCTATTTAACATTTATACAAGCTACTTGATAGGCTCACTTCCCCATACTATTGCGTACGCAAACGATTTGGTAGCGTACAGAACAGGTCCAAAAATCGAGGTTATTAATACTCTCTTGCAGAGTGACTTCGATAAGATAAGACGATTTTGCGGAAGAAGACTGGAAGTTAAAAATCAACTTTCAAAAATCGGAAACCATTCTCTTTAGGACGTCGTTGTCTGGAGCCCATAGGGATACCAGAAAAAATTGGCGTAAGTTATCGATCATTGGACAACATGGGCGGCCTCTTGCCTGTCGAAATGTAGTCAGATACCTTGGGATCTGGGTATATCAGTTTCTGTATTTCAACAAGAATGTAGATGCTGCTCTGGCCAGAGCTAAAAGCGATTTTGCCCTTACAAAGAAACTGTTTTATAGCAGCCAACTCGATGCGAGTGTAAAGGTGATCTGCTACATGGCCCTTATCAGGCCCATGCTGGTATTTGGTTGTCCCGTGTGGTTCAATGTACGAGCAAACTTAATGGAAAAGATTCGGGCGTTTGAGAGGGCTTGCCTTCGCTTGTACAGAACACCAGAGTCGGAGTACAAAAATTTTTATCCTAACGAGGTCCTTTACTTGATACGTGTGGACAACTTCGTAATTAAGCTGACTCGAGGGCACATTGCAAGAGCAATGACCTCGACGAATAACCTGATATCTGGGGCTTACTACCCCAATTACCTTTACCACGAGAGTGTGCGCTCTGACGGCTTCGTTCCACCGGAAGCATTCCTCTACCTTGACCAGATAGGGTTGATCCATGATTGATCTGCGGTCCCGTTAATCTTCCATGTCGCTCGGACAGCTGGGGACAGGCGACTCAACTACGACAGAGACGTCGCACACGGCAGTGTGGATCGTCTCAGATTCAGTAGGGCGATGGGGAATCGTGATACGAGGGATGTCGTTCGGCAGCACCAACATTTCTGGTGGTTGAATGTTGGAGAAGATGTTTCGTCGTCGTTTCCGTCAATTACAGACCAACCTCACTAATGATTCAAAGCTGACCAATTTATTTGCTCTGTGAATAGCGGTGGCCAGCTTACGTAGGTTTAGGTTAGCATTTAAGAAATATATACATATATCAGTGTAAACAAAGGTATATACTAATATATGTACATAATTGTGTATAATGTCTATGTGTGTGTATGTGCGTATTGTGTATGTAGGTTAAGTAGGCTAAGGTTTTTTTAAGTTAGATATTAAGTTTTTATAAAAACTAAAAAAAATGTCCATATGCTAAGTTTTTTGTTAACAAATTTTTTTTCTTATCCTTTAGTATACAAAATAAATATTTAAGTAAAATGTAAATGAAGTCGAAAGACTTAGTTATAAGAATTTAGAGTAGCTTAGAGTGCCTGTGTGGGGCCAGTAAGTTAGTATAGGATTGGTAAGTAATTCTAAGCTAGCATTTAAGCATTTTTTGTTAGTATGTAAGAGTTAATGATTAAGAAAATAAAACTGAAAAAAAAAAACTGAAACTGATCATTACTGTTTCCAAGATCTCTGCGTATTTTTCTTTTGTTAGAATATGTTGGATCCAGTGAATTGGTCCAGCACCATAATGGGAGAAAGATCCCTAGACCATAGTGTTTCTACCACCATGTTTTACTGTTTTAATTGTGAACCTGGGATTAAAGTGCTTTCCGGGATGCCTTCTAACGTACTTTTTTTTGGTATCCGGTCCAGACAAAAGAATCTTTCGCTATTTCTCCATTGGCTTATTGGAATTCAATAGTGCATAGTGTTTTCGGACCCTAATATTTTTCTTTGATAGAAGAAGAGGTTTTTTTTGAATGCTAAGCTTTTAAATTATGCTCTATCAACCTTCTCCTGATTACCGAGGTATCGACGTTTAAACGGCTTTAATTTGATTTGATGTTATGAAAACCTAAAAAAAAAAATCATGAAATTTTAAACTTTTTTTTCAGAAGTCTATCAAAAACCCGATTTTCAATATTTTCAAATGATTCTAGGTCACTCGATGCATTTAGGCTTATAGATTATAGATTCTTTTTAATAAGCCAATCAGCCGAAATCGTGGAGGAAGTGAGTGTCCTTTTTTTTCAAGGATCGTGTCTTCGGAGTGGTGCAACTTACGTTCTAATAAAGATTTTTACTTGAAATTTATTTCACATACTCTTCCAATAGTAGTAAATAAATGGTAAAAAACTCAAAGTTCTATCTTTTCATACGTCATACGGGGGAACCCCTGTAAGAAACGTTTTGCGCTTCCGACTTCGAGTTTCTTCTGAATTGTGGTATTTCAAAGCATCCCTCATGGTTACTAAGGAGCACTTAACATTTTTATCAATAACTATTTACGATGTTCTTTTTTCTTCCGAGTCATTTTTATAAAAAAAAAAACAATTGACTAATCCTATAGAAAAATTAACTCTTAAGCTATTTTTTATACTCGTACTTACAACGGAAAAATGTCAAAAAAATATACATATATAGCTAAAAAATAATAACCCGAACTGTTTTCGGTTGTTGTCTCATATTTTAATTGTTATTTCAGCTGAACAAAAATAATACAAAGTTGGCTTACGCCATTGTTACTTAAACTGTAAAAGAGCAGTAAAATGTTTACAATACTCGTAGCATGTATGCCTATTATTTTGCACAGCAGTTTATACATATATAAGTACCACACAATATGATGCTAGCATGTTTTTGATTTCCTGTCTATTTCGTAAATGGATTTAAGCATGTCCGTTTTGTCAACACACCCCATGCGTCTGTTGTAATCACTTACAAGCTCAGGGCAAGCTATCTGCTTTTTCCGTCCATATAAGCATTGCTGTTCCAGTGAACTAGAATGGAATGGATTATGGAAATTGATTAAGAAATTGCAAACTAATACTTTTATTGCATCTGGATTAGTTGAACTGAGACTATTCAGCTTTCTGTATAGTGTTCAATCAATTCATTTGGAATTATATGAAGGAACACATCGGCTGGTGTCTCTAAGATGTCCGATATGCCAACACAAGGTTTCTGGAGATACTTTTTCCTATTATTCAAAACATATGCTGTGCATGTAGTACAGAGTCACTTCAAACTGGGTGAGACTTCTGCTAAAAGATGTGTCAACAGAGGTACGCCACAAGGCGGTGTCCTCTCTCCCCTTCTCTAGGACTTAGTGATTAAAGAACTGCTGATATACTAGGAAGCGGGTGGTAGCAAGGTGATTGCCTATGCGTATGACGTTGCTATAGCCGTTTTAGGTAAGCATCTTAATACCATTAAAGAACTCCTTCAAGTAAATCTCAACAGATTAACCCTTTGGTCAGATCGCCGTGAATTGGGAGTAAACCCCCATTAAATTGAACTTGTCCTCTTTTCCAGGAAATACAAAATTCCAATTATAGACCCTCCTTCAATAAACGGTACCAGTTTAGCATTTTCCGATACAGCAAAATATCTGGGCCTAATTTTTGACAGGAAACTAAGCTGAGACCTAACATTCACGAAAGAGTTAATAAAGCTACAACAGCTTTATTCTCTTGCAAAAAATGCCATTGGGAATAAATGGGGCCTTCAACCTAGCATAGCCCATTGGCTATATATCTCGGTTACAAGACCGATACTTACTTACAGGGTGGTCGTCTGGTCGATGGCCTTAGAAAATGCAGCCAACTGCATTAAACTAAGCAGAGTCCAAAGAACAGCATGTCTATGCATAAGCGGAGCCTTACGGTCTACTCCCTCTGCGGCATGAGACATTCTGTTTCATTTGACACCCCTCGATATTTTCAACAGGCAAGTAGCTGCGACTGCAGCTATTCGCCTTAAAGCGACTACACACTGGACAAATAATTCATTTGGCCACGCTAATATTCTTAATACATTAGGAATCCTCACAGAGAACATCGATTACACCATACCTGAACTTTGGCTTGACAATGACTTCCATGTAAGCTTCCCCTCTAGGTCCTTCAGGGAGGAAGATGCTTTCATGGAAGACAAGTCAATCCATCCCTACACAGGTGGATCTAAAACCGATAGCGGGGTTGGTGGCGGAAATTTTGGCTATTAAAGAAGCTCTGTCCTCGCTGAATAAAAACGTGATATCTGCAAAGGATATCCGCATCTTTTCAAATAGTTAGGCCGCTATCAAATCCCTGGACTCGGTCGCATTAAATTCTAAAACCGCCCTTGAATGCCGATCATCTCTTATGGATATGGCAGATCAGTTCAACCTTCACCCTGGCTGAGTGCCGGGCCAAAGAAATATTCCAGGGAACCATAGGGCCGATGAACTCGACAAAATTGTAACCACTCTACCTATTCTACCGGAAAAGGGTAGCATAGGTATACCTATCGCTACGTGCTAATTAATATTAAAGTTAGATGCCAATAAAAGAACACACCTTTGGTGGACTGTTGTACCAATATGTCTGGCGACCAAACAGATCTGGCCAAAGCTAGATCTGAATCGCTCTAAGAGTCTGATCCTTCTAAATAGGAAACATATCAGCCCCATCATAGGTGTCATCAATGAACATTGTCTTATAGGCAAGCATGAAAGAAGGATGGGCGAACCTGCATGGACAAGGAGGAAGAGGAGACAGTCACTTAGAAGCTTTCTTCTACAATGACCTAAACGATCTAAAGGCTATTGACGTAAACAGTCTTCTACGCTCAAACTGATTCCATGAGTAAGAAGATCATAGGTCCTCGTGTCATCACAATGGGCCAATAGGCCTAAGGGGGTTGGGATTTTCAAGAGCCACTCTTAACTACCTACCTATCTACCTTATAGTGCTAACTAAGAAAATGGGATATAATTTGCCTCTGTTTACAATTTTGGAGCAGGATAGAGCAGATTTACAAATTTCAGATATATTTTCATTCAGTACAACATTTAACGTATTCTTGTTGTCCATACTGTTATCTGTCATCAGACTTCAAGTATTCAATTCAGTTGACTCTCTCCTTGCACCCTATTCAAAAGGAATTAGCTTGAAATAAAATAGAATTAAATCGATTTGTTCATCATCCTTTAACCCAAGGCAGCTCTGTGCCTTATAAGTATAGCGCCAGACATTTGGATTCCTTTCACTTTTTGCACCCCTTCAGCGACCCATTATTATTAATGACTTGCGAGTTGAGGGTTGTTGAAAATTCCTCGCTACTCGCTGCACTTATTATTTTCCAAAAAATTGTTCCAGAAGATCTTTGGGTTAGGTACTCCAAAGACGATGTTGACTGAAGTAGAAGCCCCATCATCGTTCGAAGCCAACAGCAACATCGGAGTATCTAAACTTAGTATGTGGGTACTATATTACTTTTTTGTGTGGTTTCGTTTATTGTAGAATTTTCAAACGTCTTACCAGCCACAGACACGGGACTAATCTAGAGAAAGCAAGAGCTGTGAGGATTGCTTTCGGCATTATGAGAAGAACTGTTTTGCTCGGTGGTATTCCCTAAAGTTGTACATATAATACAATGAGTAACACAATCTCATGAACTGGTGTTCTTGGAATATACAAGTTTTGTGATCACAAAGTCATAACTTTTAATTATCTGTGAAGTTCAAGGTGATAAAAGCACCTACCCCAGTCTTACATAGTAGACACCCTGTTGACAAAACTTTTCCTATTCTAAATTCAACCTTTTGAAATGGGTTTTCTTCTTGGAGTATCTGGAATACGTGTGTTAAGGTGTATCCGTTATTTTATGAAAGGGGAAATTATATTTCATCCTGGCTTTATTTATGTGCTATACTATGAAGTTTGGTATCTCACATGAGTATTTGAGTTTTCAGAAATAGTTTCGGCTGTAATTTTTCGTCCCAGGGTCACATTATAATAATGGTGTGAGTGTAAACATCCTCATGTGCTCCATTATAAAGGTGATGGAGACTACTGTCAAGTCGTAAAAATTCTTAAATTTTGTGATCCTTGACACCTTCGACCAGCCTTTTCTTGCTTAAAAGGCTATTTTCACGCGTAATATTGAAAGCTCTTTAAGGTGACTATTTTACTCTACATATTGGGTAGCACCTGAATGCCTGTGGTGATAAGCTAATTTCATAAAACCAAGCAAAAAGTTGCGCTCAGCGATGACATCCCTTCACGGCCCAGTGGCAATAAATAGTCCTTTCTTACTATCGGCGACCTCAAGGACAATGAAAATATCACTACTGCTGTGAAGAATTTTAATCTTTTGACTGGCAATTAGATGAATATCAAGGATATTCAAAAATTTGGCAACTGTGCTGATTCCTCTTCGACCGTTCTTCACCAAGTATTATACTTCTAGGTCGGCCCACTCGTCTTTCTTTCTGCGTAAGAGGGTTCCATTGTATCGCTTGGCTCACAATTCACTTGTGACCTATGCGAAGCGTATGCAAAATCCACTGCCACTTACGTCGTCGTATGATTGCAAAGGGTCAAAGGGTTGCTGACCTGTTCTCGCATGAAGTTCATCATTAGAGATACGGTTGGGCCAGACAATTCTCTAGATTAGGGTGACCAAACTTGGCTTGCATATTCAAGAAGATGCCTAACAAAGGTTATGTAAAGAGATTTGGTAACATAAGTATTGGAAAACTCCAGCGCTTGATGAAGCCTAGGGCAGAGTTGGGTTTTTTTATTATATTATCAATGTGAGAACGGAAATTGAGTTCCTTATCGCAGATAACACCTAAATCACGCAACTCATTCACTAAGGGAACAGGCACATTAAAGATTAGATAGCAGCGAGGTGAAGTAGGGGGCGCTTAGGGGTATAAGTTATAGCCTGACACTTATTGGCATTAAGCTCAAGAAAATTCTTCTGACACCAAGTAAAAGAACTGTCTAGATCTTGCTGCAGTGGTAGGCTGTCTGAGGACGATGATAGATGTCTAAATATTTTCATATCATCTGTGTAAACAGATATGTATGAATGTTTAATGATACAATCAACATCATTAATGGCCAGAATAAATAATAAGGGACCAAGGTGGCTGCCTTGAGGTACGCCAGAGGGGGCTTTAATTGGGTCAGAAACCATGGACCTAAATAGAACATAGTAAAGTCGTTCATTTAAATAGGATTGAACCCATGTTATAAAGTTTATATGAAAACCAAGAGCCTTTAATTTTAGAAGGATTATATTATGAGAAATTGTATCAAAGACTTTGCTGAGATCGGTGGTAATCACATCAACTTCATTTCCAGCTTCCAGTGCACATAAAGTGCTTGATACGAATTCCGTTAAGTTGGTGGTCGTAGATCTACCTTTGACAAATCTGTGCTGGTTTAGGGAGACAATATATTTACAATGGAAAAGCATTATGTCACAGATAATGCTCTCAAAAAGCTTAGATATGCAGGACAGCTTAGCAATTGGCCGATAGTTGGAAATATCGTCTTTTCGACCTTTTTTATGTAGGGGAATAATAAACGACCTTTTCCAGGTTGAGGGAAATAATCCCTGGGTGATAGAAAGCTGAAAGAGAGCTGTAAGAAGTTGGGCTAGGTGCATTTGACATTTCTTTAAAAATATAGGGGAAGAAAATCATCAGGGCCAGCAGAATAATCATTTTTGAGGTTTATTATTTTATCTCTAACTTGCTCTAAACTTATATACACAGATTCCAAAGTTGCTTGTGGGCAGCAATTTAGCGGTCTGTCTCTTGCGAATGGATGGGGAATGCTTGATGAAAAAAAATTGCGAAGAGATTTGCAATAATTTGGGGATCGCCCGAGGACCTCTCAAGAAAATTCAGAGATGATGGATAATTATCCGATTTCCTTTTAGTCTTGATAAACTGAAAGAATCGTTTGAGGTCGGAAATGAGTGTGTGGTCCATTCGGATTAAATAGTTGTCATAGAGAGTTTGGCAAAGTACAGAGAAATTTATTTGGGCAGACTGGTAGTAGAAGAAATCGGAGTCGGAACGCGATTTTAAGTAAATATAGCAGAAAATATTTCTCTTGTTACGAAGAGATCGCAGCATTGGTATAATAATACCAGGGTGGTGACGATAAATAATAATAATAAATCCCTCTATTTTGGGTAAAAAAGGTAAAGATTGGGAGAGACATTTTAAAATTTCCGTATAAAAGGACGCAAGAGCATCGTTAACCGTATGGTTAGGGTTATCGTAGAGAAAGTTAAATTTGGCTATACTGAGGACTTTGTTCAGTTTGGCGTGGTTAGCCCTATGAAAATTAAGACTGTAAGAATACTCATAGGAACCGGGATTAAGACCATTGTCATATGTCAGCGTAAGGGAAAGGGAGAGTGGTAACTATAGAACTTAGAAAGCAAATGTTTACTTTGTAAAACGACGCAGTTATCTGTATCAGTGGCGAAGACTAGGTCGAGTTGTCTGCCGATGTTATCGGCGACACCACTTAATTGATATAGACCAGAGTCAGTTAGGCAGTCAGTGAAAAGATTTTCTTTATCAGAGGTAGGATTTGTTGCAGTATAGTAGGACTGGTCAGTTTGAGGCCGTAGAAGTTTATGTAGATTAAAATCACCTAAAAAAATAACAACGTCGTTGGGATCAGCAGCATTAAAAATGCAGTCAATTGCATCAACAGCTAGCTGGTAACCTTGAATTGGTTGAGAGAGGCGAATACGAGTATAGCAGCAACAAATATATAAGTTGCGTTTGCAAATAGGACGATTTTTTAAAGGGTTTAGACTCGAAATGAGAGTGTATAGCTAGAAGTACCCCACGGCAATATAAATTCTCCTCTTTATTTAGACCTTCATCACGGTGTAAATCGAAGTCTTGGGAAAATAATTCATTATTCTTAATATTAGGTGTGGGATTGGTTTCTGTGAGGGCAAAGATGTCGTAGGGCAGAATCTGCGAATTAAGATAAATAGCAGAAATCTTAATTCGTAATCCTCTTACATTTTGATAATACAGGGACAAATATTTGGGAGGCCTCGGCAAAGAATTGAGTGGTGAGTCAGGAGCGATGGTAGTATTTGAAACTAGACCGTGTTCTCTGGAGGTTTAGTATGCGTTTGGTACTAAAATGAGACGCAAAAGAAGAGAGATCATTAGCCACATCATCAGGAGACATATCTAATTGCTCATGAACACGTATAAAAAGTAGCCGCAGATCATTATGATTAGTGGGGAGGTCTTCTTGCAGAATGGAAGTATTGTATTGGTTTTCGTTATACCGTTGATACGGATAGAGTCAGGCTTATCATGTAGGTAGGGGAGATATAAGCGAACATTATCATATAATCAGCGGTCTCTTAAACGAGAAAAAACATACCGGTCATCATCCCCTGTATCGATGAGGTGCTTGGTTAACTTTGCTTTTGGAGAAAATTTGGGGTCTGAAAAAGAAGGTGGTGTGGGATTAGAGTGGGAGTCTAGCTTAGAACATGGGGAGGGATTTAAAATATGCGAGCGAATAAATTTGCTTACGCCGTTTTTGTTTGAGTGGAATGAGGAGATTTTGGGTTTTGTAAATGACTGGGAAGAGTATCAAGATTAAAAGATATACGCTTAGGAATTGGGTTGGACGCGGTGGAAGAACGTTTTGTATATACGCGATTGGCAGTATGAATTGGAGGAGGAGTGAAGACAGGAAATGTCCCAATTTTAAAACTCCAGTTTGTATCAGGAGCTTGTTTGTTAGGAGTTGGGTTTTTTTTTTGTAAGAGTTAGGCTTCGGTATATGGATAGACTTAAAATTAGCATTGTTCTGTTTCCTAGGTTTAGTGGATTTTGAGTTACTGGACTTAAAGGTAGTATCCTTGCGATGTTTGTTGTTTCCTGTATTCGGTTTTAATCTTTCCACAGTTATTCCACCCAGATTGATGGCGTCGGAAGCAGGGTTGATAAACATCCATTCATTTTGATGAATTAGTTAGGGTAGGTCAGTTGAGAATTTAATATGCTGAATGAAAAAAAAAAAAAAAAACACACAAAAGGCGATGGGTTCATGTTAATTTCACCTTAGGATTATTATGCACTTTTAATCGATAAACAAATCGAGTTTGTACGAATTATTGCAAATTAGGCAGGAAAAAATTAAATGGGAATAAATTAGCAGAGCAAAATTTAAACACGTCTGAACTTAATGAATGTCGAGGGCGAAACCCTAGTCTTGATAATAGCAATCAATTTATCTGGGATGGCCCTCCTGCACAAAGCAAGCCAGTTAAATTCGCAATTGACACTGTCGAGCGCTTTTTCGAAGTCGATGAATAGCAGGTGAACGATGTTCAACGTACTGTTCGATGATGACCCGAAAGGTGTTGATGTGGTCCACACAGGAAGATCAGTAAGAACTCTGCGGGAATATCGTCAAGTCCAACCGCTTTGTTGTTCTTCAGTGCTTAAATTGGGGTAAAGATTTCTTCTCTACTGGGGGGTATAGCGCATATTCGGGAATTTGTTACTACGGACGGGTCATTGGGCGTCTTTAGACTACACTTCACTGGCGAAAACGCTGTTTAAAATCGCAGAAAAAGGCTCCTTCCACCTCTTCAGCTGGTCTTCAATCTGAAACTAGCAGATATCCGTCTGTGTTTTTTACCAGGTGTTGCTTAGAGCTTTGGACACCTCTGAGCTCTTTGGTAATACTGTCCTACTATGACACCTACTAGCGGCCTCTTCTGCCTCCGTAGCCAATTTTTTTTTATAATTTACGCGCGCCTATAGGGTTAGATACCCTTTTACTGTGGCCCGGGCGCGGGTGGAAAGGTAGAAAGAGAAGAAAGGAAAATTGTTTTTTTTTTGTAGTGGTTTAAAACTCAGGTGTATTTGGTTTCGATATTCGCTCTCCAGGGGTGGGAGTTCGAATAGGACGGAGAGTTTTTTCTTCACTCAGAGTGATTCGAAGGTTATAATTCACACAATTTTTTTTGTGCTTGAAACTCTACAACACCCAAATCTACGTGTCAGTGTTATGCCTTCACACGCAGAATTTTTCTGTCTGAGTTCCAATTACACAAATGAGAAACTTGAAAAACTTGTTAATGGGTAGGATTCGAACCTTGACCCTCCAAGTGAGAAGCGATTGCTAGTACCACTACACCACGGCCACCCAATGCGTTGATGTAGTTACGCTATGGTGAACTTCTCTCATCTTCATGCGATACGCAGACTCTAGCTCATTTCTCCCTGCTACTAGAGTAGTTGCGATGCTAGCTTTGAAGTGTTTTCTTTCTTCGATCCTAGGCCAAGTTTCTTCACAGCACACCAATGGTTTTCGATGGAGGTGGGTTCCGCACTACTGATTGCTCTCAATCCTTGTGAAAGGTGATCCCCTAGTTGTTGGCAGATTGAGTGATTCTTTAGTCTATCTGTATTGTCATCGCCAAACTTGGTATTTAAGTCCCCCATTACCATTATCCGCGTACTATCATAAGCATCACTCAGCCGTTTATAAAAGGCCTCCTTCTCATCGACAGAAGAGAGCTTGGTTGGGGCGTAATACTGTATGATGGTTACGCGACGTACTCTAGTCCGGAACCTGGATTTCAGGATCCTGTCGTCTAAAGACTACAAGAAAATTAAGCTTTTGACGGCTGTTTTGGAAAGCAGCAATCCAACGCCAGATTCCCGATAGCTTCAAAGTGCCTATCCGGTTTAGTAGTACAGTGTTACGAGTTGGAGACTTAAACTTCCCCGAGTCCAACCATCTAACTTCACTAATGCCTAAGATGTCTATATTATACCGCATGAATTCGTTCTCTAATTGGAAGAATCTGGCATTTTGAGGACCTTCACTTCCGTTTTCGAGAAGCGTCTTCACATTCCAGAAACCAATCCTTTTGAGGGTACAAAGCCAAATGTCGTCAACGTGTTGTCATTCCTTATCCGAAGCGTAGTGTCGGTTTCGGTAGCGGTGTAGATTTCAATTATGAAGAATGCTAACCTCAGCCACATCTCCTAAATTTTAACCTATTTATGCATATTGCGATACGTAAATAGTTGCCCGAGGACTACCACGAGGTGGTAAAACAAGCACTTATGCGTGACTGATTGTTGCGCTACTGGCCCAGACCAAGTTCTGAGCAATCAATAGTCTCCTGATCAGGCAAGATGCAGGGCGCCCAACGTTTGACGAACAGAAATAAATTTGTCTTGGAGTTTTCGAGGACAAATTCAAGTATATGTATGTTACCAAAATAGACCATCGGCCAACCGCCTGCTAAGAAAGATTTTCAGAATAGCAATGACACCAAAAAGCCCCAAAAACGTTTCCAAAACTCTAATATCAATAAAAAAAAAAAACAAGATGGGCGACTATCGACACGGAACTAAACTTTGAATTATGGAATAAATTCGTCAGAAAAAGAGAGATTATCCAAAGACAGAGCGAACAATTAAGTGAAAAAAGAGCCAAATCACTTGAGAACATACGATATTTTCTAAAAATTTTAATGAGTGTCGATTCAGCGGGAAATACCAGGTCTTACGGCAGACGTAGTAAACCGCATCGGATTGGTTAAAATTTTGAATAATGATAGATTTGGAACCCTAACGATAGAAAAATAGATTTCTTGTTCTACTCTATGGAAGAAAAGATTACCCGGAAAATTATAACACCATCTAATCCGGATGATAATATTAAACAGCAAATATGGCCTTGTGGGGGAAGCCCATCAACATTGCCATTCAGAAATTAGGGGTAGTGATGCATAAAAAGAGCGAAGATGGAAAAGATCTACTATACATAGAATGTTCTGCAGAGAAAATTCGGCAGAGTGTCTAAGAATTGTATATGGATGTCGCTCAGATCTCCTCAAACGTCGGATGTGCAGCAAATATTCATGACAATGAACTGGTTCTATACTTCAATATCTTCTTTTAAGGCGGTAACAGCCTTTCTTTGAAAGAAGTAGTTCAGTATTTAGGTGATTACAGAAACAGCCTACTAAGTATCTGCCGCCCAAAAGGAACTTCAGTCTTAAAGGAAATGCTTCGCGTGTCGTTGTTTTTACTCTCAGAGGAAATACTACAGGAGAAGGTATCATTCCCATTCGTACCCACCATATATAGGTACTTCACAGAAACGTTGAGGTACACCAAGAATGCCGTTCACTTTTAAAGTCATCGGAAAGTGTTCGCTCTACCATCAATAATCGTTGCCACAAAAATCAAGTAGTTTTAATATATGTGCGAGTACGCTTGGATTGCAGAAAGTCCGTCTCTGAGCCTCCGTAGGTAGGTAGTTAGTCACGTTAAATATATCAGAGAGAGGATACATTCTCAGAAGAGGTCTCGTGATATGCTGCGTTTCATCTTAAGTAGATGTACATATTGCAAATGTTTCCTTAGCTTGAATCATCAATTCAATGTATTGATGAGTGCTTTCTCATGTTTCAATCTTTCACTACCTATCGTGTTTTTCTCAGATTCGTCCCGTTAAGCGAAATTTTCTGTCTATGTTTGGGATCAAATCGGATATTACGAATTACAGAATATTATTATATAGGGTTTTCCAATAAGGACTTGACAACTTTTTTTTTAAATGAAACGCAAACCATTTGAGACATTTCAAAAACTTTATTATCGGCTTCAAGCACAATCAAAACATTTATGAATGGAACTCGACTTCGTTCATATAGCCACCGCGGGCACGTTTGCAGCGCTCGATTCGTTGAACTCAATTCTCAACGACTCAGCCACACATTTCGGCCGAAACGGCCGCTATTTCGCGTTCAATGTTGGCTCTTCCAACGTCGTCAGCGTGTTGGTATAAACCAACGAATTAACATAGCCCCACAGAAAATAGTCAAGCGGCGTTAAATCGCACTGGCCCATGTCTTGAGATAACACGCTCACCATACTTACTCTTCAATAAATCGATTGTAGGGTGTGCTGTGTGGCTTGTGGCACCATCCTGATGAAACCACATGTCGTCCAAGTCCATATCTTCGAACTCGGGCCAAAAATAATCGCTGATCATGGCGCGATAACGCTGACCATTCACAGTAACGTGACGATCGTTATCGTCGATGAAAAAATATGGCCCAATAACGCCGCCGGCATGCAAACCGCACCAAACAGTTATTTTTTGTGGATGAAGTGGTGATTCATGAAGCACATGTGGATTTACACCCGACCAATAACGCATATTTTGCTTATTGACGAACCCATTGAGCCAAAAATGAGCTTCGTCACTGAAGACGATTTTGCGATGAAATTCATCATCTTGGCGCAGCTACTCCAAAACCCAATCGGAGAACGTACGTCGCTTCAAATGGTCCACCGGCTTCAATTCTTGAGTCAGCTTGATCTTGTGTGGGTGTAAACTAAGATCCTTACGCAAAATACGCCATAATGTGGTCTGAGCGATGCCCAATTATTGAGAACGCCGTGGAATTGACTGAGTTGGATCGTTTGCTACCGACGCCTGAACGGCAACAATATTTTCGACACTTCGACCAACCCGTTGTCTCACTGACATGGCAAGATCACATAACGAATATGTACTCGTAGACTCAAATTTTTGCACTAAACTTGTTATTGCATGTCTACTAGGGCGAGAATTACGACCGAAAATTGGAGTTAACGTTCTTAAAGTTGCAGTTATCGACTCCGAATTTCGGTAGAAAATTTTTATAATTTGCAGACGTTGCTCATTCGTGTAGTTTACCACGATGAAAGTGCTGAGTTTACTGAATAAATTGGCAGTGACAGTTTGATGATTGGTGAAAGAGTGCGTTCACAAATAAATTCAAAGATGTCAAGTCCCTATTGGAAAATCCTTTATCTGGCATTGTATTCTTTACTAGCCCCAAAAATTATTATAAGTAAACAGCCTACTGTCCTTGACAGAAATCACGGAGGAAATAAGCTCACGCATCGATGAGCATATGATATTTCTCTCCTTCGACTTTTGACTGCTCTAAGGTTATTGGAGCTATCTATACATTTAATCTTTCACCTCTGGTTATTGTGTATAGTATATATTATGTAATATGCTAAGGCGCTGTCGGTTGTCGATTTAATTATATCTAATAATATCATTCCTACCATATCTAGCGTTGATGCATACTATAAGTTTTCGACCAAATACGTTACTGCTTTTTGGTTAAAAGCATCAGGCACCGATTTTTATTACCTAAAAAACGGTTGCGCTATTTGCTTTTATAGACCTCCGGTCTATCTATCTCGTGGGTTATACACTGAAAGCCGTCTGCTGGCTTTACAGAAATAGCAGATTTTTGCCAATTTTCAAGAAAAATTTTCTTTGATCAATGACTTGTGGATATACTTGAACTTTTTAACCTATAAAGATATTAAACAACGACCCAAAAATTTAATGTATTTAAGTGGGGAAATAGGAAAGATAAGTGTGAAATATACTAGATCAGGTTAAAGAGGGGTATGATGGATATGCCATCACACAGACCCCAGGCATTAAAACGTGCCCATCGCCATCCTTGTGCAACCAGTTGAATTTACCTTCAAATGACAAAAACTTAAACAATTGCCCTAGTGCAACACCCAATTTCTTTGCAAAATCCAAGAAGCCTATGAAGTTCGAGTCATCTATTTCTTTTAGGTTTTCGAAAAAGTATTTCCCCAAGAATTTTCTTTGACTTGCAGCGTGCAGATCACCGCAGAATCTACAAATATTCGTATCTGACAATTTAAGCCTCTTTGCGTGTTTCCGCAGGAGACAGTGTACTGTCAGAATCTCTATTACTGTCCTTAGCTTATCCCTGTTTCATTTTATTAACTTCCTAGATCTTTTGACGCCAAAAAGTGGCCAGAGAGCCTTGGATACCCTGTGTCCTTAAAGACTTCACCACCTCCTCGATAGTGCCCCTCAATATGCAAAGGGGTGGTTTGATGTTGGCCTTATCAATTTTCGAGTAGCCCTCCTTTTCTTTCAAGCGCATCCGCTTGTTCATTTCCTTTAATACCGCAGTATCCAGGCATCCAGCACAGTCTCATCCTGAGTCTGACTGCATAGTGCCTTGAGAACTGTGCGACAGCCCCTGACTGTATCAAAGGTTATGGTGATCGTTTCCATTGCCTTGAGTGCGGCCTGGCTACCGATGTAGATAGCGATATCTCTTTCAGATACCGATCTCGTCTGCATCTGCTCAGCCGCCCTGAGGACAGCCGAGACCTTTGATTGGAAGACACTGCTTGCGTCCGGTAGTCTTATAGACACTCTTAGTTCTGGGTCTTCTGAGAAGATACCAGAAACTGTTCCTTCCTCTATTTTTGAGAAATGTGTAAAAATTGCAATTTCATTTGACCTGATTATTGCATTTTTTTCGCACTCCTCCCTTTCCGGATATATTTTATCATACGGGATGCCCAAGTCAACCAAGGAAGGAATTTCATCCGTTAGAAGTCAATTGTCTGGCAGTAGCTCCGCTAGGACCGTGCCATGTCAGAAACTAATGCTCTTAAAGTAACCCAGATTAGTGAGTCGTACGCACTGTTGTCAGCAAGTTTTTTGATCTGTGAATCACCACGTGTAGAGTGGTTTCTGCAGATTTTCCTTTCATGTATGCATGCTGTGTTATTAGACTCGCAGTATGAAGCCCTTTTTGACTTTCTAAATAGTTTCTTGAATTCTTTTGTTTTCATTCGTTGTACTCATTCCATGTACTGTAGCTTCTGAAAAGGTTCGGCCTATTATAGAGTTTCCTGACCTCTTTCCTTTTTAAACCTACCTCCCGATTCCACCATTTTGGTTGAGCCCTTTTAGGTGTTCTGTTAGCCGGGCAAGCTTTCTCGAACGCCACTGTTAGTGCCTTATTAATATTTTTTACCGCCCTATCTAAGTTAACAATATTACCGCAGGTGATTGATTGGGTATCCAGTGTACATTTACCACTTTTGTATACTTGACTCAATTAGTCTTCCTAGGATTTCTTTGAAAACTACATACGCTGTTCTGAAAGTTAACCTTAAAGCGTATCCATCGGTGATCCGATATTGGCGCTTCGTCGACTACTCTCCATTCCCTTATTTCTAACCTCTCTGTAGCGAGGATGATATCCTGCACCTCCTGCCTATTTTGCACCACAAAAGCGGGTGAATTCCCTCCATTGCAATTGTTTAGGTTGGAGGATATAATGAAATCATACAAACGTTCACCTCTTGGGTTAATGTCACCGCTTCCCCATTGTGTATGATGGGCATTTGCGTCACAGCCCAGTTGAATGTACGAATACGGCTGTCTTATTCTGGATCACTTCCATTATTTTGGGGAGTTGCCAACTCTGCCACCATCGTGCAATTTCACTTGATGCCTTCCCAAGCATTGCATACCTACAAATTGAATCCACAGTCCACAGAAGGCTTATTCCCACAAGCTACAACATTGCGTCCGCCTTCCCAACCAGCGCATTCAAATTGATGTTCCCCGTTTCCTGTGGTGGATAATTGCTTTCACGGGACGTCTTGGAACTTCTCCTTCACGTTTTTCCACTGGTCGATTGTCAGACGGCTGCTGGGCTCCAGCTCGTTAATCACGGCAACTACCTCATACGCTAGAGCAAATGGAGAAAGATATGTCAAATTTTTCCAAAAACAGTTGGCGAACAGCCAACTACATCACCAGTAGATTGTCTGTATTGTAAAAGACAATGGAAGCAGCAACTGCACGACTCGAAAGGGCTCTGGAGTCTTCAGTAGAGAAGGAGTTAGGTGAAGCTGATACGATCTTCGAACAAATCCGAGAGTTGTACTTTGAGTATCGCTGCGACTTGTTGGACGCGATGGATAAAGTACAGTCAACTGAAAAGAAGGTGGAAGGAGATGAATCAGTGTGCAAAGAAACACTTCCTAGAAAGGTAGACATTCGATTGCCCAAAATTAATTTGCCTGTGTTCGCTGAAAGTTATAAGTCATAGCGAGCCTTTCGTGACTTAATTTTGCCCTTTATCCACAATAGTGCAACACTCTCGGAAATACAAAAAATTCATTATTTAAAAACAAGTGTTTCAGGGGAAGCAGATAAACTATAGCAAGGCATAATGGACCGTTATGATCATCAACTATTCCTAGTGACCACACAATTAAAATCTCTCTTCACTCAACCTTCAATTTGCCAAGAACGATCCGAGTCCATCAATGAATTGATCGATACATTAATGGAAGTTGTCCACAGCTTGGAAAATCTTAAAGTTCCAGTTTAGCATTGAGACGTTGTACTCATTTTTATCCTGCTTCAGAATCTTCCAATGAACACGCAACACATGTGGGAAGAAAAGCTTGGAAGTAAATCAAACAACTAGGAACTGCCTACATTTTCCGAATTTACTTACTTTTTAGAGACGAGGTTCCGTTCATTGGAGTCTGTTAACCAACAGCAAGCGCGACCATCAAGTAATTCTTCCAGAAATGTACCACAGCGGAGTAGTTTTCATACGACGAAGAATCTGACAGGTTTTCCTGCAAGCTGTGCCACAGAGGTCAACATTCCATTCGTAAATGCGGACAATTTTTGAAAATGAGTTCAGCGGACCGATACCAGAATATAGGTCGATTAGTGGTTTGTAGAAACTGCTTAGCATATAGCCATACCACAGCACAGTGTCCGAGCAATCGTAGGTGTTACTACTGTGAGCAGCCACATTACTCGCTTTTACATGCAACACAAGCCATAGGTCGTCAGTGAAGTGATTCGCAAACGCATTCACAGCGGGGACCACAGAGTTATTTCAATACGACGAAGCTTCAAGTTTCCATTCTCTGCCGAATACATCCACCCACGTTTTATTGGTTTCTGCTTTGATAAAGGTTGGGTCGTCGTTTGGTGAGACGGGTTCTCAAGTGAGTTTTGTAACAGAGTCAGCTGTGCAACTACTGGGGTTAAAACCAAAATCCACTCCTATTAACGTGTATCAATAGTGTCAGAGAATTATTCACATCATGCTTGCGTCGCATCATTCAACTTTCGAGACATCAGCGCGGGCTTTCATTTGTAATTCGCTGTCTGGCCATCTTCCGGCCTGGATCCTCTCGGTGGCTCATTGGGACAACCTTAATGATCTCGTTTTAGCAGACCTAAAGGTTGATGTTCTTCTGGGAAGCAATGTTCTTGTCGAGATCTTGTTACCCGAGCTGAAAAAAACATATTAGGCTGGATTTCATTTGGAAATGTTCCAGTTCAGGCTCAACCCATTCAATGTTTCTTCCAAATGACAGATCTCGATGCTAGGCTCCGCATGTTGTGGGAACAGGAAGAGGCTCCATTTGAATACCATAAGTCTCCCGAGAGTTTAACTTTTGAGTAACACTTCGCTAAGCATGTGAGGCGTACCGGTTATGGGTGATACCAAATAGCTGTTCCGTTTAAGGGAACTGATTATCCAATCCTGGGCAGATCACAGGAAGGTGCTTTGCAACGCTTCAGGACCTTGGGGAAAGGTTTCAGTTCCAATCCTCAGCTACAAGAGCAATATTCCGCATACCTGGAAGAATACATTAACTTAGGACATATGAGCGAGGTAAAACAGAATGACATACCCAAGTTAGGTCACTATTTCCAACCACATCACCCAGTTATGAAGTAGGCGAGATCTAAAACAAGGCTCAGAGTCGCGTTTGATGCATCCTTCAGGACGTCGAATGGAATCTCATTGGAGGACCAACTCCTATTACCAACTGGCCATCTGGCTAAAGGATTCATCAGAGGAGCTCACGGTCTACCGCCTGAAAATTGTGACGTTTGGTACGGCTTTGGTTCCGTATCTAGCCATACGAACCCTAAAGGAGCTAGCAGAAGAATCCTGTCGTCAATTCCCGTTAGCAGCCCAGACGATAGATAAGGAAATGTATGTTGGAGATCTTATCTCCGGTGCAAATACCCTAGAAGAAGCCAAAATGAAGATACAGGAAGTTAAAACAACACTCCACTCAGCAGGACTCAACCTTCGAAAGTGGACGTCCAACCGGAAAGAACTTCTCTTCGGTTAATTCTAAACAGAGCTGGAGGACTTATGTAATATTGAGATAATGCAACTTCTGAGATTTATATTACTATTCCAGTAGTAGCCTCCATTTTCAAAATTTCTGGGAGCAAATTGTCTGTCTTCTGCTGCAATACCGTTCCTCTGTTCTGTTCCTCTGTTCGTAGGTGTCCAGTTGCTCTGCATGACTTAGCAAACACCGCTACTGAATTTTCGTGCACTTGATTATGTCTATATCGGCATATATTTGTCCCGTGTGGTTCAATGTACGAGCAAGCTTAATGGAAAAGATTCGGGTGTTTGAGAGGGCTTGCCTTAGGGCTTGTCTTCGCTTGTACAGAACACCAGAGTCGGAGTACAAGAAATTGTATCCCAATGAGGTCCTTTACAACAGGGCGAACCTAATACGAGTGGACAACTTCGTAATTAAGCTGACTCGAAGGCACATTGCAAGAGCAATGACCTCGACGAATAACCTGATATCTGGGGCTTACTACCCCAATCACCTTTACCACGAGAGTGTGCGCTCTGACGGCTTCGTTCCACCGGAAGCATTCCTCTACAAGATCAGATAGGGTTGATCCAGTATAGATCAGCGGTGCCGTTAATCTTCCATGTCGCTCGGACAGCTGGGGCAGGCGACTCAACTACAGCAGAGACGTCGCACACGGCAGTGTAGATCGCCTTAGGTTCAGTAGGGCGGTGGGGAATCGCGATAAGAGGGATGTCGTTCGGCAGCACCAGCATTTCTGGTGGTTGAGTGATGGAGAAGATGTTTCGTCGTCGTTTCCGTCAATTACGGACCAGCTTCACTAATGAGGCAGAGCTGACCAATCTGTTTTCTCTGTGAATAGCGATGGTCAGCTTGCATAGGTTTAGGTTAGCATTTAAGAAACATATACATATATCAGTGTATACAAGGGTGTATACTGATATATGTATATGATTGTGTATAATGTCTATGTGTGTATTGTGAGTTTAGGTTAGGTAGGCTAGGGTTTATTTTAAGTTAGATACTAAGCTTTTATAAAAAATAAAAAATTATGTCCATATGCTAAGTTTTTGTTAACAAATATTTTTTTTAGCCTTAAGTATTCAAAATAAATATTTAAGTAAAATGGTAAATAAAGTCGAAAGACATAGTTATTAGAATTTAGAGTAGCTTAGAGCGCCTGTGTGGGGACAGTAAGTTAGCATAAGATTGTTAAGTAATTGTAAGTTAGCATTTAAGCATTTTTTGTTAGAATGTAAGAGTTAGTGTTAAGAAGATAAAATGCATTTAAAACTAAAAAAAACTAAAACTATATCGGCATATACAAGTACGAGCAGTTTGAACAACTCGCAGTCTTATCTTATACGTTTTGGGTGGTTCACGCAAATTCAGTTTTAGATCTTCTGAATAATTTTTCTCACTTAAACTCCCACCATCAGCTTATTGATGTTCCTAATGGTCTACTGTTCGACACCATAGAGTAGGACGGAATGAGTCTTTTTTCATTAAGAAAGGGTTTTGCTAATTAATTGCCTTTGCTTTCTAGCCAGGATGTAGCTTTAAAGATTTTGTTGTAGTCAGGAGTCAGCACTATAATTGTTATAGCTGGTTAAGCCATCTTTGTTACCCTCATCGCCAATGAATGGGTTTTAGAAGTGTTTCTTCTATATCGACAGTATGCTCTAGATATCTTACGATAGCAGAGAATCATTTTCGATGTAGGAAGAGGTCTCGATTTCCAATCCATCCATTTTAAAGGCCTTGGAGTATCGCTCTTGGCACTGAATATTTTAATCTTTTTACACTCGCGTTTTTCTGTCTTGCACTTCTTTTATATAAAAAGCTGTTCTTCCTCCTTCTTGTTTAACAATTGAATGCAAAGTGATTCCGTATCCGGTGTTTTTGTTTGTAGCACTGGGTTCTCTAGTAGCATAAGAAGCAGATCACCCATTCAGTAGCAGTTCGCATAGTGCGATGCAAATATTTACATACCACTTGGAAAATATATATGCAGGGGTTAGATCGGGTTTTTGTAAGCAGGAGTGACAGTTAAGTAGTTGAAGTTTAAGTTCTGTCTTGATTGCGTCACGTTGTGTACGATACGTACAAATATCTGCGAGCCTTGCCTGCATAAGGGTAGTGGTCATGCGTACGTTAAGGACACTGGAAACGTAATTTGAGTACGTATAGGCAGAGGTTGTCACCTGGTGACGATTCCGTTAATCGACTACAAAATACAGGACAACAGAGAGCAGAAAAGAACATATTTTTGCTGACACTTTCAGTAGGCATTTGGAAAAATACGAAATTGAAATATTCTGCCTATGACAAAAAAAACTTTCACTCTCCCTCTACTCGAAGCCAGTAAAAAATCGCATACAGTAAGAGAATACAGTAAGAGAAGAGACCAGGTCTTGGTTCAACGGATTATTGCGATATCAGATTATTTAATTATTTTTAATTAGATGCAATTATACTAAAATATACTAAAGATACGAGTGTATTTGTTTTGTACTGGAACTAGAAAGGACTTAACGCAGTACTAAGATAGACAAAAATCACACTTTTTTTCTACGAGCATGTAGACTTCAAAGAAAGCCTCTGCCAGATACACAGAATCCAGACATAGATTGGGTGATCACAAGAAATCACTAAACTAGGTCCTTTAAATTGAAAATCCAAGTTCGAGCGACAACGATCGACTTCGGAGAAACTCAGGTTGTTTTTTTCAATTTCATTTGGGATATATTGACCTTCTATTCGAGACTTGTTTTACTTTTTTTTTTAATAATTTCAAAAGCAAAATCTGCACTCCCTAGCTAACGCAGCAATATGTGTTAAGTATTACACTTAAGCAAATATTGAGGATTATTGTAAAACGCAGCTAAAAATTTCCACGTTACGGTTTTGTTTAAGGTGACATGTTAGCCCTTGAATATTTTGAGTCCTCATCGATCGATAATATCAAATGACATGGTTACTTCTGGTTGCCCACGCAAGGTCTCCAAATTTACAAACTCATCAAATTTGAAACCATTTTGAATATCCTTCGAACATTTCAGAGAAACCTTGATTTAATTAAATCAACAGCTTTGAAGGAGGGAAATTAGAATTCCATTTCTCATCACACAGACGTTAGCACTTTAATTGAAATTCTCTATCATTCTAAATAGAAATATTTCAAACACACATCCACATGTGTATTTGTGGACAAGTCGGCTTCTCGAAGTGTTTTTATTGCAAATGAATTCGTAATGCAGATATTTCGTATCAAATCAGAGAATTTTGAAAAGAGACTTGGTAATGAAATTTTATCAAACTGCATTTGGCGCAAAGAGTATAATCCTGTCTGTGGCAAGGGAGTTGAGAAACATCTGAAACGTTGGGGTTATAATTTATGATTCCATTTACGTATCTCGATTAATTTAACAGAATCAAAATATTCATGTTGATTTACACGAACCGCTTTGAGTGCTTTGAATTTGGAAATATGTATTGACTTAAGCTAGACGCACTTTATCGGATTGAGATTGACTTTTTGCTTGGCTGGGAGCTTATTTATTTATTTAGCTTTTTATTTATTAATCAAAGATAATGCTTACAGTAAAAGATAGAAATATATTATAAGTTTTTCAAGCCTTAATAGTGTTTAGGTGATTTATAAATGTGCAAATATAATCTGGAATTTTTAATGAAAGTATCTAACAAGAATATTGGATCTTTATCTCATGTAAGCATTTGGTATATTTAGTTGTTGATTGTTCTATTGGGCAGGTATTTTGAAAGAGTGGACCTAAATTTATCCGTGCTTCTATTTGTCTTGACAGGTAGGGAATTCCACAACCAAGTATAGCAAAAGAAAAACTGGCGTTCGGAGGTAAAGCAGGCCAAAGTAGTTTGTTGGAGCATACATGATCTTATATTCAGGCTGCTTTGTTTGCATAATGTCGTGCAGCAGACATAATGTTCTATATTTCAGCAAGTACAACCGCTGATTTGTTTTGAGTAGAAGGACTCGTGATCATACGAGTATCTTCTGAGATTAAATACGAAACGGGCGGTGTTATTATACATATATATACAACGTTTAGTTTTCTTCAGTAATTGTAATGTGGGCAGCAGAAAATCTCACAGGAGTATAAGACGATTGGCGAAAGGAGTGTTTTTGCCAGTAGAAGTTTAATTTGTGTAGGGATAAAATATTGTGTGACCCAAGCAGCTCGTAGTTCGCCATAGACCTTTTCAATGAAGTCGTTTAGATGGGTAGTAGAATAAGGTTAAATATTAAACCAAGATTTTTGACGGAATCTACGAGTACTTACTCTATTGGTCCTTTTGCGAATATAATGGCCTTTTTACACAAAATCAAGGGACAGGTGAAGTGGATCTGAGCATCATCAGCGAATATGTGTATTGCACTGTACTTGACAGTGTTGGGCAGTATATTCACGTAGAGGGAGGACAGCAATAAGTCAAAATTCGAGTCTTGTCTTCACTGGCAAAGAACACGGACACCGTTCGCCTACTACAACTTGTTGCTGTCTCCTTTCTAGGTAGAAGAAGTTAAGCCTTGTCGAGGGCAACGAGAACTTAAACTCGTTTCTCGGTCTTGTGCACAGAATAGAGTGGTTAACTGTGTCGAAGGGTTTTGAGAAGTCAAGTAAGGTAAGGATTGTAGCATGATTTTTGTCAAAGATCAAAAGTAGAGCAGTCTTATAACTCCGTTTTAAGCGACACCCCGACTGGCTCTCACTGAGAAACTTTTGACTCACAATATATTTTTGGATCTGCATCAGTAAAGTTTTTTTTAAATACCTTCAATACCCAGAATTGCTGGGAGTGCAGAGCTGAAAGCAGTGAGTTGAGAATGTTTGTACATGTGTCTTAATAAACATGAAGCTACATATTATGGTATATAAAAATTATTATTTTTTTTATAACTATCGCATTTTCAACATTTGTTTCTATACAACGCGGGCGAAGGAAATTTAGGGAATTTATTTTATTTAACGACCAGGAAATAGAGAGATCGTTAAGACGTTCCATAAGCGAGTTGCACCGTTTAGGAACGAATCACGATACTTTAGAGTACGACCGAAAGTGGACTTGAGAGTATACTGATGAAAATTCATAGCGAGACGGGAGTAACGGTTGAAGGCTTGAAGGAGCGGAATGCTACTTTGATTTCAGTGGAGCAACGCTATTGAACATAGCAATAAAATAAAGAGAAACAGGAGACATTACGCCGTTGTTCGAGGGTGTGAAATGACTGACTGATATTAGTATCACCTATGAGATTTATCGCACGGTTTTGAATTCTAGCTAGCAGGTGCAGAGATATTTTAGGACCACTTGAACAGATGTGGGCATTGTACTCCAATTTTCGGAGTATGAATGCCTTACATATTGAGGCCAGATAAGAGGGGTGAAATATTTCTTACATCGCTTGAAGAAACCTATACATTTCGCAGCATTTTTGACGACATCGAATATGTGGTCATCCCAACGTAGGTTGTCACTGACACACATACCGATGTAACATAAGTGTCATTCATGGATGATGGCAATGTATTCAAATTTCACTTTAATGACAACCGATAGCATTGTGTTTTGGAACCACAACTCCGTTGATAGTTCTCCAATTAGCTATGCTGCTAATGTCGGAATTGAATGTACTTAACATACGCTGCCGTTCCCGTTCTGCAGCTGAAGAGTGGGGACGTGAATCCGGGAACTAAAACTTTTTTTTTTTAAGAACTTAACACTCATGTGGGTATGAATACACTTATAATGCCTCAGCATGTATTCAGTTTTGTGCAAAATGAGACAGAGAGAGAGAAAAAGTTATTAGTGGTTATTTCGCTCCATGGGTGCCGTCAAACATTTAATGGGGAGACTAAATTCTTAGTAGAAGTTGGCTTGTTGTTGATTTTTAGTCAACTACTCATCTTACTTGATTTTTGTACCGAACCTTCCGATATGGAAGCCAGTCCACTACCACTTGAGCCACTGCCACCACGGAAAGCAGAGAGTACTGTCGCCAGCAAAATAATATATTGGATTACAAGTAGCAGACGAGAGATAATTGATGAAAATTAAAAAGAGTGTTGGAGACAGAGCGGAGCCCTGGGGCACACCAGCATTTATTTTGTGAATAGCAGACTTGAAACCATCCAAGACAACTTAAATTTAACTTTCAAAGAGGTAGTTTCTAATTCATTGAAGAAGGCAACCTTCGATCGTGAGAGCCTAAATTTGATACCAAACTCTGTCAAATGCCTTAGAAATATCACGTGTAACTATCTTGCTTTCGCCAGATTGATGTGCGCTTTGGTTCCACTGTGAGGCATGCCGTCAAATCACCAGTGGACCTGTTGCTACGAAAACCACACTGCCAGTCATTGAGAAGTTTTCGCGTTTCGAGATATTTCATGAGGTGATGGTTCATCAGCATTTTTATGATCTTGGAAAGAAGGGACTTACGAGTAAGTGCAATGGATCCGCATGAAGAGATAGAAGAAGAATTTCTTTAGAAACGAAATTATTTTGGGACGGGCTGGACAAATGCTGTTTTCCATCTGCTCGGAAAAAGTCCTAAAGACTAGGATTGATGAAAAAGCTTACGCAGTGGTCTTACCAGCGTGGAAAAACACCTTTTCAGAAGAATGGAGGATGTGTTGAGATCTTTAAGTACTTTTGTTACTACACGGGTGCGAAGGTGGATTCGTCCATTGAAAATTCGACGCATTTAAGTGTAGGCGGAGACAAAGCACAATCTGGAAGTATTGAGCTGGCCGCAAAGTATGCAGCAAGCAGATTGGCCTTATCTAAAGAGCTGACAGCTGGAATGTCATTGTAGATGAGCGTTGACATGGAGGATGAGACGGAATTTCTACTGTTTTTGACGAACGAGCACAAGTTGTTACTACCTTTGGGACATTGTAGTATTTTTTGCCTCATTTTTGTTCGTATTGGAATTTCACACGCTTAAGAAAGGCGTTTCAGCAACTCCTGGCTCGTTCGAACTTTTTTCGGTTTGCCTCTGTAGAGTTGGTCTTGTACGACCGAAAGAACATTTCTCTAACTCTGACAGCATCTTTGGTTTAATACTCTTCATCCGATGATCGCTCATTGATTTCATCCAACCAGTTAAAATTCCTAAAGAAGATGTTAATTGGTGTGTCCGCTCCAATTGGCTTTTTCGTATTGCCATACCATTCTTTCTAGGAATCTTTTCTTTAACTGTTTGTATACGAGAAATTAGCTGATATGACACAATGGTCCAACGAGCCTAGAGGAGAAAACACTTCAACAGTGTATTTATCAGTGAGAGAAGTTAAAAACAAGTCCGGTATAATAGTGGCATAAAAAAGAACTCACATTCGTAGGTAGTATCAACGAGCACACCTAATCAAAAACGAAGACACTCAATCTCAAGTTCAAACTAGCATCGTAGATAAAAAATCAAAATCAGGTCATATTACAGGAAGTGCAAATAGGATTAGTAATACAACTCAGAGCAATTGCTCTCTGCGGAAGTGTCTTGGATCTTCAACGGCTTTAACATATAATCTTCCAACATGTGCACATAATGTACTCGTAGATGTACCTGGAATTGGTTTTCGGTTAATCTTTTCAAAACGGAGATTGCTCTTTTCTAGTCTTGTTTTCTCATCCATTCACGACACAGAAATTGTATGCAAGGAAATATTTTTTTTTTCGAATGATACGAATGAAAACATCGGCTTTCATTTAGGATTAGAGATATGTTCAAATTGCAATCGGCTGGTAGTAGAGTGTTGGTAATTGATTCGCAGAACCGGGAAAAATGGGTGGGTATGAGCTATTTTTTGTTTTCTTTATTTTTTTTTTCTGTCAGAAGAGAGCACTCAGGCAAAGAACTAGTCTATTATCCTCCTTGTAAGTTTCGTTTAATGGAAGCTTTCAGTCTTTCAGAAAAGATGAGTAAGTGCTACAGTGATAAAGTGCCTACCAGGGCTGTAGAAAAATGCAATCATTGAGGAATGCATTCCTTAATTCATATATGGATTTGTTTCAATTTAATGACTTCAATAATGACTCGACATGAATCATGGATGGACAATCATTCTCTGTCAATCATTGTGATTGCTCTGCATGCATTGACGTCACTTTGAAATCAGTAGTTTTCATTGCTATGTCTATCAATATCCTCAACCTAGCTCTTCTTTTTTTATTATGATGGCATTCAATGACTACTACGTAAGGTGGTCTCAGTTCAAAACTCAATAGTGAGTGGGAGGGATAGGCGAACTGTGCTATTATTTTATTTATTTTTTATAAGCCGCTTTTCTTCACACCCAGTGTAATACAAATCCGATGTATGATATATGCATCTTACTTTGATGAGTTTGATCGCTGGTATTAAAGTCAAACATGGGCTTACGTATGTATGTATAGGACATACATACATGCTGTATAAATTTTTTCAGAATCTCTTATGGTTGAAGTGGTCTGCAGACCAGTTCGCAGATCAAGAAACCGCACCTACAAAATGATCCTTGTCGTATTTCTAGATATTTCTGGTATATCTTTTCGAGCAGCTGACAGAAGTAATCCTTTGTAACGTACTCAAACTTTCGCCCACATGCGCACAAGACTTCTTACCGAAGTTTAACTCTAACAATAAATCCGCATTCAAATAGGCCCTGCACAATCTTCAATTTTCAATTAAATTCAATTCGATTTCATTTATTACTTTATAATTGCTCACAATATAAAATCAATTTTACAAAGTAGTAACTTAAGTAAGCTTAATTTAAGTTTATAAAGTATCTGTAAATCTATAATTCATAGAAAACTAGAGGCGAAAGCAGTGAACAAAGTATAGATAATAAAAATCATACAATTTATCAATTTTTGAGCGTAATGCGGTATGACCGCATAAGTTTATTACTCTTTATCCGTTATATGATTTATACTACTCGTATCGATATTTGCTTCAAAAAAATATCGTGCTGATATTAGATTGCCGCGAAAATACTTTATATTGAAGTTATTTGGAAAAAGAAAAAATGGATGATGTATCAGAACTTATGGGGTACATAACCTCTTCCCCGTTAGATTTTAAATTCTCCTGAATTTTTGGGATTCTATTTTGAATGGAAACTTTGACACCTTTGTTTTTCTTGTAGAACAAGCAAATTAGAATTATAAATACGAATATAATAGCTGAGAAAGCAGTATAAGTTACATTTTTATGAAATTCCAGTATCTTCATATTTTTTAGATTTTCAAAATTTTTAATGACAATGTCTTCGAAGTTTAATGATCTTGTAAAATTGTATATTACATTTTCATTGTAATAAAATCTATCTATAAATTCAAAATTGTTGTTACTCAAATTCTTAATTAATATTTCGATTGAACAATTGTTAATTATAATTAAGTAATTTGCAGATAACTTTATTTTTCTGTAATCACAATGATTTATAATTGAAGCATTTCTCAAATTCTTACAAATTAAAGTGCTGTCTTCTAATTTTTTTATTTCTAAAAGTTTATTCTCTCTTAGATTTCAACAATACAATTATTTATTTGTTCTAGGTCACTTACATATTGAATTTTATTGCAATTGTATTTATAAAGCGTTTTCCAATAGGGACTCGACAACTTTGAATTTAATTTGTGAACGCACTATTTCACTAATCATTAAACTGTGTCTCCTTCCCAATATCAGAAAGGTTTTTGAAAAAGTAATCAATAGAGCTCTGTCTAGGTGGGTTGAGGAGAAACATATAGTTCCAGATAATCAATTCGGTTTTAAGGCGGGACATGATATCTCACATGCTGCGTCTAAATTGGTGTCCGATATCCAATGGAATAAAGGCAAAAAACAATGTACTGGTGCCTGCCTTGTTGACTTGGAGAAGGCCTTCGACACCGTATGGTTAGAAGGTCTTTGCTATAAGCTGACTAGGCTGGGGATCAGTAAACCACTCTTGTACATTCTTTATAATATGCTAACCAACACACAGTTCATCGTGAAAAATTGTGATGTGACTTCTGTTGGAATATTTCAAATTAAAAATGGTCTTCAGCAAGGCGCGGTCAATTCGCCGATTCTATTTAACATTTATACAAGCGACTTGATAGGGTCACTTCCCCTTAGTATTGCGTACGCAGACGATTTGGTAGCGTACAGATCAGGTCCAAAAATCGAAGTTATTAATACTCTCTTGCAACGTGACTTCGATAAGATAAGACGATTTTGCGATGACTGGAAGTTGAAAATCAACTTTCAGAAGTCGAAAACCATTCTCTTTAGGACGCCGTTGTCTGGAGCCTCTAGGGATACCAGAAAAAATTGGCGAAAGTTCTCTATCATTGGACAACACGGACAACCACTTGCCTGTCGAAATGTAGTCAGATACCTTGGAATCTGGCTAGATTAGTTTCTGTATTTTGGCAAAAATGTGAAAGGCGCTTTTGCCCTTACAAAGAGACTGTTTTATAGCAGCCAACTCGATGCCAGGGTAAAGGTAATCTGCTACATGGCGCTTATCAGGCCCAGGGTGGTTGAATGATGGAGAAGTTGTTTCGTCGTCGTTTCCGTCAATTACGGACCAGCCTCACTAATGAGGCAGAGCTGACCAATCTCTTTGCTTGTAAATAGCGATGGCCAGCTTACATAAGTTTAGGTTAGTATCTAAGAAATATATACATATACTAGTATATATGAAGGTATATACTAATTTGTGTATTTTATTGTGCATAATGTCTTCTGTCTGTATGTGTGTATTGTGTATGTAGGTTAGGTAGACTACGTTTATTTGAAGCTAGATATTAAGTTTTTATAAAAAAAAAAAAGTGCATATGCTAAGTTTTTTGTTGACAAATATTTTTTCTTAGCCTTTAGTATACAAACTAAATATTTAAGTAAAATGTAAATAAAGCCGAAAGACATAGTTATAAGAATTTAGAGTAGCTTAGAGTGCCTGTGTGGGGCCAGTAAGTTAATATAAGATTGTTAAGTAATTTTAAGCTAGTAAACATTTTTTGTTAGTATGTAAGAGTTATTGATTAGAAAATAAAATGCATTTAAAAACTAAAAAAACTAATCATTAAATTGTCACTGTCAATTTATTCAGTAAACGCAACATTTTCATCATGGTAAAGTACACGAACGAGCAACGTCTGTAAATTATAAAAATTTTCTACCGAAATTCGGAGTCGGTGACTGCAACTTTAAGAGCGTTAACTCCAATTTTCGGTCGTAATTCTCGCCCTAGTAGACATGCAATAACAAGTTTAGCGCAAAAATTTGAGCCTACAAATTCGTTATGTAATGTTGCCATGTCAGTGAGACAACGGGTTGGTCGAAGTGTCGAAAATATTGCTGCCGTTCAAGCGTCCGTAGCAAACGATCCAAATCAGTCAATTCCACGGCGTTCTCAAGAATTGGGCATCGCTCAGACCACATGATGGCGTATTTTGCGTAAGGATCTTGTTCTACACCCATACAAGATCAAGCTGACTCAAGAATTGAAGCCGATGGACCATTTGAAGCGACGTACATTATCCGATTGGGTTCTGGAGAAGATGCGCCAAGATGATGAATTTTATCGCAAAATCATCTTCAGTGACGAAGCTCATTTTTGGCTCAATGGGTTCGTCAATAAGCAAAATCTGCGTTATTGGTCGGGTGAAAATCCACATGTGCTTCATGAATCACCACTTCATCCACAAAAAATAACTGTTTGGTGCGGTTTGCACGCCGGCGGCGTTATTGGGCAATATTTTTTCATCGACGATAACGATCGTCACGTTACTGTGAATGTTCAGCGTTATCGAGCCATGATCACCGATTATTTTTTACCCGAATTAGAAGATATGGACTTGGGCAACATGTGGTTTCAACAGAACGATGCCACAAGCCACACAGCACACGCTACAATCGATTTATTGAAGAGTAAGTGTGGTGAGCGTGTTATCTCAAGAAATGGGCCAGTCGATTGGCCGCCGCGTTCGTGCGATTTAACGCCGCTTGACTATTTTCTGTGGGGCTGTGTTAATTCGTTGGTTTATACCAACACGCTGACGACATTGGAAGAGCTCAGAGCCAACACTGAAAGCGAAATAGCGGCCGTTTCGGCCGAAATGTGTGGCTGAGTCGTTGAGAATTGAGCTCAACGAATCGAGCGCTTTAAACGTGCCCGCCGTGGCTATATGAACGAAGTCGAGTTCCATTCATAAATGTTTTGATTGTACTTCAAGCCGATAATAAAGTTTTTGAAATACCTCAAATGGTTTGCGTTTTATTTAAAAAAAAAAAACTTGTCAAGTCCTTATTGGAAAACCCTATAATTTGTTTTATTGTATTCTATTACATATTGATCAACAATTATAACTTGCATCATATCTTTACTTGGAATGAGTGTGATAAAATTATGTTTACAAGTTTATATGAAAACGGTATCTTTTCTGCGGGGCTACGTTAAGTCATTGGTTTATTCCAGCACGCCGACGACGTTGGAAGAGCTCTGAGCCAACATTGAACGCGAATGTGTGGCCGAGTCGTTGAAAATTGGGTCCAAAAAATTGACCGCTGCAAACGTGCCCGCGGTGGCCATATGAACGAGGTCGAGTTCCATTCATAAATGTTTTGATTGTACTTCAAGCCGATAATAAAGTTTTTGAAATACCTCAAATGGTTTGCGTTTTATTTAAAAAAAAAAAAAAACTTGTCAAGTCCTTATTGGAAAACCCTTTAACTTGTTTTATTGAATTCTATTACATATTGATCAACAATTATAACTTGCATCATATCTTTACTTGGAATGGGTGTGATAAAATTATGTTTACAAGTTTATATGAAAACGGTATCTTTAATGCCAATATTATTCTATATTTGTCATATTTCAGTAGTCCTACTTTAACATTTTTAAGTTAATAAAAGTCAAGTTTTGTCTCGTTGATTTCTGTTATGCTCAACATGCTAGGGTGAATTATTACGTGTTTTACCGACGATATGTTATCTATTATCTGATCTATCTTTTCTTCTAACATTCTAAGTCTAAATAATTGGTCTAATTTAAGTTGCTGTAATATAACCCGTTTTTCGTTTCCTGTTAATTCTGTTGTTTTAGTTAATTATTTCCTATCTAGTTCTATTACACTTTTGAAGTAGAATATACTTTCATTGAAGTGCGAATTGATTTCTACATGTTTGCCTAAATCACCTATTGCATTTTGGTTATTGTTTTCTATTTGCTTGATATGGTCCGAAATTTCTTGTCTGTCTTGTTGTCCCGAATAGTCATTTCCCTGCTGTACCTATAACATTGATAAGCCCCGCTTTTTCCTCGCCTGTTTATTTGGTTCAATTGTTGTTAACTTGGCATAAAGTGTTGGTAATTCATTTTTTATTATTGGGTCACAAAAAGATCTGTAGTTTTTATGTGTTTTGCTAGAACAGCTAAATTGTCTGTCTTATTTCTGTAGTATTGATGATGAGTAAAATGGTCTTCATATTTCAGTTTGTCCCATATTAATTTCTGCGTATCCGTTGTTTGTTGTTATTCTGTCAATCGTGTTAATGTTGCTATTGCTTTTCTCGTTATTATTGTCAGTATGAGAAACGTTAAGGTCGTCATCTGCGAATTTACGAGGTGGTTTAATATTTACTGGATGTTCTTTATCCTTTGTCTTTAATCTATATCAAGGTTCATTTTTGTAATAATTTCTCTTATAATTTTTAACTGGTACTATTTTCCTATTTTGTTTATACTCTTACCTATCCTTATTTAGTTTACTAATATATTTTTCTTATTGAAGTTTTATTCTAATAGCAAGTGTTGCGAAATCCGCAAACATTGCTTCTTTGTTTTTGAATGGTATCTATTGTTTTAATTGTTTATTGCCCTATGCATTTTCTGAATTAATGTTAATTCCTCATTCCTTATTGCTACTAATTTTTCCTGAAGGGTTGAGTGACACCTTTTAATGTCGCTATTCCCTGTATGTGTGTTTGCTTTGGTTAAGTGTAAGTCTACCTGTTGTTCTATTAAATACGTTTTAATATTTTCGGATTTAAATTCGTTGTCTGTAACTAATTTTGAAGGTTTTCCAAATTTTGAGAAGTGTTCTTCTTAGGTTTAAATTTTGTTATCCGGTTTCTATTAGCTAAATAGTAAACGTATGCTTTCTTGGTTAATTCATCTATCAAGGTTAGGAGTGTTTGCTTCGTGAAATAAAAAACGTCCATGTGCAGAATTTCGTTTGATCTAGAAGGTGTTTCGCTAACTTCGTATTTCAGTTTAATTGGCTTTCTTTCATACTTGACTTCAAGACACGTTTTACAATTATTTATAATTTTTGTGATTTCCTTAAACTGTGGTACGTTTCAATAATACCACTATGTAAACTTTCTTTCGTGTGATAAAATGAAATTTATTTGTGAGCTTCTTCTAAATTACCTATTTCCCTGGCCCTAAGAGTTGTTTTCATGGCTCAAAAGTTCAATTAAAAGTTATTGTATTTTGTTAAATACATGGTATGAAAGTTCAGTGTAAATTCCTATAATACCTGGCTTAATATACGAATATATACTCGTATAAGTAATAAATCGACCCAATATTCTCGTTCTCTCGTGTCTATGTAAATTATCTTCCTATATATTATGTACCACTTCTATTTCTTTGTTAGTGTCGTTTGTGTTAGTCGAGTTTTATAAATGTTGACTATTGATTCTTTTATCGGGACATTGTCTAGCTGTTGTTCATCTTGTGAATGTACTATTGCGTTGTCTGAGATATTATTTATTGATTGATTTTCTGTATTGTTATTTGCATTATCTTCATTCTTATATTCTGGAATCCGGCTTAAAAAGTCTGATATTTTGTTCTCTTTCCCTTTAAGGTACTCGATATCAAATTCGTACTCTTGTAGTTTGAGTAACCATCGTTGGTTTCTCTGGTTAAACTCTTTTCCGTACTATTGCCAAGAATTCTTTGTCCGTGACAGATTAATTCTTCTCATGATCGTTTAAAGATCGTGAGGCATAGCAGACAGGTTGTCCTTCTTGCATTAAGACCGCAACGATCGCATAATTGCTTACGTCAGTGTACACCGTAAATTCTTTTTTGAAGTCAGGAAACTTGAGGATTGGATGTCTAATAATGTTTGTCTTAAGTGTTAACGTTTATGTTCTTATCTTTTTTCAAATATTTAAGCACCAGACTAGCTATTTTAGAATAATCCTTTACGAATTTTCTAAAAACACCGAGAAAGCCTTTTAATTGCTTTTCTGTTTTAGGCAAAGGGGAGTCTTGAATCCATTTTATTTTCACTGGTTTCGGCTTCATACCCTCCGCTGTTAAGATATGCCCCAGAAACTCTGTATTTTTTTCATGAACAAACATTTATCGAATTGAATTTTGAGGTTGTGTTCGGCGAAATATTAGTTTTAGAGAAGTTATATGTTCTTGAAAACTGGTTGAAAAAACCAATATATCATCTAAATAGACTGTTGTGACGTGAATTAAAAGACGTCCGTTTGTATGAAGTATTTATTAGTGACTGGCGTAAAAGTGGGATGATATGGCTACATGATGTGAATGTTTATGTGTATGTATAAAACATTACATTGCATTTTAAATTTAAATTAGTATTACCAGAAAAATAAGGAGTTTTTTTCAAATAATAGATTTGTATGTTAAGTTACAAAAAATAAATAATAGTTACATTTTTCGAAATTCAAATTATAAATAATCAGACTGCTTAATTTAAAGTAGTTTTATTGTTTAACTTTTATGAATGTATTAGTATGTACATATAAATATATAGTGATAAAATTTAGAAGCTTATTATTTGTGTTTTACTCGGGATAGCGCTTCAAAATCTTAACTTTTTTATCTTTCTTTGGGCAATAAGGAGCTCCTGTGCTTCGTCTTGTAATCCGATGAGTGGTTGGCGATTATGTTCCCTTTTCAGGTCCAGAGCAGTTTCTTCTACTTGTGGCTCAAATGGATTGGGATACTTTATATATGTTGGCGGTTACGTAAATAATCTGTATCGCCTACTCGCACAATAGCTGCTCTTTCTGTCATGGGATTGACCACTGTCATGGGATTGACCACCTACTATCTCCAGATTTCTTTAGTTGTACCATTACATCCTATCCCTGTTCTTGTTCTGGTAAATAAGAACTTTTCCTGTCAAAGTACTTCTTAGTAACCTGCCGTTGCTTAAAAATATTCTCCTTGACATTCTCTTGAACTTCCGGCTTTAGTTTTGCAGCTATAACTGGAACTGAGCATCTAGTTCTCCTAGACATCAATCGTTGTACCGGACTAGACCCAATATGGTTCGAGGTGTTGCGTAGATCTAGTAACATCTTCCAAAAACAGTTTCCAGACTGCGTTGCTTTTTTCATTAGATTTTTGGCTATTTTTACAGCAGATTCCGCTTTGCCATTTCCTTGCTGATGGTGTGGTGAACTTCTGGTATGCTTGAACTCCCACTGCTTGGAGAAGTGTGCGAAGTTTTCACTAATAAATGGCGTGCCCCCATCTGTCGTGACAACCTATGGGGCGCCATGTCTGCTAAAGTTCTTCTTGCAGGTATCTATGATTGAAGAATTCTTGATCGAGGATAGCTCATCGACTTCAAAGAAATCTGAAATGAGGTATACCGTTATTAAGAAGTATTTTCTATTGTTACCTTTAGGATATTCAAATATGTCAAGACCAACTCGTTGAAAAGGCACGTCAGGTAAAGTTCCGCTGATTTGGTCTGTTTGCCAAACATATTTCACAAATAGAGCACATGTTTTTTATATGACTATTGATGTCAGACCAGAATACAGTGTTTCCCAGCTTTCTTCATGCACGCTTCCATTCCATGATGGCTATAGTGCAGTCGTTTCAGGATTGACTGTCGTAAAATTTTTGGAATGATTACCCTATCTCCTTTAAGAAGAAGTACGTTTTGAATTGTTATTTCGTCTCTATATGGCCAGTAGCTCTTCATTTCCAAGTCCAGTTTATTGGCGTCAACTGGCCAACCCTCCGACACAATCAGCATTAATTTTTGAAAACTGGGATCTTTCAGTGTTTCGGATTTTATTTCTTCAATGCGTTGTTCTGTGATACTGACGTTCTTCATTTCTTTTATTATATTAATTTCTTTAATCTCTGTCATCAAGCTCTCAAGGTCGTCCATTCGATAGATCTCTTCCCTTTTAGTGAACTCTGCACTGTTTGTTTTAAGTGACGCTCTAGATAGTGCATCCGCAATATACATCAATTTACGTTTTTTGTATATGAGATTAAAGTTATATCTCTACAGACTAAGTCTCATTCTCTGCAAGCGCTTGGGAGTGCCGAGTATCGATTTCTTGAAAATCGTTTGCAAGGGTAGGTGATCGCTTTCTACTACAATATTGCTTCTTCCGCAAAGATACTGGTCAAAACGTTTGCAGCCAAATAGCACTGCCAGGCACTCCTTTTCTATTTGTACATACTGTTGCTCTGTTTTTGTAAGCGTTCTGGAAGCAAACGCTACTTGATGGTCTTCCTGTATCAGCTCAGCTCCTATTCCCTTTTGGCTTGCGTCACATTGCAAAGTCACATTTTTATCGACATTATAATATTGCAATATAGGTGCTTTAACTATCATTTGCTTTAATGATTGGAACACTTTCTCTTTATCGGTGCACCATTGCCATATTACATTGACTTTACAGATTTCACGTAATGGAGCTGCAATAGAAGAGAGATTAGGTAAAAATCGTGAAAGATACGTACAAAGGCCAATAAATGTTTGAGTTTCTGCTTTGGTTGTCGGTGGTGGCATGTTCATAATTGTATCAACTTTGCTGCTATCCAGTAGGGCGGTGGGGAATCGCGATAAGAGGGATGTCGTTCGGCAGCACCAGCATTTCTGGTGGTTGAATGATGGAGAAGATGTTTCGTCGTCGTTTCCGTCAATTACGGACCAGCCTCACTAATGAGGCAGGGCTGACCAATATATTTGCTTTGTAAATAGCGATGGCCAGCTTACATAGGTTTAGGTTAGCATTTAAGTAATATATACATTTGTTAGTGTATATAAAGGTATATACTAACTTATGTATATTATTGTGTATAATGTCTAAGTGTGTTTATGTGTATTTTGTGTATGTAGGCTAAGTAGACTAAGGTTGATTTTAAGTTAGATATTAAGTTTTTATAAAAAATAAAAATTGTCCATATGCTAAGTTTTTGTAATCAAATTTTTTTCTTAGCCCTAAGTATATAAAATAAATATTTCCAAATAAAATGTAAATGAAGTCGAAAGATATAGATATAAGAATTTAGAGTAGCTTAGAGTGCCTGTGTGTGGCCAGTAAGCTAGCATAAGATTGTTAAGTAATTGTAAGCTAGCATTTAAGCATTTTTTGTTAATATGTAAGAGTTAGTGATTAAGAAAATAAAATGCATTGAAACTGAAACTGAACTGAACTTTGCTGCTATCCATTTTCAGTCCTTCGTTTGTCAGCAAATGTCCATAAAAAGGTACCTGTTCCAACATAAGCTTCGTTTTCTCCGGATTCAATTTGATGTTGTGTTTTCTTAGCTTAGAAAGTAGATTCGAAAGATTCCTATTGTGGTCTACCGTTGCTTCTTCCATAGTATCGCCTTTCCCAAATACCAAGATGTCGTCTACAATGACTTCTATTCCAACTAATCCATTAACAATTTCATGCAAAATCTTTTGCCAATATTCAGGTGCTGGAGAAATACCAAACGGCATTCGATTCCACCAGTACCTGCCAAAAGGAGTCCAAAACGTAGTCAGTGCTCTGCTTGTCTCATCCAAAGGTACTTACCAAAACCCGTTTTTTGCATCTAATGTGCTGAAAACTTTTGCTTTTGATAAGTTTGGGAGAATTTCGTCAATTGTTGGTATTTGGTAGTCAATAAGTTTAAGAGCTTTATTTACTTCAGTTTGATCAAGACATATACGAATTTTGTTGTTTTGCCTTACCAAAACTAAATTGCTAATCCAGGGCGTATGATGATCTACCTTGCTGATAATTTTGCGACTTTCCAATTCATCTAACTTTCGTTTGAGTTCGTTGCGTATTGTCACGGGAATTCATTCGGGAAAAACATCCTTATATTCTGTCAGAATTTCCGATGCTGTGGGATTTAAAAATTTCAGTCTATTAACTTGGATGATAGAATCTTTAGCACCAACTATAACTTCACACTCAGAATTAAGCAACTGAAAAAGATGATTATATTTCACGCCGTTGGAAACACAGGTAGATTCTTCGCCTACTGGTTTTAATATATGTCCACTAAAAGTTTTTAATTTTGCAGCACTTTCGTTTAATAAACGCCCATTTAACTTTGAGAACAACTTGCAGCTCATAATATTGTATAATGCTCCTGTGTCAATTATACATTTTATCGTTTCTAATGAATGCCGTTTTCCTGTTGTTTTGACGAACTCTATATTTCTTCTAACTATACTCTTTTTATCTTCATTGCCAACTGATTGCACTAGCAAAATTTCATCGTCCGTTGCGTTACTGTTGTCTTCAACTGCATATATGTTACCCTTTTTCCCAACCATATTCCTAGTTTGGTTGTTTCTTCTATCATCATATGTATTTTGATTAGCTGTGCAAACTGAGCTGAAATGATTTTTTCCGTTGCAATTTCTACATATTTTTCCATAAGCGGCACATTTGCCTCTTTGATGAGAGTAACCACAATAACTGCACACTTTGGTTTTTTGCGTGTGTGTTGGTGTATAAGCGGACGATCTTTCGACTGTTGATTTGTTTTATATATGAGTATTCTATTGGCTTCATGTGTTTCGTGATTGATTTCTTTTTCAGCGTTTGATATGTTTTTCATTTTCTCTGTTGTCTGTTCGATTAGTTTGCATATACGAGTATTTATGGCCTTTTGCAATGTCAAATCTTCAGTCACTAGAAGCTTTTTCTTCATCTCGTTACTTATAAACCCTGGTATTATACGATCACACTTAAAATCATCTTCTTGGTTTTCTGTCTATGAACAACTCTTTATCAGCTCTCTTAAACGACATGCATATGCTTCTACTGCTTCATCTTCCTCCTGTTTTGCTGTATTGAATAAAAATCGCTCGTACCTTGTATTTACTTTCGGTTTAAAGTATGCCTCCAACCAATCAAGAATACCTTTTACCGTTCCCTTGTTTGTGTCTAAAATTTTCAATTCAGATAAAACTCTGAAGCACTCATCGCCCATGCATGCTTTTAAAATCGCTACCCGTTGTGGATCCGATTTACCTGTCTGCAGCTATCTCAAAATTTTACCATTGTTCTCTAAAAATTTTCCAATTTTCCAACTGGTTTTCCTTTGTGTTCATAGCCCGGGGCGGTGATATACTCATGACACAGATTTTGTTAAAATATTCCCTCAGAATGTCATTCATTAACCTTTGAAAGGTTGCTGGCGCGTTCTTTAAGCCAAATGGCATTCTAATGATTTCGTATAACCCATTTGGGGTGACAAATGCGGTTTTATGAATGTCGGAATGTTGGGATGCATCGTTATCTGATGGTATCCCTTAGCCAGATCTAGTGAGGAGAAGTATTGTGCCCTTCCTAACTTATCCAATATCCCATCTAGATTTGGAACCGGATACTTATCGTCGATTGTAATCTCATTTAACTTTCTGTAGTCAACGCACAGTCAAAATTTCAGTCGTCCTGAACTATCTAACTTTTTGGCAACAACTACTATTGGCGACGCGTATCTACTGTTTGATTTTCTTATATAATATATATAATTATCTTCTACCGCGAGCATCGAACTTGTCGAGTTGTAGAGGCTGAGTAGGGTCAATGAATCTCGAGAAGAAATTCTCCAGACGAGTCCTGAAACCAAAGGATGCTCCCCCCCCTCCCCAACTCCCAAATTACTCCATCATTCCCCTGGGCTGGATCAAGGTGTCATACGACCCGTGCCGAAGATCAACCTGGCTGAGGGCCCAGTATCTCCAAAAATAGCTCAGTCGCAAACGGAGTATCCGGATACCTGGCGACCTCCGGATTAGCTAGCCTTATCTGTATATGGCGGATCTCTGTACAGATGGACAACCCTTTCTCCGCTACTCGTGGGACTATCAATGGATAATAACCATAAAACAAAAACCGAGGCCGGTACTCCTTTATTACCGGGCGGTGGAACGGTGACTACACCGACTACCGGCAAGGCTCCTGCATTGCCGAGAGGAGGCAAAACTGTGGCAGGCCATGGTGCGCCATCCTCTAAAGGCAAAAGGAATAATCCTAATAATAAGAATTCAGGAAGTGTTAAGACTGTGGCAGGCCATGGTCCTATCACCTCCTCCACCCCTAGCAGCAGCAAGTTTGTGGCAGGCCACGGACTTGTCGCAGCTACCAAAACTCCTTCAGGGAGTGTTAAGACTGTGGCAAGCCATGGTCCTATCACTTCCTCCGCCCCTAGCAGCAGCAAGTTTGTGGCAGGCCACGGACTTGTTGCTGCTACCAAAACTCCTTCGGGGAGTGTAAAGACTGTGGCAAGCCATGGTCCTATCACTTCCCCCGCCCCCAGCAGCAGCAAGTTTGTGGCAGGCCACGGACTTATTGCTGCTACCAAAACTCCTCCCCCCAAAGAGGAATCTGGAGCTCAGCCGCATCGGCAAGCTCCGTCTAAGGCGCTCTACATAAGACGCCGAAATGCTTCACGCATCATCAAAACCTTCGGATCCATTCCGGAGGTGGAGAGAAGTGCGGAAATAAAGAGCAAGGTTGAGTGGGCTAAAAACGTCCTAAAAGACGGATTTCCCACTGCTTCCACTGCTCACAAAACGTCAAAAGACTCCTCTAAGCGTCAGAGATCGTTGGAGGAAACCGTACCGGTTTCCAAGAGGCCCAAAACACTCAGTTCCACAACCCCTGGGCCACCCAACAGCAGATCTCTGAGGTCTTATAATGAAGTCCTAAAGGACGCATTGGTGATCGCGGTGATCGACAGAAGCGATACCGACGGTTCCATTACACCGGAACGGTGGCAATTGGTCAAGTTGAAGCTCTCGAGCAACTTCTTGGCCATCATGCGGGAGAACCCAGGACCACCTCCTATCACAAGCGACGCTGGCTGGCACCAAGGCCATGTCAAGCTCATCGCTTGCTCCAACCAGAGATCTCTCGATCTCTTCACCAAGGCCATCGATGGTTTAGGAGAGGTTTGGCCAGGTGCAAAACTCGAGGTCGTATCTAAGGAAGACATTCCTAGTAGACCTCGAACTCGTACCTGGATTCCAGCCGAACCCTCCTCTCCAGGAAGTATCCTGGAAATCATCCGGCTCAGCAACCCGATTCTTCCGACTCATGACTGGAAAGTCGCGAAACTGGAGGAACTAAGGGGTTCTTATAGATGCGCGTTAATTGTGATCAATAAGGAATCCCTTAATCCTCTGGCGCAGACGAAAGGCATGATTCGGTTCGGATTCGAGTCAATTCACTTAAGGGTGTACAAAAAGGATGAGCTGGATGCTGATAAGCAACCTCCTCCTCCTTTAACACCCGATATCACAACCTTGGATCTTGGAGCGTCGATATCCTTTCCAGAATTGGATAGCGACGACTCCAATCTGTCCGAGGTGACTACCAAGCCGTCGGTCTCCTCTTCTGACACATTGTCGGAAATGGAAACCGATGACGAAACAATTAGAGGTTCTACACGATCAGAGATAGAAGATGAGCTCTTGGGCACATCTTCAGAATCGGAGGACCTCAACAACACCGTGGTGGAGGCGACTCTGGAAGACTGTAGCAATGATACGGTTTCTCCAGATTAATCTCCACCACTCAAAAAAGGCTTCGGCCGCACTCATTCTGCGTCTTTCCAAAAGCGCAGAAGATATAATTCTAATCCAGGAACCATGGATTGCAGAAGGCGTGGTTCGTGGACTTAGGACACCCTCATACGTTCCGCTCTATACAAGAGACAAAGGTAAGATTAGAACTTGTATATTAGTGAAACGTAGCCTTAATGTATTTCTACTTCCCAACCTCAGTGACCCCGACCTAACCGTTGCCAGATTAGAGACTGCCAAAGGCTCTTACTGGCTGGCATCGGCTTACCTTGGCCACGACCAAGTGGGCCCTCTCCCTGGTGATAACCTAGAAAGGGTGGTACTGGAAACGGGAAGGCAAAAAACTGGCCTCATAATCGGATGTGACGCTAACGCACATCATACGGTATGGGGAAGTACCGACATCAATGATAGAGGTGAGTCACTTTTAGACTATATTTTAAGTACTAACCTCTTAATTTGCAATATTGGCAATGAGCCCACTTTCATAACAAAAAACCGACAAGAAGTATTAGATATTACTCTTGTCTCCGACAGCATCACCCAAAGGCTAACAAACTGGATGGTATCGTCTGAACACTCCTTTTCAGACCATAGATACATCCAATTCAGTCTGAGTGATGCTCCCCCCAGCCAACCAGCTTTCCGGAACTATCGGAAAACTGATTGGACAAAATATAGAGGAATACTGTCGGAAACGATATCCTCTAAACTATCAAGTCCCCCGCGTGACACCAATGAGCTCGACATGAAAGTCAGGGAATTTACTCTGACTCTCAATAAGGCTATGGCCGCTTCCTGCCCTCTTATTCAACCAAGAGGCAAGAAAAAGCCACATTGGTGGTCATCGGCACTAGGACTGCTCAGAAACACCTGCAGAAAACTTTTCAACGCAGCAAAAAGCACAAGAAAAGTGACCGACTGGGACTCATATAAAGAATCCCTCAAATTATACAAAAAAGAACTGAGGAAGGCAAAGCGACAATCCTGGAGGTCATTCTGCGACAAAATCACAGAAACCTCTGTGGCTTCGCGGCTAAGAAAAATCCTCTCCACAAATCCTATGATGCCCAGCTGTTTGAAAAAAACCGATGGCTCTTGGACAACCTCAAGTGATGAATCACTCAACCTGCTTCTGGACACCCACTTTCCAGGTAGCTCCCATCTCGCGGCCAGTAGCAGCCCAAACAAGCCTACTGCAACCGTGACCAAAATTCATAGTCTGATTACGAGAGACAAACTGCTCTGGGCGCTGCATAGCTTCAAACCATACAAGTCTGCTGGTCCGGACGGTATTATACCTGCCGAGCTACAGAGATCCTCAGATATTATTCTACCAGTGTTGGAAAATATTATGAGGAGCTGTGTAGAACTTATCCACATTCCACTGTTATGGAGAGAAGTCAATGTAGTATTCATTCCCAAAGCTGGAAAATGTTCTCATGTGGTCCCAAAGGACCTCAGACCTATAAGTCTATCATCATTCCTTCTGAAAACTTTAGAACGACTGATTGATATCCATATTCGAGCTAAAGTTGATCCAAGACTTCTGTCTGCGGCTCAACATGCCTACTGTAAAGGGAAGTCGGTGGAAACGGCTTTGCACTCTCTGACTAGCCACATCGAACGATCCCTACGATATAAGGAGTACACAATGGTTGCTTTCCTAGACATAGAGGGCGCCTTTAACAACGTCAACACATCCGCAATCACGACTGCGCTGTCAACTCTGCAGGTAGACGGCTCACTTGGGGAGCTGATTAATCTAATGCTAACAAGCAGGATAATCAACTCCAAACTGGGTGAGACTTCTGCTAAAAGATATGTCAGTAGGGGTACGCCGCAAGGCGGTGTCCTCTCCCCCCTTCTTTGGAACTTAGTGGTTAACGAACTACTGATATACCTGGAAGCGGGTGGTAGCAGAGTGATTGCCTATGCGGATGACGTTGCTATAGCCGTCTCAGGAAAACATTTAAATACCATTAAAGAACTCCTCCAAGTAAATCTTAACAGATTAACCTGCTGGGCAGATCGCTGTGGATTGGGAATAAACCCCCATAAAACTGATCTTGTCCTCTTTTCTAGGAAATATAAAATTCCAATCATAGACCCTCCTTCAATAAACGGTACCAGTTTAGCTTTCTCCGATACAGCAAAATATCTGGGTCTCATTTTTGACAGGAAACTAAACTGGAAACCTAACATTCAAGAAGGAGTCAATAAAGCTACAATAGCTTTATTCTCTTGCAAGAAAGCCATTGGGAACAAATGGGGCCTTCAACCTCGCATAACCCACTGGCTATACATCTCGGTCATAAGACCGATACTTACTTACGGGGTGGTTGTCTGGTGGACGGCCTTGGAAAATGCAGTCAACCGCATTAAATTAAGCAGAGTCCAAAGAACAGCATGTCTATGCACAAGCGGAGCTTTGCGGTCTACCCCCTCTGCGGCATTAGATATTCTGCTTCACTTGACACCCCTCGACATTTTTAGCAAGCAAGTAGCTGCGACTGCAGCTATTCGCCTTAAAGCGACTAAACAGTGGACAAATAATTCATTTGGCCACGCCAACATTCTTAATACATTAGGAATCCTCACAGAGAACACCGATTACACCATACCTGAACTTTGGTTTGACAAAAACTTCCATGTAAGCTTCCCCTCTAGATCATTCTGGGAGGAGGATGCTTTCATGGAGGACAAGTCAATCCATCTCTACACAGATGGATCTAAAACCGACAGCGGAGTTGGTGGCGGTGTTTTCTCAGATAAGCTAAATCTAAGCCTCTCTTTCCGCCTTCCAAATCACTGTAGCGTGTTCCAGGCGGAAATTTTGGCGATTAAAGAAGCTCTGTCCTGGCTGAAGAAAAACGTGATATCTGCAAAGGATATCCGCATATTTTCGGATAGTCAGGCCGCCATCAAGTCCCTGGACTCGGTCTCATTGTGTTCTAAAACTGCCCTTGAATGCCGATCATCTCTCATGGAGATGGCAGAGCAGTTCAACATTCACCTCTGTTGGGTGCCGGGCCACAGAGACATTCCAGGGAACTGCAGAGCCGATGAACTCGCCAAAATTGGAACCACTCTACCTATCCTACCGGACAAAGGTAGTATAGGTATACCAATCGCTACGTGCAAACTAACATTAAAGCTAGATGCCAATAAAAGAACGGACCTTAGATGGACTGCTGGACAAACATGTCTAGCAACCAAACAGATCTGGCCAAGGCTGGAGCTGAGTCGATCTAAGTGTCTGATCCTTTTAGATAGGAAACATCTCAGCGCCATAATAGGTGTCATTACCGGACACTGCCTCATAGGCAAGCACGCAAGAAGGCTTGGCGCTTTTACTAACGATTTCTGTAGAAGCTGCATGGACGAGGAAGAGGAGGAGACAATCCCCCACTTACTCTGCATATGCCCAGCTCTCTCTCAGAGAAGGAAGCTTCACCTAGGAGCTTTCTTCTACAACGACCTAAACGATCTAGAAAAAATAGACGTTAACAGTCTCCTACGCTTTATTAAAAGCTCAAACTGGTTCCAGTAGTAAGAAGATCACAGATCCACGTGGCATCACAATGGGCCAATAGGCCTAAGTGGGTTGGTATTTCCAACAGCCACTCTTACCTAACCTAACCTAACCTATATAATTATAATTGTCTTCTGAATTCGTTTTTATGTCTAGGTGGTAGTCTGTAAAGCTTTGCATTAATTTGTTGGTCGATCGTAGATCTTATCTCGTGTGTGATGGAGTCTGTATTTGTCAACAGTTCCCCTTCACGGTAAATTAGCTTTTTATATTGATTAAGAAGAGCTTCCATTTGTTGGAGTTCCTACTTATTAAGATGGCTTAAATCAATCTCTTCTTTGTTGGAACTGAGTTCGAAACAATCAAGAGTTGCTTCGTTCTCTACTGAATAAATCGGTATAACCTTTCCATTCTTTAAAATTATGCTTTTATCATTGAAATTAATTGATTTAACGATTTTCTTAGCTAATCCATCCCCACTAATATATCGTAAGGCTTGTCGCCTAACGTCCCGATATACCACTGTGTTGCTCCCTTTTTGTCAAAGTTAAATTCTGTTGGTATACTTGGAATGACTTTGTCGATTATTTCTGTCGTTACACTATTTATTGTTTGCAGCTTTAATTTAACTTTTTCGTAAATTTTAAATTTACTACAGTGTACCCTACTAGAGTTAATAATGCTCATAGTTGAGCATGTGTCAATGAGTGATTTGTATGTTCGTTTGTCAATTGTCAAGTCAATAAATATCTTATTCCCGAGGCCTAGAAGAGAAAAAACTGCGGTTCGATATTCTGAACCACTTCAGAAATTTGCTCTTCTTCCACCTGTTTTTCTTCATTATCATTATAGATTATTTGATCTACCTCCATTTGTTGCAGGTTCTGTTGTGCGTTCCTGCACTGGCCTGATCTGTTGAACAGTGGTTGTGAGTTTTGATTTGACCTCTGATTATTATTTCTGTATTGGTCTGAATTGTTTGGGTGTGTGTTATTATTGTATTGCCTAGCTTGCCCCACGTTTTCCCTATTGTGATTCCTATTATGGATGTTCGAGTGAGAGTTTTTATGTTGGTCATTAGAATGCTGACTATTTTTTTGGGCAATATTAGTCTCATTGACCTGTTTCTGAGTTTTGTTGTTCGGCGGTTGTTGTCTATTGTGTGATATAAAATTTCTGCCTAAATTATTAAAATCAAGTCCTATATAACTGTATAAAATTTCCTTAACTTCATGTAGTACAAATTTATCTCTTAACTCCCGGGATAAATTCCCCCAACAATTTGCTTAATCTTATCGACTAACACTGTGTAGAACGTATTTTTTGTTTCTGTAGATTTATTCTCATACGTTGCGAACGTGTTGACATCCTTAATTATTTTGTCTATCTGATAATTTAACTCTGATATTAAACTTACTCTTAAGCTGCTTATTCTCCTTGATATCTCCTTGTAGTTTACCGATGGTCGGATATGTTGTCGCAGAAGCTAAGAAGTAACTCTTTCGCTGGTCCGCAAATTATGGTATTCTGGATCGCCTGCCATAACTCCCTTTTCGTATTTTCGTCGACGCTGTCTAGGCGTAGTTGGACTCCCGTAATAAGCTGAGTTAGTTGTTCTGGTTCGCCGCTGAATTCTCTGATGTAAGCGATTTCCTTCATTATCGTCACGGCTCTGCTCTGGACCGGTTTTCTGTTCGCCAATGCTTCTATGGGTGATGTGAGTTTTTCTGCTAAAACTGCATCAATCTCTTCTTGTTCAATTGGTCTTTTGAAAAACTTAGAAATATTGTCTTTTCGACGGTTTTTTTCTGAGTTAGTGACTAAATTTTCTAGCTAATTTTAGCTAGTTTGATAACGAGTTAGTGTTCTAGCTGATTTTAAGCTATATTTTTTTTTCGAGTACCAAGTTAGTGTGAAGTATTAATTCTTATTTTTAGATACGTTTCCACTATTTTTGAAAGCTTTTTTTTTTGGGTTCGATGTACAGCTTTTCTAATTTTAAGATACACTTCTATACCTACTTACACTTGCAAAAACTTATTTTTCTCGTGCGTATTTGGATACTTATGGATTCAAACAATTTATTTGAATCCTACCGAATGCGCCATTTATACTACTCGTACCGAGGTTTGCTTAGAAAAAATATCTTTATGTATTTCAAACGAGATTTTTTACAAAATTTTCTTACTAACTAACTTGGTGACCATTCGTCTCTCTCTTATATCAATTCTCACATTGCTATCTCAGCTATCTTCCATGCAGCGCGTGTGTACTTTTGTGATATTGGACACTTTCTTTGCAATATTGTTGCTGATATTAGATTGCCGTGATCGCGGAACGTGTGGGAAAATACTTTATATTGAAGTTATTTAGAAAAAGCAAAAATGGATAATGTATCAGATTTTATGGGGTATATAACTTATGTATATCAGAATCTAATTACAGAGCCAACATATATTAAAATGAATGTTGTATATGAATAATTAAGTAGTTGTGCAAAGTAAATAAGAAATCTCATTATAGTTATATTTCACATGTTTTTTAGAAAAATGGACATATTTCTTAATACATTAGACGCTCAGAAATGTAAAGTAGTTTGTATTTCAGCTACTTTAGATTTGTGAATTCTTTAGATTCCTGGATTTTTTTCATTTCTTAAAAAAAAACAATAATATGTAAACTTTGTACATTCAAATTAAGGTTTTAATTTGTTATCGCTTCTAAAATAACATGCAAGCATCATTTGACTTAAGAAAATGAGTAAGCACAGTGTGTTTCAGTTCATTTGCAAGATGAATTTTTACAATGTCTGATCGTAACTCGATAAAATTTGACATATGTTATTATATATTATATATATATTAGGTAAATTATTGTGATTTTCGCTCCACTTCATCAATGCGCAATAGGATTTTAAATTTTTCCGTGTCGGTGTCCATTGCATTTTTATCTAATACATCGGCGTTCCATTCTTCGATTTCATCAGTTGATATTTCACAATCGATTGCAATTCTTGAGAGCAAGTTTTTTGTTTCTTGAGTAATGCTACTGTAAACATCAGATTCATCGGCATTGTAAATTTGGTCATGCGTTAGTTGAATTTCATTAATTTTTCCACAAAGGGCATAACCGAATTGTGCAATTTTCAAAGTGTTGCCAGACAAATTCTCCCCACATACCTTCGCTTGAATTTACTGAGCCATCCGTCACTTGCATTGAAACTACTTCTACTTTTGTCCGGATATAATTATGAAAACATATCCATGGCCTTCGCTTTGTTCGCTTTGGACAGTTTCTTTCTCTTTGACTGCAAAACCATTTGTACAGTTAGGTTTCCAAAACTTCATATTCGGATTTGTGAAAAGTTTATCTTTTTTTTAATTTGTGAAATTGCTCCTTCATTGCAAGAACACCACTACCAATTTTATCAACACCTGTACTTTTTTTTGAAGACTCAATCTTTTTTGTTTTCGAGTTGACATTTTGAACAAAAGCAATCAAGTCAACTTTGTTCGATAACTGCTGATAACAACTGCTCTTGTATAAGGTCTACCTTCAAGTGACGAGAATGGTTTGGTCCCACAATATCTGTAAACAACGCAGCCGTACATTTCACGGATGTTGGTCTCAGGTACCGTTGCGTCCGATGTACCCTTACTTCGCTTGAGCATGTGTGATTTTATTGTTTTATGACCTTTTGTTAAGGATAGACTGTCTGCTTTAGATTTTCACAATTTGCATAGATGATCGATCGAAGTTTTACAAATTTTATGGCCGGAAGTCTTCCAGATATGCTTGATATATTCCGGTCGATAAGAGGTGAACAGCAATCTTATGGAAACACATATTACGTAACTCATAACTTTTATGCACACAAAATAATAAAGATATTAATTAAATGAATAAAATTTAGTGAATATAATGGACTAAAATAATCCCTAAGACAAGTATTGTGATCAAAATCTTTCAAAAATAAAATCCACAGCTAAAAATATTATTGCCAAATAAAACACCGACAACTGATTTATAAATAAGTAGTTTAATTCAATGTAAAGGGTATAATGTTATAATTAATAAAAGGAGGATTGGCAAACGATGTTGATCGCGCGACGTGTTAAGAAGAACTCACTGAAATTAACGAACTCTTGTGTAAGCGAAGTCAATCATGTGACATAATTATATGTGTATAGTACGAGTATATTAGCAAAAACTGTTTATTTTGGCGAATTCATTATATACTTATATGCACACAATGCAGTATATCTTAAGCTATATTTCATGTTTGTATATGTATATGTATGTTTGTAAATGTATTTTATTTATTTTCAACATAAAATACTTTCAGAAATCTAAAGAAAAATCTTTAGATTTTAGAACGATACGTGAAAACCAAAATGATCTTTAGATTTCTGAATCTTTAGATTTCTATATCTTTAGATTTCTGAGCATGTATTGCATTCTTATTTCATGGGGAAGGCAGTTAAATAATCTTGGCACTGTAGACGTAAAAAATTTAAAAAATTTTTTAGATTGTAATGTGGTACTGAAACCAAATTTTGGTTGTTGATTCTTAGGTTGTAGCTAGAACAGCACTGATTCAATAGATAGCTAGATCTTATGAAAAATATTTTTAATACTTTGTAAAAATACATAATGGAAGTATTTTAAGGCTTCTGAAAAGTACTAGACTATTTGATAGCCCTTTTTTATTGCAAGTAAAACGGCTAACGTGTTTTTGATAGACCAGAAGTAGGCAAACAATGCCATACTTAAGTTTAGAATGTACTAACCCATAGTAAATAAAATAAAGAAGATCCCGTGAGCATTATAATTTTAAAAAATATATTTTCCTAGTTGCAGCTATAAAATATCTTTTAAGTGTATCGGTATGGGCAGACCAACTCAACTTCGAGTCAAGCAAAACACCAAGTTATTTAAAAGTCTTAACCTTCTCAATTTCGAAACACTTATCAGAGTATACACGCGAGTCAAAAAATGTCTGAGAGCTTACAACCGAGCTATAAATATGTCTGCTATGTATATATTAATCTATATATATAAAAAATTGTTGCAAGTGCAATGTAGTCACTCAAATTGTTGAGCCAGACAACATGGAAGCAGCTTACCAGGACCGTTCAACAGCGGGGTACTTCCTTCAAGTTCCATGTTTATAATGCCAGAAGCGTTAAAGCCCTTTCCAAAATCAGCGCCACGTCAGCAGAGTATTCGTCGTGGAAAAAAGAAAGCAAAGACAAGGGTACTCACAGAAACGCATGAAAAAGATGCCATCATATATGCAACTGTCAAAATTTCTATTTCAAAAAAACGAAAAGCTGTAGAAAAAAGAGTTTTAGATGAATCTTCCGATGATGCTGAGAATATCATGCTTCCAATGGTTCCTCGAATGCCACAGGCAGGTTAAATTCAAAACACCCATTCCACAAACAGATAACGATGAAGACTTCAGCGCAGATGAAAGTGTAAGCATTGACAAACTATTAAACCTTATAAAGCAAACAAAACTTAAGAGCAATATTATTGTAACGTCTCGAAAAGCTGTTTTCCAACTTTTTGTAAGAATTTAATGTCAAATTTCTCTCTTTTTTGTAATGAATTGTCTGTTTAGAATACTTCTATTTTTTCGACTAATAAAATTTAACTTAAACTTATTGCTATCGATTAAACTTGCTATTTAATGTATATGGCACACTTTGTAAGTGTACCATGGACTTTGAAAACCATGCCCACTTATTTAGGACCTGAGAAAAATTAATGACCCTTTTGAAAGATTTAATAAAGATTATAAAAAGAATAGTAAATAGGCTGTAGTTTTCAGGGTTCATCTCTATGTTGAGATAATATGGTGAGCAGTAAACACCAATTTTCTGAAAATCGGTCCGAGGTACACAGCTTTCCCCTATCTATTTAAAATTTCTATAAAAATCAAATAATCTCTTGAGGGATCACTTTTCTCAGCATTCAAAACGAAGTAGATTATTTAATGCAACAAAACCAGTTTTTATGAAAGAAGAATTGGAATAGACGTACCCTGATGTGATCAGTGCAAGTACAAGAAGAGTCAGAAATGCGTGGTGGTTTGCTAATGAATGACTCCAAGCCATACGAAGGTAGCAGAAATAAATAATTGTCAACTGGAATAGATTTTTGCGAAATATCTATATTAGATGACTCATTTGCTAAGAGATTTTTTAGTTCCTCATCATAAAACACATTTAATGAAATACGAGTAGATGACTCATTGAATCTATACCATATATACAAAAAGATGTTAGTTTTTTATCATTTCCTTTGATTTTTAAGGCATCACTACTAAGAAAATTATACCGATATGTTACAACGTTTCTCGCGCCTTTTATAAAAGCGCCAATGCCACCGGCTGTATATTTATTATTACAACAAGATTCAAATTCATATCCTGGAATACCAAAAAAAGACTTTTCTTGCTCATATTTCCAAATACAAAATCAGGCTTATTCCCAAAAGAATTTAAATGCACAAGAAAGTTGTCAACATTTTTACGCATACTCCGTATATTTTGGTGAATAGTCAGCAAATTGTGTAAGTAATTCTGATCAAAAACGAAATCATGAGAATCAAATTCTACGCAATTGACAGAGGGAATATTTCAGAAATTTACTTCTCGATTTTGCATATTAATTAAGTGAAGTTCCGCATCCGAATTAATAATAATGAATCTGTCGTTAAGAACTCTCCCGTTTTTAATCCAAACATACTTATACATTTTTTCTTGTTTAAACTTCTGAGCTGCTTTCAAAAGATAGCTTGTTGTGCCACTTAAAAATTCGTTAACATAAATTTAATTTTACTATTTTTATCACAACCGAAAACGTTTGAAGTAAGATTATTTTTATTACTTAAATTGATTTTCATTATTAAATTTTTCTTTAGCTTAGATATAAAACTAAATACTTTCACATTTTTGACATAGCAATTATCAACATCAGCTTCAGATATATCTGCGCAAAACTTGCAAAGCACAATTAGGAGCATTGGAGTTGTTGACATTTGGAACACCCACAATTTCAATATAATTTTCAATAAGGGACAGTCTAGAAAACCAAGAAAATCTGGTCTTCAGAAATTTAAGGAATGAGGGCGAAGCCGAATTCAATGTTGTTCACTAGTCATATTCAAGATAATTTGTCAGTTTTATTTCATGACACTGGCATTATGAATGCAAGAATAAAACCGTACGTCTGTAAAGCCAGCTACTTCCGTCATTATCTTAATTTTTATCACTATAATTTGGATAGTAGATGCTTGTTATTGGCAGCTAACCTGCATTTCCGTAGACGGTTTAGTATCTTTCACCTGAGATCCTCTTATACTTACTTACTACACATCAATCAATCAACATGACTATCTGTCGATACACCTACAAATCCATATTTACACCTATTTTGACTATCATCAATAAACCTACAGCTTAATTTAGTCTATATCGTCCCATGAGCACAGTTACGTTAATTGTATCCTTGACCACAATTCCATGGATTTTCCACATTCCCAATGCACATTTTGGTCCATAAATGATAACTGCACAAGGAATGTGCATCTCTATGTCTCAATTTCCACCAAATCTATACCACGACCATCACCATCACCATTGGTATCATAATCTTCGTCATCATGTTGCTTGTCGTCGTCATGTTCACCAGCAGTTTGCCTTATGAATTATGGTCACTTGGATAATATTTCTTCGTGCTGGTAAATGATTTATTACTCATGTCCAAAACAGGACATTCTCTGCTCATGCATCTTACCATATCATTGGCCCCCATCTTAAATTAGGGACATTATTCTAGTACAGTTACTACTCTCTCTGTGTAATTGTGTATGTGTGCTGTAGAGCGTAAGGTTAATGTATGAGTGCTCATCACGTCTGCATGCATAATAGAATACCACGTGTATGTTGTTGAATCATGTACTCCTTACACGACACTAATCTATTGTACTAAACTGTGAATTAAATTTTTTATACACTTCATTCAAACATTTCGTTTTACTGCTGCCGCATTTTCGCTTATTCGTACGCCTACTACAGACGATATATTCAAAAATGTTAACCGGGTCGACAAAAGGTCAACTGCTATATTTTCGAGGAAGCAGTTATATAATCTCTCCATCACAAGAATTATGTGACGCAGGTACAATACTCGTACTTACTTGTAGATAGCCTGTTCCTGACTTGTTTGCTGACGCTAAAACTTACGTCATTAGTTTAGCAAATAATTAAATAAGCATTGAGGATAAACTAGGGGGAAGTTTTTCTAACAAACTTACTTTGAATTTAATCCAAAGGTACATTAGGAGAGACCAACTATACGTGTAGCTGTTAAATAACGTCATTGAGATCTTATTCCGGGTAAGTGTCTGGCTAAAGGTTAAATGTTCGTTCTGATTTTCAGTAACACATTGCATCATACTACCAGAGTCACTTACTGCTGTAAATATAATGAAAATCAGACAAAAGGACGTGATCAAAAGATGTAAATTCAAGAATCATATTGCTTTGAAACGACTGCAATAACGGGATAGGCTATTGAGAACTAGGCTTTTCTATGACAAAGCAAAGGTTGTTCTTGTTACTGATAATAAATGTGAACGCCGTTTAACTATCGTTGCGGGCTCTAACGTTCACCTTTTAATTTCGGACGACTTTTCGGTTTATAGGAACAGACTTGTTCAAATTCTTCAAATTTACGGGGGTTAAAACTCATATTTTTTTTTTATTGACTCAATTTTGCAATTTGCAATTGGCTTCTCTGCATTCTAAATATACGAGTACGTAAGTGTTGTAGACATCTCTTCAGTTTCATAATGCAATTTGAAATTTACACCAAATCTGTGGACAGTTTGAAGTGCAACCAAAAATAAGCGTTCAGGCTATTTTATAAAGTAGGTAATTTGTAGTTATAGAGATAGTTGAGATTGTCACAACTGTTCTTTTTTTCCGCTATACCCCGTCGCGCAATCCTAAGCCTTGAGGGTGGGCCCATTTATTCAATCTTCGGACGGAAGAAGCCGGGTTTTCCCCGTCCTCATGGGCCTGTTTTCTTAATATGTCCAAGTAGCCGGATGGCCGTGGCTAAAGTGGTAGTGGACTGGCTTCAAAATCGGAAGGTTTAGTGTTCGAATCCCAGCCGCCCCGAAAGACAAGACAAGATAAGATAAGTAGTTGACTAAAAATCAACATCCGACGTCAAGTCGGATAGCGCAACCTCCACGAAACAACATCAGAAAACGACTTCCAAATAGTCGATTTCGCAGCAGCTCGTAATACAATGATAAGTAGCAATAGGTTTCCTCACAAAAATATCCATAAAGAAACAGGTGGTCGAACAAGCTAAATCGCCCATCTGCAAATAGAAGCCAAACATGCGTCAAACATCTTGGACGTGCGTACATTCAGGGGGCCAGGCGTCAGGTACACTCTGACTACTTTTTTGGTCACGGCCTTTCTTAGAGCTCGGTTGTCAAAGGAAAAGAAACTACGACCCTTCCGAAGAGAAGAACTAAATCAGAGCGCCTTAACATTCCCAGTTTAGCCACAGACTACAAAGCGCGATTAAGCGAGAAACACTCCACTATGCCGTCACCATCCATCCACACATAAAAGGCGACAGAAAAGAGCATACCAACAAGAGCTGCAACGGAAAACAAGAGCAGGGAGGAAGAGTATCGAGGTAAAAAAACGGAGGAAAAGAAAATCCTGCGCAGAAAGAAGGGGGCCCACGCAACCTCCCAGGTCAAGGATTTTGAAGAGTCTTGCGACAGAAACTCTGTTCCCTAGTTCTATAAGAAAGCCAAACAACGAGCCGTCAGTTTCACACCTAGAATAGAGGTCTTACGAAACAGAAAAGAAAATCTAGTCACTCACTCACAGGGTATTGTAGATGTGTTTAAGCAGCATTTCCAGTAGGCCGTAAATGGACCCCAAATACAAGGAGTGATATGGCAGGAATAATGTTTAATTCCAATCGATGTACAATAGTAATCCCTCCTCTCACTTTAAAAGAAGTTGGCTTATTTTTAACAAATAAAAAAGGCGACGGCCCTTGGGTGATCCTTGGGTAAGGAGCACGTACCAAATAGTCAATAAAGTGTGGGTGGACGAAAACATGCCCGACTACTCGAGCTATTTTCACCCCAAGTATAAAAAAAACGATCCTATGTGTTGTAACAACTATCGAGGCATATCCCTGCTTAATGCCGCAGATTCTGTCCAGAATACTGTGTGAATGTCTGAAGCCAAATGTACCAATATGGCTTCCGGCTCGGAAAATCGATGATAGATTTTCATTTTCATACTAAAGCAAATCCTGGAGAAAACCAAAGAAGTCCAAGTTTCTCGACCCCACCTGTTTATCGAATTTAAGTCCACATCATTGCCTCGAATTGTTATGCCGTTACGCTAGTGTAACATTTGAAAACACGCGGTGCGCGGTGCAATTTGGTAAGGCTTCATCAGAACTATTTCAGGATTTCGTCAAGGTGATGCATTTTCACGGGATGTTTTTTAAATTTATGATTGAATAGATAGTGCGTAGGACTGGCGTTAGGGATACGCAGACCACATTCATGTCATCGTTAGATCTCAACTATCCATCGTTTACGTTTTTGTAGCAATCTACAAAAAAAAGCCAGAGAAGTTGGTTTACATTCTTTTCATATCGCACCAAAAACCGAGCTTGATTAACTAATCTGTCAGCTGTCACGAGAGTTTTCGTGAAAACTTGGCTGTAAAGGAGGATAAAACAAAATATATGCTGTAGACAAGCACCACCAGTCGGCAGCTGTAATTTCGAGGTAGCTAAAGAGACAAATGACACCTTAGTTGAGATCCGACTGACGGTTTCCGATTACCATAGGAAACCGCTGCTACTTCCGTTTATTAAAACAGCTGGGGTCAACACTCCCGACCAGAAAGACAAATGTTCTCCTGTACAAGATCTCGATCCTGCCAGTTCTGTTCTATGGTGCAAACTGCTGGACGATAAGCAGGAAAGCGGAATTAATTCTGGGTTACTTTGAAAGGAAAATCCTTTGTCGAATATACTCGTACGGTCCCATATGTAATGGAGAAAAAGGTAAAACTACGAACTCTGCGAGCTCTGTGAGAATGTGGATGTAGTCCGTAAAGCCAAGATACGCCGACCGTATCGAATTCTGTTTTAGTGATCAAGCAATAGTGGATGCTACGGTGCTTCGTCTTTCGATATGCCAGCAGTGTTTGTTTTTAAATTATGTTATGGTTTGTGAGTTATCACTGAGTCTTTCAGCTTGTATTGTAAAATCTTAATAACAATCATAAAAGGCTTCCACTTCCGGACATTCCGCAAAAATCTTTTGTCTCTTTGTCCTTACAAATTCTGTTTTCCTCGAGGTGAAATACTTCTGCAATAGCATACTTTGCGTATTTTCGTTTTGTTCGTGAGCAGTACTTGCAGATCTCTGCCGGCCTCCTAGGAGTGTATTTGCGAGACGTGGCCGCAGTTAATATTGTTATAGTGCTGAGGTCAAGGAGTTACATGCAACATAAGTCCAAACGCGTTATCGGACGAGGCAGAACATGAGGCGAGGAGTAAAGACATAGCAACATATTCCACTGCCACGTTGTTGCTATGCAGAAGCATGCTCTCTTGTTTGCAATAAGCAAAGCCTCATGTACCTCACGTACCGTTGCCATTGATAAACAAATCCCAAGAAGAAACGGCAAAGAGTAAGCATAAGCCAGCGATATGTTGTTATGCGCGTAATTGTTTTTTTTGTGTGCTCTCATTTTTATTTCTGTTTTTTTTTCTCTCTGTTCTCTTTAATGTTATCTATCTTTCCTGTTATTTTCTTTTTTCTGTAAGCCACAACGATCGCGTATGCGAGTCGTAATGTTAAGTAAGTGTAGGTTAAGCTTTCTTTTTGTTTTTGGCAATCATCGAATAAAGTTGGTTTGAAAAATAATAAGTAATTTTTTTTTGGCTGCTTAAATTTTTTTTGCTCCCTACAACAGTTATTTAAGGGATCCACCATTCCCTTCAAAATGTTTGAAATAACAAAACCAGCAAGGAGAGTAGGCCAGTACTTTTGTTCGACCCCGTTCAATGTGGTGCTGAATAATTGCATAGTTTACATAATTGTGACATTGGCATTAAAATGCCATAAGCTACTGGTGCTAGTAAGACTATGTATTTTATTCCCTCTATCATATCTATCACTTTGCAAGTTCACATTCGAAGACCAAATCGAACCAGCGATCTTGGAGAAAATATTTCCCATGTGGGACAGAGGTAGGATTCTATTTTTTTACATCGCTCAAGGGCCGATAATTTGCGCAACACTGAGCCAATTTGCCTTTTTCGTATCTAACCGTCTGTGGATAGATTCAATTACATGGCCATTGGTCATGTGTTGTACAAGCTTCATTTTTGCTTCACAACCGGAACTCTCCGTACTGAAAGGTTTACCAGCTTAGCTCTTCCGACATCGATGGTGTCTCTGATCCAATTTATACGGTCAAAGTTTGTATGTCACTTACGCGCGATACTTTAATAAAAAAAAAATTTCGATAAAAATCTTCCGTTTGTTTTAAGAAATTATTTTCTGCCCCATTAACCTAGTCTTCGGGTTGGGATTAGAGTATACCCGAGGTTGGCATGAATACTTGAAATTCACAGAATTGGATACGAAAACTTCACAGAAAATCAAAAAGTAAAACAAATGACTCGACACTCCTGGAAGAACGTTTGTGTGTAGAATCTACTTAACTACAGTAAAATTGATTCAGTATAAAATATGGCAATGGACAAAACAGTAAATATAAATACCTAGACCAGGTAAACTGGAGAATCAGAAGGAGTTCACTCACGCCAAGAACTCCACCAAAAACGAACGCGCCTAAAACTTTATCCCGGAAATACAAAAAGAAGAAAATCTTTAATTGGAACCAGTTTAGTTGAAAGTGAACATAAAACAGATTCGCAAGCTGAACTTAAAAAAGAAATTGTTATAAGCAGATAAAAAATCTAGATGAAAAAAAAGAACACCGCACAGATGAAAAAAGCTTGCGCTAGAAATAGAAGGACGTCAAAAGAAAAGCAAAAGACCAACGAAAAGACGCAGGCAGAAGAAAGTCCTGAAACATCTGCAAGAAATCATGATAGTGCGGCTACGGCAAAGCTCGCAAATTCATAAGCTAAGATGAATGAAAATGTGAAGCTGGATTGGAACCCCCATATGAAAATAAGGCTACTAAACCATGTATAGAATTCGCCAGAGGTCTTCACTTCTCGTGAGAGGAACATGATATGGTTGAAGACTTGACTAATACAAAATTCAAAAGGAGATGGGCCAAAATTGTATGGAAACTGGATCAAAAGCATACATTAATGAGACTAGTATCAAAATAAAGCTGAGCATTAGTGCATTAAAAATGTAAAGTCTTATGAAAATCGTATGTGTGGATTTTGAGATTTTCTTGCGTGAAGTTCCTATTGCGGGTGGATTTACTAATGATTTTTATCCGTATAATCCATATAAAATCATGTCTCAGAAGAAGCGTAAAACGCACATAAATGTATGAGTTTGGTATCAAATGAAAGTTGATTTCACTATCTTTTGAATTATGGTTCTAAGAATTTCAGTTTCTGAAAGAATCAATCAATCAAACTCTGAAGACTTTGAAAGTTTTTTTTTTAATTACTAATTTCTGAAAAATCTTCAGCGGGAGCTTTAACCTTCATCTTATCCTCAAAAAAAAAATTACGCGGTATACCCTTGTGTGTAGATTTCCAAAACTCGTGCTGTCTTGCGCAAATCTCACTCTCTCCCATTTAAGGTCTACGTTCTGACCGAAACTAATCTAATTCCCGATATAAAGAATCAGGAATTATTCCAACCTATTTTCAACGTTTTTCGAGATGAAGATCTTACCCGTCGAAAAGATGATTCTGATTGTCGAGGTGTCCTACTGGCAATCCACAATGACCTAGACTCCTGTCCAATAGATGTTTCTACTTTTCTAACGTTGACAACATTTCAATAAAGAAAACACTCCCGTGCAGGTCCCTGTACGTTAAGTATTTTTACATACTACCAGCGCAACCTATCGAATGCTACCAATTCGCTATCGATGCAATTGACCAAATAATTAACTCATCTGATCCTCTCGATGATATCATCGTACTCCGCGATTTTAATCTACCTCAACTGCATTGGACTCCATCAGAAGATGAATCTTTTTTTATCGCAAACCCTAACTCGAGTAAAAAATGCCTCTTCTTGGATAAGCTTACAGACTCTAGCTTATGTCAAGCTAGTGCGAACTCCAACTATATTGGTAGGCAATTAGACCTCATTTCCACCACTGACCCCATAAACTCCTCTGTCTCTCTCTGTCCCCTTTCGCTATCGACCATTGATAACTTTCACCCTTCATTTCTTCTTTCTCTTTTCCACCACTCTCCTATCCGACCCACCCCATCTGCAGCTGCCTCGTCTTACGACTTTCATAAAGCGAATTTCCGGAAAATCAACGCATATTGTGTGTCGAAGTGTTCTTTTGATTTCGCCAATATGTCCCTCAATGGTGCTCTCTCCATTTTCTACAGAGAAATTATTCAATTCTATTTTTCTCTATGTCGCCTTTTCGCGCAATAAATCCCCTTCTACGAGTCCCACGTGGTATAATCATAGACTTCGCCCTTAACGTAAAAAGAGAAATAAATTATGGGCAGTTTTCCTTTCGCTTACTATTCCAACTGTCTCGAGTCATACCTTGAATTCGCCCAGCTCTACCAGCGATACCTTGATAGTGCGCAATCAAGTCTTTTAAATGATCCTAAGTCTTTCTACCAATTCGTTAACTAGAAATATAAATCTGACGGTTTTTCTCCATCCCTCTCATATGAAAGCATATCATCAACCGATCCGTATAGCATAGCCAACTTTTTTGCTACTTTTTTTAAGCAATCTTTTGCCGATAATTCCTTAGTACCTCATTCTTGTAATTTCAAATACCTACTTAACTTCAGGATTGGCCCCTCAAGATATGTCACAAGCTAATCCTGTTCAAATTATCCATCCTGGGCTTTGAACCCATTTTGCTAAAATGGATATCTTCTTACCTGGATAATCGTTTTTATAGTGTTCGTTTCAGGACTCTTCTATCGGCTCCTTTCTTGGCCACTTCACGTGTTTCTCAAGATAGTCACTTAGGTCCGTTTCTCTACATCCTAACTATTAATGATCTTGAAAGGGTCATTCAACACTCAGCAGTTTCTCTTTATGCCGACGGTACCGAATTTTGTAAACCCATTTCATCATAACATGTCTCCAGTCTCCTTTAAATGGATCTAAATAGTTTTTCCACCTGGTGCATCAAGAACTGCTTAGAACTCAATGTCACAAAACGTCAATCAATTACCTTCTCAAGTAAGTGCAACAAGTCTCCTCCCTAACAAACCTCCAACTCGTACCTGGATCCCAGCCGAACTCTCCTACCCAGAAAGCATTCTGAAGATTACCAGGCTCAGCAACCCGAGCCATCTGGGTCATGGCTGGAAAGTCACAAATCTGAAAGATACTGGTTAATTGCGATCAATAAGGAATCCCTTTACCCTCTAGCGCAGACAAAAGGCATGATTCGGTTCGGATTCGAATCATTACATTTAAGGGTCTACAAAAAAGATAAGCTGGATGCTGATAAGCAACCTCCGCCTCCTTTAAAGGATACACCACCAAACACAATCTTAGATCTTGTAGCGTCGATATCCTCTCCAGAAATGGATAGCGACGACTCCAATCTATCCGAGGTGACAATTAAGCCGTCGGTCTCCTCTTCTGACACCCTGTCGGAAATGGAAACTGATGACGAAGGAAAAAGAGGTCCTATACGATCAGAGGAAGAAGTTGAAGAAGAAGCCTTGGGCACATCTTCAGAATCGGAGAACCTCAACAGCACCGTGGTGGAGGCTACTCTGGAAAATTGTACCAATGATACGGTTTCTCCAGATTAATATACATTACTCAAAACAGGGTTCGGTCGCACTCATTCTGCGTCTTTTAAAAAACACAGAAGACATTATCTTAATTCAAGAACAATGAATTGTAGAAGGTGTGGTCCGTTTACTTAGGACCCCCGTTTACGCTCCGTTCTATACAACAGACAAAGGTAAGATCAGAACTTGTATATTAGTGAAAGGTAGCCTTAACGCATTTTTATTTCCTAATCTCAGCGACCCCATCTTAACCGTTGCTGGACTAGAGACTGCCAAAGGCTCCTACTGGCTTGCATCGGCTTACCTTGGCCACGATCATGTGGACCCTCTCCTTGGTGATAACCTGGAAAGGGTGTTACTGGAAGCTGGAAGGCAAAAAACTGGCCTCATCATCGGATGCGACGCTAACGCTCATATCACACGGTACGGGGCAGTACCGATATCAATGATAGAGGTGACTCACTTTTTGACTATATTTTAAGTACTAACCCCTTTATTTGCAACATTGGCAATGAGCACACTTTTATAACTAGAAACCGACAGGAAGTGCTAGATATCACTCTTGTCTCCGACAGCATCAATCAAATCAAGTCCCCTGTGGGACACCAATGAGCTTGACATGAAAGTTAAGGAATTTACTGCTGCCTTCTTATTCAACCCAGAGGCAAAAAAAGCCACACTGGTGGACATCGGCACTGGGACTGCTCAGAAACACTTGCAGAAAACTTTTCCACGTAGCAAAAAACACAAGAAATGTGACTGACTGGGACTCATACAAACAATTCCTCAAGTTATACAAAAAAAAATGAGGAAGACATGGAGGAGATTGGAGGTCATTCTGTGACAAAATCATGGAAACCTCTGAGGCATCGCGGCTAAGAAAAATCCTCTCTACAAATCCTATGATGCCTAGCTGCTTAAAAAAAACCGATGCCTCTTGGACAAGTGATGAATCACTCAACTTGTTACTGTACACCCACTTTCCAGGTAGCTTCCATTTCGCGGCCAGTAGCAACCTAAACAGGCCTACTGCGACCGGGACCAAAATTCATGGTCTGATCACAAGAGACAAACTGCTCTGGGCGTTACATAGCTTCAAACCATACAAGTCTGCTGTTCCGGATGATATAATACCTGCAGAGCTATAGATTTCCTCATATATTATTCTGCGCCAACAAATTTTATGAGGAGCTGGAGAGAAGTCAATGTAGGTTTCATTCCCAAAGCCGGAAAATGCTCTCATATTGTCCCAAAGGACCTCAGACCTATAGGTCATCTTTCCTTCTGAAAACTCTAGAACGACTGATTGATATCTATATACGAGCTAACATTGATCGAAGACTTCTCTCAACGGCTCAACATGCCTACTGTAAAGGAAAGTCGGTGGAAACGTCTCTGCACTCACTGACTAACCACATCGAACGATCCTTACAATATAGTACAAAGAGTACACAATGCTTTCCTGAACATATAGGGTGCCTTTAACAACATCAACACATCTACAATCACTATTGCAGGTAGATGACTCATTTGAGATCAGTCTTTTCTAAATAGCAGGATAATCAACTCCAAACTGGGTGGAGCTTCTGCTAAAAAATGTGTCAGCAAAGGTACCTTGCAGGGCGTGTCCACTCTCCCCTTCTCTGGATCATAGTCGCTAATGAATGATGATATACCTGGAAGCGGGTGGTAGCAGGGTGATTGTTTATGCGAATGACGTTGCAATAGCCGTCAAGACCGATACTCACCTTAGACAATGCAGTCAACTGCGGCAAACTAAGCAGGGTCTACAGCATGTCAATGCATAAATGGAGAGCCCTACGCACTACTCCCTCCCGGCACAGGATATTCTGTTTCACTTGACACCGCAGCTATTCGCCTTAAAACGACTGCACAGTGGTCTAGTTAGTTATTCAAATGTGCTTAATATATTACACTAAGGAAACAATATTTGTGTCGTCCACTAGTACACTAACAAAGAAAATAAAAGCGAGAATAACTTACCTGTTAACACAAAATCAAATTAAATTAATATTATAATTTACGTCTCTTTTACGCAGAGTACACGATGACAATCTCTTCACAAAACTAAGACTGAAAAGTTGCAGGGCGCATGCATTTGCGTGAAAGAGTAGCAAACATCTACACATACATCCATACATACTTTCACGTTTATAATATTAGTAGAATCAACTTTTTTTCATCAGATCCAATTTTAATAGAGTTATGCATTGTACTTCGCAATGCAGTACATTTATTCTTTCTTTCAATGTACGAAACAAGTGCGGTGTTGTTGGTAAATGCAAATGTGGAAAGATACAAAGGCCTACTTTTACATTGAAGAAGATTTGGTGGAATGCTTCTTTTATTTTTTTCTCATAGTGCCAACCATTGTAATGTCTTTTGACAATAACTTTTGACCAAGATCATAGGAAGAAAATAAGTTATCCGTTGTCAACGAAATCCAAAACAACACGTTCGCCTTGTCTTTTTTCACTCGAACTACTTTCAGTTGCTTTTTTCAAATATGGTTGAATTTTCGAAACATAACATGTATAAGAACATACCAACAACCAGAATTGTATTCCATATTTTACTGGTTTCAATGGCATGTTTTGACGAAATTTGAATCATCCACGAAAACCAAGTAATTACTCGTTAACTGTAACACATTCATGTGGATTACAGTCATTGCCAATAAATTAGACCATTTATCGAATATTTCTCGAATTGGTGCAAATTTTTTAAGGATCTTTGCAGTGTTCTATAATACTTATGACATTATCAAAACGAATAACTTGGTTCATGTATTCAAACGTTTCCTTAGACATTATTGCTCTAAACATTGATCGACCTCTTTCACCATCACATAAATTGATTGTAGTTTCGTTTTTCGATCTAAAAACAGTCATGTCAAAAATCATTTGAAATTATATAAAATAGAAAGCTATAGCGACTTACCTATAAATGCCAGTTAAAATCAATATAGTATATGCCTGAAACATATTTGAGTCGATTTGTTTGAAGTCTTTACCGTATTTAGCTTGTGAATTCGCATTAGAATATTTCAAAATAATACTTTCAATATGTGGTGGGAATAAAAGTACAAAAAAAAACATCTTTGATGTCACTAACACGAACTATTGCATACAATATCTTGTTTTTCCCAGACGGAGAGAAATCGCATTTTCATTTCGCTGATGCTGAAATGATTGTGCTTGCCACACAATACCATTTTCTGAAACAAACAATCGACCCGTGTTTTCACCTTCAACAATTGATTCGCATGTTTCAATTGATTTACTAGCTTCCTCTTCAACGTCAGAATCACTATCATCTGAGTGTAAATCATCGTCATCACCAACATTTTCTTCTGGCACAGATTCATCATCGTTGTCTCCAGAAATATCACTATTATCACCATCACTTTCATTACTGTGGACAATCCGATGAATACGACACAGAGGTTGGTCTTGTAACTGACGTCGTTCTTCGTTTACTCACCAATGTCGAGGGCCCCCATGCGTAACGTAATATTTTACGACACTCTTTGTCGCTAGAGAGATAAAAAGGAGGTCACAGTTGCTACAAATAATGATCAAATTCTGCCATTCCATTCTGTTCGGCGTTAGAAAAAAGCGACTAATGCTTCTAAGCAAGGACCAAGAGAAGAAATGAAATTCTTCAACGTTGATCAGCTTGCTATGCTTCGCAGCTACGATATAACAATGAGATGGGCTGCTTCGATCCCCACGACAACGCCATTCAAAATTATCGAGTGAACATCGGTAGAAAAAAATGGTACTGGCCTCTTTGGATTAACACCCTGAATTCTTCTGTTGTGAATGCTTGGAAATTGCATGGTTTGGTCGCAAAATACAAAAAACGAGAAACCAATCAGCCAGAAAGAATTCAGGCTGTCCGTCACTAAGTCTCTTCTGTTGACGGATGATAAAGGAGGAATAGAAATGGATGATGACCTGGAGTTCCAGAGGCGAGGTGGGTAATCACCTCATCGTACGTAAGCCGGAAGGAAAATATCGTCGATGCCAGTTGAAAGACTCTGGCAAAGCGCCTATTAGGATGTGCGAGAAATGTGTCAAGCATATGCAGTCGCATTGTTTAAAAATTTTTCCATGAAAATTATTTTTTTTTAACTTCTTGCTACTTTCATCAATATTACTAAACAATATCATCAGTATTCTTTAAATAATTTAAAATTACAAAAATTCAGTAAACAATTGTTTTTTACTAGAATAATCTTGTCCATTCACTTGCGATATGTATCATTTGTTTGGGATAAGCGCCAACGATCGACCAATCGAATTTTGACTAATTTTGACTCATACCAGTGCAATTCAGGTGTTGCCTTGTGCTGATTTTTGGATTGCAGAAGATAGCTTAGTGCTTTAGCTATAATCCCTCATCATTACATTTATAATTTACAAGAAAGGTCTATCGGTAAGATATTTTTCAACTAGTTCCATCAGAATTATGGGTGGGGGTTGGGGGTGATAAATATTATTTTCGAATAGCCAATGATCAAAATAATATTAGATACTAACTACCTCCCTGATATTATTTACCTTCATAGTTACAAAAAATTATTAAAAATGGAAAAATTTCACGTTCGATTAATCGAACACTGGTCGGAAATGGATTAAAGTATTCTTAATCGACTTGGTCAGGTGCTTCTATTATCAATATTATCGTTATTGCTGACAAGAATGTGTGCATAACTTATATGTCGAGATTTTAAACGACCTTTTAACACGTTCGCGATTATTACTGCTATAGCCGTCATATTTTGAGAAACAAAAAAACAAATGACGGTTATAACCATAGTTTGACTTTTGTGTCCTACGTAACCATTTTTATAATTTACACTATCGAGTACCATACCATATGATGTGGCAACACTTTTTGCGTTTAAGTTTGGTTCGAATGTGTTGCGTTTTGCTTTTGAAATGGGAGATCCCATATGTCCAATGGAAATTTAAATTTGAAGTTCGTTGAACGAAATGACTGCATTAGTAGTAGTTCAGGTTGGGAAAAAGTGTATTTTTGGGAACTTTTCTAGTAAGGATAAATAAATAATAAATAATAATTAGTATGTAGGATTTAGGAAATAGATTTTCTGTAATATTTATTTTGAATGCAGAATTATGGTGGAATACAATAAAAAAAGAAAGAGCAGTTCTTAAGCTGTTTGAAGAGTCGACAGTGACTGCCTATGGGAAATTGGGTCGGAATTGGAAACAGATTCCGACAGTGAAACTAGCGACCCATTTTGTGAAGATGGCACATTTGGTGATGATCCAGACTACGATCCCAGTCAACTGGAAGAAGAAAGTGAGGATGAGCAAAGCGGAGAGGATATGCTGCAGGAAATTATTCAAGAATTCCAACCTACGGAAGCTGGTAATACCAATGATCAAGACAGTCTGGACAAAGTAAGAATTCCTGAATTTCCATTAAACACTTTTACTAGTGGGATACAAATAGATGTCACGAATGATTCATTCACTTTCAAATAACATAGTTGAGTTGCTGGCGAATTCTATAAATACCTTTGCTGAAAACGTGTGTGCTAGTAATAAGCCAAAGACGCGTTTATCAGTGAAACTAAGTTTCAGGAAAGCTTGTGAGGCTGAATTGATGAAATTTTTTTGCATATGTTTTTTGCAAGGATAGGATTTCTGCCCTACTATACGACAGCGTTTTCCAAACCATCCGTTGCATTTTAATCCTATTTTTCCATTTCCCATGAGTGGTTGCCGTCGCAAAAAATTCTACGGTTTTTAAATTGTCATTATCTTGATACAACAGAGAGTGGGAAACTACAAAAAGTGTTCTTGAATCCACTGTCGCAAAATTTTCAAAATGCCTTTTCGCCAGAAAAAGAGCTGTTTTGGGATGAATCCCTTTTACGTTTTCGAGGTCGGTTATATTTTCGCCAGTACATGGAATGGAAGTACATGCAAGTTGACCGCAGCTAGTGGCTACGTTCTGAATTTGTAAATTTATCAGGGAAAAACAGAAAGTCTCGAGCAAACTTCAAAAAAAACAGGAGACCTAGTTCTACGGATAATGAAAAAAATGTTTAAATAACTGTATATGGACAATTTTTACAATAGTTTTGAACTATCTGAAACACTTTCAGATTATAGCACACACACAACGAGAACATCACTCTTAAACCGAAAGGTAATCCCGAAGGAAAGATAGGTAAAGATAGCGGCACTCGTCAATGAAAGCTAGTGAATGCTAGTTGTGCATCTTTTGACAGTTACTGTTGACATAGTGTGTGGAACCGATCTTGTAAGAAATATTCCAAATGCGGTCGACCTCGAGGATCAAACAATCTTCAACCTACTTTACCATCAAGTCTTTCACTTGCTTCTTCTTCCTGGACTCAAGAACAACATTTCATTGAAAAAATTCCAGCATCGCAAGGTTATAAATGAAAGTCGTATTTTCTTCGATGCTCGAGGTGTACAATGCTCAAATTACGAAAGGAGACTAAATACAGATGTAAAAGCTGCCCCAAGAAGCCTGCTTTGTGTACTGAATGCTTTGAGCCTTTTCATAGTAACTAAAACATATTTCACATTGTTCATTCTTATGTCAATAAATATTATTTTCTTTAATTTTAACGAAACTACAACCTGTTATTTGAGAACTTAACTTGACGGTTACAGCCGTCATTTAATATTAGTACCCATCATAGCTATATCAACCGTACAAATGACGGCTATAGCAGTTATTTAAAAAAAAAACGCTTTTTATTATTCCAGTTGATTTATATTTCAATTTCAGATATTTCTGCATACTTGCCAGACCTCAAACCATGATTACCAAAAGTGTATATCTGAGCAACTCCATGCATTTAAAAGTGAGCGCGAACGTGTTAACAAGTAATTGTTTCCTTGGAAACTCTGGTGTCCTGATTCTTGCTATATTTGGACACACGTCTATTTCGTAGCTCCCATTTTGTTTCACATGTTCTCCACAGTCTGAGCGAGATTGCTTTATTTGACCATTTCCAGGGAAATTCTCTGGCAACTTACTTAGTAAGGGAAAGTTAATTAAGTTTTGCAATATGCACTTTATAACTTTGAAACACTATCCTTCTTTGATTAAAGTTGTTTTCTTTCACAAAATCGCCTAGAAGATTGCAGCTCATAAGCATCATCGTTGTCTTCGACCAGTGGGTGAAACTTGTTGAAATTGTTGAAGCCATTTTAAAATCATTCATCAAGTGAGAAGAAGCAACATTGACAAAGTCCTGACGGAACAGCTAAGATCCATTTAAATCGTCCATTTATAACTTCTACAACATACCTGCATATCATTATACATCGCGATTTGCTGGCTTGAAGTTAATTGCTGATGTCCTTCCAGCAGGGATTCGGGCATATTGCGCTCTGAATTGATGTGATTCTAGGGTTGAAAGTAAATTTCTGAAACCTCAATAGAGAATGAATACATCATTCCTTCTGGAAAACAGCCTCATCGCCCCATTTTCGCTTCTGAAGAGTTCATTATATAAACGTCCGAATTAGTGGCAACATACGGACCCAATAATTTAAGAATACATATATCCATTACAGCACGTTAGAAGAAATGCTTTAGTCAAATTCTGATACTTACGTAAACTGTACGTTTGCTTTTGAAATGCGTAATTAAAGCTCTTTAGGATGTAACTCACAAATGGCTATACCGGGTCTATCATTTTCAGACATTTCAGGGTTGTCAAAAAAATCCCGTCGGATTTTCTTCTGGCAACATCGTGAACGCTCATATGTTCCAAGTCCAAATATAGTGGTATAAACTGTCTCTATAAGCAGCCTGTTCTTAATTTTGCCATATAAAGTTCAGTACTTTAAACGGTACGTTGCTATGTAAATCTGTGAACTTTTCTGGACTTAATCCTACCCAATACCGACATAAATGCGCGTTCGTTGCGTTGATATTGTGAAGATTGATTAAATTCGCTGCCATATTTGTAACAATCGACATCATATCATCTAGATGCTGCTCAGTAACACCACGAAATTCGGTACAATTGGATAAGTGTGACCAATCATGCGCAGAAATATGAAAGCCACAAATGCGAGCATTTTCTGGTATATGCATGTGTATTCTATAATTTGTGATCACTTAATACTCGTATGTAACTGTTTCCTTATCACTCTCAGGATACGTAATCTGGCATTACCGAATACGCACTGGGATTATGTTGCAGAAAAGCGTTTATAAACTGCTGAAAATACTTTTATTTGCACGGGTATATAATACTTCAGCAACAATCTGTTCTTCACGTTCAGGAAGGATAATATCATGTCGAAATTGATCTTCTTATAGCTGCCTTCTTACCATTCCAGCCAACAACCCATACAGACTTGACTTATGTTCACATTCTAAAATACTTTTGTGTAACGAAAATAGTTTTGCATGAGATTATATATTTGCTTGATGAACTGGAACTCAATGCAATAAAATATTTCTTTGAGAGTAGTACTGTGGAACAATATGAGATGGAATCTCAGCGAAGAGTGAATATCGGGTATATACCAGGTATATACCGAAATCGGTTTTTACCCACCCAAAGTTGGGTATTTATTTTAGGTGAGCTATCCTTCAATGTTCAACTACTTAGTAGTATTTTACCCACAGAGTCATGCCATGCCAGGCCAACAATACGTTTGTACATTCTAATTTGCGATCGTTGGAGTGTATGTTATTTGCTGCGTTTCAAAAAAAAACATTGAAGAGAACGACAAACAAAAATGTGGTGTGGAAGCATTTTTATACGCTTAATAAAGAGGCGAAATGCAAGTATTGCGGAAAGACTTATTCTCCTAACGTAAATAAGATAACAAGGCATTTGTTAAACTGCTTCAAATGTTCGCCTGATATTAAAAACTGTGTAAAAAGTGAAAAATTAGTGGCAAAATTCACTGGAGTGAAAATAAAACCAGTACTGAGTTTTCATATAACAACAATGGTGATAGCGACACGGAGAAAAGTATTAACAGTGATCAAACACATGTGACGTCGTTGAATGCATCCCAGTCGGTATTATCAAAACCTGAAAACGTGAGATATTTTTTTTTTTATTAAATAATGCTCTCTCATTCAATTTAACATTTTTCAGCTAACTTTGAATAAAATGTTAACAAGAGCCATATATGTTAGTGATTAGCCTTTATCCTTAGTAGAACATCTTGTTTGGATTAAATTTTTCTAGCTTTTGCAACCATTATTTAAATTGCCATCAAGAAAGCAGTTAGCAATAATCTACAACAAATTATTTCTCCACAATTCTGGCCTCTTGCGACGAACATTTTCCCTCAAGTTCGTCAAGTTCGCTCAAGTAATACACCTTATTTAATGTCTGCCACGGCGGAAAAAATTTGGAGTGGACCACACAACGGCAATCAAAGAAAACGGTCAACAAAGCCTTGATTTCGGATCGACCCTGTTGTGGTTTTTTTGGGTTTTGACTCGTCTGAGAAGCACCATTCCGATAATTATTGGTTAGTGTCGATGTAATATTCATAGACACATGTTTGGTTACCGGTGATGATGCCATCAATAACATTTTGGCCCAAAGAAAGCATTTCTTTAACGACATCAATGCAATACTCTTTCTGCAAAAAATTCAGCACTCTTGGCACAAGACGCACTTCAACTCGTCTCATGCCCAAAACATCGTACATAACGCTCTACACCAATTCGAATGAGACAACAAGATCGGCGTCTATTTCTCTGATGTTCACACGATGTTCTGCGAGGACAATTTTCTTAACTTTTTCGATGTTTACGTCAGTCGTACCGGTGGATGGATGACCGGAACGTGGCAAATCATCAACCACAGTACGCCCGGCTTTAAACTCTTTGTACCACTCGTACGCTTGTGTTTTCGACGTTGTCGAGTCCCTGTAGGCTACCGTTAAAATTTTCAATGCTTCCGCACATGATATGATATTTTGTTAGAAACACAAAATTTCAGTCAAACTCTTTGCTCAACTAAATTTAATATTGCGAAATTCACAGAAGACAGCAAAAATTGACAGATGTACCTAAAGCAAAAAAGCTTTTGACAATATCTCAGTCGCGGTTTGTTTGAATGGAAAATGTCGGGTACTTTTTGATCAGAACGAATATTAGGGGACGAATATCAAGAGGTAAAGTCCAGTATTGCGGAACAACTAAACAAAATTTACACCTCCAGTGTGATGGTTGGAACAATATCCGCAATGAAGGTGTTATCAATTTCGTGATTTCGAAACCTCACCCGGTTTTTGTGGGCTTCTAAACAACGGAAAATAAAAAGCACACAGCTGAATACTTACCAAAACAAATGCAATTGATTCTAGAAAAATACTAACCGGAAAATTGTTTTGTTGTGATGGGATATAATACCCGTGTTATGCCACTAGGATGCATAGCACACACATTGCATTTGTCATGTAATGACATCATCAAATGTAGACCTGTTAAAGACTTTATTGAAAAGGCTACTGATGTAGCTACATCCTCAGTGGATTTGTTAATAAAATTAACAAGAAAAAAGGCATAACACCATCATTGAAACTAAATATTCAGCTTTGAAAGCCTGTTTAGTACAAATATTGGCCTGGAATAGGAGGAAGAATCCCTCTCAAAAGAAATTAAATTTACTTTGCTGAAGGCAAGCTGTTATTAGAGAGATCTTGTCGTAATAATAGAGATCATTAAGTCAATAGTTGGGTGGATAACAAAATTTTAATCTAATAAATGCTAAATTGACAAAGAAGTTACAGAGTAGAATGAACACTTTGTTGGAGACCCAACAAATAAAGCTTTTAGATGAGTTGGGCAAACAACAACTTATCGAAAAATTTAAAGAAAGAATGCAGTTTTCAGAGTCACCAATATATCTCGTTGCAGCTCTTGTTGACCTATCTTGTCGTGGAGGGGGGGGGGGGGGGGGGGGGGGGGTAAAATATTGTGGTCAGCACATGGAAGCCCACGTAATGCGAATCGCAGAAATCTCGGAGGGGTCGGAGAAATATTTTGACAAATCTACGGAGTTAGCTTCGCTATTCTATTTACGGTGGGTACGAAAATTGAGCTGTGTATCACAAATGACACCCAAGTCCCGCATTGAAGTAACTACAGCTACTCTTTGATTTGATAAATAGTAGGTGCTGGTTGGAAGTGTCAAACGCCTCCGGGAGTAAGAAATGCCTTGTCATTTTTCTATATTGAGCTCGAGAAAGTTTTTATGGCACCATATCGAGAATCTATTAAGATCATTTTGTAAAGGTTGAGAGCCAGGGGGACTTGAAAGCTGTCTATAGATTTTCATATCATCGGCATGCGGGAGTGCTTTATGACGTTAATAACATCGTTAGTAGTCAAAATAAAAATTAATGGACCACCAAAATGGTGAGAATTGCATCAGAAAAAGGGAACGAAAATGGACAAGATAGTAGCGTTCTTTAATGTAGGAATTAATCCAAGACGTCAATCTAGGTTCGAAACCAAGAGCTTTGAGTTATGAATGGAATTAACTTGCGCGAGATTTTATCAAAGGCCTTACTGAAGCATTGGCGATTACATTAATTTTATTCCCTTGCTCTAGGGCGCACAGCACAGTTTACTATTGTAGAAACAAACTCAACGAGGTTGGTGATCGTTGATCTGCCTTTCAGAAAATCATGGTAGTTGGTTACAAAAATAGATTTACATTGAAAATAGAGTCCATCATAAACAATACTTTCAAAAATCTTTGGGATGCAGGATAGTTTAGCAATGGGGCCATAATTGATGATATCGTGCTTTTGTCCTTTTTTGTGAATAGGGGTAATAAAATCGCTTTTCCAGAGATGAGGAAAGAGCCCTTCAGACAAAGTTAATTTGAAAATACTAGTGAGGTGATTAATTAGATTATCAGCATATTTTTTTAAGATAACTGCGGGCAATCCCTCAGGACCCGTATTTTACGTATTTTGTCTAGTAACTACGCTGAAGTAATTTCAACTGACGAGGGAGATATTTGACAACAATTGTTCATAATTTCGCGCTATGTACCTGTGAACTGGCCTCCGGGATCCTGTGATCTCATAGACATTGTCATAGACATTAACATTAAATTTAAGTGTTTTATTTCATATTGAATTTGTAAACCTCTAAAAAAAACACGTTTTTTAATCAATCAACTACACGAGGTTGCAAGTGCACCGGAAATTGCTAAAGTGCTCTGTCAATGATATGAGGGTAACCACCTTCACGTAGAGGCTTTTTTCAGTCTACGAATTGCAAACATACTCGTAAATGGCATGGTTTCAAACTCGAAATATTGGCTGTACCTAGTTGAAAACGTTAATCGTTTCAGAATATCCGAGTAACTTTTAGAGTTTCGTGAATTGTTGTATGAAATTAAAAAGCGAAGGACTTAACCATTTTGATCTAAGAAACGAGATGAAAGGGCTATGACTATTTCTACGTCAATATCTGATCTTTATAGGAGAAAATTACATCATTAAGGGAAAACGATTTAAAGTGTTACATTTCGGAGTCTTATAGGTTTGAATAGTTAAAAGCTGTCATGACGATTTGGACCATTGAGCTTATTGTAAATACCCGAGATATTCCAGAAACATTTCTGGCTTGCAAGGGTAAGGATTTTATTAAATCATTGATTGAATCCTGTATTGAGTGCGAGTTTTTTTAAATGTAGTCACGGCAAACGTGAGGGGTCATTACTTCCAGTACATTGAGATTGGGGTAATATCAGAAAATTAGTAAAAAGTGAAACTCTGGACTTTCACATATTAATCATGGTTGATGGGCTCAGAAAAAACATTCTGATGAAAACTGGTACATCAAATGAATCAAAACATGTCCTTTAGTTCCTGGATTAGACGAATAGCTATTTTAGATTAAAATCAATCGTTGTGGATGTTAGAGATACGGAGTTCGATGTTTCTATGGAGACGATTTGTTTTAGACATGTGACGAGTGTGACAACCTCACCATTGACTGATGAAAACACCACAACCGTTCGATTTTCCAAATAGTACGCGTATAATGCCGATGGGGTAGCTTTTTGAGGAAAACAAAATGGACATTTAATACAACAAGGATGACACAGCAGTCAAGAATAAGATGGTAGAAGCTTCGCGCACCTAGAATTTAATGGAAAAAAAATTCCCAGAAATCAAACCCTTACACATCCATTTGCTTGTGGTGATTTTGTTTTGATTTTACATAATCTACAGGCGGTAGATGCAGTTTACGACAGCTACAATGTTACAAATCTTAACACGCGCCTCATAGTCAGCAGTTATTCTGGAGAACCAAAAATGTAATTGTACACTCGTATATATACAACCTAAGGAAAAATTGTGATTAGAATTAACTTGTAGGTGAATAAAAAAACGTTAACTGTGCGTCTTATATTTGCTGAGTAGATCGCTTGATTATGACAAATACCTCTTCGCAGACATACACAAAGTCAAAGCTTTCAGGAAAAGTTGCATTCTGTGTGATTCTTTATTATTGAGAAAAAAACAATGTTTTACAATATTGTTAGAGTTTACAAAAAAGATCCATAGAACAATTAAATTAGTCTTTCGAGACTACCGATCGACCACAATGCATCCAGGAAAGGAACTGCCATCCACGCTTGCCAGTCACTATCACTTCGCCTCACTCCAGCCACCAGAGATTCAGGTGATTCAGGTGGTTGCCGACCAGTCTAATCTTCTTCCATTTTGCCATTTCTGCGAATCGTTGCCCATGCTGCATTTGTGTTTAGTTTTTTATTAATTTTTACATTTGGGTCATCGTTATCTGATATCCAGCAGTGTAGTGACACATGAACCCTCAGTCACCCACTCCGTTGTTGTAATACGAGCTCATTGGAATTTGAAGAAACGAGGACAGCGACCGAACAATACAAATAATTCAATGCTTCGTGATACGTAGGCAGTCTGGAAAAATTCTAGTGAATAAAAATAATTTGATATCTAAATCATAAACTTATCTTATAGCAGCCCCGCTTCTTACGGCTACCACATATATATTCGCGAAAGAACTTTCTTTCCCGAAATATTCAATTTGGATACTTCTTTTTGTCTCTGTGATTTCTCTGATAGACCAAATGGACTTTCAAGAAAAATAAAACTTTCATCAGACCATTTCTTTTCAGTTTTTGACTTGACTAGATGGAATATACCCTATTGTTTGACCTTGAAATCATTCAGTAATGACACAAAAATGAGTTTTTCACTTCAGACAAAGACTGAGAGATCATCCACATTTTCATCAAAAGCGCCAACTAGTTTTTGCTTGTAATAGTCTTTTCTCGATTTTTGTAGGCATGCGCTTTCTCATTCAGCTGCACAGATGCTTGTCTAACATATCAAGCAAAAGCAAAAAGGGTTATCGTAACAGTCTCTTTTTCTTAAAAGCGAGTGTAACTAAACAACGTTCAGTCGAACACAATTCGGCCTTACCATTTGCAGTCAGAAAAAAAGGCGTCGGTTTTTTGTCAGATATCGTAAATAACACAATTTTTAATAGTACTCAGTATTTCTTACAAGTAGCGGCTTTTAAAATTTCTAAGAATATCATCCCTACGACAAAAGCCGAAATAATCAATTTCGGGCACATGCTGCATTCAACAATCAATACTAAACTTTAGTGGAAGGTTCCACCTTTTGCCTAAAAAGCCGAACCATTAACAACTGGCTCTTAGCTAACGTCAAAATCGGTAAATTGAATGCACAAACGTCTGTATAGAAGAAAATTGCCGTGGCTTCTACGGATTCTCCATACCACAAATTCATTCCTAAAAGTTCTCATAAGCAAAAGGGCCCACGTCTATATACCGTTTCTCATGAAGGTTCTCACATACACTTGGTCCAGGTACTCGAACTCATCGTCGTACCTTGGTTTCGAACACTACATCGACCAACTGGTACAGCGAAAATCGTGCATCACAATGAAAATCTCGTGGGAAATTAGCATCCTACAACAAGAGATTCTGTCACACCCTCTCCACCAGAGCTGGCCCAATCTACAGTGTGCACAACAACGTGAAACACGTACAAACCTTGTACTAGATGAGCTTTTGTATGCAGCCAGCCTACACCAGATGACGGCGAGAATGAGTACTCTACCTCTTCGTACAAACCCGCAATAGGGGCGAAAAAAAAAATTGGCAAAAACCATCATCCGACAAGTGTTTTTGAGGCAAATATTGGCTGGATTCGACAATTCCCAATGACTATGTTAACAATGCTCCTTGCATCACGTATCCCTACACACACACATACTCACGCATATGTATATTTATACTGATAAACACCCATTGCCATACAAGGCAAGGATAATGTTTATACATACACACATACACATACACTCGGTAAGTCGTGATCAGATGGGCAGAGGAATGGTGTTAGGATAAGCTTGTTGAGTGAAAGAATATTGGAAAAAGGAACACACGTCGTCCTCTGTTTTTAGTCCACCGATTTTAGTCATCTGTTTGCCTAGAACGGAAACCTGTCAAGGTGGGAAATTTATTGTCAATATTTTGGATTCGTTTTGAGACTGGGGATTAGGGTATCAGTTATGCAAGCACTCTTTCCCTTGTTGAAGGTAAGAAGAATTGTTATTCTAACCTTTATTTATGAATTTAAGATTGGCTACTGGTGTTGTGCTGAAAGTTCCTTAGCTATGTTGCCTAATCTTATTGGATTGACGTAGGACGAAGTAAAACCGATTTCTTTTTTTCTGTTATCTCGATTTGGGAGTCCATGATTTTGGAAAGTGAAAAATTAGACCTAACCCGAAGGGAAACACTGGGGGAAAACATTGAACGTGGCTTGAAACCGGAAGGAACGATTCAATTTGAAATGAAACGAGATTGTTCTGTTGGGTATTGAAATTTGATGAAAGAGTGATGAATACACGCAGGACGTGTTTACAAATTTAACGAAGTCTGTTTACATTATTTTGCCATTTGTTCATGTAAAGTGTCTAACAGTGAATTCTGGTTTTGTTCTCAGCTGGGATCTAAAAACTGGTAAAAATCACGGTACCTTCATGTTGGAATAAAAAAAAATTATCAAAAGGAAGATTTAAAAGCTGCGGTGCTTTTTTATAAACAATCCACTTACCACACATGCAGGTAAAATATTTATCTTATAAAGGGATTTCCAATAGGGACTTGACAACTTTGAATTTAATTTGTGAACGCACTCTTTCACTAATCATCAAACTGTCACTGTTAATTTATTCAGTACACTCAACATTTTCATCATCGTAAAGCACACGAACGAGCAACGTCTGCAATTTATAAAAATTTTCCATCGAAATTCGGAGTCGGTGACTACGACTTTAAGAGCGTTAATTCCAAATAATTCTCGCCCTAGTAGACAGGCAATAACAAGTTTAGTGCAAACATTTGAGTCTACATATTCGTTGTGTGATGTTGCCGTGTCAGTGAGATAACGGGTTGGTCGAAGTGTCGAAAATATCGGTACCGTTCAGCCGTCCGTAACAAACGATCCACATTAGTCAATTCTACGGCGTTCTCAAGAATTGGGCATCGCTCAGACCACATTATGGCGTATTTTGCGTAAGGATATTGGTTTAAACCCATACAAGATCAATCTGACTCAAGATTTGAAGCCGATGGACCATTTGAAGCGACGTACGTTCTCCGATTGGGTTCTGGAGAAGATGCGCCAAGATGATGAATTTCATCGCAAAATCATCTTCAGTGACGAAGCTGATTTTTGGCTCAATGGGTTCGTCAATAAGCAAAATATGCGTTATTGATCGGGTGTAAATCCACATGTGTTTCATGAATCACCACTTCATCCACAAAAGGTAACTGTTTGGTGCGGTTTGCATGCCGGCGGCGTTATGGGGCCATATTTTTTCGTCGACGATAACGATCGTCGATAACGTTACTGTGAATGGTCAGCGTTATCGCGCTATGATCACCGATTATTTTTGGCCCGAATTGGAAGATATGGACTTGGACGGCATGTGGTTTTAACAGGATGATGCCACAAGCCACAAGCCACACAGAACACGCTACAATCGATTTATTGAAGAGTAAGTATGGTGAGCGTGTTATCTCAAGACATGGGCTAGTCGATTGGCCGTCTCGTTCGTACGATTTAACGCCGCTTGACTATTTTCTGCGGGGCTACGTTAAGTCATTGGTTTATTCCAGCACGCCAACGACGTTGGAAGAGCTCAGAGCCAACATTGAACGCGAATGTGTGGCCGAGTCGTTGAAAATTGGATCCAACCAATCGACCGCTGAAAACGTCCCCGCGGTGGCCATATGAACGAAGTCGAGTTCCATTCATAAATGTTTTGATTGTACTTCAAGCCGATAATAAAGTTTTTGAAATATCTCAAATGGTTTGCGTTTTATTTAAAAAAAAAGTTGTCAAGTCCTTATTGGAAAACCCTATAGGTATTGTAGAGCCGACATGAGAAAGGCTCCATTGTGAATCTGCGTTTATTGGAACGATGGGCTGCTACAAAGCGTTTACATTTGAGTATATTCTATATGTTTTAGAACAAGGAACAACTAAAAATTGTTTCAAAATTTGTTACTGCATGGTAACGTACTGCTGAGTGACAAAAACACATCTTCATATCGATTGCTGTATGAATAAACCTAACAAGTCTAACGAGAAAAGGTTTTTTTTAACCCTTTGTTGAACGACGGTACTCACAAGTACCAACACTTTTCACTTCGAACAAAATCACTATATGAATAAATTTTGGTACTAACATCGAACGAGACTTTTAAGTACCATTTTCATTCGATGTATATTGTTTTCCATGTATGTTTACCTTAGTATACCTGCAAATATAACGGTTTATATGACAGCTTGTCAGACTTTGAGGAGAGTAAATTTAGTTGATTTTGGCTTTTATTGACTAAAGTGGTTTTAGAAAGTGTTTAGCAATTTTTTGGAAGTTTTTAGTTGGTGTTCATATTGAATAATTGGAAAAACACATAATAAAGTGAAAAAAGATTCATTTTCTGTATAATATCATCAAGATTGTTAAGTGGACTGGTAGGTACCGTCGGGCTGTGAATACATATTTTTCATTTTTATCAATAATTTTTTGCTTTGATAATAATTTTATTTTGCGTTTTGTGCATAAAATGTCGGCTATTAGGAACGTGGTAAAGAAAGATGATGAAATTCTGACAATACTTGAGGAATTACCTTTAGATAACAATGCGGACACCGACCTTTAATCTGAAGACGAACTGAATTTACTAACTGTTCGTGAGAACATCAAAGCTGCTCAAAAGGGTGAAATACCAGATGATGCTGAGTTCCAAGAGGAGCTTGATGAATTATTACGCGATGGCGAAGAAAATGAGATAGACTTAGATAACCGTCCGGAATGCATTCATTGGAAGCAAAACAAACCTGGTAAGCGTAATCAAACTACAGAAGAACCAAATTGCCAATGGAAATCTAAAGATTGAACATCCGACATTCCCGAATATTTGTTGCCCGAAGGACCTATTGAGGGATTATTTGAGACGTGCATAAGCCCAACGGATTTTTTCATATCTTTCTTTGAAAGTGTGTTGGATAATATTGTCCAACAATCGAATCTATACGCTGTTCAGAAAAATAAGAAGCTGGATGAATTATTGGCGTTTGTTGGGGTAAACTTTCTGATGGGATACCATAAACTTCCTAGTTGGAGGCATTTTTGGAGTGAAAATGAAGACTTAGGAGTTTATTTGGTAGGGAAGACGATGAATCGAAATAGGTTTGATGCCATTTTGAGTAGCTTGCACTAAATGATAAAAGCCTGATTCCGTAAGACAACAAAGATCGAATTTTGAAGCTTCGTCCAATGATCGATTCCCTAAATGAAAAGTTTGGCACTGCGTTACATGGAACAACAAGACAGCTAACAGTTGATGAGTCTATGATTCTTTTTAAGAGCAGAAACTCCATGGAACAGTATAATCCCATGTAACCCATAAAGAGGGGCTATAAGTTATGGTGCTTAGCTAACCAATACGGTTATATAAAGAAGTTTTCTATTTACCAAGAAAAAGACGAGCAGCTGGAGAGCAAGTATGAGGATTATGGCTTGGGGGAAAGAATTGTGTTGGCAATGACCGAAAAAGAGTGGGGGAAACAAAAAATTATATTTTTCGACAACTACTTTACATCGGTGAGATTGCTTGAAAAATTAAAAACTGACAAAACCCTCGCTTGTGGTACAATCCGAGCGAATAGAAAATGAAATCCAAAGAATTTGAAAGATGACAAAAAAAGAAAAGAGGAGACTACGATTATCTGTCTTCAAAAGATGGAATAAGCTTTTACAAATGGAAAGACATGAAAACGGTTATGCTGGCTTCAAACTACCATGGTAATGAACAATCAACTGTAGCCAGAAGGGATAAGTCAGGAACTCAGCATGATGTAAGTTGTCCTCAAGTCGTAAAAGATTACAACTCGTTTATGGGAAGAGTTGATCATGCCGATCAACTTCGATCCGTATATGGCCTTGACCGTAGGTTCAAGAAGTGGTGGCATCGACTTTTTTGGGGTATGGTGGAAATATGCTTTGTTAATTCTTTCCTTGTTCATTGCCAATTGAACGAAAAAATATCTCTACTTGAGTATAAAAGATGTGTGACACTTGGACTTCTATCACAAAAGGACTTAGCTGTTGACAAACGTGGTTTGAAAAGAAAGTCCTTGAATGATGAATCACCACAATGTAGTAAAAAACGAAAAGGCAAGGAAGAATCGGTTTCGAAGGATGTCCGACTCGGTAATCTTTTAATTTACTGGCCGAAGTTTGTTGACATACGAGGAAGGTGCGAAGTTTGTAGCATCAACAACATCCAATCAAAGCAATATCCATAATGCTATCACTGCAATGTTTACCTTTGCTGTAATGACAAAAAAAACTGCCTTGCCTTATACCAAGGCGTACATTTTTAATACAAAGCATGTAGTTTATGTAATTAGCATTTATTTTTTTATTTCTCCAAATCTGTTTTTGTATACTACTAACTGAAACCTTAAAAATATTAGTCAAATAAACAAAAATAAAATGTTATACCCCCTGCTTAATCAACGTCAGTGAATCCGAGATCATAACCGAGATGAAATCTCAAGGAGTTGTGGACGTTTATAAGTTCACAAAAGTCCACGATGGACAAAAAGAAACCTTCAGGACTCATTCTGCTCTCGTTTGATCGTTTCCTCGTCCCTGAGTCAGTAGAAATAAAACAAAGGTAACAGAGAATGTTCCTAATCCTATGCGTTGTCGATAATTTCAACTTCTTGGGTATACAGCTAAATGGTGCAAACGACCAGCTTCTTGCACAAACTGCAACCTTAAACCTCACTCCCCACTTGATTGTACACGAGCAATGTGCGCCAACTAACCAAGGCCTCCACCCCGCTTCCTCCACTTCCTCCCCCAGATACATTGTAAATATAGAAGTTTTAATAATTAAAACACAAAACAAAACAACACTAGCAGAAGCTAAATATATTCACAAAGAACAGAACTCTATAATAACCGTTCCCACATCCAATCTATATTCCACCATAAAAAAGCAATTTACTTACCCAAAACCTTCACATACATTTAATTTAACACCTTCAAAACAACAACAAATAACAAAAAAAAACAATCAATCAATATCTCAAAGAGTAGAGACAAACATCGATGTCACCGATTCCCCTTCCACCGCCTCTTTACATAAGCCAACAAAAGAAATAAATACACCTATAATGGCAAAAAAACTACAAACATTGGCAAATACCACTTATAGATTCACTGCTTACTCCAAATAAAGAAAAAAAAAAATTCTTCATTTAACACAAGTACTTCATCTAACACAAGTGCAAGTACACAAGTCATTCACACCTTCACTACCACACTACGAAATTCTATCGAATCCCCAAATGATGAAATATAATATAAATAGATATAACAGTAACATTGGCGTGGTCCAACGTCTGAACCGTGGAGTCAAAACAACCATAATCGAAATTTCACCCAAAACAATTCCCTTCACCATAACACTAGGATACAACCAAATTTGACACTAAAAATTCTCCAGTGGAACCTTAAAGGCTACTTAAATAATCTTCATGAGTTACATATATTAATTAAAGAACTACACCCATCCATTATATCCCTCCAAGAAACACACATCAGATTCAAAAAATCCCTTCTTCCACCAAGGCAATACACTGCCTACTTCCATAACCTTAAATCCAACTTGTCCGCAAAAAGTGGCACTGGACTTCTCATACACAATTCCATTCCTCATCACCATATCCCAATAGACTCCTCAATATCAGCGGTTGCAGTTGAACTGGAACTAAAACATAAAATCACCATCATTTCAATTTACATTCCCCCCGACCAACCTTTTTCTTCCACAAACATCGAAAACATCATCAACAATATAAAACCTCCCATATTAATTACTGGCGACTTCAATGCTTGGTGCCTTCTTTGGGGATCCCCATATGTGACCAAAAGAGGAAAAACTTTAGAAAAATTCCTATAATCCTCCAATCTCACCGTTTTAAATAATGACAGTTCGACCCACTTTTCCACCCACAAGACATTTACGCACATCGACCTATCTTTTATTTCACCCCAACGATCCCCCATTACCAGCTAGTTAACGCTTCCAGATCTATACGGCAGCGATCATTTTCCAATAGTTATTAATATAACTGTAAGCAAACAGAAAGGAGAAACAAAACCATACCATTGGCTCTGATAGAGCCAATTGGACAACTTTTCAGGCGAAAGTCTTAGAATATCTTGGCTCACAAAATCGTTCACCCAATACAAACAAAGAAGCAGCTACAATTACTAAAGCGATCCGTTCTGCAGCCAACTACTCCATACCCCAAACATAAAAGTCAAACACAAAACGATTGTGCCCTGGTGGAATCAAGAACTTGAAAAATTACGCCGCCAAAAACAAGCTGCTTGGCAAACTTTTAAAAAACAACCAACTGATCAAAACTTAATTAATTATCGTAAACTCAATGCCTTACTCCGAAAAAATGCCAAAATAGAAAAACGGAAAAGCTTTGAAAACTTTACTAGTAATATCAACCCAAATTCATCTAAAAAATCGAATTCTAAAAAAAATTGGATCGACATAAAAATTCTTACTGTCCAAAATGCAGCACACCCAATTCAAAACATCAAATCTGGACTCCAAATGTTAACACACCCTTCACAAATTGCAGAGAACGTCGCTAAAACTTGGTCTGAGTATTCCGACGACTCCAACTTCCACTCATCCTTCTCTTCTTCCAAGAAAACAATGGTCACAGATTTGGAATACTTACCAAACAATAGCAACTCCTCTATTAACATAATTGAACTTCCAATTAATACAATAGAACTCGAAACAAGCATCCAAACCGCAAAAGGCAAAACTCATGGCTTTGACAAGATCGACTATCAAATGAAAAAAAACTCCCCTTCAAGTCTGTTAACCCACTTACTCAAGCTATACAACAATATATTCAGTTATAGTAATATTCCCCAAATAAGGAAAATTGCTACGGTAATTCCTATACCAAAACCCAATAAACAATCCACCGACACAAATGGATACCGCCCAATCCCTATTACCTTGCTTAAGTAAAATTTTTGAAAAAATAATATCTAAAAGATTAATGTGGTTTATGGAAAAAAACATCTTAATTGATATAAGGCAAGTTGGATTTAAACATGGACGGGGCACCATCGACGCTCTGCTACATATTGATGAACATATTACTTCCGCAATTTCTACCAAGAACCATGCCTCTATTCTTTCAATTGATTTTGAAAACGTCATATTAAGCAAACTTGCCGAATGGAAAGTTGGACCTAAAATATTTAAATACTTCCAATCCTTTTTTACTTAATAGAAAATTCAGAGTCAAAGACAGCAGTTCCTTTTCCCATATACATAATCTCAAAAATGGCATTCCTCAGGGCTCCCCGCTATCAGCAACGATATTTATAATTGCATTCAATGAAATAAACACTTTCCTCTCTACATCTAAGATAATCAAATATTGCCTTTATGCAGACGATCTCATTATTTTCACAAAATGTAAAGAAATATCAAAAATATTTAATTCTTTTTTACAAGCCCTTGGTGACCTTGAATCATGGGGCCAATATTCTGGTTCTAAAATCTCAGCTAAAAAGTAAAAGTTTTACACATATGTAAAAAAATACTTGTTCTAAAAATATATCTGTTATCTCTCTCAAAATTCTTGGCATAATCTTTGATTCTATTTTAAACCTCACTGCTTAGCCCTTAAGAACAGTCTGAGAGCATTTAGAACAACGCCAATTAAAAACATCTTTACTGAAAGCGGTCTGCCTTCAATCGAACACAGATATAACTATTTATCCTCTCTCCTAATCGCTAAGGTGCTCACATCATCCACATCACCAATATTTGAAGACACAAGAAAATTGATCAAAAGAAAGAAAACTAAAAAGTAACCTTCTTCTCTTTCAAACACCTCTGACCTGTCCAATAAACATGGCATTCCAATTATCACTAAAAAGTTGCGACCCACCATCCACCCATCCTGGCTTCTTCCAAGAGCTTCTATAATCACAAACCTTGCTAAATTTCAGAAACACTCTACAAACCACTTAGTTTGCAAACAAATGTTCAATGAAATCATACACAAACACACAAACTGGAACATTCTCTATACCGACGTATCAAAATGTGATGTGGGAACATCGTTTGCCGTCATAAATGAGCCTAGCAACATTATATGATATTTACAACCGAAGCGTTTGCTGTTCTCCAAGCAAAAAAGATGGTCCACAATACAAAAACTCTAATCTGTACTGTGACAGCTTCTCTACCGACAAGCTATTTTAACGCTACAATTTTTTGTTCTCATTGCCCGACGGTACTTGGGAATACCACCACCAAAATTCGTCCTTGGGAGTATTTGAAAAAAAAATAAATATATTTTCTTTCTTAAAACACCCTTAAATCCAAAATTATCAACAGAAAAAAGTCCTATGTAATTTTTTTCGTACCTTGGTCAACAAAGGATTAAAAAATGAAAAGCAGTTATAAATAAGTAAATGGCATTAATTCAAAGGATGCCATGTGCAATAGTGGGCAAACCAGGTCAACGCACGGTTTTGCTAAAATATACTCGTATCTCTGAGTAGATGCATTTCTAACTATCCACCTATATAAAATATGACTAAGAATCATTGGGAATTTATTTGACAATATATTTGGTTCAACGAGAAAGTTCCTCTGTCAGCGATCACGCAATTATGCTAGTAAGTTCCTAGTTTCCCTCTCATCAGATAGATACCCATCTAAAAGATGTAATCAAATCAAGGCAAAATAGTAAGCCTTCCATGTTAAGGACAAAAAGTACTTGGCTATATCCCACTGAGCCGTATCTCTAAGCCCTAATAGATCGAGTACACAATCAACCGATTCTGGAACTGTAATACAATATTTTCAAACCATACATTTTTTTTGATTTTAGGTAATAATAACGATCGGAATTCAGTTTGAATCCATCTTTATTTACTTTAAAAAGCGGTATGCGAAATTATGTTTCAAACACTACTTCAGGTATATGGCTTTCTCGATTATATTTGACGAAGCAAATCGTGTCGATTTAATTTTGAGTCACTCTTTAGAGCATTTGGGTTTCATAGGCAATACGACCCGTAGCGCCATCGGGGTAAAGCTACATATCATTCGGGTCAAAGTCATCTTTTGGCCATTGACTGTAACGTCAGCTTCAGGCAAAATTTTCTAAGATTAGAACGATTTTGACACTAGCTTAAAGACTACACCAAATAAATTAATCAATTCTGGACGGAATTGAGTCTGACGAGTTTCTTTTGGAGAAAAAACTGGACATTTTTTGAGTCTCCTCACTAAAAACGATTTTTTGATAAAAATGAGGATTGACTTTGAGCTGCTTAAGAGCCCAATCTGCGAATTCTCATTGCAGTTCATGGTCTCGTTGCTTTATTTCCCGTACGAGTTAGATCTTTTCAGTATCATGACATCACGTGGTGAAAGCTATACTCACTGGAAAAAAACAGTCTTTAGAAAATATTTAAATGTTTCTTGTTTTTTTATTTACCTGGGTGTATACATATGTATATTACGAGTACTATATGTTTTGGTAGAAAAAATCCTCCATGAATGCGAAGGGTAAGACAGGTATCTATAAATTTTGTTGCTCATGAGGCCGCAACTCAGTTTGATTTACCAATAATTGTGATGGCATTGTTAAATGTACCTTACGCCATCAAAAGTTCTTCGACAAAAGTACAATCCATAAGAACGCACTATAAATATTATCTACCTTTCACTAAAAGTGCATTTACGATAATTTTTACACTGAAGCGTGTATTCATATAAATTAACAGCGCAACAGCGGTTAAGTGAATCAGGTTCTAAAAATGTTCTGGTAAGTGATTTAATTTCAATCCTTTGCCACAACGGTAGCATGAGCTTTTGCCATAAAATTAAATTAGCTTACCAAGGTGATCCGGAACTAGAAGCAAACATGTTTAGAGTGCTTTATTGCCGAAGGCAACCTTTGGGATAGTCGCAGCATATAATATCTATCTAACATATGTATCTACACCTAGAGATAATACGAAATGGATATTCTACAGAAAGCAGGATAGTATGATAGTTGATAATTTCACTTTTCAGGAACCCTGGGTGCTGTCAAGTGGTTGAAATAACAGAATTCTTGTCGAGCTTAAACGGGACTAGCTATATTTCTATTATGGAAAACATACTATATATGTGCAGAAATAATCCCCAGACAGTCAGAGCGAATTTACTTTTCGGTTCAATGGTGGGCTAAAGACTGACTTTATTTATTCATTTATATTGATAGTTGACAATTAAAACAGTATTGCCAGATATAACATATTCATGAATCCATATTATAATGATTTGCACATTTCATTATATTATAAAGTATTTAAAATTCAATGTATCTAACAGAAATAGCCGTTTTTTTTGTAAACAACATTGAGAAAGCTTTTAAAATATACCCTTCACTCTCGAAGGTGAAGTGACGCTAAATGTTTACTACTCTTCAAGGACTCAAGTTTCACGTTTCTGACCTTTCAATGCTAAGCTGACGGTACACAACCAAAATCATTAAAAAAGTATCAGGGCTATGAGAGAAATTTAATGGCCGCTTGCTTATATGGTAATTAATCCAGTACTCCTTACTTGTGGGTGATCAATATTCTATTCCGTGACATAGGTATACTCATAATTTAAAAAACCCTCTCAGCTTTATTTCTGTCACACCTTGTGTAACATAGGGCGTCAAAAATGTATGTGCGTTATCTTTTTGGATGTTATGCAATGTGTTTCAGCTCATCCTAAAGTCATCCTACTCGACTGCTCTACAACACGTCTGCTTTTCTTCTGGTTCTGGATTAGCAGATTGCATTGCAAGATATACTTTGCAATAGACCGTCGGCAGGTGACCTTTTTCATGACGGACAGAGGAAAACCATCAGGATGATGCATCGACATGACATATATGCATTAAGGAGTATCTATAGCGTTCGTGTGGCTGTGGGGGTTACCCATATGAAAGTAATGACTCAACTTTGCAGCAAAGCTATTGGAAAATAGCGTTATTGCTGCAAACGTTACTTTTTCTGACTGTACGAGCACATAATGTATGTGTATCAAATTAAACCCACCGTTGTTGCCTGAGATAATGCAGCCTAGATCAGAAAAATTATTAACTTACTCGCCCTTAGTGTTAGTAAATAGCAATATTAGTTACTGTGAAACAGCTTAAACATCTAAAAGCTTTGGTTTTACATGCATTTGTCTTAACATATTTTATATTGGGTGACCAGATAGCAATGATAGTTTTTCCAAATGTTATGTCTCAGCAGCTGTCATAGTTACCAATGACATCCAGCTGTCAAAATATTCAGTAAAGTTTGCCATTTCATCATGCATTGTTTTATGTGTGCCGAACGTGCGGAAATTATTAAAATCGAAATTCCGGCACAGTTGTAAAAACGCAACGTGAGTTTCGTCGTGAGGTAGGTCGTCCGTCATCATGGCTTCAGTCTGCAGGCAATTTGTAGCACCGTGGTAAAGTTTGGACTTGAGTACACTATTTTGGATCTTAAGCCACGAACCAGACAAAGATGGTGCAAAATGAAGAAAACTTAGCCTCCGTAGCGGTCAGTGTCGAAGACATGTTCCTTTCGAAATGAGGAGAGAGACACCATTACCGTCAATGGTCTCAGGAATAGAGCGATGTTAACCGATTTTCTGTGGTCGTTGCTCGACAACATCGATATATCTGAGCTGTGGTTCCAACAAGACAGCGCTACATTGAATACAAGCAACGCCCGATGTTGTGAATGAGAAATTTGGCGACTGGGCCATCTCACGGCGAGCGTTCATCACTTGGCCGACGCGATCATGTGATTTGACACCAATCGATTATTTTCTCTTAGACGAGCTCCAGGCCAATATTCGACAAGTTATTGGCGGAATAATGCCGCACATATTGAACCGAGTCGTCAAAAATTGCACCGACCGCTTGAAGCACTGCCAGCGAAGCCGAGGGCCATTTGAATGATGTTCTATTCCATACATAATGGCGTGAACGTAGCCAGAATCAATTTTATATTTCACGCTCTTGTTGTTTTCTTTAAATTTTTTTTCCTATCGCTCTTATCTGGTCACTTGGTTCGGCTTTCATGTTTTGGATTATCAACGTATGTGTAAACAAGCAGTTTTTATTAGGCTGCTTCGGAGGTTTTACAGTAGTGCAGCGGCAGTACAGAGCAAATAATATCACTAATTATTACTCAGAAAAAATCGGTGATAATATGTTATGTAGCTCTGCCTTATTTATTTTTTTTATTTTTTGGTTGCTCCATGGGAATATTTGAAATATACCAGTGGTCCGAGCTATTGGCATGCATGAGATATATATCTTACTCTGGTATTCAGCTAATATATTGTATATAGCTATGTGTACATCTATGTAACTACAAACACACAGCCCTGGACATACACTTCAACAGTGTCCACCGCTGTGCGCTATGTATTTATAATATAACAGATCTTGTGTCAACTGGTTTTGTTGTTCTTCTCAGTCTTTCTATTTTTGCAAAGCTTCAAACTTGCATTGAATTTCGTTCCAACCGTAATATCTGGTAGAGGAGTTAGGAAGAAGCTTCGTATCTTCATCTCCATCTGAACATTCCTGACAGATGGTTATTCAAATCGTTAGAGATTGATATTCAAAGAAATATTTGTGATAACCACCTTGAACAAACAGAAACTACGTAAGATGGTAGTTGCATTGCCTTGCTTTCAATCCAGTCTTGGATTGTCGGTATCAATTCAAATATCCATCTGCCTTTTCTTCAATCTATGTTTTCCAGATGGCAACTACGACTACAATATAATAAAGGTTGAACTGTCTGAGATGGTTTGAAAGTTATTTTTGTCCGTAGTGTGCAGAGTTTATATGTTAGTTCTATAACTACTGCGGTTCTCCGGAGTTTATCTGTGGTCATATTGACAAGCAAGAATAGATAGCAGCTATAAATATGTAACTCACTTATGTTCGGTGGCATGAAGCCTTCTGGTTGTTTGCTTCTTATGCGCTTGCTACTTACGTAAGTGTCCGCATATCCAAATTGTAGTCTGTGTTGCCTTATTACAGATCTGGTTATTATTACGTCTTTCTTCCATGGTCGTTTGTGCTGTGTTGAGCTATTCCACAGTGAATAAGATTTACCTGATAACTATTTAAATGGCCACGCATTTGCTGCTCCCAGCGTTATATTTTCCGTTGTCTGGATGGCTTCTTGTCTCAGTTCATTACTATAATTATGAGTAAAACAGTTAAAAGTATTTCTGACGTCCTATTCAGAAGTTTTGGTTAAATTGTCTCGTACTCGTACCGCAAAATAAAAATTCAGTATTTAGACTCTGGGTGGTGATCAGGCTTCATTCCGATGTAGACTCTCGTTTATTTTGGACACTGGAAAGTTCGCCAGCTAATCGCAATGTGGTAAGTCTAGTTTAATGTTGGCTGCCTACGAGACAAAGTCATGATAGAGCATTAAGTTGTAGATGTCACGTAACTGATTAAAAATGTATGATTGTGATCTTTCTCACTCTGCTCTGAAACCTGGCCATCAATATTCTTTTGCTGCACTGAGATGTGTGGCTTTTCTATTCTGCTGATGTCAGACTCAGACATGTAAGATCCCAGTTATTTGTAGAATAGGGTTGTGTAGATTTGCTGTTAGCCGAAGGAAAGTTACTGGAACCCTATTATTTTATTGAATTCAGCTCCAAGATATCCATTTCATATAGTAAATTATTGCTAAGACTGCCGCGAAGAATAAGCAAAGAGGAAATGTCGCATTCAGAAACAAATGTTAAATCATGAATATGAAAAAGCTAGAATTATGACGCTCAAGCTACTTAGTTTATTTCGTAAATTCAATGTTGATAGTTTTAAGAAAATGTATCTGGATGCTAACAAGCAAATTCAAGCTTATCTGTTAGATTTCGAAAAGAAAACTATTTCACCCAGTTAGTGCAGGAGGCTTGAAACGCCGGCAGCGCAGAAAAACTTTTGGAAAGCTGTAAAAGGAATAGCTGGTAGATTCATCAGAATTGGAAGTAACTTACACTCTAACATACTTAAGAATGTTGCAAACTCCTTAATCCTGGTAATAACTGTCCAATCATTTAATATGCTGCTTCTTTTGTAGTAAATGACTATCTTGACTATGATATAACATTGAATGAAAGAACAAAATTAATCAAAGCACATGAGAAAATAGAATAATTTTTGAGTTTCTACAAGGGTTTACCGGAAGAGGTTTTAGTCACACTGACTTGACTTGAATTGCTTTTTGAAGATTCTCTCATCTGTTCTGTATGTAAGACTCTCATCGTGAATCAACAATGCAAACCTGCATAGCGATTCTCAAGCAGGATTTAGACAAAATCACTCAACAATAGACCAGATTTTCACCCTGCTGAATATTGCGCAATGGTTTCAAGATCAACAGCAGCTTTCGGTTCAATCGATGGAAAGTCACGTTTTTACAAACTATCGCTGATTGGAATGTCAATAAACATGTTCAGTATTCTTAAACTTCTGTACGAGGACACTGAATCTACTGTATGGAATGGCAAAGTCTTGACAGAATGGCTCCCCACAACAATGGGAGTTAAGCATTCTGTTTCTGAATAAAGCACTATGTGGTGGAAACTCGTGCACAGAAAGGAGGATTAGAGTGCTTATATTTCCAGATGACATAGTTTTTTTTTTATCGGATTCATCACAACGATTAAGCCGAATGCTTCCTGATATTGAAGATTATTATTCGAAGTTGAACCTTATTGTTGACTTGGGAAAGTCAAAAATCATGATGTTCAGAAAAGTTGGTGGATGTTACGCCAGAAACGAAAGATGGAAGTTTGCCTGAGAAGATATTGAAATGTGTTGAAATTGTAAAGGAGTACGAGTACCTCGCAATGAACATTTCCTAAAACCGAAGTACGAAGTCTTGCATTAGTGAAAGTGCACTCAGCCTTCGTGCAAAGCATAAACTGTTTAGGGCAACTTCTAAAACAGTCACGTTTTACGTAGCTCAAGTTTGGGATTTTGAACAGTGTGAAGACGTTGAAAAATTACTTAGATTTGAATTACAGAGAAGATTGTTTAAGCTGCTGTCTAATTCTGCAAACAATATACTTCTACTTGAAACTGGAATGTCGCCAATGTCTTAATCAGCGAACCGTTTACCAAAGCTTACCGTAACGCATGCTACCTCTACAAAATCTTTGTTTTACAAAAAGTGGTAGTTTTTGGCAAGTACAGTAGATACAACCTGCAATTTAATATTTCGCTTGATAATTTGAATGATTGGCAGAAAAATTGTTGCACACTTTATTAAGGAGGATGAAAAAAAGGAGAGAGGAGCTTAAGGAATTATTCCGCTCTTAACTACGATTTGAGAGAATTCAATTATTTCTGCGACGAATATATGTAGTACTTTCGAAATATCAACGATTTTTATGGCTTGTGGGGAGCTACTGGTTTTGGTGATCTTCCTTTAAATTGCACCTTATGAAACCTTGGAGCTCGGGAAGATGATTTCCATTTTATAGCAATATGCCCTGTCATCAGGGAGATGAAAAGGGTCTTTTATGATCCTTAGAGTCTACACTGGAAAGTTTGACAAATATACTAAACGGAAGCGTGTTTTTTTTTTTTGAAAAATGCATTTGCCATCTGAGGTGACGGCAACGGCCATAAATTAAAAAGATTGTGTGTCAACAAAAATATTACACAATTTTGTAATCATTGATACATTCTGAGAATAAAGCAATCATTAATATTTATAATATAAATATTAGTATGAATATTCTTCCCAATTGAAGGATCTGGCATCTCGAGGATTTCTGATTCATTAAAAAAAAATTAAAGTACAAGTACATATTTATGTATGCTATTCATTACGATCCTGATCCGTAACCAACAAACATAAGCCTGTATTGGTGTCGTTGACTTTTGGAATAATTAGAGTTCTACGGTGCAGTTCGCTGAACTAATTCAACGGACACTTATACCTTCTCAGGAGTTTACTATTGGTATTTGAAGAAATTTACAGATAATGCATGAAAGGCTTTAATCAGGACTTAGTAGTAAAGCTGCAAGGTGTTCAGCTACAGAGTCTTTATTATGTTACAAACTACACGATAGAATTAATAGAGCGTCATCCGGCAAGTGGTGTTATTTTAATTTTCGCGCCGTTGTTGAACTGTCAGCTTTCAACTACAGGGTCTTCCAATAGGGACTTCCGAACTTTGACAGTTTGTTAACATATTGTTGAAGCTACGTCTATCAAATTGGCTGTTATTTATTCAGTCTGCTTTGCCCAATCATCTTGGACGGACATAGTGTGCAAATGATAAAATTGTTTCATCAAAATGATAAAATTGTTTTATCAAAATGGGGAATAAATTTGATTCCATTGGTTCAATAAACAATACACCAACACCCGTATGTCAACAAAACGCAAAATCTTCCGAAATCATCGCCCCTGTTCGTGAGAGTGTGCAGGAGAGCTCGGCCTTTCGGAGATCACAACTTGGCGAATTTTGCGTCGCGACTTGGGCCTGCACTCGTACAAAATTCAATAAACAACGATGTGTGTTCGCTGAATGGGTTCTGGAGCAGTTGGAAACTGACCCTAATTTTCATCGAAAAATCATCTTCAGCTATGAGGCCCATTTCTGCATGATACCAATCCACATGAAATCCAAGAGCATCCAATGCATCCCGAAAAAGTCACTGTTTGGTGTAGGTTTTGGGCTGGCAGTAGCATCGGTCCATATTTCTTTGAGAATGACGTTAGTGAGGCCATCACCGTCAACGGCGAGCGCTATATGTCGATGATTAGCAACATCTTTTGGCCTATATTGGATGATATGGACACCAAAGACATGTGGTTTCAACGCCACATTGGAAATTCTTCACGAGCGATTCGAGGGCATGGTCATCTCACATGGAGTTGATGTGAACTGCCCACCGAGATCTTGCGATTGGACCGCGTTATACTTTTTCTTGTGGGGTTTTCTAAAGCGGCACTCAAAGCCAACATAACCCATGCCATCGGCCAAATTCAGCCTAATTTATGCGTCAGAGTCATGGAAAATTGGACATTTCGGATGTACGCCACCCAGTGAAGCCGCGGCGGACATTTGAACGATGCCCGCCCTGTGTACAATCACCTTAAGGGTACACAAACCACTTGAGCGTGCGCTGATTATAAAAAAAAACACATAATGGCATCGATAGGCCTTTCAAACGAATAAAAACTTTCCGTGATATCTTACACACACTTTGTTTTATTTTAATTTAAAGATACTGTTAATTCTGAAATTATACCTTTTATTACAAAATTAAATTACACACACTTTCTTCAAAAGTTAACAATCGAGTGTCTGTTTTATTTTTCTTGACCTTAACATATTACTTTACATTTTTGACATTTGTACATTTTATAACAGTTGGGGAAATTACGTGGAGAGTTGGAGACTTTTCCGAGTATGTAGATGGGCTCCAACATTCTCCCCCCCGGCATTAAAATGATCAATTTATTGAATTTTACGTTAATAACAATACAAATTTATCACAATATAAAAATAATTTCAAAGGTTTGAGTGCCAGTGATAAAAAAGTTTGATCTCCACTGATGTACCCATGATCGCAAAGTTGGTACCTTTGCTTTGTGTGCGGCCATTTGTATTAATTATGTTGACTGTTTGTTGTCATTGAGTGATGAGTGGTTTGTTTCGTTTTCTTTGTTGTTTGTTGTTTTGTGAAAAAATAAATAAATAAAAGAAATATAAAGATGCCCAGTGGTGAACCAAATGAGTACCTGGTGAGTAGACTTAAATTCTATTAATATTGTTTTATTATATTGAATTGATTAAATAAATTCAAAAAAAAAGAATTTTTTTTTTTTTATTAATGGGAGAAAAAGAAAGTGCATGTAGTTACGAAACGTATGTGTGTGAGTGAGTGTGTAAATTACCGATTCGCGGCGGCATGAATGATTTGTGTGACGTCATTATACGACATGTGTGCGATGTCAACATATACTGGAAATATGTTGCTTGAGCATATTGATAAGCAGTATGTTGATTAAAAGTACATATGTTGCTTAGCGTTATGTTGATAACCAATATGTAGGTCAGCAGCTGTTGTCAGCTGTAACCCTGTTGATAACTAAATTTTGTTTTGCCGTCGGCAAATTGAAATTATTATCGGCAAATGATAGAATTCATGTGTGATTCAAATGATCTGTAATTTATGGATGATAGTGTGTATGTTATATTATAATTTGTATGATATGATTTGAATTATTTGATTTTCATTTAAATTATTATGTCTTCTGAATGTGTTGTGTTAGAGGGCAAGGGGCATAATTTGGATATTGGTCGTTTGAATTCTGAGTGCTCTGTCTTCAATGTAACTACGCGAGTGAGTCCGTCTGGTCCTGGATGTTTGTGACAACGCGTGCTAATATCCACTTAAGTGGTGGAAGGCGTTCATCCTTGACCAGTACTAAGTCTCCTATTTGAGGCTGTGGCTCGATTTTATGCCATTTGGGTCGGTGTTGTAGGCGCGATAGGTATTCGGAACTCCACTGCTTCCAGAATACTTGATATAGTCGTTGGATCCGTTGCCATCTATCCAAGTGATTCGTTTTTATGTCGCTGATATTCGGCTGTGGTATACTTGTTAATGGTTGTCCAACAAGAAAGTGCGCGGGTGTCAGTGCGATGAAGTCGTCAGGATCTGTTGTCATGGGGCAGAGAGGTCGGAAATTCAGGCACGCTTCTATCTGACAGAGAAGCGTGGCGAGTTCTTCAAATGTAAAGACCTCTTGTCCAATGATGCGTTTGAGATGGTATTTGATGGACTTAACGCCTGCTTCCCATAATCCACCGAAGTGAGGGGATGCAGGTGGAATAAATTTCCATTCTATGCCATCATTCGCTAATTTTTCTGTGATCTCCTTCCAATCTATCGCTGCTTCTCGTAAGAGTTTCTGTAGCTCTTTGTTGGCTCCAACAAAATTGGTACCACAGTCGCTAAATATTTGTGAGCACAGGCCTCTTCGTGCTGTGAACCTCCTTAATGCTGCAATGAAGGCTTGGGTAGTCATATCGCTTACCAACTCGATATGTATCGCCTTCGTAGCCAAACATATGAAGACAGCAAAATACGCCTTGAATGTTTTGGAAAATCGGCCCTTCCACGCCTTTATATCGATGGGGCCAGCATAATCGACTCCCGTGTTAGTAAATGCAGGCGCAATGCGAACTCTTGCTGCTGGCAGATTACCCATTTTCTGTTGGAATGGTTTGGCTCTGAATCGATAACATATCGTGCAGGAATGAATGTACTTCTTAACACTACTTTTGAATTTTAAAATCCAGTATTTGTTGCGTAATTGAGATATGGTTTGCTGGATTCCTCCATGTAGCGTTTTCACATGCGCGTCACATATCAAGAGTTTGGTTAGATGATGGTTACTGTGGAGAATAATTGGATGCTGCTGTCCGAATGTGAGCGTGGAATTTTGCAACCTGCCTCCAACCCTTAGCAGGCCTTCAGAATCTATAAATGGGTTTAAGGATTTCAATGTTTTCGGTGTTTGTCTGGTCTTAATTGCTGCGAATTCTTCAGAGAACATCTCGTGTTGGGATATCCTTATCGCTAAGGACATGGCTGTATCCAATTCTTCCGGAGAAAGTGTTGCAAAGTTTCTGAAAACAGGTAATTTTTTCGAATTTGATATATACCTTAAACAATATGCTATTATTTTTAATATTTTCCCCAATTTAGAGATGGAATGAATAAGCGTACTTAAGCGATTCTCCTGTGCTTGGGAGCAATGTGTTCTAATGGATTTTTCTTCCTCATCCGTCGTGGGCTGTGATGGTTGAAGTGGGCAGGTATAGTCCCATCCACTTCGGAGAAACTCTGGTCCATTCCACCAAAGCTTATTTGTTTCCAGTGCTGACGGCATCAAACCCCGCGAAGCGAGATCAGCTGGATTGAATTGGGTTGGAATGTGTTTCCAAATACTACGGTGAGTCAACCTCTGAATCTCGGCAACACGGTTGCTAACGAAAGTTGTCCATTTTGATGGGGGTGCAGAAATCCAAGCTAATGTGATCGTCGAGTCCGTCCATGCTGCTCGTTTAACGTTATTGAGGCTGAGTGCCTTACATGTATAGTCGATCAGTTTAGCTAAAAGGACTGCTCCACATAACTCGAGTCGCGGCAAAGATATTGTTTTCAAAGGGGCTACTTTGGTTTTAGAAATCAATAGGTGCATATGAGTGTCGCCTTGGCCATCTAACACCCGTAAGTATACAACCGCTCCGTATGCTCTTTGAGACGCGTCGCTAAAGCCATGTATTTCCAGATCCTTTTGCGTGTTGTGTGTGCATATCCATCGTGGAATTTTGATGCGTTCGATGAGGGGAAGCTCATGGCGAAAGATGTCCCAAGCCTTCTTGTACTCTGGTGATATTTGACTATCCCAGTTGATGCCAAGCTTCCATAACTGCTGCATCATAATCTTCGCTTTGACGATGCGGGGAGCGATCCAACCTAAGGGATCGAAAAGTTTAGCAGTTGTCGATAAAACTGTTCTTTTTGTGATTGTCGAATCGTCGAGCTGAACATTTTGAAATGAAAACGAATCCTTTAAGGGGTACCATTTCATACCTAGGGCCTTGATATGTTCGGATGACCCTAAAGGCAAATCGAAATCATCTTCCCGTTGGTTTTGTGGTATTCGATTTAGAACCTGCTCCGAGTTGCTTATCCATTTTCGTAAGTGAAAACCTGCTGACAATAAAAGATTTCTTACCTCATCTCTTTTCAGTAAAGCTGCCTCAACCGAATCTGCTCCCGATATTAGGTCATCGACATACATGTCGTCTCGAATCATGTTGGAACCTAGGGGATACTTGTGATGTTCATCTTCAGCTAACTTGTTTAAAGTCCTTATGGCAAGGTACGGTGCGGAACTTGTGCCAAATGTGACTGTTTTGAGCCGAAATACCTTAAGTTGGTCCTCCTTCCTGTCGCGCCAATATATCAGCTGGTAGTAAGAGTCTCTGTGATTCATGCGGATCTGTCTGTACATCTTTTCTATATCAGCGACAAAGGTATATTTGTGTGTTCTCCATCTCAGAATGATATCTACTATGTTGTTTTGTATCTTAGGTCCTGTTAGAAGATGTTCATTTAAGGATGTTCCATCCGAAGTTTTTGCCGCTGCATCAAAGACTACTCTAAGTTTGGTAGTCGAACTGGACTCCTTGAAGACCGCATGATGGGGAACAAAGTAATGAAATGGTGTCTTCAAGACTTCGTCCGAGAAAACATCGACTTCCTCCATGTGATCGAGCTGTGAGTACTCTTTGACGCATTTTGCATATTCGGCTTGTAGTTTAGGGTTGTGTTGAAATCGTCTCTCGAGTTGCAAAAACCTACGCAAGGCGCCTCCTTTCGAGGATCCAAGCCTAGGGCAACTACCTTCCTTAAACGGGAGTGCTACTTCGTAGCGTCCGTCTGGCATGCGTTTGGTTTTTCTGCTGAACTGTTGTTCGCAAGCTTCATCTTCATCTGTTTGGGGTGTACGAAATGGAGTTTCTTCGATTTCCCAGAATCGTTTCAGCTGATTGTCGAGGTCGAGTTTCGAAACAAAGCTCCTAACACTTCCTGTTGTATTTGAAGGGACTCTACCTAGTAAGATCCAGCCGAGCTGGGTCTTTTGAGCAATTGGTAACGTCGCACTGTCCCCTCGACGTATCTCCGGCATTACGAGATCAGCGAATACATCGCTGCCTAAAAGTAAATCGACTCTTGATGGTTTGTAGAACTCAGGATCTGCCAAGAGTCAGTCCTTAATGTGGTCCCACTTGTTGAGTGGCAAGTTGTTAGCCGGAATAATACCTGTTAATGATTTAAGAACGAATGCACGAGCGTCTGTTTCAAATGGTGAGTATAGTGAACCGATTGTAATGTTTACATAATTGTGACACGTTCCATTTTTAATTTTACCTAGCCCTGATACTTCAACAAACGTGCGGTGGTATTTCGAATGGAGCAGCTGTGCAGCAGATTAGGTGATGAATGATGCCTCGGAACCAGGATCTATTAATGCTCGAAATTCGCAGGATCGTCCCGATGCTGTCCTAATATTAACGATTGCTGTGGCTAAAAGAACCTTTGTATTATGGTGAGTTGCATGGAAATTGTTAACTAATGCATTTGGTTTACTTTGGTTTTCCCCCCCGAGTGAGCTGGGATGAAAAACTGGAGCATCAGTAGATATTTGAAAAGAATTTGTTAGGTTACTTGTAGATGGAGATGATTGTATGTGTCTGATATTATTGTTAGAGTGTGGGGTTGTTGATTTATATGGAGGGTGAGTGGACTGTATGCTATTGTGTGTGTGTTGATTAGAATAGTGTGGAGTGAAAGGTGTGTGTGTGTGATAGGGGTTCTGATTTGTGTGTGGTAGATTAGTTAGTTGATTCGAATGCAGAAGCGAGTGATGTGGTAGCTGACAGAAGTGACATCGTACTCTGCTAGGGCACTGATGCGTAGGGTGGCTGTAAGCTAAACAGTTAAGGCATACTCCTGCCTTGCCTACAATAACTATTCGCGTACCTACATGCATTTTTAGAAACTTACTGCACTTGCGTAGACTATGGGGACCCTTACTGCATATTTTGCACGCGAATGGTTCATTTTTCATATATTTAAGATGAAATGAATTTTTTTTATTTATTACTGAAGATCGTTTTGTTATTTTTTTGTCATAGGAAACGCTTCCCTGAGGTTCTTGTTGATCAACTACTTCTAGTGTCCTAAATCTAGATTCTAGGAACTCAGAGAACTCTTTGAACGAAGGTAAATCTTTCCTATTGCCTAATTTTTCCTCCCAGAGTTGCTGTGTGGATGCTGGAGCTTTCTGCAACATACAGTAAATTAGGATTGAATCCCAATACTGAACTGGCAGGTCCAAATTCTGTAAGGAATGACGGCATTCAGTGGACACATCAAGGAGTTTCTTAAGTCCCGTTGAGTCTTCTTGTTGAAGAACTGACTGGCCAAAAAAGAGCTTAAATTGGGTGTTAACTAATATTCGCTTATGGTCGTACCGCGATGTGAGGATTTCCCATGCCTTTTCGTAATTTCCGTTATCAATTTTGAGATGTTGAAGTAGCCGTTCTGCTTCGTCTGTCAAACTCGACTTCAGATAATGAAGCTTCTCAATTTCTGATAAGGATTTGTTTTTATGTATCAAGGATACAAAAAGGTCATGGAATGTCCTCCAGTTTTGGTAATTCCCGGAAAAAACTGGGATGTTAATTTTCGGCAACCTGAGTTCTTGTTTTTCTGCTTGAGATATATTTTTCACAGAACTTACCGGTATTCCCGTTGTTTCGGTTAGCTTGTCCATTGCATCTAAAAGTTCAGCTCTGTATTCCAGATAAATCTCTTTTATTTTTTCATAGATGGCTTCAAATTCTTCTACCTTGACGGTCTCTGTTGAAATGATTCCTTCAGCGTTGTATCCGGAACTTGCCTTGTAATTACTCTCAAGAATTGTGATCCGTCCTGATAAATAATTTTTTGTTCTCTGATGCTCCGACCGCTTACAAAAGTTGCTGTGATCTCTTGTGATCTGTGCAAGAATGTTCTTCTGCAGCTTCTCAAACGAACCCATGACGTGTAATAACTCGCAGACGTAAGAACAAAAAAAATTTTCAAAATAAAAAAAAAATTTATTAATCGTGACTGTACTTACAGATACTCCCAGCGACGCATAGAAGACTTAGGAGTCATATAAAAAAAGAAAAAAAAATCACAAAAATTCCGGTGAAGCGGTGAGCCGGTAATGGACCGTTGGCAAAGTGGTACAGGAAGCGGTTAGCAGTTAAAAGCGGTATCCTTCAGGTGTACCGTTGGTGAAGCAGCAGTAGTTTTTGCAGAAGCGCAATCCTAACGGGGCCGTTGACACCGGTGCTGCGGTAATGCTGGGCGTTAATGTTCACCGGTGGATGATTGCTTTTTTTTTTTTTTTTTTTTTTTTTTTGATGTTTTAATCAATTAGTTTTAAAAATTATTTAATTTTAGAATATTGTCACTGAATTTATTATTTGTGAAATATTTTAATTTCTATTAACCGTCGCGGGAAACCGTTTGGCACTTTATAATAAAAAAAACTCACTGTCTCTTATTTAATTGATTATATTAATTAATTTTAAAAGTCTAAAAGGCTCGATAGGACCAATGTTAATTCTGAAATTATACCTTTTATTACAAAATTAAATTACACACACTTTCTTCAAAAGTTAACAATCGAGTGTCTGTTTTATTTTTCTTGACCTTAACATATTACTTTACATTTTTGACATTTGTACACTTTATAACAGTTGGGGAAATTACGTGGAGAGTTGGAGACTTTTCCGAGTATGTAGATGGGCTCCAACAGATACGAAGCGCTTAGTGAAACCATTTAGTTAAAATATACTACAAACACAGTGAAAGTATCGCATTTCATAAAATTCGTACTGGTTTTGGTCATCATTAAGCGCCTTTTAGCACAGCTATAGTGAATTTAATCGATAAATTACAACATCTCGGAAAGAATAGTGATATTGAGACTCAAACTCGTGTTCGTCCGGTAAGGTCATCTGAAAACATCGCAGCCGTAGCTGGGAGTGTGACTGAAAACCTAGGTATATCCATTTTGAGATGATCACAGGAAATGAGCGATCCGCAACCACTTTGAGCCGCATTTTGCATAAAGATCTTTGTCTACATGCTTTTAAGGTTCTTTTGCGCTAAGGAAAGAGTCTACGCCAATTCTCCACAAACGATTCATACATTAAAAGAAAATAAATAAAAAAAATAACACCTCTTTTCACAAAAAATGTTGCGTTTCTCTATTGATTTAAAATGACACCTTTTGTTGGACGACTCTATAGTTGCTGTAAACATACAGATTGTATTGTATAAGGCTTTATATCTTTACTAGGTATCCTAAAACCACAAACTTTGCCTTAACATTGGCTAGCAGGCCAGAAATGCAGTCACCAGATAAACTGATAGGGCGAATAAGCGAAGTGTCAAGTTCGAAAACCTGCGGCATGTTAATCTCTAAGCTATCTTTGAAAACCCACTAAAACAGTCACTGGCTTGTCAAACCTTGCAAATCAACTCCAATAGTCACTTTCCAAATAAAGCAAAACACTACAATTTGTCTAGATGCTAACACATTAATACAAATGCCTCCGTTAGGGTACACTCATTGCTTTTAATAAGATTTTATATTTCCTCTCCCAAGGATTAAAGGCAAGCCAACAAATAAGACTAAAATCGTTGTATTAAATATCGATGTGCCGGGCTTAATTTTTAATATAGGGGCACCACAATCTGTAACTCACTTGAGGAGTCGTTTATACTTTAATATGTCATATTTTATGGCAATACTTGAGCTACATGTTGGACTACGAATTGAATTCTGACAACAAATTTAAATATTCAACAGTTTTGCGACCAACACGTGTTTGCAACTCACAGCGTTGGCTTTTGTGGGAATTGTGTTGTTTGCTGGAGGAAATTCCCATGACCACTTTGTGTTTATGGGTACGAGTAACACTGAATTCGGGTCATCCGGGAAGAAAAACCACACCATTTTGGGCGGTCTATCGCCTTAAATGTTTGAACATTTTGCGCTTTCTGTTGGCTTATAACTTATTTCGGATGGTTGCGAAAAAAAGTGTAAATAAACCGCGGTACTGTCAGGCAATAGGAAAGAAAGGTTCGGGTCATTGGGTATTGAAAAAATTTATTGAGATCATAAATTTTATTTCATAATTGGAATTTGTCATTCGGAAATGTGAGTGGCAGTATACATGTATATGTAGTAACTCGTCCAAATATATATACATATGTGTATGCATAGCGATGGTATTTACATTTCGGCCATGTCCTTTTTTTCATTGCATTCGGGGACGCGTGTGTTTGATTTGCCTGTGACAGTTTTTTACGATGATTTATTTCATTTTTCTGTGGTGTAGAGTTAACAAAAAGGCAAAATTTGCGTGTGTATCATTTTAGCTGGGTTTGTTATGCTACGCTTTGTACGCTTCTATATTTGTCGTTGATGGAATTGAGATTGCTCTCTTTTGCGAGGTTTTTCTGGGAATCTGTTCGAAAATGACTTAAAGGGAAACAATTCCACAGTAACCGTCCATTTTTTCGGTAGCATTTTTTCGAACAGGATTTTTGACGAAACTAAATGAAAACCAATCAAATTTGACAGCCGAGGCTGGTTCCACAGAAAGGATTTAGCGTTTGTGTTTAATAACATAGTCCTAATAACTCTGCAACAGACATATCATGACAGAACATATATTTGCGACCGTCTTTAAATATTATTCTTTGGAAAGGATGAATGCCGGCTAAAATCGGTAAGAAGGTTATCAAACGGAGGACATATATAAGTCTGCCCGAGATATGGGTTTAATGGCTGAAACATTCAAAGCAACAAAATGGCATAGTAAAGACTCTGCACCTACTCAGTTTTAAAGTTTCAAATTGGTCAGTTTTGAATTCTTGGTCTGTAGCCGGTGGTAATGCTTATGACAGGATTTACCGATATAGTCTGTGACGTTATTTTCTTTTCCTCCACCGATTTTTCAACTACATACTTAGGAAACTATGCAAGATTTAGTGGCGAACACAAAAGAGATAATCGGAAATGCCTGTTCCTCTGGTAAAAGTCACAAATAACATTGAAGTTTTTGGGAGAACTCGATGAATCATTAGTTCTCCATTTCTTTGCACTGACGAAGAACTAACAAACTGTAGATTGGCAAGAAATTATTCAAAGCAATGTTAAATCCAACAAAAAAGACGGTGCGAGTACACCAACATTTTGGCTTTAAAAATCCTCTGCAAGCCTATATTTTGAGAGCTAAATCTACATCCGTACTAAAGAGAGAATAAGGGATAGTGGAACAGTCTCTCCTAATGGCACAAGCACATTTACTCGTAATATGTGGAACCGGCAATAAGTTCAATGGGCCAATAATTAGTGATAACTATTTTTATTATCCGATTTTTCGGGATTTATTATGGAATCAAGACCTTAAGAGATAAAAAAGCAACTGACATGAGTGGAGGATATTTTATATTTTCATAACTGAATATTACAAGTGGCTTCAATCGCAAGAGATCGCCCGGGTGTTATCCGATCGAATCTGTCTTAACCTCTCGAGATGTCCGATGCCGTCAGTATTAAACCTTGAAGACGAGTAGCATCGCGGCCAAAGAGTAATCAGAGTGATGGGTTTCACCCGTCCCTATAAGTAAATTTCAGGTTCTTATGATGACTGCAGATAGGCAAATTTGAAAAAGTAGCTGATGTACAGAGCAATGCAGAAAAATAAGTCTGCTTCCTAATGGGGACTAGTTATAGGTCCAAAAATAAGAAGAAGGAACTAACTTACAACTATTACAATATAATTAAGCCGAAAAACAACAATAAGTAATTCTTCGTACATTATTTTAAAAATCCTACATAAATAAAACCACTGAAACTTTTAGGAAATTATTTCCCACCTTGCATAGGAACCAAGTCCACTTTACAAAAGTGGGTTTGTTTCCCACTGATTGGGAACTTAGTCCTCGGCCCTTCAGGAAAGAACGAGACGGGCTGGCGAGATCTACGAGGAAGAAAAGAACATAGGCTCTTGAAAAAAATAAAGAAAGATCAGGAGAAGCACTCGAAGCTCAGATGTTTTACTGACCAGAAATTTAAAAGGTCATAATTGTAACATAGTCGGTGCCAAAATCTGGAACTATTTCTAAAGACGGTTGACGAATAACATCGCAGCATCCGACAGTATGAACATTTTCCCCTTTTTTTTTTCTTTTTTTTTTTATATATTCAGCGCGCGCTCAAGGGGTTTGAGTAACCTTAAAGTGATTGTACACAGCGCGGGCAAAGGAAATTTAGGGAGGAAGAAAAGAGAGGTACCAATGTACATTGTTTTTAAATGTTTGCAAGTTATTCGACCAGGAAATACAGAGATCGGCAGAGCATTCCATAAGCGAGTTGTGCGGCTTAGGAACGAATCCCGATATTTTAGAGTACGTCCGAAAATGGGCTTCAGGATACACTGATGAGCATTCATAGCGAGACGGGTGTTACGGTTGAACGGGCGGAATGTTACTGGCGATTTCAGTGGAGCACTGGTGGTGGAAATAGCGATAAAACAAAGTGAGACACAAGACATTTCATCATTTCATCAATAAGTTTTTTCGCACGGTCTTGAGTCCTATCTAGCAAGTGCAGAGATGTTTTAGGAGCACCTGACCAGATGTGGGAGTTGTACTCCAATTTTGGGCGGATGAATGCCTTATATATTGAGGCCAGATCAGAGGGGGTAAAATATTTCTTACATCGCTTGAGGAAACCTAGACATTTCACAGCATTTTTGGCGACATCAAATATGTGGTCATTCCAACGTAAGTTATCATTGACACACATACCGAGAATGGAAAGTTTTTCGGTTTCGACGATGCAAGTGCCATTCATGGATAATGGCTGGGTGTTTAAATTTCGCTTTAACGACAGCAGAGAGCATTGTGTTTTGGAAGCATTAAATTCCACTCTGTTGATAGTTCCCCAATTGGTTATGCTGTTGATATCGGAATTTAATGAGCTTAGCATACGCTGCCGTTCTCGTTTTACAGCCGAAGAGCAGGGCCGTAAGTCCGAGAAAGAATATGAAAAGCAGAGAGTACTGTCATCAGCAAAGGAATATATTGGATTAGAAGTAGCAGACAAGAGATCACTAATGAAACTTAAAAAGAGTGTCGGAGACAGAACAGAGCCTTGGGGCACACCAGCATTTATTTTGTGAATATCAGACTTGAAACCGTCCAAAACAACTTGAATTGAACGTTCCGAAAGGTAATTTCTAATGCATTGAAGAAGAGAGTCGTCGATCTTAAATGCACGCATTTTCGACAAAAGAGCCTGATGCCAAACTCTGTCAAATGCCTTAGAAATATCAAGTGCAACTATCTTGCTTTCACCAGATTGATGTACGCTTTGGTTCCACTTTTCGGTAAGACATGCCATCAAATCACCAGTGGACTTGTTGCTACGATAACCGTACTGCCGGTCATTGAGAAGTTTTCGTGTTTCGAGATATTTCATGAGCTGACGATTTATCAGTGTTTCCCTGACCTTAGACAGAAGGGACGTAAGTGCAATGGGTCTGTAGGAGGAGAGAGAAGATGATTCGCCGTTTTTAGGGACGGGCTGGACAAATGCTGTTTTCCATCTGCTCGGGAAGAGTCTTAAAGAGTAGGATTGATGAAAAAGCTTACACAGTGGTTTTTCCAGCGAGTAAAAATATCTGTTCAGAAGAAGGGGAGATATACCATCTGGACCAGCGGATTTATGTATGTTGAGATCTTTAAGTACTCTTGCTACTACACGAGTGCGAAAGTAGATTCTTGAAGATTCGACGCACTCAAGTGTAGGCGGAGACAAAGCACAATTTGGGAGTATTGAGCTGGCCGCAAAGTGTACAGCAAGTAGATTGGCCTTATCCAAAGAGCTGACAGCTGGAATGTCATTGTAAATGAGCGTTGGGATGGAGTATGAGGCGGAATTTCTAATGTTTTTGACGAACGACCAAAAATTGTTACTGCGTTTGGGACATTGCAGTATTTATTGCCTCAGTTTTTGGTCGTATAAAAATTTCACACGCTTAAGAAAGGCGTTGCAGTCATTTCTGGCTCGTTTGAACTTTTTTCGGTTTTCCTCTGTCGGGTTGGTCTTGAAGAACTGAAAAAATATTTCTCTGACCCTGACGGCCTCTTTACAGCTCGAGTCGTACCATGTCTTTTCTTTTTTTTTGATACTTTTTATTCCTCATAAAGGATCTCATTCCAAAGAGAATGGTGTCTGTAATCATATCAGCAGCGGAATCCACGTCGTTGTCGAGGAAACATAACGACCAGTTAAAATTCCTAAAGAAGCTGTTAAGTCCGCTCCAATTGGCTTTCTCGTATTGCCATACGTTTCTTTTAGGAATCTTTTCTCTAACTGTGTGGTCAGTATACGAGAAATTAGCTGATATAACACAGTGGTCCGACGAGCCTAGAGGGGAGAGCACATCAACGGTGTATTTATCAGGGTGAGAACTAAAAAACAAGTCCTGGGTGTTGGCAGTATGACTATCAACGTCTGGTATTCGCGTGGGCTCATTTACAGGCTGCGTTAAGTTGTTTTCCGCAGCGAAGATCTCAACACACCGTCCTTCGGGTGTTGTCTGTCCAGAATGTCGAAGCCACTCAGAATTGTGTATATTGAAGTCGCCCGTAATAACGATTTCAGTATGAGGATACAGGGATACAATTCTTTGAATGGAGTCAGACAGCGCATCAAGGTCGCTAAAAGTCGAATTGCTGTCCAGTTTGGGACAGTTTGTAAATAAAGCAGTAGTGGATAATTTGCTTGCGGAGATGGAATTTTAACCACATGAAGTTGAATTCCGGATTGGAACATGGATCACATTGTGGTGGAGTTTGGTGAGCTACATCACTACGCACATGAATGGCGAGACCGCGGTGAGAGAAGAATAATGGCACCAGTTCGTAGCCAGGTAGCTTCAGATCAGAATCATCTGAGAGGTGTGGGCGGGGATCTACCTGTGTTTCACTAAGTGTCAAAACAGCAGGTCTGTACTTACAGACGTAGACGTACGCAGAAAAGTGATTACTTTTTAGCCCGCGTATATTGGCTACGTCCACCCTGAATTCCCTAGTCATAATCTACAACAAGCACAAAAAACACAAATACCGACGATGCTAAGCAAGGCTGCGAAGTGAAAATTCTAACATTGATTTACCGGATCAAATTGTTGTAGGTGTTATGCCTTACATTATCTGCCCATTATTTTCAGCATCGTTACTATCCGAATCAAAGCTCTCAGCTTGTTCAGTCACCTCGTTCTTGTCGATACCGTCAATGTCCGAGTATTCAGCATCATGTGCTTCATAGTTAGATGGAACATAGTAATCATCAGAACCATCACTGTAATCGGCTGCGTCAGATTCACAGCACTCATCCAGCAAATTGCGGTAATAGATATTGTTCTTGCAGTTAGAAAAACATTCTGAAATATCAAATGCGTTTTTATAAAATATATTCATGCGCTATCATTATTTGGTTCTATGGGCGAAATTAAATTTTTATTGGTTTAAAAATCAAATGGATACGCGTTTACTCTCGCATTGACACGAGGGTTAAACAATTCAAATTCGACTACAGCTAAAAGACCGTGCAGTTGTGAGATTTATCTTCACGACAAAGCCTATAGTTTCAGTTTCTCTTCACCCTTAAAACTAAACATGATGAAAGCTGATTATATTTTCTTCCAGTCTATCTACTATTTTCTAGGACAGGCATGGAACATTCTTGCTACATATTTAAAAATGCTCACTTGCGAATTGTTTTATATTAATTGAGTCATAGATTTTATATTCAGGGTTAGAGTTAATTTAGTAATGTCGCAGTTCTAGGTTGCATTTGATGATAAATTTAAACGATTGTACTCCAGATTCATAAAGGCATAAAATATCTGACTCAGTACTTTGTGAAAACTATATGCCTGTTTCCTCAATTTTTTAGAAAACGTACTCTTTCTGAGGCATGAAAGGAGTCAATTGGAAATGTAGATATAAACCCGTCCAGAATACAACAGAAACAAATGTATCACTCCTTACAAAATATACTGTTCAGTACATCTGTACGTAGTCCTAGCTGAACCCAGATTTGTTCACAAGAAAATAATAGTCAAAAGCAGTAAAAAAGAAAACAAGAATAAATTAAGATAACACAAGGAAAACTTAATTTTGAACTTAGCACAAATCGTTCTCATAAACTTTCTTTCTATTCTTTTACTCAACCCACTAAACTCCCTAAATAGTCTGCTATTCGCATGAATGTTCTTTTTTTTTAAAGAAGTTCTCCTCCTCCTCCCAAAAATAATTGCAGAATTCTCCCTTCTTTGCATTTTTATGATTTTCATTTATGTGCCATTTTCGTGCGCGAAACTTTTCATATGAAACCTTCCACCCTGTCCCGACCTAAATTATGCCACTCTATATGTATGAAAAGAATTTTCTTCAATTTATTATGCACGATCTCTCTTAATTACATTTTACGTACGGATACAAGCACCATGCCACAACTATTCCGTCAGCGAGGGTGTGTTTATTCGCCGAATTTAAGTAGTTAAACTCCGTTGTGAGCACTAAGAATTAACGTCGGTCGCAGCATGAAAAAAGTAAGCATTGCTTGGTACTTACAAATCTCAAAGCGGCTGGCGTAGCTAAGAACAGCAAATCTTCTGGCTGCACAAAAAAAAACAAAAAAAAATCAAAACCCAAAAGCCAAAGTCATGGAGTGCGAAAAGTATATTTGGAGTGCATACCCAAGTCATGCTATTGCTCTGTAGTGAATCAACCATAAGATGACTTTCACAGCAGAGCTCGTTTCAACGATGTTTTGTAGAATGAGATTTTTGAAAGCACTGACGGGTATGAATATGAGCTTCACGAAATATGGCACTTTCACAAAAAAATATGAAGATACGACATGAAATACTGTCGTCAAATATTTTAAGGACGTCAGATCGACCGAGTGTCGGAAGTTTTGTTGGTTTCTGTTGGAAGGACTTTCTTAAAATGCTTTTGAAAATGTGTTTGTTTAAAACGGGTCATGTACATACGAAAAAGGGATTTTCGAAAAATTCCTTGAAAGTAAAAGTGACAGTGAATGGAAGAAATCATATATGTATGCACATACGCATAGTCATATCATATATACAACAAGAAATTAGATACGAGGCAGTCTAAAAGTCGTTTCTTTAAAGGCTATACTGATTCCATTTTGGGCCACTTTTTTGAGCATCTAAAAATATAGGTCGTCGTCAACCCGTTGAATATTAGCTTCCGAAGGGTAATAAGCCTTATTAGCAAACTCAAAAGAACACGTATATGGCACTTACAGAGTAGGTAATGGATTGTCTGCTGCTCCTCCTCGTCCATGCAGCTTCTGCTGAAAGCATGCCTTTTTGCATGCTTGCATATGAGACAGTGCCCAGTAATGACACCTATGTGAGTGGCCGTGGCTCAAGTGGTAATGTATTAGGTTCCCAATCGGACGGTTCAGCGTTCAATCTCATCCGCGCACGAAAAACACTCTTTTTTTCAAGCAACTAAGAGAAATTATCGAAATTCTGACTCAGTTGTAAATACGCAACGTGATGTTCGTCGTGAGGTCGGTCGTCATCATGGCTTCAGTGTGCAGGCAATTCGCAGCACCGTGGAAGAGTTTGATCGTGAATACACTCTTTTGGATCTTAAGCCACCAACCAGACAGAGATTAGTGCGAAATGAACAAAACATAGCCGCCGTAGCGGACAGTATCGAAGAAGACCAAGTTGCATTTGGGCCTATGCCCGTATAAGATTATGCTGACGCTAGAATTAAAGCCGGGCGACCATAGACTATGCCGTAAGTTCGCTAATTGGGCGCCGGAAATGTTAACCAGAGATCCGGATTTTGGCCAACAAATCATCATTTCGGACGAGGCTTCTTTTTGGCTCAGCAGCAACAAACAAAATTGCCGTTATTGGAGCGAACACAATCCACAAGTTTTCGGCCAAGCATCAATGCATCCACAAAGATTGACTGTTTGGTAAGGTTTATGGTATGGCGGCATCATCGGACCTTATTTCTTACGAAATGAGGAAGGAGGCACCGTTACCGTCAATGATCTCAGATATAGAGCGATGTTAATCGGCCTTCTGTGATCAGAGCTCGACAACATCGATATATCCGAGCTGTGGTTCTAACAAGACGGCTTTACATGACATACAAACGACGCAACGCTCGAAGTTTTGAAGGAGAAATTAGGCGAATGGGTCAATTCACGGCGAGAGTTCAACCATTGGTCGCCGCAATCATACGATTTGACACTACTCGATTATTTTCCCTGGGGCTAAGTCAAGTCCTTTTAAATAAAAAAATAAAAAATAAAGGTATCAAAAAAATAATAATAATTTGAATGTTCGAACCAAAAAAGTTCTTATCGCACAGAAAGTGAATCTGCCCAATTAAAAGCGAAGTATTCAAGTAAAAAGATACGTGGAAAAGAATAAAACTTCAAAGGCTCGATTTTCGACGCAATATAACACCGTTTCACGTAGTAAAAAAAAACGATGCCTTCGTTGCCAGTGCTTATCCAGCAAGACCCCCAACCGAATCTATCCGAAATCACAATTTTTTCTGCCTACTCTCCTTAAATCCTAAAAAGACAAAATTTGGTACAAAAAAAAATGGTTAGCCTAGAAAGCTAGCCTATAGAAATGAAACTTCATGAAGTTCGATAAACAGTTCCAATGAGGATGCTCACCTTACGAGTATATAACAAATATTTAAAAAAAAACTTATCTTTTATAAAAGAAGCCATTTTTTATTATTAAGGGATTTTTTTTGGGAGTATTTCTCACTTCTTCATGATTTCAAATAATGTTGGCACACCATGCATATGTATTCGTATAAACTCGATAAATAACAAATGCTGCACTACTGATGTGTTCGAATTGTAGTAATGGGATCATATATCATACTACCATGAAATAGTATTTTGCTGTACACTACAGACATTCTTCAAAAATATTATAGATGCTGTATACTAATATTATTTTAATATTATAACCGGCAAACCTTTATAAAAACTGCATTTTACGCAATCCACAAAAACTGCAAATTTGATAATTCCCAATTTTAAGTACTTAAACTTATCTCGCCTATTCCTTGTCCACGCCGTTAGACTCTGAAATTTACTACCAATCGTAATGAAACAAATATTGTAATGGAGCCCCTAAATTTAAAACACAAATCTCTAAATATATTTGTTAGCAGCATTTATTATCCAGCATTTTCCATCCTTTCACTTCCCTTTTGAATTTTCTCTTCTTATCCTTTTCCTATCAGGTAACTCATCTACTTTTTGGTATTAACTTTATTATATGTCTCTTTCTATATTATTTGTATTTATTAGCAACATAGCTAATTCCCATGTCAATTCTCATGAGAACTTGACTCTATGTGCCTATATTAGGCTCTAAAGTACGGATACGAGATGGATCGTCGATATCCCGAAAAAAACAACTCATTTGAATAATGTCTTTTTACTTCAAAGTCCTCCACATGACTGACTTGTTATCTTAGGCTACTTTATCATAATACTTAGAATTATACATAATGAAAAGTTGATAGTTAACAGTTAACAATCATATTGATTTGCTTGCATTGCTAATGCTGCTATTCCCAAACTAAGTTAATCGATGTCGCTGACGCATCTATGCTACTTATCTTCTTATTGTTAACAAACAAAAGTCATGCAAAGCAAATTTTGTTATTAAACTCAAGTTTTCCGTTGTGGTGTGGTTATCAAGTAATGCCTAGGTATGTACTTTGACGATGATAACATTAATGATGACGATACTAATGCTGTTGCTATGCACGTACTCGTGCATTGTGCACTCACCCACGACGACGCCCCTTTACTGCTCATGGCTCACTCCGACCATCTGCCCCACCACGCGCGTTACCATCCCCTCTTTTTGTTACCTACTCCGAGTCTGTCGCCTTTTCGTTCCACTCCCATGTATCATTCTCTTTGTGCGCGCGAGTTACATGGGAGCGAAACGCCAGTTTTAAAAAAAAATATAATTTTATTTAAACCTTCTCCGTCTAAGCACAAAACAAGATTGACAATTTCCAAATATTTTCCTAACTTGCAAAGGTGAACTTTCGTATCTGCCGGATGTCGCCAGACGTTTAGCTTGCAAAAATGCAAGAAAAAGTTTCACCTGTGCAATTCACATTTTAAATTCTAAGAATTACAATTTGTATTTGATTTCATATTTTTAATTCTAGGAATTACAATTTTGTATTTAGAATATTGTTACTGGGTTGTATCCGGTGGTGTCCTATTGCTGGGTTGGTTTATTGTTGTATTATTATTGGTTACGTAACTCGCGCGCCTCCCATTTCCTGCCAATTTTTCATTTTATCGAATTTATAGCATTCACAGCTAGATGGTTGTTAAGGAGAGTTTGAAGTGAAATAACTTTATTGGCTACTTAGGGGCACTACTGGTGGAAATAGTGATACGCGTACAACACGCGAACACATCATCCTGGTTGGATAATATTAAAATAATTTACATGTATTATCGCACGATTTCATCGGAGTTCGGAATAAGTTCATTTCGCTTTTTCTTTTCATCGAAGTTCGAAATCACTTCATGTCGCTTTTTCATTTCATCGGAGTTTGGAATTACTGCACAATGAGCGTTTAAAAGCTCCACTTTAAAAAGATATAAAAATTCTAAGAATGACAAATTTACTAATTTTTGTTGCTCACAGCATTAGTTTCATTAAATTTATAAATAATTTATTACAAAATAATTAACCAAAAGGGAAGGATTGTGCTCCGGATCCGAACCGAAAACTATAAAATCAACATCGATATCGGTAATTATGTGGTGAGTGATCGACTGTATTTTTTGATTGTTGTATCCATATTAAAGTAAAGAAAATTATTAGGTCGGAACAAAAAACCAAATTAAAAGAAATGGCCAGAAGTGCATTCTATTTACAACTGTATTTTTTTTCTATTTTGTCTATTGTACTACTTGTTTGAATTTTTGTCATTACCATGCCTTAGATTCGACCCTTTTTTCAACTTCATATCTTCTATATACTATTAGTTGCAAACTTTTATGAAGTATCACACTTAAACAAGTTTTTTTAAGATTTCTAATTATGATTACTTATATTAATGTTTGGAAAATATGGTTTTGTTTTCCCTTTTTTTATATACGGAAGTTATGAATTACGTTTCAGATACGCGGTCACTTCCTCTACTATTTTTCTTTGAATAAAAGTGACATATGTCCTTTCTATAAAATTTATTTCATTTTATGTTGGTAATAATTTGGATAGCTTCAATCAAATGAAGATCTAGATGGATGTGAGGTTACCTTCGGGGCAGTTTAGCGTATCTACAAGGGGTAGCTTAAGTAATTTTTAAGTGGATTTAAGCTATCACGGTGTAGGTACTAACTTATTATTACCAGCATAGGGGTGGGTTATACTCGAGGTAATATCCCCATCTTATTCCCTCCCCTAAACAAAAGTTTGGTAATTTATTTGGATGTGAGGAAACATTAGCTACAGATAATTTCAGGATAATTTCGGGTCCCTTTTTTCAAATACTTTCCTCGTTAACATCGTAGTGAGTAGGTATGTAAGTACAGTAACATATTGTTAGGATAGTTTCCCCTACTGCCCAAACGCCCTTCCATTTTTTCCCAGACCGGCTATACCTGTATGCCGATGGACATAAGGGTGGAAGGTTAAGTCCATGTTGGATAACTTTAACTACGGACTTTTTAGTGATTTAAGGCATCTCACGCTAGCTCTATGTGCTACATTTTCATCGCAATTTTCTTGATAGTTGAAAAGAGCCTAAATATGTAAATTATTTTTAAATATTATATAAATAACTCTTAATAAACAAAACTTTTGGAATTGAACTTGCTATTTCAGAAAAAGGTACAAGTCAGATGTTTAGCAATTAATCTTGTTACACCTTTATCTAATTAATAAGAGTTGCTGTAATGCCATTACTTACAACACTGCTATTATCGGCGGAAAAATAACCTCAATCAAACTCAATTTCCAAATGAATGGAGACAAGATGTAGATCAATAGGAGCGTCGAACTCAAGACGGTCTGTATCAGTTTTGCTGTTTTCTCTGTACTCCCTACCAGTACTTTCGTTCCACCACCACCATGTTCTACTTAAAAAAAATTATCAAATTTAGCGTTAAGATATATTTGTTTTGTTTGCTCGATTTCGATTTTACTGTCATTATTCGACAATTAGTTTTTGATATGATTACGATTTTTTTTAGGAGTTTAGGTGGCAAAATTATGGCAATTTCGTTCTTGTTTTGGACGATGTCGTAATGTTATACGTGGTAAGCTTTCGTTTGCAAGTTAAAGTGTCATATTCTATTGACTTTACGTACGTGTTCTAGTTCGAAATTTTTTACCGACATTAAGCCTACATTCCAACTTTGTGATAAATTATTAATTCTTTGAAATCATATTGCGCACAAAACTCGGACCTGAATATTACTTTTTGTCCTGATACATTCCTACGCCGTGGAGAAGGAGTGCTCTGAACAGTGTATGTAGAATAGCTATACTTTATATTTACATCCATTATGCTGTAATTTCGTTCATACAGGTGGGTTCAAATCATGGAGGATGGAAAGAGGGGTACCGATGAATGTTGGTTTTAAATGTTTGAAGACAAGGAAATAAAGAGCTAAGTAGGTCATTCCATTAGTGAGTTGTACGGATTAGGAACGAATTACGATATTTTAGAGTACGTCTTCTCATTGCGAGAGGAGTGTTACGGTTGAAGATTTGAAGGGGCGGAATGCTATTGGCGATTTCTATGGTGGAAATAGCGATAAAACAGAGTGAGATAGTGAGAGACATTACGTCCGTGTTCGAGGCTGTCCATTGTATCAGTGATATAGATATCAACTATGAGTTTTATCGTACGGTTTTGAATCCTATCTTGCAGGTGCAGAGATATTTTGGGCACACCCGACCAGATGTGGGCGTTGAACTCCAATTTCGGGTGGGTAAATGCTTTATATATTGAGGCCATATACGAGGAAGTGACGAATTTCTTACATCGCTTGAGGATCATTTCGTTGCCCTTTTGACGACATCGATTATGTGGTCATCCCTACGTAAGTTATCACTGACACACCTTCCAAGAATGGAAAGTCTCCGGGGATTCGACGATGTAAGTCATTCATTCATGGATAATGGCTGGCTATTTAAATTTCGCTTTAACGAAAGCATTGCATTTTGAAAGTATTAAATTCTATTCTGTTAGTGGTTCCTCAATTCGTTATGCTCTTAATAATAGAATTTAATGAGCTTAACACATGCTGGCGTTACGGTCCAACAGCCGAAGATCAGAGACGTAAGTCATGGAACGAATATGAATTATGCCAAACTCTGTCAAATGCCTTAAAAATATCAAGTGAAACTATGTATCTTGCTTTCACCAGCTTGATGGACGCTTTGGTTCCATTTTTCGGTGAGACACGCAATCAAATCACTAGTGGATCTGTTGCTCCGAAAACCGTACTGCCGGTCATTGTGAAGTTTTCGTGTTTCGAGATATTTCATGAGCTGACGATTTATCAGCGTTTCCATGACCTTGGAAAGAAGGGACGTAAGTGCAATGGGCCTGTAGGAGGAGAGAGAAGATGGTTCGCCTTTTTTAGGGACGGGTTGGACAAATGCTGTTTCCCATCTGCTCGGGAAGGGCCCTAAAGAGTAGGATTAATGAAAAAGCTTACGCAGTGGTTTTGCCAGCGAGGAAGAACACCTCTTCAGAAGAAGGGAGATATACCATCTGGACGAGCGGATTTGTGTGCATTAAGACCTTTATGTACTCTTTCTACTAGATGAGTGCGAAAGTGGATTCGTCCCATTGAATATTCGACGCACTCAAGTGGGTCGGAAACACCAGCTGGAAGCGTTACGCTGGTTGCAAAGTATGTAGCAAGCATATTGGCCGTGTCCAAAGATTTGACAGCTGGAATGTCATTGTATTGTAAATGAGCGTTGGGATGGAGAATGAAGCGGAATTTCCAATGTTTTTGACGAACGACCAAACATGTTTACTACCTTTAGCACATTGTACCTAGTATTTTTTGTCCCAGTTTTTAGTCGTATTGGAATTTTAGACGCTTAAGAAAAACGTTGCAGTCATTCCTGGTTCGTTTGAACTTTTTTCGGTTTTACTCTGTCGGGTTGATCTCATAGAACCGAAAAAAACATTGCTCTAAACCTGACAGCCTCTTTACAGCTCTAGTCGTACCATGCCTTTTCTCTTGGTCCGATAAATTTCATCCGAAGCATCTCATTCTAAAGAGAATAATGTCTTTGATCATATAAGCAACGATATCCACGTCGTTATCGAGGAAACATAACGACCAGTTATGTTGTCTAGTTTGGGACTTCTATAAATAAAACAATAGTGGATCATTTGCTTACGGAGATGGAGTTTTAACCTACATTGTGGTGGGGTTTGGTAAGCTACGTGACTACGCACGTAAATGGCGAGGTCGCAGTGAGAGAAGAATTATGACACTAGCTCGTATCCAGCTTCAGATCAGAGTGATCTGAGAGGTGTGGGCGGGGATATAACTGTGTTTCAATAAGTGTCAAAATAGCTGGTCCGTATTTTCAGACGTGGACGTATGCAGAAAAGTGGCAATGATAGGATGCACTAATGAGAAGCCAGTCGAGGCAGCCCTGTGAATGAAATCCTATTCCATGGCTAATGGGAATGTGTGCTTTTGCCAATAAAGCCAAAACATACCGAAAAAATAATTGATGTTTGCTTATTTTATTTTATTTTTAAAAATTAACTTGTAACTTGGCCACCCTGTACATCCGATTTTTCTTTTGTCCCTCCGAGGGAGCCTGATCACTCATACAAACTTTTAGTAATCTTATTTGACTCATCTTAGGTTTTAACGTGTCTTAATATGGATTTCCCCTATTTAACCGTATTTTACTACAAATTACAAATTGAATTACACTATTAATTGAAAGCTTAAGAGAGCATATTTTTTAACACATTTGTAATACATTGTGGGTCTCGATAATGTTTACAAAATTCGACTCAGGTTTGCAAGACCTGCAACGAGACGAAATGTCGTCGTAGGAAGCACATATTTCTCACACCCTTGCAACGTATAACAGGCAGCCAGTCACCTGATCAATAAACTATGTTACTATCAAGATCGTACAAATGGCCCCCTTTCAAAAAAGCAATAAAAGTGTCTTTAGGATAGGATAGGAATTGCGGAATACCGAATTTTATGTCGCACGGGTATAATCCCAAGAGCTTGCACATGCATTTGTGATTTAGTTTTTCTTAATCTCTCAAGATGTTTTACATAATCAAACGCAGAAACCAGTGATGACACAGTCAGCAATCCCAAACCCGAACTTAAATATGTATAAAGTTCGAGCAGAATGCCGCGGGTATAAGTGTGGAGAAATTATTATAGTCCCGGTCAGTTGTCAAAACTTTAGAAAATGATAACGACTGTGATGGTTAATATTCTGAATGAACGTTCAGTTTAATTCACATCAACAATTCCTTCATTCTGAACAGGAAGAAGTTTGGTTAGCATCTGAACTCTTATGAAACTCGTTGTAAAAATAAGCTCACTATTGAACTATTTAAGGCGGCTTAAGTTGATATGATAGGAGGGTACTCAGCTATAAAAAATGGTATAATGAATGTTGACGTTCTGAATTGCGTCAAATACAGGATCTGTGCCTTCCATATTAGGTACGGGACTCCATATATACACGTTTTATGACCCCATACTACCAGTTTATATTTTCAACCCTTACTTGAAAGGTTTGTGTAAAGTGCAGCGGCATCAGCGGCACAATATTATAGTTTATACAATTAATAAAGAAGGACTGTAACTGATGCTTTATCAAAAACTGACTTATTACCCATACGTGTTAAAGCAGTCTTGTTGATAGTTTTACTTATATAATCTTCGTGTTTTGCTTCAGCCGGAAACAATCAGTTTTTTTTAAAGCTTAAGAAAGTTTATCAATGCTATTAGGGTAAAATCTTGGTAGCTATTTGAATAACGAGAAGAATATATAATGATCAGTGTAAGTTATATCAACTTAAAAATGTCCAGATATTTTTAGTCCACTAACTAAACCTAGTCCCGTAGTCGAACGTCCTCAAGCCAAGCACTGCGGTAAACGTTATAGTTTATACTTGAATCAACATAGATAACTTATTATACCACCACTACTAAATCATTTCGAATAAGTGCACTTTAAGCTTAATGTATTGTCTTAGATTTTGAAATAAATGTCGATTTCGACACGAAGATATAAACGTTCATTTAGAATTCTCTGAAGCATATCCAATTCCAATCGAGCCTAAGCTGTTAGTGAAAATAGGAAAATCACTGTATCATGAGTGGTTTTCTTTATAACTGAAGTACAACACACGACTGCACATTATTCCTACCTTCGCGTGGAGTATCAAAAGATCTTAAACGACATTCTTTGCCCAAATTGTGTACAATCCCCCAGAATTATAAGTATCTTAGTCGGAAAGAAGGTTTTCATCTTTCTTTCTTTTTTCCCCACCCCAATTTTTTTTACTTCGGCATAACGTAATTTTCCACATTGACTGAACATTAAATTTGTTGCCTCTCGATCCGTAAAATTAGAATTAAACCAAGGAAAAGCGAAGTTGAGCGTCTCTTACAATGAAACCATAGCCTCCAGGAAGGGCAAATATAATTTCACATTATAATTGGAAAGTCATCCCTTTTTAAGTGAAAAACTATTCACAGGATATGAAATTTTTGTATTTGGGTATTTGAATACCTTCCGTATATTTCTGCAGATGAAAAACTGAATTAAAAGGAGCAGAGATAAAGAAAAATTAAATAAAAAATAAAAACCGGCACTGATTCAACTGTTTTCCGGAGGTAACTTTTTTTGTCAGACGATAAAACAAAAATCTGTCCGAAAAACAATCGCTTCATTTTTTCGCACATTTACATGAATGTTGGAAATTCGCAGTAAAATTGACAATTAACTATATCTTTCGTGACGTCCATATAAATGCTATGCGTGCGTGCTGGTGCTATTGTTCGTAGTCAATTGGATCTCAAATAATACTATTCTCCAAATAGCTAGACCCAAAGTAATTGCCTCAAGATACTTACACGTTTCCTTTCAGGCGTCCAATTTGGCGTGGGAAACACTGCTAACTGCAGCCTTGCCGTATTTGTTTAGCACAAACTTCGTGCTCTTTTGTAGCACTCATATGGCATATTGAAGCTATATAAAGTCAAAACATAGAAAACAATTAAATTAGAATATGCTCCAGCATTTTTGAGGCTTTTCCAACCTAGTTAGGAAAGGTATATCATACATTACAACATTGCCAGCAATTGAAATGATATTTTAGTCCTACTGACCCACAAAAGAATACAATATTTGACCGTGTACGATATGGATATGGATACTTACTAAAAATTGTTTTCTTATTTTTTGAATTCCCCAAGGGAGTTGAACAGAAACAAGCAAGACGTACAAAATGCCCAACTACGATACTTAAGCTCAAGCTGATAAATACTCTATCGAATATTGGAATAGTGTTGATGGACCACATTTCTGAAAAATGTTGATGTATGTGGTTTTGAAATCTACAAGAAAATTATTTTAAATTTCCGAGAAGCCTCCATGACTTGTACATAGTAGTACATACGAGTATAGTTAACTGTTAACTTTTCTGCCTTAAAATCGCGGTGTGCTAGGTAAAGTAGAATGTTGGCGAATGGTTTCACGGGTCCATATAAACGGGTAGGACTGGTAACTGATATGTAGGACCCTGTATCCTTGAGGCAGTCAAAAAGTAAACATTCTTCCAATGGAGTGAACGATACATTTTTTTAGCAAAATCTTCAAAATTATCAATTTGGGTGAAACTTGATCATATACAGCTACTTTCAAATGCCAAGTGGACGGAAGTTTCGGTTGAGCTCGCAGACGCTTTTTTTTTTGCTAGCGTGGTATCTGTTTCTTCCAGGCGTAAGCTCGTACTAGTTTTGGGGAATTAAGTCATTAACAGGTAGTCATACGATGTTCAGTCATGTGCCAGATCTGAACATCCTTTAAATCTTCGAATAACAACGAATCCACGTCTGAATACACCAGAAAATATAACATGCGAGTCTGTGTAGCATTTGTTCCTTAAACACTTTGATGTTGTTCGGTTATTGCGCCATTTAACATCGCTCTATACCTGAGATTATTGGCGGTAACGATGTCTCCTTCCTAATTTCGAAAGAAACATGTCCGGTGATGCCACCATACCTAAACCCTACCAAACAGTCAATCTTTGTTTTCGCTCCAGTAATGGCAATTTTGCTTGTTGACATAGGCGCTGAGCCAAAAATTGGCATCATCCGATAAGATGATTTTCTGGCCAAAATCCGGATCTCCAGCCAATATTTCCAGCACTTAATTAGAGAACTCTCGGCGTCGTCTATGCTTATGCGTCAGCAAGATCTTATATAGATGCAGGCCCAAATCCAACAGCAAAATAAGCCGGGTTGTCTCTCTGGCGATGCCCAATTCTACTGATCGGCATCGAATCGACATTTCAATGACTTCTTGGATACTGGCCGCTACGGCGGCTATGTTTTCTTCATTTCGCACCAACCTCATTCTGGTTGCTAGCTTAAGATCTAAAAGAGTGTACTCACACTCAAACTTTTCCACGGTGCAACGAATTGCCTGTATACTGAAGTCATGATGACGACTGACCACACGACGAAATTCACGTTGCGTATTTACAACTGAGCCGGAGTTTCGATAATATTTTTTAATAGTTTCCGCACGTTCGGCAAGAGTAAAACGATGCAAGATGAAATGGCAAACCTTACTGAATATTTTTAGAGCTGAATGTCATTGGTAACTTTGACAGCTGCTGAAACATAATAATTGGAAAAACTATCATTGCTATCTGGTCACCCGCTATATTTATTAAAATTTAAATAGACGACTGTTAATTCAACACATGTCAGTTGTTTACATGCCAAATAATCCAGCACTTACATCGTTGAAACCGAAAAACTTCCCATTCTCGGTGTGTGTGTCAATGACAACCTACATTAGAATGACCACATATTTGATGTCGCCAAAAATTCTACGAAATGTCTAGGTTTCCTCAGGCGATGTCAGAAATATTTTACTCCTTCTGATCTGGCCTCAATATATAGGGCATTTGTCCGCTGGAAATTGAAGTATAATGCCCACATATTGTCAGGTGCGCCTAAAACATATCTGCAGTTGGTAGTATACAAAAGCGTGCGATAAAACCCATAGGTGATACTAATGTCATTCAGACAATGAACACCCTCGAACACCGACGTAATGTCTCGTGTCTCTCTCTGTTCTATCTATATTTCCATCACTAGTGCTCCATAGAAATCGCCAATAGCATTCCGCCCCTTCAAACTTTTAATCGTAACACCCGTCTATGCTATGAATGCTCATTAGTACACCCTCAAACCTACTTTCGGCGGTACATCTCTCGCTTATGGAATACCCTGTAAAACTTTCTGTTTCCTAGCCGTTATAACTTGCAAACATTTAAGACCAATGTACATCGGTATCTCTTCTTCCTCTCTAAGTTTCCGTCGCACGCGCTGTGTGCAAATTTTGTTGGGGCAAAATAACCCCTTGAGCGCGCGCTTTTTATACTAGTAAAAAAAGGTATCTGAGTATTTTATGGAATAGTGGACATCTTAGATGAGCTAGAGAGGGTTTGCGTTGCAGAGCAAAAAACAAGGCATTGTTAATGATATTTTTTTAAACGATCCGCAGAAGTTTCCAGGGACCCCAACAGTTTTAATTTTTTGTGGGAATTGTTATATTGGGAATCTGACTCCCAAAAGGCTGAAGCATGCATGGTGCCATGAAATATGGCACGGGTTATTATTCTTCATGTACATATTTTTCTGACAGCTGTGTAAAGCAATAAAAAAAAATTATAAAAAAAAAACTGCTGTGTAAAGCAATTCAAACAAAGTGTGAAATGATTACACGGCTGCAATAGAATTGTACGTATATTTTCACAACAAAAAAAACACAGATGTCTTACACTGTCCAAATTTTGAGATTCCGAATTTGAATTTCCATCCGATTAATTCCCTTCATCCTCATCATCATCATCTTTGTAGGGAAATCCCAAAGTTATCTTCTGTAAATACGTTATTGTTTTTATTTGTCATTTAGTTTAAGAAGTCATCTGTTGAAATGACCTTCAACTTCAATTTTAAGCTGTTTGTCTTGAAATTTCTTTTTGGGTGGTTCAAAAATGTTAAAGGTCTCATCTGAGGACATACCAAACTCCCTTGCTTCAAGCAACCAATTGATAAATTTAAAAAAGTTTCCGTGCTTTACTTGCTTGACTAAGGCGACTGTTATAACTCTCTAACGATTTGTGGTTCTCATCGGCATGTTGAAAACCGAAAAAACTATTGGTGTTTCCTAAAGAAGTAAACATAATTTTTTTTATTTCTGAATCCATTACCTTTCCATCCATTGCCTATTGAAATACATCAAAAACTCCTTAAACACTCTCCATTTTTTCTCATGCTAACGCTATTTGCCTCGGTCTCCAAGAACTCAAATGCTGCATAAATATCCTCAGGTGACAAGAGTGGGAGGGCAATCAATTTTCGGTAAAATCGCTCCGCTTCTGGATTCTTATTCAAAAATCTTATAAAATTTGGTATTTTGGAAGCATTTCCCCTAAGCGCTTGGCAATAGTGGAACCAACAAGTGGTACAATTTGCAGTTGGAAATATATTTTGCAAAGTATTAATGCCTTTTCGTAATCGGTAATAGACTTGCTTCAATTTGTTAGTCATAAGGACATATATAAAGGGGAAAACCTGTCTAAAATAAAAAAAAACAACGTATTTTGTATTTGTACAATATTTATTTTTTTTCAAATTTAACATAAAATTTTAGAAAGTCTTAAACAATTTTTTTTTTCAAATATGTGCAACTATTATTTTCTCAAATTCAAAAAAATCATTTAACCTAACTTATTATATTATTAAGTATTGATTAAAATTTAGTATGAATGTTAAAAGCCTTTTTGAAATTGAGAAAATAATAGTTTTAAATTCGCACGCTTCCCTTCCTAAAACCCTCTAAAAACTCACTTTCATTTTCCACTAAATAAAGCACACAAAGTTTCCTTCTAGCCAAACTTTAAATTACTAATCAAATGACGGCAATTCTTCTTTACTGTCGATTTCAAGAACGGTAAATTCTTCTCTTATCTTAGAAACAGGTTATTGTCTTGTAAAAATTCAATAGTTTTATTTGAAGTTGGTTTTACTGCGCTTTAGCAAAGTGTAATAACGCCAACTTGGTAATCTTACACAAATTTTGTTGGCCTTATTGCACTTCGCGTTATTTTATAGCACCGACATGCATATGTAATGAGTTTAGCTGCACGTTTACACATTCACACTGCGAGTTACACTCTTAATCATCTTCTATGATGGCTGTTTAAAATCGAATGCTAACATTTCTAAGTAATTCTTTTCCACATCAAAAGCCTCAGTTGTTCGTGCGGATTTTTCTGAAGTTTAGAAGTTTTCCATTTTGATCTTCACATAATAGCTAAGGTAATCCTACTGGATTTTTCTATGATTATTTCCATGGGAGTGATCTTCTCATACCGATATAAGAATACTTGTTCATTATCAATTACGTAGTTTGCACTATTTTAGTGCTCTCAAGCTATCAGATTCCTCCCAAAATTGGTTGCTTATGTAGCAGTTATGTATGTAGTTACCATTAAAGGAAGAAAGTGGCCTACTAAATTGATAATTATTTAGTCAAACCCTTATATTTCTATATAAAATCAGACACTGATGGACATTTGCATTGAAGAGTAAAAGCCAACTACATTCCGTATTCGCATATCAACCAGTTCCATCAATTTTTTATCTAACGATAGTAATTTCCTCCATGTCCAGGCCATCCTGATTTGAAATATGTACTGAATCCAAAACAAAAATAAGGAGAAAAAAAAAAACTTAACTCAATATCACCCCCCTTTCCCTCCCATCGAAAAGAGTGAATCGAAACTTTTGATGGGAAAAGTTTATCTTTCTCTACTGCACCGACTATTAAGAGTGTGAATTTCATCCTTCCCTAACCTAACCAAATGCATTGCGGTTTATTCGAAGTTTACTCAACAAAAAAATAAAAATAAAAATAAAATGGAAAAAATTGGAAGAATAGAAGTGGATATTTTTGGAACTGCCATGGGTCGCTTTCCCATGTACTCGGGAGATGCTCTTGCATAGTCTGAAATGTTTAACCAGGAAATAGAAAATTCTCGACTAATGATGACATGCAAAGCGATCATTAGTCGGTGTTCTTGTGCGAATTTCTGCTCCTTCAATTACTAGGTATCTATGTATCGGTTGGGAGGTGGATGTCGGTTCTCAGTTCTCGGTTTACGGTTTTCGACAACCCGTAAAGCCATAAATAGGAACAAACCAGAGACACCAAACGACCGACTAATAAACCGACATTTGGAAGGAAGAAATTTTGCCATTAAAAATAAGACTCCCACGCCCCATTTAAGAAGTTTTTCCGCATTTAGGTAGGACCTATAGATATGTAGATACGACTGCGGATACTTGCGGCAATTGGCAAAAAAGGAAAATTCGAGTTCCTGTTCCTCTCACAGTTCTACTGGTGCCATTCATTTGCCGAAAATTCGAAAGTGGAACAAATAATGTCAGACGGCAGCCAGTTGTCGGTAGTCGGTAGTCGGTAGTCGGTAGACGGCACGCTCTTTAAGGACGAGTGTGATGTTCCCCTATCCACCCGCAAATACACAGTGTGGCAGAGCGTGTATAGGAGTTTTGTTTGTTTAACTTCTCTTTTTTCCTTCATATATTCTTTTGAATATTTTTAGAATTTGATTTATTATTTATTAAGTTGCCATTAAAATGTAAAAATGTTATCTCGTGCGACAGAGGCATATAGCAAATTTATGTGTCACTTATGAATAATGCATTCGTTTGGCACTCGTGATACGGATTTAAAAGCTGGAAAAGCTGGATTTTACCTCCCAGAGTGGGATGAAACGATTATGACAGTATACCAGACAAACGATTTAAGAGTTTTTAGATTTTAAATTCATGAGAAAGTGTGCTATTCGAAGGGGATGTTGCTGTTAGGTTAGGTTAAGTTAAATTAGGCTAATAAATCAAAATAACCTGTCCTGGCATTTGTGACATAACTCTGCAAGTCATGTTACAGAGTGTCGGCTTTTAAATGACACAAAGGTAAAGAAGATTTTATTAGATAGATTTTAGACAGACCTTTTTTGCACATTTGGGATTCACGCAGAAGGAATAAATAAGGATGACATGGTAGGTAAATGGATTTCAGTAGAATAAATGGAAATTCAACCGATTTGTCAAAATAGGATTAAGGATAAAGTTTTAGATATAATACCGGTCATCTGATGAGTGGTAGTTGAATTGGGGTGTTCGTTAACCAGTTACAGCTTAAACCTAGAGGCTTAAGAAGTCAGGTACAAGGTCAGTGATTTGAACAAAAAACATTATAAGGCGGAATGAATGGAAATCAAAATATCAAATTACAATTATTAACATTATTTTATATTTCTTTCCACAACAAATTAATTTATATTATTTTATAACTTTAATTGTACATGCAAACATGCCGATGGTTGAGCTAAGAATGAAATTGAGTTAAATACAAAATTGATCAATTACAATAACAAATGATCGCACAAAGCATAATGCAACTTAGAACAATATTAAAGATATGCGCTTGTGAATATTCGACCAAATCAATAAGTTATAAAATACATCAGTTAATACAACTCTTATCCGACATATTGATTGGGTAGACATTACGCTAACATTATGTTAATATACATCAAATAGCGATTGATTTATTAAACAAATATCAGATAGGTTACACAAAATGAAATAGTATAAGTTATGTATGTATGTTAAGTATAAATTCTTAGTAAAGAACAATCAAGTTATGCGGATTGACCAAGTATACGCACTGCTAGTTGCACTGGAGTTGAAAATAAATTCTCTGCTTAGGATTAAACGAAGTCTCATTCGGTTTAACTTGCTCAGAGACCAAACATTAGCGGAAACCGACACGACTTGGCGTAAAAATGACAGATAACATGTCATTTTCCAGACACGGATCCAAGTCTATCAAATAAACAAAATATTTTGGAAAATAGACCAAAACAATATTCAATGAAGAAATAGATAAAATTCAATGAAGAAAACTCCATCCGAAGTACGAACAGCGGATGAAGTATTGAATCCTCTTACGCACTTTAGAACTTCGAAATGATATAGAAAACTGTTGATTTTAGAACTCAAGTTTCTTCAAATTTTATGACGAAATAGGTAAATCCATAATATCATGCCAACGATAAGGAGCTACCCCCATTCATTTTGAAAGGAGATCGATTGTTACATAATATAACGATTTTTGTCTTTTGAAATCTCCCACGTCGACCGGCAAATATATTGCCGATCTGTTGAGTAATGCGTTAAATGCTGTCTGAATCAAACACTGGTAAATACGTATGCTTCAAATGGAGTGAACTTTATTTATTTATTAATTTAATCTATCAAGTGCACAGCTTTCTTAGATTGACTAATTTACAAAAATTATTAAAAGAAATAAAAGTAAAAACTATTGTAGGTATATACACGGTGTCCCCTAAGTCGTCAACGATAATTTGGGAAATGATTCCTGGATATATTCTATGAAAAAAAATCGTTAAGGGTCTGTCTCCAATGTTGACAGCATTTGTCGAGGATTTAAGAATAGACTTACTTTGGTGTACCCCGGCCAATGTTAACGGAAATGGCTCTGTTAGTACTAATGGTAGGACTTTAAATAAAGCTGATATCTTGTTTGAGTCTTTAGATATCAAATTTCTAAGCCTGTTCCATTTTCATTGCCCATGCTAATTTTTGACTTTGAGGTCACTTTTTAGACGTTTTACTATTTTTTTTCTTATGAGAGTAACAGTAATAAAAAAAATATCAACAAGTTTGCAGAGTTTATGATTCTTGGGAGAACAATTTATAGAAAAAAATGATTTTGTGTGGTCTTAGGTAATTTCTATTTCATATGTGTACTAAAACCGTTATAACAGGTGCTCAAAGTGTCCTCCTTGATTTTGTATGCATGCTAGAGCCCGTTTTTGGATTTCACCGTTTTTGGATTGATGATGCTTCGCAGCCCACATATGAAGATTATAAAAATTCCATCTCTTGTAAAATGAGATTTGTCCGTCCAAAGAATTCTGCTATTAAACTACTTGTCATCCAAGCTCCGCTCCAGCAACCAGTTAGAAAACTCAAGTCTCTTTTACAAATCATTAGGAAACAGTTATTGTACAGGTGTATGGTGGTATGGATAAAGATTTCCTCCATGCAGTAGTACATTAGGAATTTTATGTCTGGAAACATTAAACTGAAAAGCTAAGCACCTGATGCTGATTGATGCATCAGTTGTAACAGCTACCAGTATTCTTTCATTAGCCAAAATCATTCTTATTTATGGAGCTCCCGCATTCGGTCGTGTATTTGAAACTAATCCCCTTCTCGAAGTCTTCGATAGGTATTTCCTTTACTAGGAAGTCGTCTGTTCATGGTATCGATAAAGTTCATGGTATCTTATAAATAGTCCGTATAAATAGTGTCCAGTTGACGACGCGATTGCAAAGTACGGAGGCAGTCGATAGAAAATATAGATAAGTTAGTTACGGTCGATCTACCCCTCACAAAACCATGTTGTAAATCACATATGTGATTACAAACAGCAAAATAAATATTTCTCTTCACAAGAACCTCAAAAACCTTTGGAATAGACTGTACTATTGCAATAGGTCGATAGTTTATAACGCCTTGACTTGATCTGGATTTATGAATTGGAGTTATAAATGAGCATTTCCAGCGTCTAAAAATACCCCTCATTTAGTTAAGTTAAAAATTATAATGGTCTTACTAAGCTAAAGCGACATCTCTTAATGAAAATAGTTGATATACCATCGGGTGCTACAGCACTACTTTCTTCAAGGCGGGATAGTTCTAAAGGTATTTCTTCTCCAGTAAGAAAAATTGAACCTAGACCAGCTATTGGAATAATTTGCTTTGCAGGTGTGTCAGTAACAGTTTTGAATAAATAATTTGATTGAAAAAAGGAAGCAAACATATCACACATCTCTTGAAGATCTTTACCTCTTATTCCTTGATATTTCATGGTAGACGGAAGTCCTGTGGCTTTCGTTCTATCATTTAAGAATTTGCAAAATGCTTTAGAGTTAGTTTTAATTTTAGATTCGCCAGACCAAATATAATGCTTATACAGAAATCTTTTCAAGAACTCGTATTTCTTTCTCGTTAACTTGAAAACTTTGCCTTCATGACGAAGTAGATTGAACACAAAAATCTATTTCTGGATTTGTAATGCAATTAAAGTTTGTCACCAATGTTCCCCTGACCGAATATTGTCTTTTCGGAATGAATTTTAGGCTGGAACACAAACACTTAGAATGGGAGCCAAAAGAATAAAAAGAAATTAAGGCAAATGTTCTATGATTTATGGTAAATTATGCGCTCAATTTTGATTCGGAATTTGCACTACTTACAATAGACTTAGAGTCACTGCTTAGTATTCGTACTTAAGCAGCAGGCCGCTTAAGCTATTTCCATCCCCGTATCCGACGAGGTGTGTTCAAAAAGTAACGGGAAAAAAACCTTAAGGGCCTTCGTTTTGCAAACATAGATGAGATTAAAAGCTTATCGTTGAGACACCTAAATGCTATCTCAAAGATCTAGTTCCAGAAGTGTCTTGCTTCTTCAAGGTACGCTGGCGTACGTATATAATATCTAATGGGGACTACGTTGAATGTGATGACATTATCGTAGATGAATAAATAAAATTGATTCCAAAAAATGACAATTCCTGTTACCTTTTGAACCCACCCCGTAGGTAGTATAAGCTCGAGATCATGTAGCTATCCAAAGTTATGTCATTTGTAAACTGGTATAGTTTTACCCTTCCACCCACATTCAAAGACGAAGATTATCAAATAAAAGATGAGTATGGCCTAGTATATGTCAGAAGCAATTATTTCTATATTAAAATTATCAGTCGAAGAAATCTAGGTTGACCCAAATGTCGACATGATATGAATGAAATGGCTTAGAACCACGTAGGGGTCTACTCGCGGATTTTTTTTGGAAATTTATCATTTTGCCATATTCATTTCGCAATGTGTTGTCTTGCATTTCAATTATTTCGCATTTCACTTATTCTCAGTTTTTGTTTAGCAAGTTCTTATTTGACTATGTTATCGTATCGCAAGAATATCACTTCGCATTTTATTGTAAATATATATTGTATATATTCATTATAAGAATTCATTGTATAAGTAAGTTATAATCTTATATCAAATTGTACAAGCTAAGCTTATATTACATTACAATGTTTTATAAATTAGATAAAATATTAAATAAAATAAAATGGATAAAAGTGAAATTAAAAAGTAAAACAGAAAAAGCTAAGAGAAAAGATAGAAGTTGTGTTGTTTGTCCGTTCAATATGCAAGGGTAATTCATTCCAAAGATGAATCGCATATATATAAAATTATTGGCTTTTAATTAAATACTTATGTTTAGGGGGAATTATTTTCACAGTCGCGAATTTAATTTTTTCAAATAAGTAATCAATTCATTCAATTTTATTTATTCGTATTTTCCTAAGCAAACTTTTTATGACTTAAACTAGATTATAAAATGGTTGGAGAATAGTTTGTGGCATTTTATATTTATTATCATTGTGATAATGCCACAATATAATTAAAATAAATTTATTGTGGGGTGAACAATTAAATTTTGCACTATAAAATATTTTGGAAAGAAAAGGAAACTCAATAAAAAATTTAAGCAATCAGTAAAAATGGATTTTATGCGATTTACTGCAGCAATATTTCTAATTCATTAAAATCAAAACGAAGAAGTCATAATTTTCTATGATTTAAGCAAACCGGCAATATTCTAATGCTACGTGTATGGGGTGGGAGTTTAGTGAATAATTTAAAAGATACGATAGCACATGAGTTTCGAAAAAATGTAGAGGTTCTGCTCCGTAAACTGATTCAGAAATGGGACTTTGCATATGTACGAGTATATCCACGTCTTACAAAAAAATATTTTAAGAACCTTAAAAAAAAGTGTCTTACTGGACGGATATTCTCTTCATGAAAGAGATTCATAGAGTGTGATAATCTAGTTTTGTTGTAAAATTTCCTTAAGGCACATTTTTGCAAGACATTTAGGGATTACAATTTATTAAGGTAAGCTCCACCTAGCAGGATATTCCATAATCTAATTTATTGTAGAACGAAATATGCCAAAGAAGGCGTTGAAATGCCTCTATATATATCTGTATACAGATAACTCTGTAATTCTTCCAGAAATATTTAAATAGAACTAACGGAAATATTTTTGTTTTCATATTTCTCATTATTTTACCCACATGATCAGTGAACCGTAATATTGTGAACATGTATATTTACCGTTATTATTTTTGGTTTGGCACAATTCGTGTTAGTTTTCATTTAATTATTTCCCGAAATAGTGCGATTTTTTGCAATTGAAGATTTGACCACATTTATAGTTGATGGGTAAGTATATTTTTTTATTTTATTGGTATTGCGGTGTTCCATTGATGGAAATATACTTAAAATAAGTAGATCTTCACTAGTGTACCTAATTTCCAACAATAACAATAACGCATTATTATCGCATTCGGTAGAGCACTAAACTTTGATATCTAGAAGGACTGTAGGACAACACAATTACTTTTTTTCTTTACAAACAATTTATCGCTTTTTGAATTCCTTGATATTCTCGAGGCTCATGAAGATGAAATACCTCATAATGGATTGGATGTGACAGTCTTACCTCATACTAATGCAAATGAGGATTTGATGGACGAAGACTCAGGGGCTGAAGTTAATCCGATAATAGATAATGTGCCAAAAAGTCAATTACACTCGGAAGTTGTCGTCAACAAACGAAGAAATACTAGAAACTGATACGTCATCAAATACAGACCCTTGCTGAAGTCAATATATCAAACGTTCCCGTCTCGAACAACAGGTATCTCCTGCACTACCAGAAGAGTAAAAAGGAACAAAGTTCGAAACAAAAAAAATACCGCAAGGTATTTCAATTGGAAACAAAATGAGCTACTTCAAATCATGGGAGAGTTTGCCGCTATCTTGTCCTGCAATTTAGAGCCAGGAGAATCACCACTTGAGTACTTCCGTATGTTGCTTGATGACGAGGTCCCAAATTTGTTGGTAAAAAACACAAATTAGTATGCCGCAAACCAAAATCTTGTTCTGAACTGTTCTGAAAATGAAATTTTGATTTTCATCGCTATCCTTTTACTGAGTGGATATGCAGCAGTTCCAAGGAAAAACATGTACTGGGAAAAAGAGCCTGATGCACAAAATGAACTAATATCAAAGGCAATTTCAAGAGATCGCTTCCAGGTTATCATGTCAAATATTCATGCATGTGATAACGATAACTTGAACAAATCGGATCGTTTTGCAAAAATACGGCCATTATTAAGTATTTTGAACCCAAACTTTCGTGAATTCGCACCGCATGAAGAATTTCATTCAGTGGATGAATCTGTGGTTCCATACTGCGGGGGACATGAATGAACGCAATTCTTCAAAGGTAATAAAAGATTTATATACCCTGTAATCAGCATGTTCCAAATGTAAAAGGATATTTGTATTATTTTCAGGAAAGCCTGTTCGGTTTGGGTTCAAATTCTTGTGTAAATTTATAACATGTAAGGCACAATAATTTAAAAGCTTAAGAATACTATGCAAAATAGTAAAATTATAAAGTGTGTATTCTTAAAAAAATCAAATTAATTTTGTGTAAGAGTACATAGATACTCAAATTAACTCCAACCTGTCACACTGTCTCCTCTGAAATACCTAACCCCTCTGTGCATGCCCCCACTAGCAATTAATTCCCAAATTTCGATCTCAAAACCGGAGCTAAAGATCCCAATTTCATTAGTTCCCACATTATAAATCCCTCATCTAAAAAATTGTCTAATACCACTTCAATTAATTCTGCTTCACCCTCAACATCTTCGTTCACTAGCTCCATTTTTGACTCTCCCGCAGTTAAAATAACTAAACAAACTTTTTACACAACAGAATGTCGTTATACACTTTCTAGGCTTAGAGAAAAAAAGACGTACGATAATATGTTACCGCCGAATTCTCCGTTCGACGCGCCGTACAACGGAAGAGTGCCCGACCACCACAGAGAGTGGTCGTGGGTTAAGGTGTTAAAATGGGCGCCACGCGATTGTACTTCCGTCCTACTACCCACATCCAGAATCGCGACTAAATGGGGGATTCGCGGTTTCTTTTTCCCCGTGCCGACGAACCGATTTCAACCAAGAAGAATAAATTATAAACGACTATTTACCACAACGTTATAATTCTTTTTTTTCCCTTTAATTCAAACCAAATTAACAACTTAAACACTAACTTACAAATAGGTCTCAACTAAACAATTCTACTCCTTAAACTTATACTAAATACAAAATCTTAAAGAAGGAAAAAAAAAAAAGATACAGAACCCGTATTTGAACCGTTTTCCGCGCCAAGCGTTGCTTTTACGAAATCGAATTAAACCACCCGCTAATCAACGACCTTCCCATTTAATTCCGATATTAACCGTGTCTACGTAAGCGGAATACCATATGTATAACTAGGTGGATATATTTATATAGTTATTACTTGGAGTTACATATAGGCTTAACATAAGTATCTTCGTCTCGTTCAGCACGTCTACAGCTGCTTCCTTGTCTCTGCTTGACACACACTTCTACAACGCAACTAGTTGCCTTGTATCCTTTAGGTCAGAGTTCATTTTACGAATTCGTTTAGGCGCTCGACAAATATAAAAGTTCGATTTATTTACTTTGACACTACCGACAAAATCTTTTGGAACTTCACTTATCCTCTGTGGTACCGAACTAGTTTGTCACTTTTGTCTTTTAGGTTGTTGCCTGGCACTATTTTAATTCGCGGTTTCTTTTTCGTTATTCGTATGTTGGTTTGTTTTTTTTTTTTTAAACACTCTTTTTTTTTAAAAAAAAAAAACTTGAGAGGCTTCCTATCACTCGCCCTGCCAAACTCCTCCCTGAGTTGTTTTTTTTTCTATTCCCTTTTTTTCAAAGTCTTTTTTTTTTGGTATTACTTCACTACCGGCATCCCAAATTTAATTTAAGGTATTCTACTTGACTTTTTTTTCCTCTGTATCCCTTTTCTATTAAACTACTAAATATTTTTTTTTTCCACCGGACTACCGAACTGCTTGCCTGACTCCTTCTAACTGACTCTCACTTTCAATCGCAGCCTTCCCATTTTCCCACGCCCTACCAGTCGCCTGTTTTCAGCAAACTCGTACCACCTACCATGATCCGTTTTTTTTTTCGTGTTCAACTGGTTCATCAGATCAGACCACATCTCCTGATTTCTACATCCGCTAATCCCTACCGAAGGAATATCATACGATACCATGACGTCGGATCGCGCAATGTGGAAACTAGAGCAATTGAAACGGAAAAAAAAAATGTTCCTACACGGAGATTCGAACCTGGGAACCGAGAATTGCTTGCCGGGTTGGTAACCCACTGACCCAAGTTATTGCTGCCGTCGATGGTGCCAAGATATGAACAGGTGCTAGTGATGGTTGGAAGAATATTTTTAATTACCAGAGAACGAAAACCTGCTCACTACAACCCATAATAAATATACGTCTCCTTCTAACTTATCTACATGACAATTTCGGCTCAGTTTGCTATGAGGGAAACAACTAAAATAAGCGTCATGGTCTCCATACAACTGGAAGCTCTCCCTACTGACCTTACAAGTCAGAGGAACATATATATCAAGTTCCACGGGATTTTCAATATGTCACCCCAAAAAGTTTCAGACGACCTTGCTGAGTATCTAAAACTCGTGCTGGTCTGCACAAATCTCACGCTCTCCCATTTGAGGTCTACGCTCTGACCGAAACTAATCTAATTCCCGATATAAAGAATCAGTTTCAACGTTTTTCGATATGACGGGACATCCACAATGACCCAAAATCCTCTCCAATCGCTGTTTCTACTTCTTCTAAACTTGACTACGTTGCGAGAAAGATAACACTCCCCTGAAGGTTCCTATACGTTATGTATTTTTGCATCCTACCGATGCAAACATCGAATGTTACCAACTCGCTATCGATGCAATTGATCAAATAATTAACTTATCTGATACTCTCGATGATATCATCGTATTCGGAGATTTCATTCTACCTCAACTGCACTGGACTCAATTAAATGATGAATCTCTTTTTGCCGCAAACCCTAATTCGAATAAAGAATGCCTCTTCTATATGGGTAGGCAATTAGATATCATTTTCGCCACTGATCCCATAAACTCCTCTGTCCCGCTCTGTCCCCTTTCACTATCGACCATTGATAACTTTCACCCACCACTTCTTCTTCCTCTTTTCCACCACTCTCCTATCCAACCCATCCCGTCTGTAGCTGCCTCTTCTTACGACTTTCATAAGGCGAATAGGTATTCGATATTTTTAAGATATTCTTATCTTGTCGATTGCAACCTCTATTTCTCAAAATTTTGATCATACAGTAATAAAAATTAAGTTAGAACAACTTAATGAATACTTAACCAGCCCCGATGGCCTTCCATCCAATATTTTTTAAAAGGTGTTAATCAACACTTTCCCACCGCCTTTCAAATCTCCTCCAGTTATCGCTCTCTCAAGGTGAATTTCCACAGATATAGAAGTCTTCTTTCGTAACACCGAAGCTCCATAGCTAAACTTTCATATATACTCAAACTCCTCGAAAGCATTATGTACGAAGCCAACACGCCTTTCTGAAAGATAGATCCACTACCACTAACCTCGTCGAATTCGTGTCCTCTGTTCTCTCAGCCGTAGAGAGTGTTAGAGAAGTTGACGTTATAACAGCTGATTTCAGTAAGGTTTTTGAAAAGATATCTCATAAACTAATCCCGATCAAATTGTCCGTCCTGGGCTTTGAACCCATTTTGCTAAAATGGATATCTTCTTACCTTAGCCATTTCAGAAGTTCCTCAAGGAAGTAACCTAGGTCGACTTCTCTTCATCCTCACTATAAATTAACTTAAAAGGGTCATTCAACACTCAGCACTTTCTCTCTATGCTAACGATACCAAATTTTGTTAACCCACTTCCTCAAATCAGGACTCCAGCCGCCTTCAAATAGATCTAAATAGTTTTTCTACCTGATGGATCAATGTCACAAAATGTCAATCGATTACCCTTTCACGTAAGTGCAACAAGTCTCCACCCCGAAATCACCTTCTCCACTGCCAATCTATATACCTTGTTGAGTCTATCCGCGACCTTGGCATATTATGCGACAGAGAGTTTAATTTCCCCTCGCATATTGATGAGATAATTACTAAAGCAAACTCATCACTTGGCTTCGTTAAAAGATGGTCCCAAGAATTTTGCAACCCGTACGTGACCACTATACATCACTCACGTTCGTCGCCTTCTCGAGTACGCTAGCCAAGCATGGTATCCCTTTCAACGAGTTCATGTATCCCGAATTGAGAGCATCCAGCGTCGTTTTCTTCGATTTAATATTGTAATCTTTTTAATTAAACGCAAGGAAGTCTACCTTGAAACGATCCTCAAATCTTACCTCCGTATCGAGACGTTTCAAACTCATTAACCTGAATACTCTTGAGGGACGATGGAAATCAGTGACATTCCTCTCATTCACCGACTCCCCTCAGGCTCCCTCGATTGCTCATCTCTTTATAACTGCATTTTCTTTTACACTAACCCTCGAAATCTACGTTGCCCCGTTTATTTTATCTACCAATCCACCGCACCACATATGGTTCTACCGAACCAATCTCCCGTATGCTGCGTAGGGTAAACTCCAATCATTCCGTTTTCTCTCTCCCTCAAATTCTATCTACAGTAGAGTGTGTCAATCACTTCACAAGGCCAATCCTAGGAAGACTACGTAAAGACATCAATAGGCATAATTATGCTGGTTCTTTTGAAGAGGAATTCGTTCACAAATATACAGAATGCAGCATTTGTCCCGCCTGTTCCAAAAAAAGGTTTTTTCTGTCCTCCTACAGACCAATTGCACTAACATCCTTTATTTCCAAGATCATTAAAGCGCTGAAACACTTTCAACACAAGAAATATCTCTAAACACTAAAACTTAGTAGTAATAGCTCCACCGGTGGTTTGATTTCATCGAAAAGTGAAACTTAAATGTGGCGAAACCAAGATAGTTGCACTGGATATTTCAAAAGCATTTGATAGAGTTTGGCTCCGGCTTTTTATCGAAAATGCGTGCATTTGGTATATATGAATCTATTCTTCAATAAGTACGAGTACATTTCAGAAAATTAAAATCAAATTTTTTTGGACATTTGCAAGTCTCATATTCACAAAATAAATGCCAAAATGTCTCACGGCTCCAAAATTGTGTTTTTATTTTTATTTTCATGAATGATCTCTGATCTGCTACTTCTTATCTTATCCTTGCTGACGAATGTACCATCTGCTTTGTTTATTCGACCCCATACTCAGGTCCATCCACTTCGAATGTTGAATGGGGCCGGAAGTGTCCGTTCAGCTCATTAAATTTCAACATTAATTGAAACCACAGACTGAATGAATTTAGTGCTTCCAAAACGCAATTCTGTCTGTTGGCGTAAAAGTTAAATTCAAGTATACCCAACAATTATCCCTGAAAGACACTGGCATTGCCGAAACCGAAAACTCTCCTAGTTATGCAATATAACAATTTAAGTTAGAATGACAACATTTTCGATGTCGTCAACAATGCTGCGAAATGTTTAAGTTTCCTCAAGCGATGTACCAAATACTTTTCCTCCTCTGATCTGGCATCAATAAGGCATTTATCTGCCCGAAATTGTAGTACAGTGCTCACATCCGGTCAGGTGCCCAAAACATTCCCTGCACTTGCTAGATATCTGTGTTCGATTTTGACCTGGCTGCCGGTTTTTATTCTCATCATGGGCAGCAGGTATGATGCTGGATTTGACAGCATAAATGGTTTACATATTTGCCACATTAATGCATAGCGTCTTGTGAATAAGTTCGATGAGTTCAAAATGATATTTGAGAACAGTTTAATTGACACTATATGCGTGTCCGAAACCTGTCTTCATCCTAATTGGAATAGTATTTTGTTTTCTGTAAAAGGTTTTAAGAAACCTTACTGGGCTGATCGAACTCACACAATTGGAGGTGGCGTTGTTATTTACGTTAGAAAATATATCAGGTCCAGTCACGTTAAGTGTTCGGATGGCGTTGAATCTTCGGACTACTATTTTATTTTACTTTTTATATGCCTCCTCATATCGCAAATTCTAGTGATATTTCCCCAATTGTGGAAAAAATATTACACCTTGCACCAACGTTTATTCTTTGTAGAGATTCAAACATAAATCTTCTTATTTCATCTTCCAAATCTTTTAAAACATCAATGGACTCTCTTGGACTCTCTTTTCTAAACGTTACTAATCCTACCGACTTTAAGCCTAACTGTGTTCCGTCTTTATTAGATGTGTTTCTTGCAAGTGATGAAAATTTTGTTAAGTCAATTATCTGTCCCCATCTTCTTGTATCATATTCTTATTTTTGCTACCTTCGATTTCCATGTTCATAAAAACTCGTCCCAGTCTATCCAATATCGTGACTTCCGCAATGTAAATGTTGAAAGACTTTTTAGTGACTTTTTGTCTATTGATTGTAATTCAATCTATTTGAAATCAGATGTTAATAAACAAACTGATTTCTTGACTGCCACAATTGACTACTTATTTAATAAACATGTTCCTATTAAGACTCGAGTTTTAAAGTCATAGTTTCGCCCTTGGCTTTCTTCTGACATTCTTAAAGACATGAAAAGGAGAGATGTCTCGTTCCGTCGTTAGAAACATTTTGGATGTACGGAAATGTTTAGTGACTTTAAAGCATCCCGTAACCTTGTTACTAATCTTGTTCGATCCGCTAAACTTATTTATTATAATAACAGATCGTTCCTCAAAGTTTTTTTTGGAAAGAAGTTCGCAATATCGGACGGAATAAGACAAGTATCTCAGTTTCGGACGACAATATAAATTTAGACGAACTGAACCTTAAGTTCTCTACGCCGATTTAACCTCACACCACTAGCCTACGACAGCACAACAAGACCGAGAAAATGCTTTTTCCCTAGCAGTTGTACTGCATAGGAAATGTAGTCTTTTTAATTAAATGCAAGTCTGTTGGAATTGATGATATCCTCGGTATCGGGGTGAAGCTGTGGTTGTATATATAAATTGACTTATTTATCAAGTAATACTATTATTTTAGTGTATTTATGTAAAATTTCATATAAATGTGATTATTAATTCGCGTTTTATCTCTAGTTAAACAGAATCATAATGGCAACTGAGACGATGATGGTGAAAATTGAGCATCGCGCTGTAATTAAATTTCTCACTAAGCAAGGAAAAAGTCAAACAACTATTCGTGAAGAGATGGTGGCTGTTTACCAGGGTTCCGCACCTTCATTATCAACTGTGCAAAAGTGGTCAAGTGAGTTCAAAAGAGGCAGAGAGAGCATTGAAGACGACCCCCGCTCCGGCGCCCCGGCTACTGCTTGTACGGGAGAAAGCATCAAAAACTTGTTCTTGAGGATGCCCGAATAAAGGTGAAGATGATGGCAGAGATCACCAAGCTTTCAATTGGTACCATTCACACCATTCTTCATGACCATCTTAACCTTTCAAAGGTCAGTGCAAGGTGGGTGCCACGAATGCTCACAGCGCCTCAGAAAAAAGTGAGAATCGCATGCTGTAGAGCACTAAACTTTGATATCTAGAAGGACTGTAGGACAACACAATTACTTTTTTTCTTTACAAACAATTTATCGCTTTTTGAATTCCTTGATATTCTCGAGGCTCATGAAGATGAAATACCTCATAATGGATTGGATGTGATAGTCTTACCTCATACTAATGCAAATGAGGATTTGATGGACGAAGACTCAAGGGCTGAGGTTAATCCGATAATAGATAATGTGCCAAAAAGTCAATTACACTCGGAAGTTGTCGTCAACAAACGAAGGAATACTAGAAACTGATACGTCATCAAGTACAGACCCTTGCTGAAGTCAGTATATCAAACGTTCCCGTCTCGAACAACAGGTATCTCCTGCACTACCAGAAGAGTAAAAAGGAACAAAGTTCGGAACAAAAAAAATACTGCAAGGTCTTTCAATTGGATACAAAATGAGCTACTTCAAACCATGGGAGAGTTTGCTGCTATCTTGTGATGCAATTTAGAGCCAGGAGAATCACCACTTGAATACTGCCGTATGTTGCTTGATAACGAGGTCCCAAATTTGTTGGTAAAAAACACAAATCAGTATGCCGCAAACCAAAATCTTGTTCTGAACTGTTCTGAAAATGAAATTTTGATTTTCATCGCTATCCTTTTAATGAGTAGATATGCAGCAGTTCCAAGGAAAAACATGTACTGGCAAAAAGAGCCTGATGCACAAAATGAACTAATATCAAAGGCAATTTCAAGAGATCGCTTCCAGCTTATCATGTCAAATATTCATGCATGTGATAACGATAACTTGAACAAATCGGATCGTTTTGCAAAAATACGGCCATTATTAAATATTTTGAACCCAAACTTTCGTGAATTCGCACCGCATGAAGAATTTCATTCAGTGGATGAATCTATGGTTCCATACTGCGGGGGACATGAATGAACGCAATTCTTCAAAGGTAATAAAAGATTTATATACCCTGTAATCAGCATGTTCCAAATGTAAAAGGATATTTGTATTATTTTCAGGAAAGCCTGTTCGGTTTGGGTTCAAATTCTTGTGTAAATTTATAACATGTAAGGCACAATAATTTAAAAGCTTAAGAATACTATGCAAAATAGTAAAATTATAAAGTGTGTATTCTTAAAAAAATCAAATTAATTTTGTGTACGAGTACATAGATACTCAAATTAACTCCAACCTGTCACACTGTCTCCTCTGAAATACCTAACCCCTCTATACATGCCCCCACTAGCAATTAATTCCCAAATTTCGATCTCAAAACCGGAGCTAAAGATCCCAATTTCATTAGTTCCCACATTATAAATCCCTCATCTAAAAAATTGTCTAATACCACTTCAATTAATTCTGCTTCACCCTCAAGATCTTCGTTCACTAGCCCCATTTTTGACTCTCCCGCAGTTAAAATAACTAAACAAACTTTTTACACAACAGAATGTCGTTATACACTTTCTAGGCTTAGAGAAAAAGACGTACGATAATATACGTCTCCTTCTAACGTATCTACATGACAATTTCGGCTCAGTTTGCTATGAGGGAAACAACTAAAATAAGCGTCATGGTCTCCATACAACTGGAAGTTCTCCCTACTGACCTTACAAGTCAGAGGAATATATATATCAAGTTCCACGGGATTTTCAATATGTCACCCCAAAAAGTCTCAAACGACCTTGCTGAGTAGAGAGTGTTAGAGAAGTTGACGTTATAACAGCTGATTTCAGTAAGGTTTTTGAAAAGATATCTCATAAACTAATCCTGATCAAATTGTCCGTCCTGGGCTTTGAACCCATTTTGCTAAAATGGATATCTTCTTACTTTAGCCACTTCAGAAGTTCCTCAAGGAAGTAACCTAGGTCCACTTCTCTTCATCCTCACTATAAATGAACTTAAAAGGGTAATTCAACACTCAGCACTTTCTCTCTATGCTAACGATACCAAATTTTGTTAACCCACTTACTCAAATCAGGACTCCAGCCGCCTTCAAATAGATCTAAATAGTTTTTCTACCTGGATCAATGTCACAAAATGTCAATCGATTACCCTTTCAAGTAAGTTCAACAAGTCTCCACCCCGAAATCACCTTCTCCACGGCCAATCTATATACCTTGTTGAGTCTATCCACGACCTTGTCATATTATGCGACAGAGAGTTTAATTTCCCCTCGCATATTGATGACATAATTACGAAAGCAAACTCATCACTTGGCTTCGTTAAAAGATGGTCCCAAGAATTTTGCAACCCGTACGTGACCAGATCACTATACATCACTCACGTTCGTCGACTTCTCGAGTACGCTAGCCAAACGTGGTATCCCTTTCAACGAGTTCATGTATCCCGAATTGAGAGCATCCAGCGTCGTTTTCTTCGATTTGATCTTGGAGGTCTACCTTAAAACGATCCTCTAATCTTACCTCCGTATCGGGATGTTTCAAACTCATTAACCTGAATACTCTTGAGGGACGATGGAAAGCAGTGACATTCCTTTCATTCACCGACTCCCCTCAGGTTCCGTCGATTGCTCATCTCTTTACAACTGCATTTTCTTTTACACTAACCCTCGAAATCTACGTTGCCCCGTCTATTTTATCTACCAATCCACCGCACCACATATGGTTCTACCCAACCAATCTCCCGTATGCTGCATAGGGTAAGCTCCAACCATTCCGTTTTCTCTCTCCCTCAAATTCTATCTACAGTAGAGTGTGTCAATCACTTCACAAGGCCAATCCTAGGAAGACTACGCAAAAACATCAATATATATAATTATGCTGGTTCTTTTGAAGAGGAATTCGTTCACGCTGCCAAAACCATTGCTTAAGTATACAGAATGCAGCATTTGTCCCGCCTGTTCCAAAAAAAGGTTTTTTCTGTCCTCCTACAGACCAATTGCACTAACATCCTTTATTTCCAAGATCATTAAAGCGCTGAAACACTTTCAACACAAGAAATATCTCTAAACACTAAAACTTAGTAGCAATAGCTCCACCGGTGGTTTGATTTCATCGAAAAGTGAAACTTAAATGTGGCGAAACCAAGATAGTTGCACTGGATATTTCAAAAGCATTTGATAGAGTTTGGCTCCGGCTTTTTATCGAAAATGTGTGCATTTCTTCAATAAGTACGAGTACATTTCAGAAAATTAAAATCAAATTTTTTTGGACATTTGCAAGTCTCATATTCACAAAATAAATGCCAAAGTGTCTCATGTCTCCAAAATTGTGTTTTTATTTTTTTTATTTTCATGAATGATCTCTGATCTGCTACTTCTTATCTTATCCTTGCTGACGAATGTACCATCTGCTTTGTTTATTCGACCCCATACTCAGGTCCATCCACTTCGAATGTTGAATGGGGCCGGAAGTGTCCGTTCAGCTCATTAAATTTCAACATTAATTGAAACCACAGACTGAATGAATTTAGTGCTTCCAAAACGCAATTCTGTCTGTTGGCGTAAAAGTTAAATTCAAGTATACCCAACAATTATCCCTGAAAGACACTGGCATTGCCGAAACCGAAAACTCTCCTAGTTATGCAATATAACAATTTAAGTTAGAATGACAACATTTTCGATGTCGTCAACAATGCTGCGAAATGTTTAAGTTTCCTCAAGCGATGTACCAAATACTTTTCCTCCTCTGATCTGGCATCAATAAGGCATTTATCTGCCCGAAATTGTAGTACAGTGCTCACATCCGGTCAGGTGCCCAAAACATTCCCTGCACTTGCTAGATATCTGTGTTCGATTTTGACCTGGCTGCCGGTTTTTATTCTCATCATGGGCAGCAGGTATGATGCTGGATTTGACAGCATAAATGGTTTACATATTTGCCACATTAATGCATAGCGTCTTGTGAATAAGTTCGATGAGTTCAAAATGATATTTGAGAACAGTTTAATTGACACTATATGCGTGTCCGAAACCTGTCTTCATCCTAATTGGAATAGTATTTTGTTTTCTCTAAAAGGTTTTAAGAAACCTTACTGGGCTGATTGAACTCACACAATTGGAAGTGGCGTTGTTATTTACGTTAGAAAATATATCAGGTCCAGTCACGTTAAGTGTTCGGATGGCGTTGAATCTTCGGACTACTATTTTATTTTACTTTTTATATGCCTCCTCATATCGCAAATTCTAGTGATATTTCCCCAATTGTGGAAAAAATATCACACCTTGCACCAACGTTTATTCTTTGTAGAGATTCAAACATAAATCTTCTTATTTCATCTTCGAAATCTTTTAAAACATCAATGCACTCTCTTGGGCTCTCTTTTCTAAACGTTACTAATCCTACCGACTTTAAGCCTAACTGTGTTCCGTCTTTATTAGATGTGTTTCTTGCAAGTGATGAAAATATTGTTAAGTCAATTATCTGCCCCCATCTTCTTGTATCATATTCTCATCTTTGCTACCTTCGATTTCCATGTTCATAAAAACTCGTCCCAGTCTATCCAATATCGTGACTTCCGCAATGTAAATGTTGAAAGACTTTTTAGTGACTGTTTGTCTATTGATTGTAATTCAATCTATTTGAAATCAGATGTTAATAAACAAACTGATTTCTTGACTGCCACAATTGACTACTTATTTAATAAACATGTTCCTATTAAGACTCGAGTTTTAAAGTCATAGTTTCGCCCTTGGCTTTCTTCTGACATTCTTAAAGACATGAAAAGGAGAGATGTCTCGTTCCGTCGTTAGAAACATTTTGGATGTACGGAAATGTTTAGTGACTTTAAAGCATCCCGTAACCTTGTTACTAATCTTGTTCGATCCGCTAAACTTATTTATTATAATAACAGATCGTTCCTCAAAGTTTTTGTGGAAAGAAGTTCGCAATATCGGACTGAATAAGACAAGTATCTCAGTTTCGGACGACAATATAAATTTAGACGAGCTGAACCTTAAGTTCTCTACGGCGATTTAACCTCACACCACTAGCCTACGACAGCACAACAAGACCGAGAAAATGCTTTTTCCCTGGCAGTTGTACTGCATAGGAGATGCAGTCTTTTTAATTAAATGCAAGTCTGTTGGACTTGATGATATTCACTCAGACTTTATAAAAATGCTGCTTCGTCTTTTACTTCCCTACATTACCCATATATTTAATATTATCATTATTTCATCTACTTAGCCCTGTGCCTGGAAAAAATCCGAAATCATCCCAATTCCAAAAAAGGTATAAACTCTGAATATAGACCAGTAGCTATCCTTCCCTTTTTATCTAAAGTTTTTGAATGTATTGTAAGCAACCAGATCAAATAATTTACGAGTATAAAAGACAAAAAGCTCCTTAATCCTTTCCAGTCAGTTTGCCGGTCGGGACACAGTTGCACGTCAGCTTTATTAAAAGTTTGTGAAGACATAAGACAGGCAATTGATGTCAATTATACTACTGTGATAACACTACTTGAATTTGCCAAAGCATTTGATTGTGTAAACTCTGAAATACTCTGTGATAAACTAGAAACATTTTTTAACTTCTCTGACACCTCTATTAAACTTATTTATTCATACTTGACTAATCGGTTACAAGCCGTTTTATGTAATAGTAAACTGTCTTCGTTTCTTCCCATTAAAAATGGTGTTCCTCAAAGATCTATTCTTGGTCCATTACTGTTCTCCTTGTTCATTAATGACATACCTTTTCATTTATCTCATCGTCGATTCCACATATATGCTGACGATGTTCAATTATACATTAGGTCTCCTACTGGCATGGTTGAGGACGCAATAGCAAAAATGAATGATAATCTACAATAAATTTTTGAGTGCACTGCACGTAATGGCCTCACTCTGAATCCCATAAAAACAAAAGCGGTGCCAATCGCCAAACATCAACCGAATTTCTCTGATTTTCCTTCTATCCTTTTACACTTGGAATCATGTTTAACAACAAATTAACGTGGAATTCTCACATAAACACTGTAATAAATAAGGTATATGCTTCGCTACGAGGACTATCTATTACTAAAACAATTTTACCTTTTCAAGTTAAGCTAAAATTAGTTAAAGCTCTAATAATCCCAATCATATTCTATGGATGTGAATTGTTTGCCGATCCTGACTTTCTTACACTTCAAGAACTAAAGGTTGCTTTTAACTCAATTGCCCGGTTTGTATTCAATCGTCGTAGGTTTAAGCATATCTCATCGGAAGCTATCCAAATTGTCGGATGTAAGTTGGAAGAAGCAGACACTATAATCTGCAAACATTCAAAACTACCTTACATCGGAATCTTTCAATCTACGAGTACCATCCTAATTTTCTTTCATCGGAACTGTATGCAAATATTATTAAATGTTTTTGAGCTCCCAATAATTATACGAGTACACATAAAGCACAACAGAACTACAAACAAATATTTTAAAAATTCTAAGTCTCTATAATATTGCAGTATATTTTAAATAGATTGTAATTTCAAAATTACATACCTACTTTCTGAGAACTATCGGGTTCCTATACCTTGTTAAAACACTGCTATGTATGTTAACTGAAAGATGAATGATTTCCTCTTTGTCCTGCAAAAAGAGACAAATGTCATTCAAAAGTAAATGACGTCAACATTAATCATGTCACGTAACTCTTTCATTCAAAACGTTTTCTGTACACCTCCTAAGCTCTGAGCATTTGTCTATTGTCACTCAGAAAACAAATAGATTGAATTATAATTTTCCATAGAGCTGTGACACATTTGTTATGATTCTCCAAACACATTTGCGTCAGGGTGTCGACATATTCTAGACAAATCACTTTTACATCACCTCTTCAATATTAGTTACAAGTATTCACTCATCGCCTGTCACTACCATTGTTATTCAAATTTATTTGAAAAAGCGAAAAATGTTCATTAATCATGGTAATCGTTCGTTTTATTTTTTGTTTTTTTTTGAGAGTTTTCATCATACATTTCAAGGAAACTAAACTACTTGTGTTTTTTTTTTGTAAAAAATCGTCCGGCTCGCTACCGGAAATACTTGTTTCTAAAATAGCTCCATATAACTTGTTCCATTTTATATCCTTTGCCGGTACACTTCGTTTGTGAAGGTTATTCTTTGAGGTTTTCGGCAAGGTACTCGTACAAGTGACATCGAACTGAATAACTCTTTGTTACCAAAATAGAGAATTTGAGATTCAGTGCAAAATAAGAAAAAAAATATATTAATAAAGTCAAGCGGTCTAAACAAGACGATAAATAAACATGAACTCAAAATTGCACTATGCCCAAAGACAGAGATTCAGTTAAGCGGTATCATTGCAAGAGGTGCGGTGAAGTGGGCAACGATCGCATGGTACAATGCGACATATGCGATACGTGGTATCACTTTGCATGCGTGGGGGTTAACAGTGATATAGCTGTGGTAAGCTGGAGATATGAGGGATGTAATCTAAGTAGAAACGTAGTTGCAGGAACCAATGCCACGGTTTTTACAGGAGATACGTCAAAACATGTACTAAGACAGGTCAGAAGCAGCTTCTTCGCTAACAATAACAGGAGAACAGCAGCAGGCAAGTACAAGCACGGCAGAAACCACATGAAAACAGCAATCAACAAATACGCCCCGACTTGGAATTAATATACCAAAAAATAACCGTACCCTCGTAATAAATTCTGCGGCAGTATAAACGCAGATGTACTCTGCAAGACCACCGGTACATAAGCAGACGTCGACGTCTTCAGTTGCTACTAGCACAATGTCGTTTCCCTTCAAAACAAACAATACAGACGCATACAATGCCAACACAAATCGAGCACCTTAATGCCCAAATGGATTTACAACTCAAAATGCTAGAGGAACAACAGCAACTTCAACGGGAGTTTATTGGGAAGAAGTATCAAATTCTCTCGCAGTTGAGAATGACCAATCACATGAAATATCTGCCAACAATATGTTATCAGATCTGGATTTAGTCGGTAGACCAACCTCTCCTCAGTTATCAGCAAGGCAAGCTATTCGAAAGGTCTGGCCGCACTTTCACGATGATCCAGCAGAGTAGTTTATCTTTATCAGCAGCTTCGAAACGAGCACTTCTGCAGCTGGTTATACTCATGCGGAGAACTTGAAGCGAAGGCGTGCTTTAAAGGAACAGCTAAAGACCTTATGATAAGTAAGCTAATGATGCCCATTATGGTACCGGAGGTTATCCAGACCTTGAAGATGTGTTTTGGCCGGCGGAACATGTTCTGGAAGGAGTGATAGAGAAGACTTGGAAGCTACCACCACCAAACGATAAATTGGGGTCCATAATTGAACATGAGCTGTGTGTTAAAAATATATGCTCCACCACAGTGGCATGTAAAATGGAAGCATATTTAAACAACCTCATGTTAGTGAAGAAATTGATGGACAAGTTATCTAGCCAGTACAAAATGAATTGGGCCATGCATATAAAGGACGAAAAAATGCCAACAGTTAGAGTCTTCAGTTATTGGATATTGCAAATAGTCAATGCCGCGAGCATCGTCGTGTCCACGTCCCCTTCTAAAAGAAGTGCAAACATAAACTACCATACGGAGGACAGGCCACAAAGTAAAATTAGTTGTTTCGGTTGCGATAGCAGTGGTCACAAAGTGGCAGCGTGCAGCGCTTGATTTACAGATCAAAAAACTTGCTGGCAACAGTGCGTACAACTCACTAATCTGGGTAACTTCAAGAGCAGTAGTTTCAGACATGGCACTGTCCTAGCGGAGCTACTGCCAGGCGATTCAATTCCAACGGATGATATTCCTTCCTTAGTCGACTTTGACATCCCGTATAATATAATATATCCGGAGATTGAGGATTGGGAAAAAAGGCAATAATCAGGTCACATGAAATTGAAATTTTCACAGATGGCTCGAAAACAGAGAAAGAAACAGGGTCTGGTGTGTCTATAAGGCTACCGGACGCAAGCAGTGTCCTCAGGGCGCCTGAGCTAATGCAGATGAGATCGGTATCCGAAAGAGATATCGCTATCTAAGTCGATAGCCAGGCCGCACTCAAGGCATGGTCAGGGGCTGTCGTATAGTGCTCATGCATTATGCAGTCAGAACCGTGTGAGACTGTGCTGGATGCAAGGACACTGTGGTATTAAAGGAAATTAACAAGCGGATGAGCTTGGAAAAAATCGAGGGTTACTCGACAATAGTGAGGTTGCCAACATCAAACTACCCCTTTGCATAGTGAGGGGCACTATCGAGGAAAAAATCACAAAGACTGCCAACCTAAGGTGGTCGAGTCTTGAAGGACACAGGGTATCCAAGACTCTTTGGTCGCATTTTGACGGCAATAGTTCGAAGAAGTTAACAAAATTAAACAGGGATAACCTTAGGACAGTAATAGGGACCCTGACAGGATACTGTCACCTGCGGCAGCACGCAAAGAGACTCAAATTGTCAGACACGGATATCTGCAGATTCTGCGGTGATCTGCAAGCTGTTGAGGACATAACACACATACTGTGTGAATGCAAGGCAATTTCGCGTAGTCGAAGAAAATTTTTAGGGAAATACTTTCTCGGAAATCTAGAGGAAATAGACGGCACGAACTTCAAAAGCCTTTTTGGCTTTTGCAAGAAAATTGGATGTTTCACCAGGGCGATTGTTTAGGTTTTTGCCATTTGAAGACAAATTTTACTGGCTCCACAGGGATCACCATGGGCCCGTTTTGGTGCCTGGTGTTATATTATGGCATATCCACCACACGCCTTTTTAACCTAACCTATTGCCCAGAATAATATTCTTAATTTTGTGACGAACCAAACCTTTTTCTTGAGTAAAGATATTTTTTCATTATGAGTGACGTAAGAGAATGAATACGACATACGAAGTTAGGCAAATACTGTCTGGATAGTGAAAAATAATTTGAACTCCATTTATCGTATAGACTTCCCACCAAGCCTGACACTGAATACGAAATAGGAGATTATTAACATGCAACCATCTAAATACATCTTTGAGAGTGAGGCAGTTGAGACCCAATTGATATCGGCTTGAAGTTCGCCTGGTTCGGTAGACAGATCGTATAGGAGAAGATCTCTTGACAAAGAGCTTTCTATGTCGGCTTGAAGTTTGCCTGGTTCGGTAGACAGATCGTATAGGAGAAGATCTCTTGAAAAGAGAGTTCTACTCATTCTTTGAGGTATTTGCACAGGATTGAGTAAAGAAGTGGATGTAGGCCATAATCCAGTACGCTTGTCATAATTCGACTCACTAATTAGAAAATCACATAAGAATGTTTGCCTTCCATTCTAATCATTTAGGTATTTGTAAAGCAAAGCCCTCGTGAACCTCTGTATCAAGAAGATCCTATACTCGTTTGTATGTATACATTTTTGGAATGTTCATCGAGTACCGGCAAGTATTATCATGTATTTTTCGATTGTATACTCTTATCTTGAGTTTAGATAGATACCAAGGCGAATATTACTGATTGAGTTGCATTGGTATGCATCCAGACACTGAATGAATCTAAGGTTGATACCAATAATCAATTTCTAAATAAATCGAAGACACATGATGAAGACTAATATCAACTGCATTGTGGTGAATCCTAGAGGTGTTTAATGTCTCGAATGACTACATACTCGTATTATAATGCTTTTACAAATATGTTTCTCATTTGTTTTTGTCCATGGGGTGGCCGTAGTGTAGTGGTACTAGCAATCGCTTCTCAGTCGGAGGGTCAAGGTTCGAATCCTACTCATGGCAAGTTTTTCAATTGTGTAACTGGAACTCAGTCAGAAAAATCTGCGTATGAACGCATAACATTTACATGTAGATTTGGCTGCTGTAGAGTTTCAAACACAATACAAGCGTAAAAATTGATAACCTTCGAATCATTCCGAGTGAAGAAAAAAAAACTCTCCGTCCTATTCGGACTCCCACCCCCGGAAAGCTAATATCGAAACTAAAAATACCTGAGTTTCAAACCACTACATCACAACGATGTTTTCCTTTGTCCTCCTTCTATCTTTCAGCCCGCACCATGGCAACAGTAAAAGGGTATAATAACCCCCTAGGCGCGCGTAAATTATAAAAAAAAGAGTCATCTCACGTTGAACCGATCGGCAGCTAGCTGTTACACTTAAACCTGAATACGGCTGATCTCACTTTGTCGAGTTCTGGTGAAAGGAATTGATAATTATCATCGCCAAGTTTCAACAGTGGAATATTGATCGTCATTGCTGTTTAACAGATTGCAAAAATGGTTGTTCTACGAGTATAGTAAAGGGTTTTCCAATAGGGACTTGACAAGTTTGAATTTAATTTGTGAACGCACTCTTTCACTAATCATCAAACTGTCACTGTCAATTTATTCAGTAAACTCAGCGCTTTTATCATGGTAAAGTACACGAATAAGCAATGTCTGCAAACTATACAAATTTTCTACCGAAATTCGGAGTCGATGACTGCAACTTTAAGAGCGTTAACTCCAATTTTCGGTCGTAATTCTCGCCCTAGTAGACAGGCAATAACAAGTTTAGTGCAAAAATTTGAGTCTACGTATTCTACGGGTTGGTCGAAGTGTCGAAAATATCGCTGCTGTTCAGGCGTCCATAGCATACGATCCAAATCAGTCAATTCCACGGCGTTCTCAAGAATTGGGCATCGCTCAGACCACATTCTGACGTATTTTGCGTAAGGATATTGGTTTACACCCATACAAGATCAAGCTGACTCAAGAATTGAAGCCGATGGACCATTTCAAGCGACGTACGTTCTCCGATTGGGTTCTGGAGAAGATGCGCCAAGATGATGAATTTCATCGCAAAATCATCTTCAGTGACGAAGCTCATTTTTGGCCCAATGGGTTCGTCAATAAGCAAAATATGCGTTATTGGTCGGGTGAAAATCCACATGTGCTTCATGAATCACCACTTCATCCACAAAAAATAACTGTTTGGTGCGGTTTGCATGCCGACGGCGTTATGGGGCCATATTTTTTCGTCGACGATAACGATCGTCACGTTACTGTGAATGGTTAGCGTTATCGCGCCATGATCACCGATTATTTTTAGCCCGAATTGGAAGATATGAACTTGGACGGCATGTGGTTTCAACAGGATGATGCTACATGCCACACAGCACACGCTACAATCGATTTATTGAAGGGTAAGTATGGTGAGCGTGTTATCTCAAGAAATGGGCCAGTCGATTGGACGCCTCGTTCGTGCGATTAACGCCGCTTGACTATTTTCTGTGGGGCTACGTTCAGTCATTGGTTTATGCCAACACGCCGACGACGTTGGCAGAGCTCAGAGCCAACATTGAACGCGAAGTAGCGGCCGTTTCGGCCGAAATGTGTGGCCGAGTCGTTGAAAATTGGGTCCAAAGAATCGACCGCTACAAACATGCGCACGGTGGCCATATGAACGAAGTCGAGTCACATACATAAATGTTTTGATTGTACTTCAAGCCGATAATAAAGTTTTTGAAATATCTCAAATGATTGGCGTTTTATTTAAAAAAAAACTTGTCAAGTCCTTATTGGAAAACCCTATATATCGTCAGAACTCATTGCGAAACTACCATTAGTTGCCCTTGTTCTAGCTTCTGTTAAAATTTCCGTATGTCTTTCCTTTTTTTTTTAAAGAACATAACACTCAAGTGGGTAAGAATATACTTAAAGGGCCTGAGCATGTGTTAAGTTTTTTTTTGGAAAATGGGATAGAGAGAAAAAGAAAGATGTTTGGGCTCAGTGGTTATTTCGCTCCATGGGTGACATCCAACATTTAATGAGACTACATTTTTAGTTTAGGTTGGCTTGTTGTTGATTTCTAGTCAATTACTCATATTGCATGATTTTCGCTAATTGAAAAAATAAATATGTCTTTCAGGCGAGGCTGGGATTCGAACACCGAACCTTTCGATTTGGAAGCCAGTCCACTACGACTTGAGCTGACTCAACTTAAAGACATCATTGAATTAAATTTTCTAACGTTGGTCAGTAGCAGAGCTTTATTCTTAAGTGTAAACTGTTTCGGACTAAACATGTTCAGTGGAAAATGGCTAAGAAGTTTTATAAAGAAGCAAAACACAGGACGTGTCATCAAGGAAGAAAATTTTGGTTATCTATGTAGCTATGTTATGAATCCTAAACTTGCCGAAATGGGTGCGTCCTATGGGTCACGCCAACAACTTCGTGATAAAGAGATGGCTTTGGATATTTCATATCCTACTAAAAGTAAAGGCAATTTAATCCAAAAATGATTATGAAACAGGTGAAGTTTGAAAGGTTTTGGTAAAGATAAAAATAGAAAGTGTGACAGCTTATCTCCCATATCCGCTTAGCAAGAACGAGTTGAATACATACTTGGAGTGAATTGGAAAAAGGTTACAGTACTTTAGCCAAAAGTTTCAATTAATGATCTAAGCTGAATATATGTGTTTTAATATGTACGTAATCGGTGTACAGACTTCAGTTTGTTTTGAATATTAGCCCTTCGTTGGTGTCCAGTAACTCTTTTTCAGTCTTTTTTTGATCGTAACTTTAACTTAACCGTGGTTAACGTAAATTTAACCATGGTTTGGGTTTTAAAATAAAATAACCTTTAGTCTGATGTTTCAGTGATGAATCTCTTATAGACACCTTAAAATATAAATATATGACAAAATTTTAATTTTAGATTTTCAGTATGAGTCTAAGAACTGCCATATCTGGAAGTCAAATTGGAAAATTATACATCAAGATACTCTATTTAAATTTTCTACAGAACGTCTATTAGTGCCTTAGGTTAGGTAAGAGTGGGTATTTGGTTTTACTCCTTTTGAGATTTCCTCCAATAATCTCTGGCGCTTGGAGGAGTTCTTTAGCGTTTTGGGAGCAGTGGGTAATCCGTACTTAAGGATGTTGTTAGTCCACTCTATTTTTGTCTTTATGTCCACACTTCCCTCAGCCTTCGGAGCCTCCGATGGTTTTAATATTGTGAAAAGCATTTCGTTGTCTGATATAGAGTGCCTTGGATGGGGCTTGCCGACGCTGCTGAGCCCCTAATTCCTCCTTTGAGCAATTTTAGTAGAAGTGGGGGACGTGATAAGACCCTGGCTTGCACAGTCTTACCATTCCTTGAAGGCTTGGGTTTTGTTGCGATTACCTTTAGAGGATGGTGTACCATGGCCTGCCATAGTTTTAGCTCCGTTCCACAATGCAGGAGCTTTATCACTCGCACTTATTCAATCTTAAATCAACGCGTACCCTTGGTAAATTTATTATTTATTTATTTTCAAGGGATCGACACAAATGAATTCGTAAAGTCCAGGATTTTACGCCGGGGTACTATGCCCATGTGGTGTTTGTCAACAAGCACGCGGTGTACCGAGTTCCCATGTGGTCCTCCATCTAGGTACTTACGGCACCCACACTGCTTGATTTCTTTGATCAAGTGGGAACCGATGCTTTCAATGTGGCGAAGCCGTTCACATCCTTGGTAAATGAATTGCGTGGTCTAGGTGCAATCTCTGGTAGGGAAATCAACTTTCGCTCTAATATAAATGATATCATAAAAATACCTACTACGCTCTTGGCTTTAAGGAGTTCCCCAACCCTTATGTCACTATATAAATCCTTTTACATTTGTCCCTACTTTTTGTACCACACACATTCTCCGAAAGAAGCTGTAAAACGCAGGTTTCTCCACTTCGCCTAATACAGAGAGTATCTGCTCATCACATACTAGCTGGTAACATTGTTAGGCCCTCTTTATTAAGTTTGTGACCCTCTTTCGACTCAACTTCACCAAACAAATTACGGTTACCTTGAATCAATGATCTAGAGTGATATGGGAAGTCAATGATGTCAATCTGTTCGTCTTCCAACTCATCAACCTGTCACTAAAAAAAAGTCCTTTACTTTATTTAGGACTATCGTTCTCCTCCTCCCAATCCTTGGTTATAATCATAATATAGTTTTAAGTGAATTTTAGTTTTAGGTCTAGACCTGTACTGGGTTGGCCCGAGCCTGAAACCAAATCAAATCAAATGCTGTGATATTTACGTGTTTTTTTTTGCTTTTTTTATTATGTTAAGATTCTGTACGTAAGTATCGTTCACGAAGATTGATGTGGGAGTAAATATGATATCGCGGAGCTATTTCCTCTGAGTCCAAATCTGATTTAGTTGGTAGGTGCTCGTGTCGTCTCAACTAGGCACCTCATCACTTGTTTAACTTTTATAAATTACAAGCTGGTACTTGACGCGTTGTTGCCGCAGAAGAAATAATTGTGGAAATTTCGTATAAAATTTGAAGAGTTATCTTGTTTGAAACTTTTGTTGAATTAGGAATGATAGAAAAGAATATTTATTTTGTTATCAATAATGAATACATTTATTGAAATCATATATTTCATACACATACAAGGTTGCGCAAAATTAATCCTCCAATTTTATTTTTGAATTACTTTTTTACTAAATAAGAAAAAATAATTTTGAGTGATGGAAATCCTTATTGTTTCTGTTAAGTAGAAAAGATGATAGTAGCTGCCGCCGGTGTTGATACACATTTGCTCCCACTTTATCGCTTTTTCCACGTTAGCCACCACTAAATTAAAATTAAAATTAACTGATGCACTGTTTGCACTTTGTACGGGAACATATGTAAGTCTTTCACTAAAATTCTCTGTAGGGTCCGTCTGGTGATGCCCAATTGCGTGGCCCGTCGTCCTGTTGATGTTTCTTCCTTCTTAGCGACATCGGCAACCACAGCCGCGATATTCTCAGCTGAACAACCAGTCCGGTGGCGGCCACGCTCAGCATGGTCCCCTGTTGTTCCATTCTGTGCGAGTCGAGTAGCTAAGCGCCGGTATGTTTGCCCAGTTGGCTCGATACGATTAGGAAATTGACGTCGAAATTCACGCTGCGCTAACACCACCGACCGATTATTAGTATATTATTGACAGGCGCATCAAAGAAGAACAGACCACCTCTGCAATTTGACACAGCATATGCCTATAATCTTCGCGCAAGCGCCCAATATCAATGTGACAAAGTTTCAACTCAATCGGGCAAATGATACGCTAACGCATAAAATACAGTACAAAACAAACAAACATTGATTTTTATATATTAGATATATTTTATGCATAGCACAAGTGGATGTACAAATGCCTGCCGACTCCGGATGGCGGGAGAGTTAAAAAATTTTTCATGAACAGAAGGTTTCACGTTTGGAGGTTTGCTACTGCCCGCCGAAATGATAACGTCAAAAAAAAAAAATCGATCACTTATTCGATTTTTTTATCATTCGGCCGAGTTTTGAAATTGCTAAGAAACCTATTAAATACAGTAAATAAAAAATGTCACTATGAAAATTTCTGTGAAACAAATAAAAGTCAAATCAGATCACATTTTTCATAAATACCGTTAACTTTCCACAGTGGAACCATTAGACTGCTGATTTGATAATTTGCTTTTTATACATAGCAAGCAGTCATTTAAATTGATAGTTGCAAACGATCATTATCATCATAAACTGTACACTTTCCAGCTCACTAAAAAAGCGACATTCGAAAAGGTATTCGGAAAGGTTCTACAACATTCAATTGCAGCATTCAGTTCTCAGGCCCATATTTCTATAAATAGTCGATTCTACGATTCCGTCAGAAACCCAAGACATCCATTCTCACCAATCTACTCGTATTGTGAGCCAAAGCATTTGAAGTGTTTCTGCATACTGTAATCGTATTGGTTGGGTTATATCCGTTCTGGTAGTCAATAAAGGATGGAGACAAAAAGTTGCAAAAACAAAAGTATGCGACAATTCTACTAGTACTAGTTCACCACAATATTAACAAACAATGAAGTTTTTGATTATGATTTCATGAACGCTGATATTTTGTTTTCGTGTGTTATTTTTACTCACGAGTAGATACATACTCTGTTTTCACATCCGCACCGAGACGTGTTCGAATCCGGTATTTTTTATCCTGAATTGGAGCATCTGCGAGGAGTATATGCTACCGTATGTGCTAACCGCCATCCATCCATTCACTATTCCATATCAACATATCCCCATAACCCTACGAGTATATCCTCATATCCACCACATTCAAAATGCAGATGTAGCATTGTTCCCCGATCCACACGAGACCCAGTCAGAGTTTTGCTTTGTGAACGTAAAACAATGGAACCACACACCATACTGTGTATCGCTGAGTTGGGCTATAAATTTTCAGATAAAAGTTAAATAAAAACAAAAAATTCACAAATAAAAATCACATTGAAATAATCTTAACATTCGCCCTTAGGATAGAGACTACTCGTATGTCGGAGTAGTTTGGGATACATTTTTTCATATTGCCAGTGTTACTAGCGAATTTTCTTTTATTTCCTTCGGTTTTACAGCTAAAATATGCGGGAAACCCAAAACATTATGAGAGTTGAGCTGAGTATGGCAAGGCGAAACTCAAGCAAAAATTATCATTTCAAAAAAAAAAAATTCTTACATTTCTGGAAAAGGAATAGGAAAGAGAAACCAACGAGTGTGCGAAATTGTGACAAAGTTGGTTTCTTTTCTTGATTATGGTGCTGACGGATTGCTTGAAATTGCTTTTCACTTGAAGCATGCACTGGATTTCACAAAATGGATTTATTGCCACCGAGGAGAAAAAAACGGAACATAAGTCATCAAGGATGTTGTTATGATGGGGATTTTCAACTTAGTTTCAAATGCCGTTGAATATGAATATGAATTAAATAGGTGAGTTCCATAAGAAAGATTTATTTTGAAATATTACGAATATCTCTCGTCTTAATGTAATACGAGTACATACATATATTCAACTGTGAAATTATACAATTGTTGAGATTATACAACAAGCCACAGAGTTGTTCTGTTTAAAGCACCGACTAAGTAGCGTCAGTCGGATTATTAGTTTGCAAAAATATATATACCTTCCATCTTGTAACGTATTATAACTATGCCTATACCCTCATGTACTATATTATGATCGCTTGTGTTATGATCGCACGATTACTTTTAGTTGTATTGTACTTATAATTAGCTATTAAGCGAGTCAGTCGCAAATTGAATTCTCAATAATCAATAACTGACATTAAACGTTATAAGTCTTAAGAGCTGAACACTGTAGTAGCCACTTAAACAAGGGCTTGCTTTACCCTTTATTTTTCCTCTTAAAAATGACTTTTTAAAAGTCAAGTCGATTTATCTAACCAAAGGTTAATAAGCAATTTGTCTAGGCATAAATCAGTTGAAGACGACTTATTGTTTACTATACTTCCGATGAGATCGAAACAAAATAGTGAAGTTGGCTAACAGATCGTTGTTTATAGTAGAAAATGTCAAATGACTTAGCTAAAACATCCACTAGATTCTTTATATTAAGAGCCCCCATTTCTTCGTTTTACCAAAATGAAATTAAAGCCAGAAGTTATAATTTCTCCCATTACATTTGTCTATAACTCTAAAGCAGGGATTCCTAAAATGGTCGATATCGACCCCTTGGGGTCGAAATCGGTTTCCCAGGGGTCAAAATAAATGAAAACTGATTGTGAGGGTCGACGAAGTATCATTGTTGTAGTTTTAAAAAACTCAACAAGTCGATAAGCGTGCACAAGGTCGAACAAGATAAAAAAAATCGGCAAGTCAATATGCGTAGACAAGTTCGTGGAAGATAATGTGTTCGAGCGTACAAGTCTTTCAGACACGTTTTGACTTACTCTCTATTTGACGCATATACATGATTTAAAACGAACGAAATCTTGATCAAGTTCAAGTCCAAACATGCTCCTGATATTTTACTATACAAGTATAACAAACTTGCACTTAGGTTGAAAGTACCATTAGCGTTTTGAAATTCGTTGGAACTTGAATATCAATGATAATATACTCATCTACTAATTTATTTCAAGCGATTACAAAGTGATTATATAGCTGCTATATAATGTGATTGAAAAAAAATGTAAAAAATCCTTAGTTACCTACGACCGTTAATAGCGTAACCATACATTTCTGCAGTTTATGAAAAAGTAACATGGTAAGTACCAAAAAAACGTTTTAATATTTTTCTAAGTATTTTTTGAAATTACTTTAGAAAAGTTGTTACCTAAAATTATAAATGTTTAGTTCTATGATGGCAGACACGAAAAAAAAATTCTGACAATACAGTTTGGACTACTTGCCGATGAGTTTCATATGTGAAAAACTATTCAGTAACGATGCCATGAAGCCTTCAAAATGGAGGAGAACTTATCAAGAATACATGCTGACAAAAAAAGTAAGCCATTGTCCTTCTTTCAAGTACTTACAGAAAAACTAGAGAATGGGCCATCCATAAGACCGATGTTTACGTCATCATCTATGCAAGATGTCGATGGTTTACAAGAGTCTTATAATATATCTTTACTAATAACGAAGTCGGGGAAACTCGATACAATTGGGGAGCGGCTTACTTTATCAGCCATTGCGGAGGTCCTCAACAATGTATTGCACAAGCCCGCACATGATGTTATTAAGAGAATTCCTTTGAGCAACAGACACCATTCAGAGACGAATACACGAGATGGGTCGCGACGTGGAAAACATTTTATGCAATTTCTTACAGACCAACAGATTATCTCTCCAGTTGGAAGAATTTACATTAGCCGGCAATGAAGCTCTGTTGTTAGGATATGTTCGATGATGAAGGATGAAAATATGTGCCAAGAACTGCTTTTTGATACTTATTTAGAGACTGATACCAGAGGAGAATCGATTTTTCAGGCCGTGGAAGAAGAACATTTGTTTCTGTTGCGACTGATGGTGCACCATCGATGGTAGGTCGTCATCGTGGTTCTATAGCCCACTTAAAGCGACATTTACTGCGTCATTCAGAGAAAGCATTTAGTAGCAAAAAATTTGATTCCTATATTGCATCAATCTTTACAATATGCTATAAATGCTGTCAACAAGGTTCGAAGCAGTTTTTTGAACTCTCGGTTTGTTCAGCTATGTGAGGAAAACGATGTTATACTCGGTTATTTTTGCAAGAGGCTCTTGCTTAGCAAGATTTTCAGCTATTTTTGAATCTGTGTTGGAGTATTTACAAGAAAAAGATCCGAATTTGAAAGAAAATCTGGACAATTGTGCAACAGATATTTATCACTTGACCGATACGAGTATCTTTGGGATTTTCAACAAAGTTTATTTGCAGCTGCAGGGTGACGATCTCAACTTGATTAAAATAAAATCAATAATATCGGTCTTTGTGGGTAAACTCATTCTTTATAAACAAAATTTAAGTAGAAAATAATATTCACAGTTTTCGCATTTGTCAAAATTACCAGAAATGCTTCAAGACGATATTATTTTATCATATGTCACTCAGTTGGACGCATTAAACAAGGATTTTACTAAAAGGTATGACGATCTCTTAAATTTACAAAAATTTTATGGGTAATAAATCCGTACAATACCACAGACAAGGAAGAAGCCAAAGTGATAATCCAAAAAGAGTTGATTATGAGGAGGTTAAGCAGAATTTCAACCAAGACTATCAGAAGTTCTGGTTGCAACGCAACATTGAAACACAGTAACCTGCATTGTGGAACATTGCTGAAAAATACCTTATCGCTTTTCCATCATCATACCTAGTCGAAAAACTCTTCAGTGTGGTTACAAACATTTTGAAAAAAACAAAAAAACCGTTAACTTACCAATATTGAACCGGATTTATCTAGATTGGTAGAAAGTCACCAAGCTCATCCATCACACTGAATTTTTTATATTTTTTTTTGTTTTACTATTTTAAAGTTTTTTTTTCAAAAAATAATTACCTACTTAAGTATTTTCACTTAATTTGTATTAATACTTATTAACTATACTTGATACTTACTGAATTCGATGCCGTTGTTTTTTAATAATTTTTTTCCATTTTAAGTCATTTGTTAATAAAATTGCACCTACCTCCTAAACGGGCGAGATAGACCCCTCTATCATAGCAAAACATGCTTTTTTGACCCCTCTATAAAAAACCGTTATCAATTTTTGGCGCCAAATTTATAATGACAAATCCTGAAAGAAATCTTACGCGTATATAAAAGTTTCTCATTCTGCCATCATACGAAGTCGACACAAATTAACCAGGCGGACAACGCATTGAATGGGAAACACTAAGCCCTGTTTCTGCCTTGACTTTCCTGTCAATAAATGTTTTTTCTTACAAATCATAAGAGTCTTTTTCACAAACTTACAAGTACACCCTAATTTTTGTATTTTAAAGAACTCAAACACTGTAGGATTTATTGTCGAACGCACTTCCACCCTGTAGATATGTATGCACTTAGAAGGGACTATCAATGCCATCTCTTTCAGCAGCATATATTCTACATTTGATCGGAACAGACGCAGCGTGATCAAGTACAATATTTTAAATTTTTTATTATTTTCTCACATAGCCGCAATTGCTGTCGGATTTTTTTTTTCATAATAAGCGCGTGCCCAAGTGGTTTTAAGTAATCTTAAAATATTTGCACACAGCGCTAACGAATTAATGTTAGGGAGGAAAAAAAGGGAGATATCAATGTACTCGTACGTTGGTCTTAAATACGTGCGATCTATAATGACTAGGAAATAAAGAGCTCGTCAGGGCATTCCATAAGTGAATTGTACGGCTTAGGACCGAATCACGATATTCCAGAGCACGTCTGAAAGTTGGCTGGAGAGTATACTGATGAGCATTCATAACGAGACGGGTGGTTTTATCGGATGGTTTTAAATTTTGCCTAGCAAGTGCAAAGTGATCCTGGGGCACCTGACTTTATGTGGGTGTTGTACTCCAATCTTGGGCGGATAAAAGCCTTACATATTAATGATAGATTGAGGAGGGAAGTATTTCTTACATCGTTTGAGGAAAACTAGACATTTCGAAGCATTTTTGGCGAATATGTTGTCATACTAAAATAAGCTTTTTCAAGCTCAAATCCAGTTGATCAGTTGAAGAACTATGAATCTGGTATCTGGTTGCAGTTTCCCATTCTACGTCTGAAATCAAAAAGAATTTTGTTTTTTTTTTCGTTGAAATTTTCTTTTTTTCCCCCCTGTCCTACTCGTTTAAAAGTTTCGTAAGAAAAAAGAAATACAAAAGTTACCCAAAATCAAAATTAAATAAAACAAGACTTACAGACTGCTTCTATAAGAAGAACTACCTACCGCCAAGCAAACAAACAAAGAATACTCGTAATTTGAACAAAATATTTATTTAGTGGTAAATATTCGCTTTTCAACTCAACTCCAACATGTCGACTTTGATGTTTTGAAATAAACTAAACAACAATAGCAACAGAAATGGTAATAATTCACGAACCTGTCTACATGGTCCTGATGCTCTGATGAACTGTCATGTCGTCTATCTAGTCAAATTCTTTGGAAACACTCCTGTCGATAAGCCCAAGGACATTGAAGTTGTCAAGAATGCCATTCGGAAATTACAATTTGCGCTCTAAATTAAAAGACCGAAAATGGAGCTCAGGACAAATTAAAAGAAGTCGAAATAACAATAAGTGTCGATGGAGCAGCTATTCAAGAACCAAGAACACAAAAAATTCTACATTAATTCTTGCTGTACAATATCTCCTGTTGTGCGGATGAGAAGAACGTGGAAAAGTTTTTCAATTTTATCGCAAAAAACGTCCTTAATTTAACTCAACCAAAAACGACGCCCTTAGTAAATATACTTGTATTCCATAAGGGTGATGATGGAGCAGAAGCATGAATGTTTTGTATTTATTTCAAGTAAGCTTCCCTCTTATATAACGCTTACTATTGGTCTAGCATTCGATTTGGCTTACAAAAAATTCGTAAACAATACACTAAATGCCTCAGCCAAGTATCAGCCACAGGTTAAAGAACTGGGAAAGAAACTAGGTATTTACAAGTAACGTCTTACCGAACATTGTATCTGTCCGTACGGAATAACATAGATATATAGAATTACGTCCGTACTGAATAACTTAAATGGAACTAACTAAAACTAAGTCCACTTTTTGGCTTCTTGTCACTTCCTCCTCCTGTTTCTGTCTAATAAGACAATCTAATAAACTCATAAAACTAACCAAAATTACCTAATCGTTGTCTTTAATTAAACGAACGTCAAAAAGGCTTGAGTTCTATCTTTTCAGTATCAAAACCTGAGCTAGAAAGGATGCTAAGTCGATTAGGAATCAAAGATATACTCGAAGAGCCAAGCGAATGCAACAATCCAGTTGCAAGTGTTAACAATTCCAACGAGAAAAACGTAAACCTAATTGAGACCTCAAGAAAACCGTCATTACCAGTGGTGCCGCCACGTAATTTAAACAACCAAATAACCGATGTATTCGGATAATAAAATGGGAGAATTCGGATAGTGATTTTGATCCACGAGCTGAAGAGTATATGTTAACAGTAGTAGTGGTAGTGGTAGTACGAGTAAAATAAACAACAGAGATGAATAGATGCATCCTGAATACAGGTCCACCGTCTTTACTGGCTCCACCACCTAAAGCCGGGTCGCGAAGGAATCCATTCATCAAGATTTATTTGGTTCGACGCCAAATAATAAATATGTAAATATTGTATGTAAATGCGCCCAATGTCTTTGACGGCTCTCTAAAATCGAAAATGGTTGATGACTTTTTGTTGGAAAGTTTGGATCCTTTGAGAAACTAACTAGAATAGATAAATGCCAGAAGGAATTAAAAACGTTAAAAGCGGAAAATTGGCTAAATGATATTTTTAATGCTATTATTTTGTTTAAATTGATATAAGTAAAGTAATAGAGCTATAAATAAATAAAATAAATAGCTAGATACCTTGAATTGAATGTTCCGATAAGTAATTTCTAACCAACTGAGGCAGAGATTCGTTGATTCTAAATGCATTTTCGACAAAATAGCTTGATGTCAAGCTCTATCAATTGCCAACTCGTATGTACGCTTTGGTTCCACTTTTCAGTGCGGCAAGCCATCAAATAACCAGTGGAGTTGTTGCTCCGAAAACTGTATTGCTAGTCATTGAGAAATTTCAACTGCAATGGATATGTATTAGGACAAAGAAGCAAATTCGTCTCTTTTAGCGACGGGCTGGTCAAATGCCGTTTTCCATCAACGCGCAATAGATCTCTGTAAAGCTGTGTGTAAGATTGATGAAAAAGCTTTCGCAGTGGTTTTACCACCAAGGAAGAACACCTCTTCAGAAAAGGGGGAGATATACCATCTAGACCAGACGATTTGTGCATACTAAGGTCTTTAAGTATTCTTGTTCCTACACGAGAGAAAAGGCAGATTCGTCCCATTGAAGATTCGACGCACACAAGTGTATATGAAGGCATGACACAATCTGGAAATGTTGAACTGGCTGCGAAATGCCAGCGTACACATTTGCCTGGTCCACAAAGCTGACAACTGGAATGCCATTATAAATGAGCGTTGGGGTAGAGGACGAGGCAGAATTTTTGATGTTGTTGAGAAATGGTAGTTTTTACTACCTTTGGAACATAGTAGAATTTTTGAATCAGTTTTTGGTGATATTCACATTGCGCATGTTTCAAAAAGGCGTTGTAGTCATTTCTAGGTCGTTTAAGCTTTTCTCGGTTTTCTTCCTTCGCGAAAAAATTGTTCTTCATTCCTAACAACCCCTTTACAGCACGAGTCGTAGCACGCCTTTTCTTTTGGTTTGATATCATATCAGCAGCGGCCTCCCAGTCGTAATGGAGGAAACATAACGATCAGTTTCGATTCCTAAAGAAGTTGTTAAGTCCGTTTCAATTGGCTTTCTCGTATTGCCATACGGTTCTTTACGTTATCTTATTTCTAACTATGTGGTCAGTGTACAAGTTTGGTAAGCTCCATCATTACGCACATAAATGACATGGCCACGGTGAAAAAAGAATAATGGTACTAGCTCATAGCCAGGTAGCTTTAGGTCTGAGTGTTCTGAGAGGTGTGGGCGGTGATGTACCTGTGTTTCTTTAAGTTCCAAAACAATTTATTTATGCAGAAAATTGATTAACTTTTAACCCGCGTATATTTGCAACATCTGTTCTGAATTCCCGAGTCATTACTACAAACAAACACAAAATACGTTTTTTTTGGCGCAGAAAGCAGCAAGGTATATTTTACGAGTGCACTGGTATATTGCGTGTTCGCTTGTAGGAAGTCAATTCGGCACTTGAGCTGAGTATCTGGATATTATTCTGAGGAATACATATTTTGTGAATACTTTGTGCCTCAATACATTGAATCGAAAATTGTTAAAGTGCTGTCAGGTTTATGCTTGTGCAAAAGAATATTAGGACAGGGTAACTGCAACTAAAAGAAGCCTTTTTGATTTACAACAATTTAGATTACATAAGTATGTCACCGCTGCTTTCAACGGAAGATATAAATGACTGCTCAAGAGGACGCTGACAAATCTCCCTTTCCTTGAGTTTCATGCCAAATATGAACTCGATTTTCTATTGTTCAGTCATGTCATCGGCCAGAGAGCCTGCAATGAACTAAGTGTAGTCGCAACGTATAGCTATGAACTCATTTTAGGGTCAGGTGCTGGCGTCTTCCTTTAATTCGTCAACCTATGTCCTTGATCCTCGTTAGGCAGAAACACATCTGCCTACCAAGGAGCAACAGACGATATTCAAATGACTGCGCCTAAGATTTTGCTCAATCGTCAAAGACAGTTGTCAGAAAAACTACATGCTGAGCTAGTTTTAATTTTTTTTCGATAATGCCTTAATGATCCTATATGGTCTCGATTGCTAATCTACTGATGGCTTATATTTTTTGCTAATGATATTTCTACAAAAATGGACGCACTTTGTAGGGTACTCTTTTTAATTCTAAGTATCCTTGTGATTATCCGTAATTGCAGAACTATGCTAACTAATGAGTTACAGATAGCTGATCGAGCTCACATTTCAATCGGGTGAAACCTATTTAATTTGTTGGCAGTGAATGGCCAGTGAATGGCCAGTGAATGGGCAACAATGCTTCAACGTAGACGGATCTTGCGTCAAAGCCGACAAGTTAAAGACGCAAACCAGGTCAAGTTTTCAAATTCAAGTCCCAACTTTCCCGGACAGCAAATCTGTTTTGCTGCATACCATATGTATGTGTGCTAAGCAAAGATTTTTGATTGACCATTATTTCTTATGTTTTGTGTGCCCTTATTCATATAACATACACTAATGGTGTCCAATGGTCAATGCCAAAGTAAAAAGGGTTCTAGTGGGCCTTAATAGGGTACTGGAAAACTGATAATTGCATCCGAAATATCGTTTCCCTAAAAATACAGACTAGACAACCTTTCCTACCACATGAGCTCAGGTAAGGAATAATTCTATCAGCTTTACTTTACATGTGAAACTGGATATGGTTGACTTAACAAAACTCTCACAGGAAATATGAGATAGATATCAAATGAAACAAAGTGTGTTCAAATTTGTTTGGTATTCAACTTTTTTAAGATCTGTTACAACTTTATTTGGTCGCCTCTCAAATCTTAAAGGAACTGAAAACCCAAAAAGATCCTCGAACGTAATGAAGCATAAACAGAAAATGAACTCTAATTACCCATAATTGATCGGAACCCATCAATCCCAAGGGAATTCAGAACTCAGACTGCCAAACTAAAATCCGAATCTGGAGAAAAAAACTCGCACCATCAAAAAGGAAAGTTTCAAAAATAGGAAAAAAAAATGCAACCTCTTCGTTTTCTGTTCAAGCGAAACCATTTCCGGAAAAATATAACGCAAATGGAAACTCAAAAGACACCGATTAAATGCGGTTTCAATTTTTTAAATGGTAAATTCTTATCCCTCTATAAATCGCAGTCAGAAAACCGAAAACCTATGCATCTCTTCTGTACAGGGAGCCATTCGTCCTGGGAATGAACGACCTTCATAATAGATGGAAGCTTTCAGCAACCGTAATTTGATAGGTATTCCTTTTAGCCATTTCAATGGGAACCTAACGCTACCATAAACCTTAATGCTTCTGGTGCTAGTGTGGTTTGGTTAAAGTCATTTTCGGATTGAGTTCTGAGACCATCATCCATGCTCTGAAGAATATCCAACGATGATTACTCATCTCTAGGCATGAGTGATTCTGCTTCAATATCTGATTCCGGTTTTCCTTTATTAATTCCGGGTCTCTTCGATGCAAGGATTTTTTCCTTGCAAAGTCTTTTTTTTTTAATTGTTCGCCATCAGGAAATGTAGAATGGTTAGAAACGCTTCTATTGTTTCTTTTTTTTCTTTTGGTTTTATTTTATTTATTTGTGATATATTCCCTGTTTTGGGAACGTGGTTGCCACGAGTAATAAAAGAAATACTAAGTCCTTGACTGAGGAAGCAAGAACCATCAAATTGGCTTTTGCTTTAAATGAAACCACTCGAACGAGAATATGTGTATCTTTCACCGAAGATACTCTTATCCATGTCTGTACTCTGTTCACTTCAACTTCAAAGATTTTCTTCTGCTCTAGTGTGATTTTGAAAACTTTTATTTAGCTTCGTTAAAATTTTATTTTGAAAAATAAAATTCAAAAGGGACTCTCTGCATGGCATGCAAGGAAGATTATTTTCTAAGTTTGAGTTACCACATAGCTTAGGGTGTAGTCGTACATGGGAGATAATAAAACTGACGTTGTCGACGTTGGTGGGAAGCAATTTTCACTGATGAAATATGCAAACCAAATATTTGGTTTAACTTTAGTTGCTGTTTTATTACTGGCACTTTCTTTGCCTCTAGACGTGTTCTAAAAATGCTAGGTTTATGGTAGGTACCCAGTTTTGGCTTTAATTTACTTACGGCAATTTCCATATTGGGTACTGAGCTCATTGTCTTTCGATATTTTAGTGGTTTGTGGTATTAGATTCTGATACGATTTGATGCTTATTTTTATTTTTGTCGCTGAAGCCACTGATTTTAATGATGTAAAATATGACCTGGTGCTCCTTTTATTGGAAAGCGTCGAAACTATGCACATACTGCATTCATAAGATGCATATGCTCAATGTAAGGAACAATTTTTGCTGTTAACCCTTATGTTAGTTGAAAAGCTTGCAATCTCAAAAGACCGGTAGAATCTTTGCTGATCACTCCTTTGAAATCCCAGCTTGGATTGACGATGAAGTTAAGCAGACACATGCAGTCAGATAAGAAACATAATATGTACAAACCTGCGATGAATCGAAAGATGTGAGCAGAAAAGAAGGGAAGATGACACCACTCTCTGAAAGAAAAATAAAAATCAGTAGAAGCGCTCGATCGAGGATTCGAAGGGTATTAGTTCAGGAATGATGTTCAAAAGCTTCGTCAGAGAACAAAATTGTCATGCCAGGGCTACAAAACCAGAATGGACATGCAAAACTGGTAGTAGGGTCGCCCTCGGTGCTAAGAATATGGAAATACTACTTTTGCATGCTGTATAATGACACTGATGTTCAAAATGACACTGACAGGCAGAATGAACTATGCACACTGGATGAAAACCAAAAGTTAAAAAACCAAAATCTAAGCTAAGATCTTGTAAAGCTGCTTGTTCAGCTATTTAAAGTTGCTGGAGATGACCTATTTGGGAACAGAAATGTTACGTAAAACATGTAAATAAAGCAAAACACACGAGCATAAGCTCAACCCCTAATAATCGTGATGATATACTTTGTGTGAATTTCTCTTCGCAGAACGTCAAAAAGATAGTGATGGAGAGCAAAAAAAATATAAAGTGGAAGCTGAACTCATCTTCATTTATTGATGGTACCAACATAAATATTTTATGCCAGACATAATATTTATATGTATCTAGAATTTGGATTTATTCTTGTGAGGGTGATGATTACCATATTCCTAATTACAATTTCTATCCAAATACTAATGACACGTACTCTGCCGGTGGAGTGGGAGTTTTTGTATCGAACTTGTATGAGTGTGATGTAAAAGTTTTTAACTTAAGAAGCGCGGATGTCATCAAAGTTTGTTGCAATATTCGCAAAGAATTCTCTGATTTTATCTGTGTACTCGTATATAGATTTCATTTTTCTCCTCCTAATTTGTTTTTAGATGAATTTTCTAACTTTCTGGCTAATGAACGATCTAAAAATCTTGTTATCGTAGGTGACTTCAATCTAGATATTTTAGGCTCTAATTCCATTTCTGATTCTTACCAAGCGCTCATGACTGAATATGGATTTTTATCTTTTGTTGTTGAACCTACCATACTTCAAGATTGAAAGTGTAGATTATTTCAAGTACCTTGGTGTTACCATAGATAACAATTCGAACTGGTCCAAGCACTTCTCTGCTTTGAAAAAATACCTTTTCTTAGAAAGTATTGCTCCCTTAACACTTTAAAAAGGGTTTATTATGGTCTTTCCAATCAACAGTGCAATATGGGCTTTGTAGTTGGGTCAGAGCATATCTTAGTAAACTGCAGAAATTAACTGTCTCTCAAAAATCTGCAATACGAAATATTTGTGATTCTCACCGTTCTTCGAACACAATGGACATTTTCAGGAACTTGAAACTGGAGGGATCGGGTAGCTGGAGAGTCCAATTTCTGACTTTCGCAGCTTACGTTAGTTTTCAAACTTTGTTGTAAATGTCCCTTCTTTTCACACTACAGCAGCAACTGGAAAACCATCGAGTTCCGATGCTTGTCCGTACAACGCTAAACACATTTTTTAGGGTGTAATCGATATCATTTTTTTTTTTTAAATTTCATTTCGTGGCATGATTATCTGCACTGCAATAGACATTGTCCTTACATTAAATATATAATAAAGAGGTTAACAACTGTTTTCACATCTACCCCAGTTTATTTACAATTGTTTTTAGAAATATTTTTCACTACAAGCACAACCTTCTAACACAACACGATTATCGAACTGACTCTTCTCCGTAGGAAGCATAGACAATGTTGCAGCTGCAAGTTAAAATTCAGGTCACGTGACATTTGTTGACACATATTCTGTTACGTTTATATTTTCAAAGTTATAACCGATGTTCTCATTTACTCACTGCATGACTTCCAATGAAAATATCCCTTGGAATTGGCAGCATGTTGCATGTTGCACTTTCTTGTTTTGATGCATAGGTGGGTACGTACCATCGGCACTAGGCGACATACGACCATACCAGCTATAGTAACCTTTACCCACTTTTCTTCCGATTTTTTGTGTTTTACGTTTCGGTGTCAGAACCATATGATTTTATGAGTGTTATTAGTCTAATTAATATTTCCCTTCAACATCTTTGCTAAATCTGTTGGTTTCATAGGAAGCACTCTACGAAATTTGAACAAGCCTTCTATAAGCTATTTACTTACATCTCTAATGATCGCAGTCTTCTTCCAAATGAGTTGTGATCGTTTTCTATCTTCCTTAGGAAGTCGATACAGTGCCTAGGAAAAGGCGATCGACTGAAGTTGTTTCTTAAGGTTGAAAATGCCCAGGTTTTATGCAACTCCTTCCACCTTCTATCTTCTACCGAACTTCGAACAGTTTTTTTTTTATAATGAGGGCACGCTCATGGGATTTGTGTTTTTAAATGCTTGCAAGTTATAACGACCAGGAAATAGAGAGCTCGGCAGGGCATTCAATAAGCGAATTGTACGGCTTAGGGATGAATCAGGATATTTTAGAGTACGTCCGAGAATAGGCTTAAAGGTATACTGATGAGCATTCATAGCGAGACGGGTGTTAGGGTTGAAAGTTTAAATTTTCAGAATACTACTCCCGATTTATATGGAGCACCGGTGATGGAAACAGTGATAAAACAAAGTGAGACATGAGACATTTCGCCTTTGTTCAAGTGTGTCCATTGACTGAGTGATATTAGTATCACCGAGTTTTATCGCACGGTTTTGAATCCTATCCAGCAGGTGCAGAGATATCCACTAGAGGGCATTGTACTCCATTTTGGGGCGAATGAATGCCTTATATATTGTGGCCAGAGATCTGAGGGGGTGAAATATTTCTTACATCGCTTGGAGAAACCTGGACATATCGCAGCATTTTTGACGACATCGAATATGTGGTCATTTCAACGTTAGTTGTCATCGACACATATACCGAGATTGGAAAGTTTTTCGGTTTCGACGATAATGGCTGGGTGTTCAAATTTCGCTTAACGATAGCATATATCGTATTTTAATGAACTGAACATACGCTGCCGTTCCCGTTCTACAGCCGAAGAGTCCGGGAACGAATATGAAAATCAGAGAATACTACCGTCAACAAACGAATATATTGGATTACAAGTAGCAGACAAGAGATTATTAATAAACATTAAAAAGAGTGTCGGAGACAGAACGGAGACCTGGGGCACACCAGCATTTATCTTGTGAATATCAAACTTGAAACCACCCAAGACAACTTGAATTGAACGTTCCGAAAGCTAATTTCTAATCCATTGAAGAAGAGAGGCAACGATCCCAAAAGCATGCATTTTAGACAAAAGAGCCTGATGTCAAACTTTGCTAAACGCAATAGAAATATCAAATTCAAATATCTTGCTCTCGCCAGATTAATGCACCCTTTGGTTCCGCTTTTCGGTGAGACATGTCATCAAATGACCAATGGAGCTGTTGCCATGAGTTTCGAGATATTTCATGAGATGACGGTTTATCAGCATTTCCAGAAACTTGGAAGGAAGGGACGTAAGTGAAGTGGGTCTGTGAGAGAAGATGATTCGCCTTTTCTAGGGACGGGCTGGACAAATGCTGTTTTTTATCTGCTCAGAGAGAGTCCTAAAGAGTAAGATTGATGGGGAAATGGATGGATTTTTATATATTCAGATCTTTGAGTACTCACGCTACTACACGAGTGCACACCGTAGGATGTGCAGCAAGCAGATTGGCCTTGTCTAAAGAGCTGACAGCTGGAATGCCATTGTAAATGAGCTTTCGGATTGAGGATGGTTCGGATTTCTAATGTTTTAACTAATCTCAATTTTTGCTTTTTTTTTCATCCTTTTTTTAAGAAAATTGCTGAAGGTTCGGTATTTGGGTTATTACTCGTATCATATGTTGAACTTCCATAGCATACTTGTAAGATGGAGTTGAGTTGGTTCTGAGTTGTATTACCTTCATCACGGCAATTGAATAGCAGCCATATACAAAGTGATGATAAAATCGAAGGTATACAGTTCAGGACAGTAAATCACTAGCTTTTCGCTTGCATCTGCTGCAGAAAATTGTTTCAGTACATTATAGTGATAAAGGATGAATCTTGGTGAAATTATTTCCAGTTATATCGGCTACTGCATTTGTTCAGTTTAGATGAAAATAAAATTATTCTTTATTAGAATTTTCGGCATTATAAATTGGTGCTTGTTAATATATACAAATATTGATCTGATAGTGTAGAACATAGCTCCCATGCAGATCAAATCAAGGTTTTTGCTTAACAGTCGCCTATTCCAACGAATTTTCACTGAAATCGATTGACTACAACGAGCCTACCACCCAGGCTCCCATGATGATGGCTGTAGTTTTGCTTTTTGTACAAATTTGACAGCATTCATTCAATGTCTCCTTCTACCTGTTTCACACCCTGTATATAGGATAACATTAATACAGGATCCCATGCGGTCAAAGACAAACAAGAATAAATTTCGATAACAAATCGTTTTCATTTACATTCTCCACAGTATCCAAAAGAGACTTCACGAGAATTGTCCTGGTTCCTGACATTTGATGGCATAAAAAAGACGACCAAGGTGAAGTGTATGTGAGTTATGTATACTCAAATCACAAGTGTCACCTGTATTCCAGGACAACTTTATTGATTTGTCTTCAGTAACTTGGGTCACATTTGCCTTCATCCATGTGTATAGCATGAAGAGTAGTAATTAAATGTTCTTGGAACGACAGTGAGACTCAGATTTATTGCATACAGCTAAGACTAAGTCGGCTAGAAATTTATAAGGTCAGGAAAACTTTCAAACTATCCACCTGACATTCTGAACAAATTGGCTTCACAAAATTGCAAGTGGAAGTGGAATTTTCATAATTTCTTAAATAATAGCATTGGCCATGGCCATGAGCAAGTACCAAGCTCATTGTTCCCTCAAAATCTCTGTGTCGTCATTGCCATTGCTTTTGTCGTTGCCATCGCCATTGCCATTGCTTTTGTCATTGCCATCGCCATTGCCTGTATGCTTTTGTCCTCAAACTGGATTGTGTTGACCAAGAATTGGGGGCCAGTACCATTTTACAATTTTATTGTGGTCAATTTCTGTGTTGTGGGACACCCCATAGAAGAACTTAATTTATGTCCTTTGACCACTCGGTCACACTTGGCGAGTATACCGCAAAAGGGTAGTTGCAGGCAAAATGCTACCCCGAGACGTGATCGGATTCTGTTAAAGTAACTTTTGTGTTCATTTCGGCACATGGTTTCGGTTTAGTTAACTGACTATATGTGTTTGAATAGTGAAACCGGATGTCCTGCTGCATTTTAAAATTTTCGGTTTTTTGGTTTTATATTGTTGTTGTAGTTTTTTTGTTTGCTGGTACAAGTGATGCAATTTTAGTTTTTTATTGACTTTGAAAGGGAAGCAAGAGCGCTTGTGATGGCAGAGTTTGCCAGAGTAGTATGTAAGGGAATCCTTTGGATTAAGTGGTTTCTGCACAGATGTTGTCATAAAAAAAAACAGAATCGTCTTGGTAGTTCAAATGGCTATTTGCTATACTGTGTCACAGCATTATAAGTTTGCGCTTCCATGTTGTCTTCTCAAATTAAACGACTTTAAAATGTATTAAGAGCAACGCGGTTAATGCTGTGTGAACAAAGCAAACTGAAGGGACAATAAAAAAGTTTTTCAAAAAGGGAAAACTTTCCGCAAAAGTTGAAGTGTTCGTTGGTGTTTTTTTTTTGTATAGACAATTTTCAGTTTGGTTATGGTGGGGTTACTTAGTTACAAAGTTCCAAAATGTATAGTGGAGTTATAAGTTGACTTAGTATTTAATGCCAATGGAGAAGTTAATCCAATAGAATTGAAGATGTAAAAAATTGTAAATGAAAGAGGATGTTCGAGCGATTTTAAAATTGGAATTGTACTTTACAGCTCGATTTGTGTCAAATGAATGTGTGAAAAGTTGTTTTATACGAATGGTTGTGATCATCACCTGAATCAATTAAAGTTACTTTTAAAAATTAGAACTCAGTAATAGGTGGCTTATAAAGACGTGGTTAGCATTATTAAAGAGAGACTGAGCTACCCTCTCCCAAATAAGGGATTTGAATACTTTAGAGGAAAGTACGTATCATATCTCGCAAGATATCTTAGCCATCAGTTGGGATTTGAAAAGTTGTTACTAAGGTTTATAAACTGTGTATAAAGTCGATTTTGCGTTCCAGTTTCTGGCCAGTTCGATGTGCAGCTAGTTATCTCCGGCTAAGTAAAAGATACCATCCCTCGTGGTAATCCAGCGATTAAAATTCCTGAGCTGGCAACAGCTACAGCTATCAGCTACAACCTGGTGAGTGACGGATGGCTATCATGGATGGATGGGAAACCCATTCGTGCTTAAGTATACAGCTGAGAAGGAAGAAGTGTCCTGTCAGGATTCCTATCACTGCCCTATCTTTTGCCTTGGATACCCTGTGTCCTTCAAGGCTTGACCACCTTAAGTTGGCAGTCATTGTGATTTTTTCCACGATAGTGCCCCCAGGCAATGGGGTGGTTTTATATTGGCAACCTCACTATTGTCGAGTAACCCTTCTTTTCTTGCAAGCTCGTCCGCTTGTTCATTTCCTTCAATACCGCAGTGTCTTGGCACCCAGAACAGTCTTACCCGGTTCTGACTGCATTGTGCCTTGAGCACTGTGCGACAGCCCCTGACTGTATCAGAGTTGACGTTGATTGATTCCATTGCCTTGAGTGCGGCCTGGCTGTAGATGTAGATAGCGATATCTCTTTCGGATACCGATCTCATCTGCATTAGCACAGCCGCCCTGAGGACAGCCAGGTACTCTAATTGGAAGACACTAGTCTTATAGACACTCTTAGTTCTGGCACTTCTGAGCAGATACCAGAACCTCTTTCTTCCTCTGTTTTTGAGCCATCTGTGAGAATTGCAATTTCATTTGACCTGATTATTGCATTCTTTTTCCAGTCCTCCTTCCCCGGATAAATTACATCGTCTATAAATTACTACTGCTCTTGAAGTAAACTAGATTACTGAGTCGTATCGCATTGTTACCAGCCAGATCTGTAAATCAAGCGGTGTTAGATGCAAAAAGATGTCTAATGCTGGGTGGTACGGAGGGCACCTGTAATCACTATGAAAGCCGTTCTTTGAACCGCCGCTAATTTCCATAAATCGTTTTCTTGTTTGTTGCTTTCCACCATACTATGTAAATATGGGTCTTATTGGTCTGAAATCTTTTGCTGTTATATGCACCTGTTTGCCAGCTTTGGGTATAAAAACCACCTTAATTTCCCTCCAAGCTATTAGTATGTACCTTATTTTTAGACTGTATCTATGAATTTCCATAATTTTTTCGATTGCTGCCTCCGGTGCTTTCTGTAGCATAATCGGTAGAATTGCCCACCGTAATTTTTTCCTATTAATAAGAACACCTATTTTCTCTTCGGAGAGAGAGAGAGAGATGAATGTTCTCAAAGTGCTGTAGCATGCCATGCTCGCCTGACACTTTGGATCACGGAAAGTGGGTTTCCATCAGTATTGCCAGAACCTCTTGGATACTTTCAGCCCAGGTTCCGTCACTTTTCCTGAGGTAGCTAGGAACGAAATCGTACAAACACTCATCTCATGGGTTGATATCACCACTTCAACATTGTGTATGATGGGCGTTTGCGTCACAGCCCATTACCAGCATCCAGTTTTTCTGCCTTGCCAACTCCATTAGCTCCACCGAGATCACTACTTCGGAGTCATAGGGGAGGTAGGCCGAGGTCAGGCAGAGTAGTTTGCCACACTCCCTTTCGCAGATTACCGCTGTCAGATCTCTTGAGCTGTAATTATTCAAAAGAAATGCCAATATTTGGTTTCTGATAAGGATACAGGTCTTGATCTTGAGTTCTGCCTTGTAGAACTACTCTTAATTTTTTAGGCTAAGACCCTGAATCTTATTGTCCTTATTGATCTAGGGCTCTTGTATGAGTACGGCTGTGACGTTCTGTCTGGTGATGTACTCCATCAGACAGGCCGTTGCTGCCTTACTGTGGTGCAGGTTTATCTACAGCGCTTCCATCATCTTGGGGGAGTTCCTTGACGTCCTTTCCCTTGGTCGATGGCTTTATCATCAACCTACCTATGCTGTACCTCAGCATACCTTTCGATTTTTCGAGGTATGGTAAGCAGTCCTTGTTGAGGGCCCCCCGTTTCCTGTGGTGGATAGTTCCTTCCACAGGACGTCTTGTAACTTCTCCTCGACGTTTTTCCACTGGTCGATTGTTAGACGACCGCAAGGCTAGAGCTCGTTAATCACAGCAACGAGAAGCTCCTCTTCGGATCGCTTTGCTTACGACGCAGTGCGGATGAAGTACCAGCCTTTGTATCGTTTGGCTCCACGACGTCCCCGGATCTGCTTCTCTTGCTGCTAAAATTTGCCTTCTCTCCAGGGACGCTAGCCCCCTCTTTTAATTAGGCCACGTGGGTGGTATAGGGAGCCTGATGGGCTTCCTCTCTCGCCTTTGCTGCTACATAGTCCTTGCCTGTGGCCTGTTGTGTGGCCAGGAGGACTTCGCGCTCTCAAAGGCGGCTTTTTCCCATTCACTTAAGCTACTGGGATCACAGTCCTCATATTTTGCCACCTTACGCCTAGCGTTACGTAGCAAGACCCTTGCCCTTTGGTGTGCGTTCTTCGCACTCTTAGCTGAGGTGATGGAGGTGGCAGGCACGGCGGCTAAGTCAGCTGTTTCCACTTTTTTCACCACCGCAGCCTAGCCCTTCTTCATTTACCTCTTAGAGGTAGCTTTGCCAGCGGATGTTCCAGTTCCCGTGGCTACCCCTCCGTTCGAGGTCCTGGCCTGTGTATCACCGGTGTGACTACCAGCCTGCTCACCGGTGAAGTCGGTCTCGTTGGTGAGTGTTGTTTCAAACACCTCGCTATCGCTAGCCAGTAGCTCCACTTCTTCCATTTCCCCTACCAGGAGGGAGATGGATGAAGTCGAGATTTCGTCTTCACTCACAGTTCAGTTTCTATGCATTTTTATTTAAATCACTTAAATTACTCTTACTTACTAGACAAAAAACGCATAAAAATTAGCTTAAATAATTTAAAAATATCTTATCATAACTTGCACTCTAAGTTAAACCTAACACTTAAACTATATCTTTCGACGTATCTTACAGTTTAATTTTATATTGATTTTAACATTAATTAATCTAAGACTAAGAAAACATTTTTTAACAAAAAAACTTAGCTACATGATCTTTTTTATTTTATTATGAAACTTAAAACTAAAAATAAATCTTAATCTACTTAACCTACTTACATCTAACACAAATATAGACATAGATAAGTATATATATACATAATATGTATATACATAATATATAAATACATATATGTATATATATTTTTGTTTTTTTTTTTCATTTTTTATTTTTATTTTTATTTTTATTTTTTTGTTTATATTTTTTTTCTTAAAACTAACTTAATCCTACCTAAAACTAAGTAAGTCGGCCACGGCGAAAAAAAACACTTTGGCTGGTTTACTTTGCCTCATATGAAGCTACATATCAATCACTGCAGGAGTTCGACGACGAAGCATCCTCCACTTCAACAAGCCACCAAAATTGCTGGTGCTACTGCGCAACATCCCTCCTGTCGCGACCCCCTTCCCCCATACTGAACCGGAAGGTTCAGGTTCCGCACTGCCATGTGCGACGTCTCTGTCGTAGTTGAGTCGCCTGTCCGCAGCTGTTAGAGCGAATGAAAGATTAGCGGCACCGCCAATCTGTCCTGGATCAGACCTTCACTATCTAGATAGAGGAACGCTTCTGGAGGAATAAAGCTGTCAAAGCAAACTCTCTCGTGATACATATAATTGGGGTAGAAAGCCCCGGAGATCAGGTTGTTCACCTTATTGTATAAGACCCCATTAGGATAGAATTTTATGTACTCAGACTCTGGTGTTCTGTATAAGCGAAGACAAGTCCTAAGAAAAGCCCTCTCAAACACCCGAATCTTTTATAATAAACTTGCTGTCATGTTGAACCACACGGGACATCCAAATACAAGCATGGGCCTGACAAGGGCCATGTAGCAGATTACCTTCACCCTCGCATCGAGTTGACTGTTATAAAACAGTCTCTTTGTAAGGGCAAAAGCACCTTTAGCTCTAGCCAGAGCAACATTTACATGTATCTGACTACATTTCGACAAGCTAGTGGCTGCCCGTGCTGCCCAACGATCGAGAACTTACGCCAATTCTTTCTGGTATCCCTAGAGGCCCCAGACAAAGGCGTCCTAAACAGAATTGTTTTTGACTTCTGAAAGTTGATTTTTAACTTCCAGTCATCGCAATATCGCTTAATTTTGTCGAAGTCACGCTGCAAAAGTAAATTGATGACCTCAATCTTTGGACCCTATCAGATCACTTGTGTAAATGTTGAATAGGATCGGCGAATTCACCGCACCCTGTTTCAGACCGTTTTTAATGTTAAATGTTGCAGCAGAAGTCACATCGCCATTCTTCACGATGAACTGTCTACTGGAGGGCATATCAAAAAGAATATACAGCAGTGGTTTACTAATGGCCAACCTTTCCAGCTTGAAAGAGAGTCTTTTTGTTTTTGTTGCTTTTAAATTCATTTTTATTATTTCTTTCTATATGTCAACTTATCTACTAGACAAAAATGCTTAAATCTAATTTAACAGCAACAGTTTTTGAATTTAGCTTACTGGCTCTTACCGAGCGCTCTAAACTTAACAATATTACTACAACTAGTGTCTTTCGACCTTAAATTTATCCTAGGGCTTAGCTTATATAACCAGCATATTTACATATATGGTTCTCTAAGAAAATTAATATCAAAAAAAAACTTAGATGTTTTATCTGTATTTTTTTTTATTAAAAATTAAGCTACCTATCCACTTAACCTACCTATGCTACTTAATTTAACTTGACTATAATCCAGGTGGCGAGCACTCGTTTTCTTTTGCTCCGAGTGGTCGCCATCTCGATTGCGTTTTCGGACGCCTGGCAGTCGTTATCATGGTGCACATGCACCTCCGGAACCTGACCGAGACCATCTAGCATCGGTCGGCTTTCGGAGGGACCCCTACATGATATCCAGCCTCTCCACGAAAACCCCCTAGCTAACCCTAATCTACTTCTACCTAAGAGGAGCTACCCAAGTAGCGCACCAACCTAGGAGAGCGTATCGCCTCCATCCCATTCTTCAAGCCGCCAGTATTCGGTGTGCTTCTTTTCGGCATCGATCCTATCCCTGTCCGCAATTGCAGGGTTAAAACGGAAGAGCTCCGGAGCGCTGGCGACGTACTCGTCGTAGATGAATCGCTTTTCCCTCGCACCGTGGTGGCGGCGGTATAATACCGGAATACAATCCCTACTTTGCACTAACCCTTTACCGTCAATATGGTGAAATGCTTCAGGAGGGATAAAGCCAGATTAAAGTGTACTCTCGTGGTACATTATATTGGGGTAATATGCCCCAAAGATCAGGCTGTTATCGCTCGTCATTGCTCTTGCGACGTGCTTTCGAATCACCTTAATTGGAAAGTTGTCAATCCTATTTAGTCCAGCTCCTTTGTAAAGGACTTAGTTGGGATAATATTTTATGTACTCTGACTCAGGTGTTCTGTACAATCGAAGGCAGGTTCTAAGAACTGTCTCTCAAACACACGAGTCATTTCCATATAAGACGGCGCTACATTAAACCACACCGGACAACCGTAAGCGATGATTGGCCTGATTAGGGCCACGTAGCATATGACTTTCACTCTGGAATCAAGTTGACTGCTTTGAAACAATTTCCTTGTCAGAGCTAAAGCTTTCTTGGCCCCAGCCAGACAAGCATGTATATGTTTGTCAAAATATAAATACTTATCAAGCCAGATACCAAGATATCTAACTGCGCTTCTCACCGCTAGTGGTAGTCCATGTTGTCCAATGATGGCCAAATTTCGCCAATTATTTCTGATATCCCAAGAGGCCCTTCTCAATTGAGTTCTAAATAAGATTGTTTTTGACTTTTGGAAATTAATTTTCAATTTCCAATCATCACCATACTCCTTAATATGATCAAAGTCACGTTGCAAAAGTTTGTTAATGACTTTGATGGTCCTGATCTGTACGCCACTAAATCATCTGCATACGGTATAGCGTGATTGAGGGTACCTATAAGATCACTCGTGTAAATATTGAACAGAACCGGAGAAATAACCGACCCCTGTTGTAAGCCATTTTTAATGTTACTCGTAAAAACTTTACTCGAAATTACGTTGCCACATTTGGCAACGAACTTCGTTCCCATAAGCATATCGTAAATCATATATAACAAAGGTTTCTGCATTCCCATTCTGGTTAGCTTGTAGAAAAGCCCCTCTAACCGTACGGTGTCAAAGGCCTACTCCAAGTCAACCAGACAAGCACCAGTACATTGGTTCTTGCCTCTGTTCCATTGTATGTCGGAGATCAGTTTTGACACCGCATGAATTGTGTCGTGCCTCGCCCTAAAACCAAAGTGTTTTTTCGGGATTATATTGTTATCCCCCACCCATTTCAACTGCGCTCTGTTGACTATCTTTTCAAATACTTTGCCAATGTTCGGAAGTAGACTAATTGACCGAATATTAACAGGGTTGGTCCTAATTTTATCCCTCTTTGGGATAGGGTGTACCAGTGCTATTTTCCAATGCGCTGGATAATATGCATTATTCAGCGCATTGTTAAATAGCGTAGGTGAAAATTTCCAAAGCTTCCAGGGGTAAATGTCTCAATATGACGTTTGGGATACCGTCTACTCCCGCCGACTTTTTGTTCTTCAGTGACTAAAAGATGCACAGGAGCTCATCTTTTCGCACGAACAAGTGACCCGCAGCTTGTCCATCGTCGACGATGGCGTTTGCCACGTTTTCTTTATTAAACAGGATAAAACCGTTGTTCTCAGATCGCCAATTATGGATTTCGTTGGGCAGATAGAAGTGATTTGCGTAAGTCCTGTTCTCGATATCGTGGTTACGGTAAACTGGATTGTTCACAGTATGCACGGTTTCGAAATAAGCACCTAGCAATTCCACTTTTTCCTGTAGGTCGTCGACCACAAAGATACCGTCTCCTGAGTCGACACTTTCTGGACTTATACGGCGGTCAGTAATAGCTGTCTGTTTTCTGTCGTCTGTGTGATTCGAACACATTGGATGTCATTGTGATCTTTCCGCCTGAACAATTTGTTTATCTGCGGGAACATATTCGGGCTACTGGATTTTATAGCCCGGATTTTATTGCCCCAGTGCAGACTTATGGATTTATCGATCTTTTCTTTTATTAATTGTTTAAGGTTTTTTTATCACTGACTTTAGTGTTCTTATTTCAGTATCGTTCCTGTCAGTAAACCGTCTGTATAGTTGTTTTAGCCTCGAGAGCAGTCTACTTTTGTGTGCGTATAGTGCATCGATTATGGGAGTTCGGTACATATTAGTCTGACTGTCTTCGGAGTGTTGTATTCTAGGGATAGTTCGCTCCATAGTTTGTTTAATTACCATGTCCATTTCTGTTAAATGTCGGTCAATCTCGTCGTTTGTCAGATTTCTGTTATTCGGAGGATCGATCGCGCTCGAACGCAAATTACGCTTCAAAATTTTGGCGTGACCACCGTACTCTACGATAATCGTATGAGAGCACGTGATCATATTGTTCCCATAGTGTTTGCTCGTTCTGGATCCGTACTGTAGCGGCGAGACCGTAGTGGTCGCTGTCATACTCAAACGCTCGCAAACAGTTCCTAGTGGGTCGTTCTATGTTCGTCAGTTCAATCCTATTGTCTATTAATGCCAGGTCCAAACAGAAACCGGCTGATCCTATTTAAACACCACCAGTTAAATAACTGTTTACCCCTGGCATTTGGTGGATTATTTCCCCATGACGCATGTTTAGCGTTAAGGTCTCCGGCCAAAAAGTAAAAATTTTCTTTCGATTGTAGCCGCAGAGAACGAAAGAGTTTTTCGAGCTCTGTTACAAATTGAGTGGAAAGAAGTGCTTCAAGTGCGTAAAGCGGCACCACATACAACCCTCTTTCACTACGAAGACGAATGCATACGATGCATGCTTCCAACACCTGGAACCCATGCACGACCCTGCTATATATGATTTTATAGCGCAAGCCTTTACGTAAAAGTACACCAACCCCACCCCCTCTTGTGGAGTTAGGCCGATCTATTCTATAAATATTGTAACCACTGTAGCTAATTTTGTGATTCTGGTTAAGCTTCGTTTCGCTTACTAAAATAACATCTGGGCACTCGCTTACCAACAAGTTAGAAAGATTGATCCTTCTCTCGATTCTGATCAGTGAGTTAAAATTCACTGCAAGGATCTTCAGATAGACCTCATTCAGTGTATCAGACATTATATCGGCGCTCCAGTCTTGTCAAACTGTGTCGAATAGATAACGTCTATTCGAGCTGCTTGTTCATTAAGTTGTTTCTGGAAGTGATCGATCTTTCCATGCAGTGACAGAAGGATCGCTTTCAAATCCAGATCCGTCTCCGGTGCCTTTTCGGCAACTTTCGACGTATTTGTTAATGTCATTGTGGCACCACTCGATCCAGCGGCCATTTGGGCAAAGGACACATTGGGCGCTACAAAATTAGAGAACGCGCGTCTCTTTAGACGTTTTCCTTCTTCTATCAACTGTTTTCTAGCCTGGACTTTCTTTTTCAGCTCCTGGAACCTAGGACAACCTCTATAATTGGCGGGATGTCCCGATTTCCTGCAGAGTACGCAGAAGAGTTGACTCCTATCCTCTACTTTATCATTACCTAGTGCACACTCTCCATTATTGTGGTTCTTATCGCACTTCACGCATCTGAACTGCATGTTACAGTTAGCTGCGGCGTGCCCGAACCTCTGGCAGCGCATACATTGTAGTACGCGATCTACCCTTTTTAATTTTTCCCAAATAACAGAATGATAGTAAAGAAACTTGATACTTCGTAAACTATCAGTTTTACTGTTGGGCGTTAGCTGCTCTAAAAAGAATGGTAATTTTCGGTTACCTCCCCTTGCCGCAACCGTGGTAAACGGCTTGACCCCTCCGAACATAAGGTCGTCGCTCTCAAACCTCTTAAGATCTGTTTCGAGCTCTTTTGTATTTATTGAAGGGTCGATACCTTTCAACAGCACCGTCTGTAATTTTTCACTTTTAGGAGTGTATGTGAAATATTCGGTTTCCGCCTTACATAAGGCGGTGCGCACTTCCGTATATTCCTTCATGCTACTACATATTATAATATGCTTGTTGGCACTCAATCTTTTTACGTAAAAATCCTTACTTACTAATCTACATAACCTTACTCGTATGCTATCATTTATTTCTAGATCACTTACATTAATTGGTGGTACTTTTTCTCTCTTTTTTTTGCTGTTGCTTCTGTGGCTGTGGCTGTTGATGTCGTTGTTTCTGTTGTCGTGTCCGTTGTTGTTGCTCCTTCGTTTGTTGTTGCTCCTTCGTTTGTTGTTGCTCCTTCGTTTGTTGTTGCTGCTGTTGTTGCCCCTGTTGTTTCACTTTCTGTCCTGTTTGTTTTTGTTATTGCAACTGTTTGTTGTTTTGCACAGTTTTCTGCTGTTGTCGTAGTTGTAGTTGTTTCTATTTTTGTTGTTGTTTTTGTTGCTGAGGCAATTCTTGTAGCTTTTGTTTCTCTTTCTGCCTTTTCTGTCGCAACTTCTCCCTTTTCTCTATTAGCTCTTTAATTAGCTTATCGAGCTCTCTTGCTTCCTCGTCACCATCGTCATCTGATGCGGCTCCATCCTCGTCAGCCGACAGTTCTTTGAAGAAATTGCCTTCTCCGATGTATTGGCCTTCGCCCCCTTCTGATTCGTAGGCGTAGCTAAGACCATTGTCTTCTTCTGTTTCTGCTGCTGATATGGCTAAGCTCAGTATCATTTTTCCCTCTGTTGTCGGAGTTTTTGTCGATGGATTGGATTTTGGCATCTCTTTCCTTCTTTTTTTCCTTCCTTGATGCCTCGGATGATGTTTCTGCTGTGGTTGTTGCACTGTTTGTTGCCGACGGCTGCTGGTCATTTGTTCTCGTCACTCTTTTGGGCAACGATTGATTTTGCGGGACCTCCGGCTGACCGGAATCCATTGCTTTACTGTCTTTCGGCGTCCGTCTCACGATTAGTTTTTTCGTTCACGAAAAAAGAAGAAGAAAAAAGACTTATTTGTATTCTCGGGTGGATTTTAACCTGGGTACTCCACTCCTGAATTCGGTAGGCACTCCACTGAGCCAAACGACGATTTCTAACTTTCTTACTTATATTGATTCTTAAAAGACTTACACTTTGCTAACACCACTAATCAATCAACTTTCCTCACTGAGAGTTCGGAAGCGACGTGAAAGAGAGTCCTTCTAACCATACGGTATCGTGCACAGTGCACTGGTGCTTGCCTTTATTCCATTGAATATCAGAAACCAGTTTCGACGCAGCATGAATAATATCATGCCCCGCCTTGAAACCGAATTGATTATCCGGAATTATATATTTGTCCTCAACCCACTTAGTCAGGACTCTATTGACCACCTTTTCGAACACCTTACTGATGTTGAAAGAAGACTGATCGAGCTGAGATTCGCCGGATTGGAAGTGTCTTTATCCCTTTTGGAGAAGGGATGTACCACCGCAATTTTCCAATGCGCTGGATAATGTGCATTTTTCATTGCATTATTAAACAGGGTGGTATAAATGTGCACCGCTTTTAGAGGGAGATGTCGAAACACAATATTCGGTATTTCATCGGTTCCCACTGATTTCTTACTTCTAAGTAATTTGAAGATCGTTTGGAGCTCTTCCTTCGAAGTGAACGGTGGTAGTACCCTATCGTTGGTGATGACATTATTTGCCATATTCTCGTCACTGAACTGGGTGAAACCCGAGCTCTCGAATCGCCAATTCACAATTTCATTTCGAAGGTAGAAATTGTGCACAAGGACTCGATTCTCCAGATCGTGGTTCAGGCCAATGATAACATTCGCCTTGTACACTTCCTGGAAAGTCGCTCCTATAGCCTTTACCTGTTCCTGCTAATCCTCGATCACAAAGAAGTTGCCATCAGCAACAGCTTCATTTGGATCTATGTATGCCTGCCGCTACAAGTATTTGTTCGTTGTTCGTTGTTCGTTGTTCGTCGTTTGTCACTGTCATACACGAAAGTGCGTAGACAGTTTGTAGTTTGTTGGTTAGTGCATGCCAGTTATATTCGTGAGTCGAATAGCAGAAGATCCAAATAAGACTCGTGTCTGGGAAACGGACTATCCGTTGCCTTAAGCCCGAGTCGATACATCACACTATGCTGACCCCAACAATTGAATAGTAGGTTCCGTCTAGTATTTGGTGTATTACCTCCCCAAACACTATGTTTGGCGTTGAAATCTCCGTCGATAATAGAATACAATAGTTTATTCTTCACTCACATCTAACTCTTCCCGGACAATCCTGTCTGTGTAGCGTTTTGTGTATTGTTTGTTTTTTGTTTTTCCATTTCTTAAAAATTTAATTCGATTCCTCCGAGAGTATGGCCGGAAATAAAAGGTCAGTCCAGGCAACACCGCCATACCTGTGTAAGGAGAGAGAGGTCATTGGCGGTTGGTTTGACCCCCAATCTTGCATCCTTCGGCACGGTTTGCTATTTGCTCACACCACTATTGGGATCATAAGGTTTGACAGTTTTTACTTCGCAACTCCTCAGCCGACCGTATTCAGTTGAGTATTTGCGACTTAGATCTCTGCACCGGCGTCATTGAAGATAACGTCAAGGTGCCTGCCACGCGAAGGTCTGAAATGCGTAAGTTTATGCAAATTTTGCTTCTCAGTGGATATCATATCTTGCCCCAGCGCAACATGTATTGGTCGAGGGACGCAGATAAAAGAGTAGAAATTAATCGGAGAACAATGAGCAGAAACCGCTTCAGACTTATGAAAAAGTATCTACATTTCATTGAGAACGGTATTCTTGATAAAAGCAAACGATTTTCAATACTAAGCCCACTTTTTGATAAGTTGAACCAACATTTTATGCAATTCGTTGTTTTCTCCGATTGGCTTTCCGTTGATGAGGTAATGGTTTTTTTTTTTTGGGCGACACACAGCAACACAACTACACAACCTGTAAATTGTGCTTCAAATTGTGGTATATTTCTTCAGACGATGGATATTTAAATAATTTCTTTCATTATGGTGGAGCAGGAACCAACACGACATCTGATCTTGGACTTGGAGATAACGTCGTTATGAACTTGCTGGATGGTCTCAATCCTAAACTACATGCAATTTATTTTGACAATTTCTTTTCCCCTTATGCATTATTCAGTGCTCTAAAAGAGAAAATATTTTTCGCAACCGGAACTGTGAGGGAGAACAGATTAAAAAAATGCCCTCTAGAATCTGCATTGAAAAAGATGGGGAGGGAAGCTTTTGACACAGCTTTTGATCATAAGACGGGTTTGCTAGTAGTAAAATGGAAAGACGATTCATTAGTCATTGTTGCAAGTAATTTTGAAAGTGTTTATCCATTGCAACACGTGAAAAGATTTTCCAAAGCCAAAAATGAGAAAGTTTCGATTCCACAACCAACAAAGATTTCCCATTATATTCGCCACATGGGAGGTGTCGATTTGCACGACAACGGAGTGGCGAACTACCGTCTTCGAATCAGGAGTAAGAAGTGGTGCCGACCGTTATTTATAAATTCACTGGGTAATGTTGCAGTAAATGACAAAGTGCCCCAACTGTGCATAAACCGAGGTCCTCTTGCAGCTTCAATATCTTCTTCTTCACGATTTGACAAAATTGGACATCTTATTATCAGGCACGAGTTGGACAAACGGAATCGCTGTAAAGTTTGTAGGAATAAAGCGTTGTATTTGTGCGAAAGTGCCAGGAACATTTGCATCCTGAGTGTTTTTGTTTTCTCTGTTCTTTACTATTGCATATTAGAGCTTCTTAATAAATAATATTTCTATAAAAAATTGTTGGCTTCAATTTTTTTCTGTCCTTGGCCTGAAATGGGTTAAGACTTATGGGTCGATAAGATTTAGTTAGTTCACTAGGATTATCTGGTTTAGTTATAAAAACTACGTTTACCTCCCTCTAGGATTGTGGGATGTATCCCATACCTAAATAAAGCGACTAAAGTGAGGAAAAACTGGGCCACACCTTATTGAATCAATGCTAGAAAGAATCCGTGCCTTATAATCCAACTTTGTCCATGGTTCCCAATTTCCGAAGTGATTGGATTTGTTAAAAAACTGATGAGATAATTTAGTTGATCAGTTGCATCATTCACGTCCCCAATGGACTATAGAGATGAAGGCAGTGAGTCAGCTTTGGTAGCGAGATTTTCTTAAAAAGTACTCCAGTTTCATGAGTTTCTTCATGTATCTAGTCTGATATATGGAAAATTATGTATATATGGCGCTATAGGGATTCCTCATCTGACGTATGACAGTCTTTGATAAACATATGAAGGAAAGGAGACGAGATGGTACGGTCAAATACCTCCTCTCTTTTAGTAGTGGATTTTTGCTAAAAATATAATTTGGTAAGTAACTCAGCTCTTCTGTTGCTTTGAATGTTATCATCGCATCAAAGAACCAGATGCCAATTGCAACTATGGCACTGATCGATCCTGTGCAAGAGCAGGAAGAATCGCATATATATAAATCTCCGGGTAATTTGGCGAAAGTGCACTCCTCCTCTGAGACAGTTCCATTAACGCCGCCACTAGGTCTCTGGTTTTAAAGCCTGGAATGAGAAGATTTTTAATTTTAGAACTGATCAGTAAAGCAGGCCTCGGTCTAAAATCTTCTAGCCGTATGGGAACCTCGGCAAGGGAGAGTGCCCCCCTTGTAGCACTCTCGTAGTACGAGTTACTTTATCTGCCGCCAATTATTTTTTGTGGCAATCGCTGAATTGTATGCCGTACTAACGGTGTTGGCTTGTAGTCTCTTTGACAGACTACTGGTCCTCGTTGTGGTTGAGCTGGAGTTTTGTGAGATATTTAGAATGGGCCTCAACTTACCGATATGGTACGCGTCATGACCGTTTAGGTCGTTGAGCTGTTTTATCGTACTGTCGGTAGTAGCAAAGACCATGTGTACGAGATCTTTCTCTTCCACTCATTGCATGACTCTCCAAGTTCTAGTTTTTAGACCTGAGTCTAGCTAGGGCGATACTTTGCTAAAAGAACTCCTTTATGATATCTGGTTTCGAAATGAATAATCCTCCACTAAAATCACTTACAAAATTTAAATGTTTTCTTTAGTGTAATACCGTGAGTGAAGGCAGTGTCATTAGCTATACAGGAATCCAACTAAATAAAGGATCCGACACTTAAATTAAAAAAAAAAATTTTACCGATTTTACTGGCTCTTACTACTTGGTTTACAGTCACTAAAAAATTAAGGATTATCATATCCATGTCATATAAATGATCAGTCCTGTTAAAGAGACTTTTATTCTTTCTAATGGCGAAAGTGTTTTTTTTGCAAATTATGTTTGAAATAACAATCGAACTCCTTTAAGTCTCACAGTATGGCGTGGAAATATTGTGTCGTTCACGTTAGTGTTCACTTTGAGAATGAAACGCTTACTTCTTATTTCCAAAAGTCAATTTAGGGCTTTTGAATTGAATTGCTACATGTGGTGGATCACTGATCAGTGAGCACAAAATCTGACTACAGATACTTAATGAAATATTTTAAGAAAAGCATATAAATCGGAATGAACGGAATAAGTCTAGTCAGTAAATTAAGTGATCTGGCGCGTAGAAGGAGAGAAATAAACGCTATTTGTATCACTGATTCTGCAAAGAGATACCCATGATGTATATTGGTGACCCGGACTCTGACAAATTAGTATCGGTAGTATGCAATGTGTTAAAATTAAATAACAATGCCTAGCGCCAGATCCGTGTACTACTATACTTTTGCCTTCAAATCCGCTATCCACTAAAAAAAATAATTTGCGCCCGCCTAGGAAGAAAGGAAAAGGAAAATGTTTTAAACATTATAAAGACTAGAAAATAAAGAGCTAGACAGGGCATTCCACAAGCGAATTGTAAGGCTTAGAAACGAATCAGGATATTCTGGAGTACGTCCGAGAGTGGGTTTGAAGGTATACTGATGAGCATTCATTGCCAGAGGAGTGTTACGGTTGAAGGTTTGAAGGGGCGGAATGCTACTGACGATTTATATTAAGTACTGGTGGTGGAAATAGAGATAAAACAGAGTGAGGCACGAGGCATTACGTTGGTCTGAGTGATATTAGTATCAACTATGAGTTTTATCGCAAGGTTTTGAATCCTAACTAGCAGATGTTTTAGGCGCACCTAACCAGATACATATGTGCATTGTACTCCAATTGCGGGTGGATAAATGCCTTATATATTGATCTTACATCGCTTGAGGAAACCTAGACATTTCGCAGCATTTTTGCCCACATCGAATATGTGGTCATTCCAACGTAAGCTGTCGTTGACATATGTACCGAGAATGGAAAGTTTTTCGGTTTCGACGATGCAAGTGCCATTCATGGACAATGGTTGAGTGTTTAAATTTCGCTTCAACGACAGCGTTGAGTTTTAGAAGCATTAAATTCTACTCTGTTAGTGGTTCCCCAATTAGTTATGCCGTTAATATCAGAATTGAATGACCCTTACATATGGTGGTGTTCCCGTTCTACAGCCGATAAGCAGCATCATGAGTCAGGGAACGAATATAAAGAGAAGTGAGTTGATCAGTCTTATGTTAAATAGCTGGATTATAAACTCCAAATTGGGTGGGGCTTTTACCAACATTTCTGTCAGTAATGGTGCTCTGCAAGGCGGTGTCCCATTCTCTGAAACTTCTGATATACCTACCTGGAAACGGGTGGTACCAGGGTGATTGCCTATGCAGATGACGTTGCTATAGCCGTCTCAGGTAAGCATCTTAAGCATCTTACCATCTTACCATCTTACCATTAAGGAACTCCTTCGCTGTGAATTGGGAGTAAACCCCCATAAAAATGATATTTTCCTCTTTTCAAGGAAACCTAAAATTCTAATCTAAAAACAAAAAAAAATCAAATCGGAAAAATGGGAGCACCACACTGTGGTTATTTTGATCAAGGTGGTATGCTGTTTAATTTCCTTTATGTCTTATTTAAAAATACCACGCAGAGAAAAAGCCGGTGAGAAGTTGATACAATCTGTTAAAAAAAAGAGCTTAACCATCTTATAGACTGCAAAACTATGAAATAAGGGTACTTTCATAGAAGAAGAAGATTATTATTTGAGGTTTCGGTACGCATCCTGTAAAGGTGCAACCAAATGTGAGCAATCAAACATTTAGTAAACTATCTGTTCCGTCCTTAATTTGTCTATTCATTGACTGCACTGCTGACAACTTCTAAGCGGTTCCATTTCTGCGAAGAATATCTATTTATATTTAAAAGTTGTTGGGCCAATATAATCAGAGTGATTCTTATAGGTCTTATAGACCCTGAAATCTGATTGAATGCCAAGGGAAACATGAGGCATAAAGTCAAAGTCATGATTATTTTTCGCCTGAAAGATGAATAAATGCAATAAAACACTCAATCGAATTGAGTTTCTGACTGAAATTGGTTCTTAGCCACCAAAAGGAAAGACAATATAACATTCTATTGAATTAGAAAAGAATAGATGTACGGTACGGCTGCGCAAGTACACCTACATACATACATATAACATTGTCATAGAAGATAAGAGGGTAATAATTGTATTCTCACATGAACCGAAAATCCACTGAAACCAGCCAGACGACATAGAAGAAAGGAATGAACAAAAAGACTAAAACTCGAAAACATCATCATCCTGGCAAGTCACATCCTCAATGATTTCGACAAGGATTCGTTTTTATTACTCTAGTTGAGTTAGAGTAAAGTACCATTCACGTCATACCCAATGGAATAACGAATCCATACGAATACGAATAAGAGTATCAGCAAATAAACAGAATCACTGTAAATGGCCTTAATGTGAGATTTATTTAGGCTCGCACAACGCACTGCCGTCCCGTGTATGAGTATAATAATTTTTCGGCATCCATATCCCGTCATCACTGGATGGAACGAAAGGTGTAAAACAGTGAGGATTCTAGGGCTGTAGATTATTTCTATTTCCAGACTTTGATCTCAACTTTTTGGTTATCATTGTGGAACAATAAAAAAAACAACGTCATAGATGGGAGTAGATTTGCAAATAAAAATCCAAGAACACCTGTAATATACGAGTACAGGCTGTGTAGCATGAAGTGGTTTTCGATGTTTTTAAGAAATTTTTTTTCCTTTCTTGCCGATTTAATTTTAGGTAGTAAGAACAAGCAACTAAGAGTTAGGAGATTCAAAAGGCAGCACATTGCAAAAGTCCATTCTTCTTGTTCAATATACTAAGATAAGTGATTTCGCTAGAGGATTAAGATTGCATTAGGAATTCTGGTTTTATCAGCGCTTTCGTTTCATCAATGCACTCATATCGTGGTAGCAATATGTTATCTTGAGCGAGGTATCAATGAGTTGATGAGGACGAAAACTAAGGATGCCATCACTAAAAATGACAAATGTATTTTGGATAGAGTAAAACCTTTAAATTGTAAACTAAGTAGTATATATAATAATCCACTTGTGTCCTTATTGATTGCGACCGTAGCAGCAGGCAGTCTTAAAGCGGGTTCAAATCCAGCAATCAAACTTGAACCTTTCGGCTATGAAACGAATTAAAAATGGAATAAGTAGGTCTTTGTCTCAGGCTTATTCTCTCTTGAATTGGTACCAACTAAACGCCATTTAGATCTTTTATTCCAATCCATGCCAATTTAAATTTTTCAACTATTAAAAGAAATCCTGCGATTGACCACACCCCTCTCTATTTTTGTCACCTTTTTCAAACAATCATATGAGGGGACTGCAGATATTTCAATTATTTGCTTAATTTCAACGTTGGACTCTTTTTTTGTCAAATATTTTAACAATCATGTTAGCATTGAAGAAAAGTTATAACAACATAAAGATAAATTCATGCCAGTAAAAAGGCTCCTAGCCCTGTTCCTTAAGTGTATTCTTTCAACCTCACTTTCTGCCTTTTGTAACTATTTCGTCTATTCTTCACTTAAAGAAAATTTCCACAAAAACAGAAGACGTCTTTTTGACAAGGGATTTAAGAATGAGGTAACCAATTTTAGTCCCAAGTGAGACGTATCTTATTTAAATCATTCAGCTTTGCAAGTCTCTTATTTCCTTTAGCCTACATGGCTTTCAAAAGGTGGATCAACTTCTACAAATATGTATACTTTAGCCGTCCCTACATTTTAAACCGGCAACGAAATCGATGTTTATGCAACTAATTCCACTAACCTTTTGATAACTTATATCTCCAGGTGATCCTTTTTAAATAATTGGCACTCGGCTTTGCATTGATATTACAAGCTTACAATTATGGTGTTCGATTAAAATGCACACTTTCAGCCCATTTTTGATCTCCATTGGTGTAACACAAGGCAGCCACCTAGGTCCTCTTCTACCCCCAAACATTCTTAAGAAGTCCCCTTTTTCCAACTACCTCGATTATATTAAATTGTTCGAATTCATCACTCAAACATCAAACTGCTTCAAGATGGCCTCCATATGCTAACAGTCTCCTCCCTGAATTCATATTTTCCACGGTCAGCCTGAATCCAGCCTGTAAATGAGCCAACAAGAATACCATACAGTCATTTCGCCAAACCTGAACTTGTTTCCCATATCTCCTCTTAACCTTTAAATGCATGTTACTTCGTTCTTAAATATTTTTTTATTTGGTATGATACAATTTAACTTACGTAGCCATGAAAAAATAAGAAAAAAAATTCAATCTTCCAATTCGACCTGTTTTTTGCTAAGCACAAGGGTTTGTTACCAAATGGCTACATTATGTTTTCATTAGATATTTCTTAGGTCATTATAAATATGTACAAGAAAAATAATAAAAAAAAATTGTTTTATAGGGCAAAATGCTTTTAGCAAAACATTTATTTTATATGGAAACTTTTAAAACATTATTATTTTTGTTTAAACATAATGAAACGCCATATTTCTCGCAAATTGTGCGACTAAAACCTTTGCATTCAGGGTATTCAGAACGTATCTTTTCCTCTACATGTTCAGGCCAGTGTCCATTTTCATCCCTTCGTATATCTCTTGGTGGAACATGTTGCGCTGGACCTTTTCTTTTTTTCGTCTGAATGGCAGATTCTAAGGTACTTGACCTTCCACGCTTGGGAACGATGTTGACCTTAGTCAAGCACTGTGCCACTTCATGACGAAATTTCATTTGACTTATAACGTCGGACTCCATGTTATTTTTTTATTTTGAAGCTCTTTTGTAAGCAAGCCATGAATTGACCATAGTCATGTCAATCAAATGATAGAAAATGCGCGTGTACCATTTTCTACTTTTAATTAAAATGTTATATCTTTACATTTATTGTCTTTTCAGACGATCGGTGGTTTCACAGGCATATACTGCTTCATGTAATGTCTTGCTTTGGTTGAACACATTTGCTCATCGATTGAGAGATGTTGTTCCAAACGAATTCCACTGAATTTAGATTTTATGTGATTTACTATACAATTGGCCTTAATTTGTGCAATCAAGAAAAGGGAAATCTGGAAAGGAAGATGAGGATTTCATAAATTGTTTACAATTTTATCCATACTTGCTGGACAAAAGCCAAACTCCAGCCATGAAAATTAGAAATCAAACTGCGTTGGAAGCTATGGAGGAGCAAATTAAAAAAAATCCATGGCGTTGATTTGAACATCTCCCAGATTGGGAAAAAAAATTAAAATATGAAGGCCCGCGTCAAATCGAAAGGAGATAAGAAAAGGACGGGCAATCTTCCCATCAGTTTAAAAGACCACGAAAAACAGATACTGGATTTGATGGACTTTAAACATAATCCAGTTTTAAATAAAACACCAGGTACATATACATTTACATAGACAATTATTATGGTCAAATATAATTTTATATACTACAAAGCACTTACATTTATTACAGGTGCAGACCAAAGCAGTGTGCTGAGTACCAGCAAAAATCCCGATGAAGATCTGGAGTATCCTGATGAAGAGCATCTAGCATTTCAGGAGGAAGAACTACCAGCACCAGCAAGGACCATTCCAAAATTCCAGCAAGTTTCAATGCCTAAAAGAAGTCAAAATAGTTCGATCAATGACCTTCAGAAGGAAGTACTCCTAGAGCAAAAGGAGTTAGATAAGAAACAAAGAGAAACCTTTGTGTTGCAAAAGGAGAAACTTATTTTAGAAATAGAACTATAAAGAAAAAACTAAATAAAGATGTTCATATATTTCTGTTTGAACGTAAGAAAAAAAAAATAAACAAAATAGAAATACTAATAAAAACCTTGAATTATTGATGTTATTTCACTTCTTCTCGATACTCTCCGCTTGTAGATAGTGATGTTCTCTTCTGAAGGTTCAGGAACACGTGCTTTCACTTTCTGGAAAGTTTTTTTTTTTGTGAGATGCGTTGCTATATTATGCAATACAAAGCAAACTATTATAATTTTAGGCACTTTTTCTGTGGCTAGTCTAACTCGGGAAGCCAATAAAGGAAATCTTTAATAATTACTCTTTCCCGGGTATGTAACTTGTTATATTTTTTTTTGGCATCTGTGACTGGATTTCTGAAAGGTGTCATAATCCATGGTGTTAAACTATAACCTTCATCTGTAAGAATAATAGCCGCTGCCGAATTATCATTAATAATATTAAAAACAGCTGAACTTCGTCAAATTCTTGAATCATTCACAGATCCTGGCCATTGGACATCAACACTTGTGAATAATTCCTTAGCGCACGTGGCTTGCACATTCAGTAAAAAAAAACCCTTGCGATTCAGATACTCATCGCCATGTAAATGAGGCTTTAAGATCTGAATACAATTACACTGGGAAAAGAATACTTGGCTTGCCATTCTTGTTTAGCTTTTCTCAAGTCTGCGGTCGTTGAGGGAAATTTCATCCATACTCGTACATTTGCTTTTGCACATATAGCACACATACACTTGCCAAACTGTTTTCGATACAGTGGATGAATTCCAATGTCCTCACCATCTCCAACTCCAACTTGGAATCCCGGGTCACCAATGTATCGAAGGAATATTTTCATTTTCTCAATTTTTGGTACGGCACCACCACGTTCTTCAGGAATATCGGAAAGAAACTAATTGCTTAACCATTCCATATTACGAAACTCGAATCTATACAGGTCCTTGAAATTATCCCCTGTGTCCCTGAAATGTCGTGAATTATATATCGTTGTTTTTCGCGTTTGTATGTTTAAAAACATTTCTGAAAATGAATATTCCCTGTGTTGTTGATTATCTTAAAAAAAACTTGGACAAATAAATTTGTCAGCTCTCCGCTCCAGTTTTCAAACTTCAACTTGAGGGAAAGAACCCACTTTGAGGAAATGTTTTATTCACTCCAAATTCAGTGTTCTCTTCAACGAAAGCACTTTACTCGTAAGTGTTAACTCGGAGTGTTCCCTCAGGTTTTATTCACACCACCCAATGTTCACATCTCACAAGCGATCGCGAATGAAAGAGTTCACGTAACGAAAACACGCAAAAAATTACAAATGACAATCAATATCGTACGAGTAGTATGTTGCCAAATGGCAACGTTACAGTTATGTGTTTTCAAATAATTATTATAATTGGTGGCACCAATATTTTCCAGTCAATTGACACTCTCTACTAAAATACCTTCGTATTACCATTTATCTCGTTCCTATTTCAACCCCATCAATTTAAACTTTCAACCGTATCGCACGTCTCACTACGAATACTGGTCAGTTTACCCTCAAGCTCGTTTTCGGAGATACTCGGAACTATTTCTAAGCCAATGCAACCCGCCCGTCGAATTCTTTATTCCCTAGTCATTATAAACTTCAAACGATATTTTTTCTTCTTTACTCCTTAATTTTTGTTTGCCGTGCTATGTTCAAATATCTTAAGAATGTACGCAATCGCCTCAGTGCTCACTGATTATGAAAAAAAGGAAAGGCAGAAAGATCTAACGATCTGACGATGAAAGTAAACGATGACAGAACGATATTCGTGTTATCGATAAACTTAGGACTAACTTGCAATTCACTGGTTAGAGTTCACTTTTATCGGAATAAATGAGAAAATCTGACGATGACGGGTGAAAGAAGATTAGAGGGGATGGAAAGAGAAGTACCTGTGAACGATGGTTTTAAATGGTTGAAGGTTATAATGACTATTGAATAAAGAGCTAGGCAGGACATTCCATAAGCAAGTTGTACGGCTTAGGAACGGATCACGATATTTTAGAGTTTTTTTTTTTTATAATTTACGCGCGCCTAAGGGGTTAGGTACTCTTTTACTGTTGCCAGGGCGCGGGCGGAAAGTTAGAAGGAGGAGAAAGGAAAATTGTTTTGTAGTGGTTTGAAACTCAGGTGTATTTAGTTTCGATATTAGCTCTCCAGGGGTGGAAGTCCGAATAGGACGGAGAGTTTTTTTTTTTTTTTTTCTTCACTCAGAGTGATTCGAAGTTATAATTCGCACTAGTTTTTTGTGGCTGAAACTCTACAACAGCCAAATCTACGTGTCAGGGTTATGCCTTCACACGCAGAATTTTTCTGTCTGAGTTCCAGTTACACAAATGAAAAACTGACTTGCCATGGCGTCTGAGTACGTCTGAAAGTGCGCTTGAGGGTAAACTGATGAGCATTCATCGCGAGAAGGGTGTTAAGGTTAAAGGTTTGGAAGCGCGTAGTTAGTGGCAAAATCAATTTAGCAACGATGGTGGAAGTAGCGATAGTACAATGTGAGACAGGAGACATTTTGTTGGTGTTCGAGGTTGCCAATTGACTGAGTGATATTAGTATCACCTATGAGTCTTCTTTCATGGACTAGAATCCTTTCTAGGAGGTGTAGAAAAGTTTTGGGAGCACCCGACCAGATGTGGGCATTGTACTCCAATTTCGGACGGAATAACGCCTTATATATTGAGGCCTGATCAGAGGGTATATCGCTTGAGGAAACATTTCGCGGCATTTTTGACGACACCGAATATGTGGTCAGTGCCGTTCATGGATAACGGCTGGGTGTATAAATTTCGCTTTAACGACAGCAGACAGCATTGTGTTTTGGAATCATTAAATTCTACTGTGTTAGTGGCTCCCCAATTAGTTGTGCTATTAATATCACAATTTAATGAGCTTAACATATGCTGTGCGTTCCTGGATTAGAGGTAACAGACACGAGATCATTAATGAAAATTAAAAAGATTGTCGGAGACAGAATGGAACCCTTGGGCACATCAGCATTTATTTTGTGAAAGTTAATTTCTAATCCGTTGAACAAGAGAATCGTCGATCCCAAATGCACGCATTTTGACAAAAGAGCCTTATGCCTAACTCTGTCAAATGCCTTAGAAATATCACGTGCAAATATCTTGCTTTCGCCAGATTGATGTACGCTTTGGTTCCACTTTTCGGTGAGATATGCCATCAGTCGACCTATTGCTACGAAAACCGTACTGCCGGTCATTAAGTAGTTTTCATCTTTCGAGACATTTTATGAGCTGACGGTTTATCAGCGTTTCCATGACCTTGGAAAAGGGAGACGTAAGTGTAATGGGTCTGTAGGAGATGAGAGAGAAAGATTCGCTTTTTTTAGGGACGGGCTGGACAAATGCTGTTTTCCATCTGCTCGGAAAGAGTTCTAAGGAGTAGGATTGATGAAAAAGCTTACGCAGTGGTTTTGCCAACGAGGAAGAACACCTCTTCAGAAAGAGGGGAAATATGCCATCTGGACCAGCGGATTTATGTATGTTAAGATCTTAAAGTACTCTTGCTACTTCACGAGTGCGAAAGTGTATTCATCCTATTGAAGATTCGACGCACTCAAGTGTATGCGGAGACAATGCACAATCTGCGAGTATTGAGCTGGCCGCAAAGAATGCAGCAAGCATATTGGCCTTGTCCAAAGAGCTGACATCAGGAATGTCACTATAAATGAGCGTTGGGATTAATGATGAGGTCGAATTTCTGATGTTTTTGATAAAAGACCAAAAGCTTTTACTATCTTTGGGACATTGTAGTATTTTCTCAACACACCATCCTTCGGGTGTTGACTGTACAGAATGTGGAAGCCATGCAGGATTGTGTATATTGAAATCGCCCGTAATAACGATTTCGGTTTGAGGATACAGTGGATAATTTGCTTACGGAGATGAAATTTTAACCACATGAAATTGAATTCCGGATTGGAACAGGGACTACATTGTGGTGTAGTTTGGTAAGCTACGAGTACATCACTACGCACGTAAATAGCGAGGCCGCGGTGAGAGAAGAATAATGGTACTAGTTCGTAGACAGGTACGAGTAGCTTCAGATCAGAGTGATCTGAGAGGACGGGGACCTACCTGTGGTTCACTAAGTGCCAACAAATCTGGTCTGTATTTACAGACGTGCACGTACGCGGAAAAGTAATTACCTCTTAGCCCGTTTATATTAGCAATGTCCACTCTAAATTCCCGAGTCATTATAAAGACAGGCAAATATAAAAAACACAAACACTGACGTTACTAAGCACAGCTCTGAAGTAAGAATTCAGAGTTGGCTTACCGGATCAAATTGTTGTAGGAGTTATGCCCTTACAACAATAGAAACCAGCAAATCAACTCTTTCGCAAGTACTGAATATCAAGTTAGAAAAATGCCCTAAAATGGTAAGTTCTCCAATTGAACATCTTCAATCGGAAGATCGAAAAGGGCTTTTTTTAAAAATAATTGAGAAAACATCGAGTAACTCAGTAAAACCACTCTCTGTCCTGTTGAAACCATATGTTCCCTAAGTCCATTTCATGTCTTGGAGAAAAAAACTCTTCAATTCATATAACGATCTGAATTGACTGTGACAGTCTACTCATTTTCCTCGAAAAAATCATGGCAGATTTTAAAATTATTTTTATCCATATACTCGTAACTGTTGAATTAAAAACATTAAGTTTTATATTTGAAGATGATGTTTTTAATTTATATACAAAAAAAATCTGAATATTAAAAAAATATACAAAATATAATAAATATAGAAGCAATTAATCAGAATCAGAAGAATCATCTGAGCTTTCACATATTGTTCCTGTGAAATTATCGGAAGTTAGTAAGACATTAGGCGCCTGCAATAAATGTGGAACATCCTTCTCAATAATTTCGCCACATTTATGTTAGGCAAGTTCCGCAAACACGTTATCAATAGGTCCGAGGAAACCAACAAAGATTTCATAATATTTTCGTTAGTTTTTAAACGCGATATTTTTGGTGCGAAATTTTCTCTATATCTTTTGGAACTCTTTGTTGCTTGGCTCCCGCGCTTCTTCACTCAGCTGAGCTATTGGCAATAAGGCAAGTTCTATAATGGCCAAGTCATGAATTACAATTTTTTTGAATTGTGGGAGTCATTGGGTACCAATTCTATTGCATAAACAGCTTGGCAGTTTTGGTGGCATATTATTGGAATTTGTCCGCCTTTATTTCGGATCCACTGGCTATGATTTTAGCACTGTTTTGAATCATTTTGTCAATTCAATATCTAAACCAGTTATTCTAGCTGATAGATCCGGATCGCTAAAGAATCTCTTAGCAGTATTTCCATCATTAATGTTTCCAAATCCAAGTTTCGGTTTATCTACCACCAATCCCATAGTTATTTTGAATTGACTTTAAATATCTCTCTTTTTTTCAGCTCAAATTTTTTTTTCTTCTTCGTCTCGAATTTGCCATTTTCATCAGAGGTATTTTATAACCGCATCCAGGCATGAAGCACCGATAATCCGTATTCCAAGCGAGATGTATCTACGATATTACTTTTGTGTTACATACTTTTGTGGTTGATTTTGTATCTATAATAGCATCAGTTATCTTTGCATCTACCATTGTAAATAAAACTTTAATTGCAACATGTATTTCAAAGTTATTCAAGCTGTAGCTCCTCGATTTTTTCCCGCATTATTTCTACCTCCGTCCTTGCCAACTCTGTTGTTTCATGTTGAAACATAAACTTTATTGGTCGGCAGTATCGTGTGGATGAATGTGTTTCGATTTGACAAATTATGAACTGCTGATGTCCTGGCGCGTTCGAAACTAATCTTATGGTTACTAGCGATTCCAAGAAAATGCTAGAGTTTTCATAATTTGGATAGGAGAAATGTTGAGGTATTCCCTTACATATAAGCTCCAGATTTTTCAAAATGTCTGCTTCTTGAACTTCTAAAACTTCCTTTTGAGCATCTAGTAAGCGTTGGACTGTGTGATTAAGCATAGCTTAATCAAAACAGTATCCGTGACCGTGATGTGTTCTTTAGAAGGGCAACACTCCTTTTTAAGCAAGTTGAATTCTTTATATGACCAACTTGACTTATTACATTGAATTGGCGTCTGTTAAATTTAGCTTCCACGAACATAGAAAGAGCTTGTCTCTCAGTCAGATGTTCTTTTTTAGCTACTCCAAAATCTTTGTATGCTGTTCTATATTTAGCACAGCTTTCGGGAGAATTTGTGGTAACGTCTTCCAGAACTTTCGCTGTTTCTAACTGACCAGAAGATCGTAAGCTCATTCGGACAGCAAATGTTAACTCTTCAGTCGAGTGATTTTTTCTCAAACACTCAGTCTAGTGGAGCTTGCTTATTTGCGAAGAATCAACAAAATCTTTTATAGGACAACCAGCTTTTTTTACAAGTGATTATAGTGTTACTTGAGTAGTTCTTAAACTTAATTCAAATACCCAGCCAAATTTTATTATTAGCAAGAAACCTATCTTCTTTTCTACAACATCTTGTCTACCAGTTCCTAAAATCTGCTAAAAAAAATTAAATCTGCTTGCTCAATTCAGGTTTTAAGTGCTCGGTACATCTAGTACGATTTTCTACTTTAATGGCCCATGAATTATTGCTACAATATGTGGCCTCAAAACATCAAACAAGGTTCGCTGTGTAATAAGAATATAAGTTGAACCTGAACCTGAAAGGAATTAAGGAAATTCATATTTTGTTAAAAAAAAAACATGTATTTCCAAGCTATGACCTTGGTCCGCTTAATAAGCAAAATCTTGATAAAGCGCAAATATGCGCAAAATTGTTTAATGTTTCAATGAGAAGACATAATATGAGTACACTAAAAAAGAAGACCTTTTTTGCAAACATGTTATGACATATTCATAAGTAGATTTCTTAACAAAAAAAAACACCACTAGTTTTTTTTACAGAAAACAACTCACATTTAAAACATTTACATATAAAAATTTTATTAAATCACATATAGCAACAGTTTAACATGGAAATGATCAACAAACCAGAGGGGTTAACTCCATGTTTAAATAAAACAAATAATTAAAAGCACTGTAAATTTATGTTGATAGAAAATCGGTACACTTTTCGCTTTAATTGAAGCCGACCAAAAGACTACTTAAGGCGAACTAGTTTAACCCTTTCGAGATTACTGATACAAGGTATGTACCAGCTTATCCTAACAAGTGTTCCAAAAATCCTGGTTTTTTAAATTTATGTGGAAACTGGTTGTAATGTATACCATTCCGTACCCTGAACCACAGACAACAGATTATAATCTCCAAACAATAAATATTGTAGTCATGTCATGATCTGTACTGCTTTCGCCCTAAGTGCACGTATTGTGATAAACTCTTGCTAAAAAACTCTATTAACTATTAACTCACAACTGTTTCATTGTTATAAAAAGCGTAAGTAGTGAATTCACCTAAAAATACATGCTTGATAATTTAGCCCTTCTTTCATAAATGGTACACATTTGTACCAGTACCAGTGGTTCGTTTTGGTGGTACTTATGTGTACCAATAGTGTTTTACGGCAAGCTTTATGTGAACCATTTCTAATTGGTGTTTGTTCACTTTTTTCCACAAAAGTAAAATTCCCAACCAAATACCGTGATGAGGGATCGCGAGGGTACTTGAGCATCCGTTGCACGGTTCTTTGAATATGGATGAGACTTCAGGAAGCGATTTTTTGGACGATGGTAACAGCGATTACGAGCCAGAAGGTGATGTCAGCTCTGAGGATGTAGAATTTCAGAACAAGAAGCAGCGGAAGCAACTAGAAATTCTACGTACTCAAGTAAAACCGAAGAAGAGATTACGCGTCCTAAGGATAAGGTAATGCAGCAGATTTGGAATGATCCTGGGAACAGTTTTGCTCCACGAGCGAAAGCACCGATACCGCGAGAATATACAGTAGGTTTAAGTGTTTCGCATACGTTAATGCCCATCGATGTTTTTTTACAAACTGTTTCAGAAAATCTTGTAAATGATTTCAAATGCAGCTAAAATCAAAGTTGTTGTAGGTTGTATTTTCATCATGAGCTATAACAGAGTGCCAGCTTTGAAAGATTACTGGTCAGTGGTCAATGTATCCATCGCATGGAAACAATGCTGTCAAATCAGCAAGGGATAGGTACAAATTAATATCATCAAAAATGTATTTTTCACCTCCTGAAAAACTGAATGATTGTACAAAGACGTACTATGTAGATGTTTTATGTATTATGTTTTGCTTGAAAGACACATTCAAAAAAATAGCTACAAGATAGTTACAGTCAAAGCATTGATGAATCTATGACATAATTCAAAGCTCGATCTTCCCTGAGGCAATATATGCCCCTAAAACCCGCAAAACTTGGTATGTCGTTGAGGTGTGACTCTGTAACTGGGTATAATTATTACTTCAATATTTACACTGGAAGGGAACGTAATGCTTTAGTCCGGACAATAACAGAACCCGATGTTACGGGTATGTTTTGCTTCGATAGATTTTTTACTTCCTTAATTACCCAGCTGTTCTAACATGCCTGGCCCAAAGAAAAAAATTACCAAACATAAGCGAGAAACTCAAGTAAGGAAATGCAATTTGTCAAACTACAATAGTTCTTCAGGGTTAACATATGACAAATGGCAAGAAGAGGTAATGGTTTCGAGCAATTGCAATAAGCCAACAATGGCATGAAGCCAACTATGAACAATTAACAAATCCTTGTCCACAAATCAAAAAAAGACTACAGGGAAATAATACTAGGAGTCGAACTCACTGATCAAATGGCTGCAGTTTATGATCATAACCGGATCAATGTAATCATTATGCGTGACCGTGGCTCAAGTGGTAGTGTATTGGCTTCCCATTCGGACGGCATGGGGTTCAATACCAGCCGTGACCGAAAGCAATTTTTACAGGCAACTAAAATCTCGTGAGATGAATGGTTGCCTAAAATACAACACCAAATCAATTTACACTAATAATTTAGTCTCCCCATTAAATGTTAGATGCCACCCATAGAGCGGAATAGCGACTGAGCCCAAACATCTTTCCTTCTCCTTTTGTCCCATTTTCCAAAAAACTTAACACGTGCTCCGGTATCATACCCACTTGAGTGTTAAGTTCTTTAAAAAAAAAAATCAGCCCAATGGTGGAAAAAGATTTTCTACCGTCTTATTATGATGGCCGCTGTCAATGATTAGATCATATATTCTGAGCTGAACATAAAGAAGACTCCTTTAATCGAATACCTTATAACTATATCAGAGGGTCTTATTGCTGAAGGTGTTGAAACAACAAATATTCGAATATCAACAAGTAGAGGAAGATTATATGAAAGACAAAAACAAATGGGCAATGTTTCGATGCATTTGACTATTAAAGTTATGAACGGAACACGAATTGCGCCCAGAAAAAAAACAAACGCGCATAAAAACGATTTCCTAGGAATGTGATATTCCGTTGATCAAATTTCGCTTTACACCGTATCACACTAAGGGAATATTTCCTTTTATTTCAAATTCTAAAGTCAAGTAAATAAGTTCAATTTATAAATTGTTTCGATTTTTTTTCCGTAATGTAAGCGGTTTTAGTACTGCTGGTACACGTACTGTATGTACCATTCGTAAATACTGGTGGTACAACGGTGTGCCGTCTCCATATAATCCAGCGCCTCATTTTTATATATTTTTTAGGTGATGATGTAATCAACAGTTGCAAGATATTCAAAGCTGCATGAAAATAAATATAAAAAGTAATGTATTTGAATCCAGTTTCAAAACGGTTAAAGCAGTGACCTGATCAATATGCGCTTAAGGATCTAACTGTAGTAGTCACGTGTTGCGATTCACAAAAGAATTGATTTCCGGTCCGGGACAGGACCCAATGGCGCAGTACTGAAGCGATTTCGAAAGTCGAGCAGGGTTGAGACCACTGAACGGCCGTTGGAAAAAAAGGCATCTAAAGGATCCTCTCTCCCGAACGAGACTACGCTCAGCCGCCTGGGACTCTCATCAACTTCAGAGCGCTCATTTCAATGTAATTATGATGCAATTCTCATAACTTACTTGTCTCTACATATTATGGTGGACAATATTGGAACTTACTTTTGGCATCAAAAAGCTTTCCCTCTGCCCTGTGTATAATAAATAATCTGCTCCATGCAGACTGCCACTATTACTTAACCTCACCTAACCTAAGATAGAAAGTAAATCGGTAGGAAGCAAAATCATAAGTGGTAATGGTTCCATGTAGGCGTGCACGCAAAAGAGTCAGGGCTCAACACAAAAAAAACAAAAACAATCTACTTTTCTGACATCACTACTCTTTCGGCGGGAAGTATGAAAACTTTGCACCGCAAATCTGCTGCGTATTAGTTTAGTGTTGCTATACGTAAGGCTTTATAGTATGAATGACATTCAAGCTTCTTCTTCTTCTTGTGGCGCTACATCCTTGGGACGGGCTTAGCCTTCTGCATGACGTGTCTAGATTCCGTTCTATCTAGTACTGTATTTCTCCAATTTGGAACGTTCGGTTTTTGTATATCGTCCGTCATGCCAACTATCAATCAATCCTTGGTCTACCCTTTGCTTTCGCGTATTCAGCGTTACCGTTGAATGTTTTTTTTTTTTTGTTTGAGCCATCCATTCTCATTAAATTCCTAAGCCATCTTCCCAAGCTTTTTCGAATCGCACTTCAATTCTTTCTTCGTTCATACGCCATACGAGTATATGCCAGTACGAGTATACATATTTCGTTTTCCAATCTTGCACCGTATATTCTTCTAATTACTAATACTTCTCTTTCAAAGATTTTTAGATTTCTTTCGTCAGCTGCACTTAATGACCAAACTTCGCATCCGTACGATGACCTTCAACCACTGGAATATTTACCCGTGACAATAAAACTATCCTGGTACAGTCTTTTAACACACACTGTGTACTCACTAGAAATGTAAAATAGCTACACTGTTAGGCTTTGAAAATCTTTAAGCAAAAATCAAATGTTCTGTACAACGTTTTGTGGATGAATGTAAAAGTTTCTGGAAACAAAAAAAAATTGGAATGAACATGAAGAAGGAAACGACAAAATCTGTACCACAAAAGAGAGCAAAAAAAAACATTGCGGTGATTGAATTTTATATGTACGTGTGGTTTACTAAGGGATTTGAAAGGATATTCCCAAAAAATATCTATTGTGTGATGGGATTTGTTGTTGAGATTTTAGCTTAATACTCAACATTTGTGGGAAAATGTTTGTCGGATAGCATTTAAGTGACTTTTGCTGTTTTAGATATGTTAATGTCAAGATTGCGGTACGAGTGGAAAGAATGTGAACATGAAATTAAGAACAGATCAACGGAAATACTCGTACATAACTAAATTTAATAAATATATTCATATCTACAGTAAATTCCATCATTGAGCTGTTCTTAAAGAGTTAGAACCGACTTTTTCAGTTTTGACTCCTTGATGAAATTCTTTCGATGAAGTATGGCCTTGAAGGGACTATGTATATATATATAGTTGTAGAAGGAATATACGAAACATTAAATAGTGGTTGGAGAAATAAGGCCGCGGACTACACAGGATTGTCAAAGCCATCAATTAAATTATATTTTTTTTATCAGTCAAACTTGTCGTGGAAAATATTAACAACCAGAGAAAAATGACAGAAATAAAGCGTGTTCTAAAATTCACGCAAGAAATAATTTTGATTGAAAACACAGGTTTTAATTAAGCGGGCATCTTTCCGCGGCGTAACTCCATTAGCAGCGAAGTGTGATTTTTTTGATGCAATCCAAATTCTTCCATCATCACTCACAACGGCTTCTTTGAATGTCAGTGGATCACTATGGATGCGTAATTTGGCTTTGGTTTTTCTTGATTTCAACCTGATTCCGGGCGCGGTTCAATAATTTCCATCATATCACTTTTATTACCTGAATCGCCTGGTTGCCACATGCTGCCGTCGCTTTCATCTACCAGTGGAGTAAGTGTATCATCAGCTGTTTGTAGATTTGATGTGTCAGTATCTTCAGAGGCACTCTCATTTGAAGGTGTTATTTGCGGATCATAAACTGGCTGAAGCTCAACAAAAGGCTTATCATCCTCTAAATCGCAAATACCTTCTTTATCATAATCCAACGATTAGTGTTATCAAATTCAAAATCAATTACATGATTATTCCCATTCGATTCCAAGAATGGCACGTCTCTGCTTATAGTAACCCAATTTGAATTTTGCACCTGAAGCATATCCGATGAAGATGCATTCAATAGATTTGCTGTCTAATTTCCCCGTCTCACATATGGCACGTGAACAAACGCTGGACATCCAAATACTTTGAGCATTGACAAATTAGGTTTTTCATTTGACAAAATATCTTCTGGAGACTTCTCTCCAGTTCCTTTACATGGAATTCGATTGATGATATAAGCTGCCATCATTGCAGCTTCTGCCCAGAACGACTTCGAAAGGTCAGTATCAATCAACATATATCGTACCTTGTCCATTATCGTGCTATTCATGCGCTCCGATAATCCATTTTGTTGTGGACTTCTATGAATTTCTTGTTGCAATATTCGGTGCCAATATATCCTCTAAAGCACTTCACTTTGTGGCCTGTTTGTTTTTCAGCTATAGTTTTGAATTTGATAAAGCAATCAAAAACCTGATATTTATTTTTGATTGCATATAGTAAATGGAGACTTTTCTCGAAAAATCATGATACAATGTGGTGAAAACCACTCATAGATTTCACAGATGAAGCTTGACAGACGTCATTATGAATTAATCATGTAATAATCAAACCTAGCATGTCCAAATCGACGAAGCCAGAGAATCATATTCTCTTTCGGTTGCTTCTTTTTTTGCCTCAACAACAAAAGATTTTACATCGTGTGCATTGCTCGCAATGGTTCGCTGGCCTTTTGCTGTTACACGTATCCGCATCCATATCTTGGCTACAACTAAATAATAGTCCGAAACGTCGTCGTTTGGTACTCGGAACATTCCGACATCTAAAACATTGGAACAATGCCTTGCATCGATCGCAATGTCATCAACCTACTTGACGGCTGATTGATCATAGATGACGGTTTATTTTTATTTTTAAGAACTTAACACTCAAGGGAGCGTTGTATTACAATACTATTCTTAAAATGCTGGAGCATGTCTTACGTTTTTTGAAAATTGGATAGAGAAAGAAGGCTCAGTGGTTATTTCTGTCCATGGGCAGCATCCAACTTTTAATGGGGAGACTAAATTATTAGTATAATTATACGTGTTGTTGTATTTTAGGCAAACATTCATCTCACGAGATTTTAGTTGCCTGAAAAAAGAATGTCTTTCGGGCACGGCTGATATCGAACCGTTCGATTGGAAAGCCAATACGCTATCACTTAAGCCATGGTTGATTGATTAAGGGGTAGCCAAGTCGCCTTATTGACGTTGAGATGTGAGAACAGCGTGCTCACTACGCGCGTTTACCCTGTTACAATTCGTAAAAACCTAAAGGGTCTTTCATTAAGCGCTTCCTATCTTTAAATTTTAATAAAACAAAGTGTGTGTGAAATATCATAGACATTTTTTTTTCGTTTTAAAGGCCTATCGATGCTATTATGCAAGGAATATAACTTCGTTCAAATACTGCCGCGGCTTCTCTGGTTAATGCACATCCGAAATGTCCAATTTTCCACGACTCTGGGGTATAAATCAGGCTGAATTTGACCTTTGGAATGGGTTATGTTGGCTTTGAGGGCCGCTGTGGTTAGTGGCTTATTCACATAGACTTGCAACTTCAAAAAACCCCAGAAGAAAAAGTCTAACGGGGTCAAATCGCACGTCGCGGTGGAGAGTTCACATCACCTCCACGTGAGATGACCATACCCTCGAATCGCTCGTGAAGAATTTGCAATGTGGCGTGAGCTGTGTGGCACGTAGTGCCATCCTGTTGAAACCACATGTCGTTGATATCCATATCATCCAATTCAGTCCAAAAGAAGTTGATAATGATCGACCTATAGCGTTCGCCATTGACGGTGATGGCCTGGCCAACGTCGTTCTCAAAGAAATATGGACCGATGACGCCCCCAGCCCAAAATCCACAATAAACAGTGACTTTTTCGGGATGCATTGGACGCTCTTTTATCTCATGTAGATCGGTATCGTCCCAAATTCCACAATTTTGTTTGTGGACGTACCCATTCATCCAGAAATGGGCCTCATCGCTAAAGACACACACGTCGTTTTCTATGGTCGTTTACCTTCAGCTCTTGGGTCAGTTGAATTTTGTGTGCAGGCCCTAGTCAAGTTGTGGTCTGCGAAAGGCCGAGTTCTTGTGAGCGACGCGAAATCGACTGCCTCGGTGTTTGATAAAACACTTTTATCATTTGCACGTGTTGTTGAACGCTATGTCTATCCCTGGTAATTTGGCAAAACAGACTGAATAAATTAAAGCCGATTTGACAGATGAAGCTGTGTTTTCCGATGGCCAGCTCAAAACGGCCTTCTGATCCAGCGTTGTATTAAGATCTCTTAGCACAATTTTGATGTCATAGCTGGGGCACTCGGCCTATGTTCATTCTAGGAGATTCTTTTACCTTCTTCTTTTACGTCTTTGATACTGTCATCCTGTGGGGCATGAACGTAAATCATATTTCCGAATTTGACCTTGATATGAGACGTTAGCTTACATGCCACAAGCTTTAGACTTTTTGCTCGAGTCTCCCCCGTATAGCAAATCCACATCCAAATAAGTGTTGTCTTTCTTCTTTTTAACAGTCGCCGTAGTAGATTTCATAGCTACACATCCGTTTTTCGCGCAACCCATCCGATTGTATTTCTTAAATAAGCTTGCAGTGGCAATTATGTTCCAATTTGAGTCAAATATTTTGCACCCGTCTTTCGTAAACAAAATTGATTTATAACACTTAACCATTTGACTCGCTAATAACGGATTCACATAAATATTTGGTACATAATGAGCATCGTTAATTGCTAAACAATTTTGTTTACCACGTTTAGATGCTGTTTGACGTTGTCGACTCAATCGATGGAAATTTTATCGCTGTTTTCCACTATCACTTCTTTTTGCACAGGTTGACGAATATTTCTGATAATCGACCTATGTTTTGTCATATGTACGGTGCAGTCATCAATGTACCAATCTGATGGCAATTCATTGGATTGAAATAATAAAGATGAAAAAAGCATCGTTTCTCTTCTGTCAGTTTTGTGTTGTTGATTTCTCCTGTACCTTGATTTAGGACAATTCTTAACGAAATGTTGTTTGTAACCACAGCTGAAACAATGCCTCTTTGTTTTATTTTTTATGACAAAGGTTTGAACTACATTTGTCATCTGCATCTTCTTCAAAACTTTGCAACAACGAATTGTTGACGTAGTCAAATGTGATTTTCTTGGAAAAGTACCCCAAAAATAATCGCCTTGTACTCTATAGGCAAACCCACCAACATCAAGGAACCGGCTACTTTATCGTCTATATTGAACCCTGCCATTTTCACTTTTGAACTCTAGTGAACTCATTTGGTTGACATAATCCTCCATAGATGCACATTCCTTTTGATCCAATGACACTAATTGTTGTAACAAAGCCACTTTTGGCCAGTGCCGGTATCAGCAAAAACCGCCGCTATAAATTCTCAAGATTTCTTGCATGTGCTTGCTCCTTCTATTGTATATGATTATAGTTACACAGCTCAAGTAACACTGAACTCATCTATTGCTTTCAGATCAGTTTGTTTTTGAGTATTTGATGCGTCAGGTAGTACATTTATACAACACTCCCACAAGCCCTTTATAATTAAGTGAGCTCTAACGCCGACCTTCCTCTCCGCGTAATTTTCTCATTTCCCCCAGTTAAACTGGTCACAGGATCTCCTCAAAGATTATAATCAAATCCGTCGCCTGATTATTCCAAACTATCTTCAAGCGATTTGGTTAATTCAAATTTCTCAACTTCAAGCACGAGAAAAGTTAACACGATCAAGTTTACGAGTAATACAGTGCAAACATTGACAATTATTGAAAATTACAAAAAAATATTGATGAAGATTTTTGGGAGTTTCCGATGTATTTCGGGAGCTTAGAAACTGATATGAAAACAGAAATTGCTTATCACCCATAATCTTTTAGTAAAAAACATTTTTATATTTATATATGTACGAGTATATATATTTTTCGTGGTCTATTTCGAAGAGATTGATGTGCAGATATTCTGAAGGATAAGCGGGAACCCTATTATATGTATATGTACACAAGTAGTTACGCTTCAGAATAATAAATACTACTTCATAAAAAATACTTCATACATAAAACGAAAGGTTAAACTTACTATAAGATACGGAAATAAAATATATACAGACAAAGATTAATTCATGTTTTCTAAAAAAGAAGGAAATATATAGGCTGAATAAAGAATAATAACATTTCCAAAAGAATAATCAAAAGTTACAATACTATATAGTTTTAACAGAATTTGTTTATTTTGGTTTCAAAACTAATTGAAAAAGGTCTTCAATAGATCGATCAAAGTTCCGCGAAAGACAATCATTATCAATTTCGACATCGTTTCCTAATAATATCTGCTGATAAATTTCTTCAATACAATCCTCTGAAGAACCTTTGGATTCCATTTGAACTTGACTCATCACTTGTGTCTCGCTTCCTGAAGAGGATCCACCAAAGTTGACCATCGTTATGCCCTTTCCTGGTTCCACGTTAACTTTCGTTCGTTTTTTTCTAGGTGGACAGGTTACTTTGCCGTAGCGCATTTCTTTCAACATTGAAATAACAGTCGAAGAAACATTCATTGAGATATTATCCGACTCTGAATTTTTAACCTCTTCAGTAGGCATGCTGGACAGGACTGCCTCTGGGTTGAAAGGAAAAACTCCACATTTCTTAAAACCAGGATGTAAATTCAGTGAGCGACCATTTTGATCAACGCATTCACTCACTAGTTTTTTAACATCTAGGAAAATGCTTCTTTCGACAGGTTTTGTGATCTCTTACTTCTAGTTTGCTTCCATTAATCTAGAACTTTTCTCCACACCTTTTTTAGCGCACCGTAAAAGGCCACATCTAAAGACTAGCAAATATGAGTCGAGTTTGGTAAAAAGAACGTAAATCGAATGTTATTTTTTACTGCAGCTTCAATTACTTGAGGAGAAAAGTGACTAGCCAGGTTATCTACTAAAATTACCTTTTCTCCCTCAAATCGTCTGGTAAATGTAATAAAGTGATTTTTAAACCAATCCGTAAATATTGTTGGGTATTATTATTGGGTAAATTAAAATCTCCAAACGAAGTAACATTTCTGCCCATATTATCTATATAATTTTTTGCTAGGTTTCTCACCTTAGCTCCTGTTAATGGAAATCCCCACTCGCTTACAATCATTAGAGCTTGAAAAAAGCATTCCTCCTCTGTTGGGCTAAAAACAATTGGAGAGCCGACATTTTTACGACGCAAATTTTTAAATCTGTTTATCAATGTTCCCTTTGCTATATTAAATTGACTCGAAGTTTTTGTAATGGACAACTCTTTTCGTTTAATTTTTGCAATAGCTTCGCATATGACGTCTTCCGAAACACACTTGTACCTCCTACGTGGTTTATTATTGAGGCATATTGTTATCCAGAAATTAAAATACAACTAGGTAAAATTGTTTTTTAACATATGCAGATACTATTACCCAGTTTATACGACATCTCAATGTGCGTTAAAGCAATGCCCATTGGTTCAATACGCTCATATAAACACCACTTCCGCATTGAAATATTCAACAGGCATACGTTCGTTCCTGCTTATAAAACACATTGAAACATTTTACTCTCTCGCGCTCTCATCATTCTTTCATCATCGGCAGGTATTAGTTGTGTATTTAAAATGTGGGATTGCAAACAAAATATTTGGAAAACAAAGAAATAAAAGCAATGTACTCGTATCAGTGTTAGTGCCAAGTGTCATTTCAATCAGCTGTTTGTTAAACTTCTCTCAATTTTTTCTCGTTCATTTTGATTTGGTTGTAGATAACTTCATATAAACACCAGCATTTCTACGGGTATTGAACCAATGCGGATTGCTTCAACGCACATTGAGCTGTCGTATAAACTGGGTATATAACATGCAGTGAAAACGAATACTAAGAAATAAAACCCAGGAAATTAAAAAAAAAACAAATTAAAAATACGGTCGGTAGTCAGTGTTGCGGACCAGTGTATTTATACTAGCTCCTAACATTGACCAACCAGTTAAAGTTAGGAACCCAACGGTCAAAGTAAGGATGACTTTGAGTACTGCGAAATATGGTCATATCTTCGTAAGCCATGAATGTATCTAACAGCGTCATTAAATTCTACTTACAGCTTAGGCTGGGACAGAGAGCCATTACAACTGTATACTACTTCAGCATTGTGATAAGAGGTATAATAGAATTAGAGTTTTAACTAGTTTTTGTCTGGTATTAGTTGAAGTAAAACTTGCAGATATCCAGAGTTTGCGAATACATCCATATATTCGTCCTATAATATAATTAATATGGTCGTATCCTGACAATTGGCAATTAATGACAAAACCCAGACTAGTACTTTTACTTATGTCCTATATCTCCTTGTGGGTTCTAGGGGCTCTACAACGCCTACGCGCCATCGTGTGCGGTTTCTGCCAATGTGCCTCAGCTCTCACCAACTCTTTCCCAGTTGCCGTGCTTCCTTCTCGACTGCTCTACGCCATGTACTTCTAGGACCGCCGCGTATCCATTGCATCGCGCGGTTAGCTATGGACCTGTCATCTTTTCGGAAAGTGTGACCAATCCACTGCCACTTTCGTCGTTGTATGGTTGTGCCAATAGGTTCATGGCCGGTTCTCTCATAAAGCTGTTCGTTCGAGATACGGTTTGGCCAGAAAATCCTTAAGATATTACGCAGGCACCTATTAACGAACGTTTGCAGCTTTGTTGTGATAGTAGTGGTCACTCTCCAAGTACCACATCCATATTGCAGCACGGACATAGCCTGGTGTTTAAGCTAATTGCATTACTTCGCCAAATTTTAGATAGCATCCCAAATGCAGACTTTGTTTTACCAATTCGGCTGGCTATATCCAGTTCGGTTCCGCCATCGGGTGAGACAATACTCCCAAGGTATTGGAAACTCTCTACTCTCTCAACCGTATGCAGCAATGCATATACGAATATGAGTTGGTGAGTTCGGTCCCAGGCTGATAATTTTTGTTTTTGACGAGTTAATTTTCAGCCCAACGACGTCTGCTTCCCTCTCCACATTTGCTGTCATTTGGTGAAGGTCCATTATTCTGTGAGATAGTAGGCATACACCGTCAGCGTAGTCAAGGTGTTTGAGTTCGGATGTAAGAGTCCATCGAATTCCTCCATTTCCCATCGATAAAACCGCATTTAGCACATCGCTGATCACTAATAAAAACAATATTGGTGAAAGAATGCAGCCTTGCCGAACTCCACTTTGGACTTCGAATTCCTCAGACAGCTTTCCTCTGTGCAAAACGTGACATGTGGACCCATCGTACGTAGCCTTAATAATTGCTCTCCTACGCAAGGCACGCCAAATAAATTCCCGATTGAAACTATCAAACGCCTTTTCGAAATCGATGAACAGCAGGTGGAGTGGCAATGGATATTCAACGCACTGCTCGATGATGATCCGCAGGATGTTGATGTGGTCGACAGAGAAGGATCCAGAGCGGAAACTTGCTTGTTCGGCGTCGAGTGCGTCTTCAAGGTGTTCTTTAATTCGCTCCATAATAATTCTAGCTATTATCTTAGCCACAGCAGGCAGCACACAGATGCCTCTCAAGTTTTCGCACTGCATTAGGTTGCCTTTTTTAGGGAGCTTGACGATCATTCCCTTCTTCCACTCATCCGGAAAACTCTCGGCCACCCAGCTTCTCCCAACAAGAGGGAGCAGTAGCTCAGCCGATGCAGTTAGCACAACTCGAAAAAGCTCTGCTGGTATGTCATCAAGTCCTACCGCCTGATGTGAACACAGTTTTCACAGAATACCAATGATCTTGTATGGTGGTGGGCAGTGAGTGCTGATTGATTCCACTCCACGTGAGATATGGCCCCTTAGTTCTTGGCGCACTGTGGGATCTCTTAATCGGTCGGTGTTGAACCTGGGCACTCTCGTGTCGTTAAATCTTCGACCAACAGCAGTGCGTAATTGGACAGTCGCTATCATAAGATGGTGATCTCGTACCAACTCCATATCTGCTCCTCTTCTGCTTCGGACGTCTAGAAGACAACTTCTAAAACGGCGTTTGCCATCAGTCGATGGTCAATTTGGTTGGAGGTTGCTTGCCTGTCAGTTGACACCCAACTGATTTTATGGGAGGCTTTGTGCTCAAACATGGTGCCACCTATGACAAGGCGATTTTCTTTGCAAAAGTCAACGAATCTTTCGCCGTTATCACTGCGGTTGCCTAGTCCGTGCCGTCCCATCATATGTTTCAGCCCTTCGTTGTCGCTGCCTACCATGGCACTCAGTTCCCCCATCACTATGACCATGTCGCCGTTGGGTGTTGCATTAAATACAGCTCCCAACTGGTTGTAGAAGGTCTCCATTTCTTCCTCAGACGAACCATCCATAGGGGCGTAACACCGTATAATTGTGACGCTACGTACTCTAGTCCGGAATCTGGTCGTTAAAATTCTATCACTGTGAAGTTGAGAGGAGATTAGGCCTCTGCGTGCTGTGGGTGTTAACAGCAGTCCAACTCCATATCTACATTGGCTTCCGGTTGGTCTTCCGGAGTAGAGTAGTACAGTGTTACGCGTTGGGGATCCCGCTTACTCCCAAAATGTCCAGCTTATATCGCATGAACTCATGTTCAAGTTGAAGGAATCTGGCGTTCTGAGGTCCTTCAATCTGTGAGTCAAGGAGCGTCTTTACGTTCCAGAAACCAATCTTTGTCCGGGTACGATAGCCAAAAAACGTCAACAAGTTGTCAGTCCTTATCCGAGGCATTGTTTCGGTTTCCGTAGCGGGGGAATTTCGGTAACGCGGATTGCTGGCCCAGGTTACCTAGTGTGATGTATGCATTTGGCAACACCATGCACTCCTCACTAGACGCATTCCACATATGCGTTCCACCTTTTTGACGTTTGGATGTTACCTACTTTTTTTACCTTTTGTCTTTCCTTTTTTAAATTGTGAACTTTTCATCCAGATGTCAGGGAAAACCCTCAATTAATAATATTCTAAGTAAATTATACGGTGTGAATAGATATTTGTATTACATAAGGATAATTCTTTAAATTGTTTAACGCCATAACATTGGCGACGAGGAAAGTGATTGCGAAGATTTGTGCGGATTAAAATATAATCGGTTAATTTTTTTTCTAATTTTTTTCTGTGCAAATCTTACACGTGCTAATGCCAGAAGAGCTGCACAGTTTTTCACCGAACCAATCATCAGCAGTACTTAGTATTCCCACATTTGAATACGATGTACAAAATTAGTCGGTATTTAAAGGGCGACTGGAACAATATTTTTGCTAGGCCGAGATTACGGACCAGACAAAAAACGAGCCGCTCTCATAAACTTATTGGGAGACAGGCCTTACGAGGTTCTACATAGATTATGTGCCACAAAAACACCTGGAGGGAAGTCATGCGGTGAATTAATAACAATATTTAACGCTAATTTCACAATTCCAACGATTCTTTATTGTGAAAGACGAACTTTCTACGAGGCTAAAACGAAAGAAAACGAAACGGCGCAGGAATATCTTATCAGGCTACGTAATCTGGAGAAGACGTGCGAATTTGGAAGCCGGTTGGAAAGCATGCTTTTGGATAAATTCGTCATTGGAATGTCGGGGGTTGTCTTTGACAAATTATGTGACGATGAAAATCTGACTCTTACCAAAGCATTGGAGACAGCAAAGAAATTCCAAAAACGACGACAAAAGTAACGCACACGAGGAAAATATCTGTGCGATTAAAACGAGCTATCAGAAAAGACAACAGCAGCAGAGAACGAGGCAGCGAAGAAGGCAACTACCACACAAACATGGTTCCCGATCAGAAACATCCCCTTTTAAAATATGCCCACATTGCTGCTTCTATAACCACAAACCTCAGCAGTGCAAGTACAAAGATGTAACATGCTTCAATTGTGAACGAGTTGGTCACACGGCGTCCATGTGCAAATGTCCACGTAAGAAAAATACCTTCGTTCCAAAACAACGAACCCTTTACTGATTCAATCGACATTGAGTTAAAATTATTTGATAAAAAATTAAAATTTCAGGTTGATGTGGGTGCAGCCGTTTCAGCTATTCCTTGGGAAACGTGTTGTCGTTTTTTTAGTAATGTTCGACTGCAAAAAGATTACACCAGTATTTCTGGTTACTGTAAAAATATGTTAACGGTAAAAGGTTCGCTATTTTGTAATATCAACTACAATAATATTATAAGAGATTTTAAGTTTTTAGTTATTGATGAGGGGAAAGCCCCATAGTTGGAAGAGATTTCTTTAAAGTTTTTCAAATTAAACGAATTCACATTAACGCGTTGGTCTCAGATGACGAACATTTAAAAACAATTACGAAAGAATACAATTTCTGTTTTTCGGACGATTACGGTAAATTAAAAGATTGTAAAGTTAGTCTTGAAGTGGACAATAAATTTTTCAAACAATTTTTCTAAAAGCACGCACGATTCCATTTGCGTTCAGGGAAGAAGTGAAAAATCAAATGCACGATTTAGTCAACCGCGGAGTTATTACGAAAACTGAAAGCGTACAGTGGGGTACGCCTCTTGTGCCAGTTTTGAAAGAAAACGGGAAAATACAAACTTGCGCAGACTACAAAATTACGGTCAATAAGTTTGAAAGACACGAATCATTCTTTACCGCGAATAGCCGATATAATGAACGGTATCAAAGACGGACGCGTTTTTTCTAAAATAAATTTAGCCAATGCCTATAATCAGATAGAATTAGATGAGTCTTCAAAAAGGTAGATTACGTGGAGTACACACATGGGTAACTTCTTGATGAATAGTTTGCCTTTTGGCATAAAGCCAGCCACGGGAATTTTTCAACGTAAGATCGAAAAGGTGTTACGTGGTATCGAAGGTGTAGTAAACTTTTTAGATGACATTATAATTTCGGCTCCTAATCTAAAGAAGCATAACGAATGACTTCACGCGACTTTTGAAAGACTTTATGAAGCTGGGCTCAAACTGAATAAGATGAAGTGCGTTTTCGCGAGAGACGAAATTACGTATTCTGGGTATTTGATTTTGAGTAAAGGTTTAGTCAAAGTAAATCGTGATGAAACGATAAAGAATTTTCCAGTTCCAAAAAACATCTCGGATGTTAGATCCTTTTGTGGTTTCGTTAATTATTTTGGAAGATTTATTCCTTGTTTAGCTACAAAAATGTCCGCTATTTACAGCGTTTTAAAAGGCAAAACTTTTGTGTGGACTAAACAAGCCAGGAGGCCTTTGGGGGCATGAAAGAAGAAATTATGTCAGACACGGTTTTAGTTCATTACAATCCGAAACTACCCTTAGTGCTTACCTGCGATGCACCTAATGTCGGTATAGGAGCAGTTTTACCGCACACATTTCCCGACGGGTCTGAACGACCAATCGGGTTTGGCTCACGTTCCCTAACTGAATCTGAACAAAATTAAGCGGTTATAGAGAAAGAAGCTTTCACAATTGTATAAGCTACACGAAAATTGTATCAGTATTTAATCGGAAGGACATTTGATTTGATTACGGGTCATAAACCGCTTGTTGAAAGTTTCAGTGAAAAGAAAGGTATTCTACAAATGTCCACAAGCAGGTTGCAAAGGTGGGCTTTTCATTTTCTCAGTTTTTCAGTATCAAATACGATATATTAAATCGGCAGAAAATGTGGCTGACACAATATCTCGTTTCCCTCAACGTACGATCAATGATGAAGATTTAAAAGAGGTCGAAAAAAACACTGTAACGTATTTAAACCGAATTGAGACTAATTCGAATATTTTAGTTGACGCTGAATCAATACGAAAAGAAACGCGAGGGGATGCAATCACCCATACGATTGTAGAGGCGTTAAAAACAGGAAATTACTCGTATGCAGAAATGCAAAGTAAAGAAGAATATTCTCCCTTTTTGAAACGAATTAACGAACTGGTGATTGAAAATGACATGTTAATGTGGGGGCTTAGAGTGGTAATTCCACGTTCTTTACGAAAGGTAATCTTAAAACAATCACACGTTACTCACACGGGAATTGTAAAAACGAAATCTCTCTTGCGATCGTACGTGTGGTGGTCGTATCTTGACCTTGAGGTGGAGGAAATGATAAAAGGTTGCGAAGTTTGTTTGTCGCTCTTACCAAACTCACCTAAGGCTGCAGTAATTAATTGGGAAAGCCAGGTAAACCGTGGAACAGAATTCACGTAGATTTTCGCGGGCCCTTTGAAAGGCCTAAGCAGAAAACGCTATTCGAACAGTAAAAAATGCAATTAAGGCTAGAGAAAATGACGATATTGATGAGGTTTTGACTCAATTTTTATTTGATTATAGAAACACTAAGCATTTTACGACGAAAATTCCCCCTGCATCTTTGATATTAGCGTATGTGCCGAGAAATAAATTTGATCTTCTAACACCAACTAATTCAAATCAAAAGCCATTTAAAAAGGAACTAATGATCAATACTTTAGATAGAAAATTCAAAATATGATTCGTGATTTCAATTCCGTTAAAAATAGTCAACAATGGGCAAAAGCCTGTGTTATTACCTGCGTAAAATGGAATCAGGCAGGCACGTTAAAAGACATTTAGACCAGATAAGAAAATGTAATTGTAAAGTTTCATTTAAAGATAACATTGAAGAAAAACACATAGTTGTTAAAAGATCCATTATAAGGATTGATAAGGGTGTTCAAGCACCAAAATTGTCAAGGAATCGATCATAATTAAAAAAGCCTCAAAGGTGCGTACTACTTTTGTAAGGGGGGCGTATGTGAAGTATGCATTTGTCAACACCATGCACTCCCCACTAAACGCATTCTACATATGCGTTCCACCTTTGTGACGTTTGGATGTTAGCTCCTTTTTTTACCTTTTTTCTCTCCTTTTTTGATTTATGAACTTCTCATCCAGACGTCAGGGAAAACCCTCAATTAATTATATTCTAAGTAAATTATACGGTGTGAATAAATATTTGTATTACATAAGGATAATTCTTTTAATTGTTTAACGACATAAGACTCTAGACGATCTCGCACTTGCAATTTTAGCCTACAAATATAAGGATTTATTCATGCAGTTGTCCGGGAACCACCACGAGGAGGTAAAGCAAGCACTACATTACGAACTTGATTGTTGCGCTACTGGCCCAATCCATGTTTTGGGCAGTCCATAGTTTCCTGATCAATCGCCATGCAGGTCCCCAAAAGCCAGACCAGCAACAGTGTTAACAATTTTAATTTTATTGGCAGAAAGTAGGACATCTGGTAAGGTGCTAAGGGATAAAGTTTTATTAGAAATAGCAATAACCTGCCACTTATTTGGATTCAAAAGCAAACGATTGTTTTCAGATCAAGAGAAAATATATATTTAATAGGTTTTGCGGCATGTAGCTGGACATCAACTGCATACAGGTGGACAGAGAAGTGCCTACAAATATAAAGAAGGTCATTGTCGAACTTACAGAAGAGAATCGGACCAAGAATAGATTCTTGCGGCGCATCTAGATTTACTGGTAAAAATGCTGAAGAAGAGTCACGTATAATAACTCTCTGGAATCTGTCAGACAGAAAACTACTAATTAGCCTCACTGCACTGTCGGCAAAGCCAAACAGATTTTTCAGCTTCCAGGGTTAGGATTTTATGATTTACTTTATCAACAAATATAACCTTTAACGTAGTCCTGTGTTACTTCCTCAAAAATGTATACCATTGCAGGGGAGCAGCCGTTGTTAGATCTGAAACCAGATTGTCCCTCATAAAGCAACACATTAATGGATAGATGTTGGCTCACCTGTTTAGCTATTAATTTCTCAAAGACTTTTGATAGAACGGATAATATGCTTATAGGTTTAAAATCTGCTGCGGATTAGTTTTTTTCTGATTTTTAGTGATTGAGAATATGGCAGCTTCTTCGAGTTTTTCCACTCGCGCGACTATGCTGAAAATTGCATTGTTTAAGCTGTCAAGATGTTGACAGCTGACGAAGGCTTAGTTAGATGTTTTTCCAAAATTTTCGCAGTTAGAGTAGCTTTGTCGTTGTTCACAGGTTTTGATGATGGTGAAGGAGAATTTGTACTCTTTTGTGAAGAGAGTGTCTTTTCGATTATTATATTAAGTTTTCCTCTTTTATTTCAGGGAGTCATATAAATTGGCGATGGTAGTTGGTGTATGGCTCCTATCAGTTTCTGCTTTAAAGAGCAATTGATTTTTGAATACATTCAATGGAGATCCGTAGTGAGGTATTAGTTCAAAACTTTCTTCTTCTGCCCTTTGAATAGTTGCTGAAGGATGTCAAATTGTTCACATCCGTCTTCATGCTTGACAATGCATCAGCCACGAAGTTAGCTTTACCAGGCTCGTCCACAGGCTCTTCGATCCTTACCTTCCATCTTTTCAGATTTGCGTTAGTGTTTCTAGTACTTAGAGCGAAAATTAGAGGCTGATGGTCAGTTAAAATCCTAATCTTTTTCGCTCCATACAAATACCATAGTTTCTCCAGTTTTCTAAGGCACACACTATAGCTACCATTTCTTTTTCGTTCGTAGCGTAGTTCTCGTGGGTTGTGCTGAGTAATCTAGAAACAAAAGTGATGGGTTTGTCCCTTCCAATATCGCCTTGAGATAGTACTGCACCAATTCCTAAGTTCGAAGCATCGGTTGTTAATATAAGTGGCTCGTCGAAGTCAGGAGGATGTAAGAAGTTCCTTTAAGTTGTTAAATGCTCTAAGCTCCTTGGCGTTTAGTTGTACCCTGATTTTTTTTTGTGGCCTTGTCTCTCCCCTCAATCAATTTGTCAAGGACTTTGCTGTTTTCTCAAAGTCTCTGATAAATCTTCTGTAGTAAGAGCCAATGTCAATAAGTCCTTTTAACTCTCCTGAAAGTCTTATTTTTTTTTTCAATGCCTGTATTTTCTTTAGATCTAGCTTAATACCTTTATTCGTTGTGCAATAGATTTCCAAATAATTCAGCTTCTTCTTTCAAAAATTCTGTTTTATTTTTCATATGTTCTTCTACGGTTTCTCCTATTATGCCAATATTGTCTACGAGTATATATAGGTTACAAAACAAATGCTGGAGCATTCTTCGAACTTAAATCTTGTAAACTCATACTTTCCATTCTTTTGGAGAATGCTGTCTTTACTACGAGTATATTTATGTTTTTCATTTTAATTTAGGTTGAAAAAATTTGTGATTTTCCTAGTGCGGATGTTGTAGTTTAGATATCCGGAATCGGATATGTGTCAGGTATGTCGGATATGTCGTTGAGACGTTTGTAATCAATCACAATTCTGAACTAAGCATCCATCTTTTTCGGGAATACCCATAGTGGAGAATTGTAGCTGGGCTTTTAGATGGTATTATAATGTCATCTTGTAACAACTTTTTTATTTGTCTCTCTACTTCGTTCCGTAAATTTACTGAGCAAGTATATGATTTTGTATATCTATGTTGGTTCGCTTGTAGTAGGAAGTTTTTATTTCTGCTTTTCGCTTGTCTCAATCAATTCTTGACTTTAATCGGACCAAAGATTTTGCTATGGATAGGAGAACCTTCTTAGTTTTTGCAGGCAAATGAATATCTCCAGTTTCTAGATTATTAACTTTGGTGGATTCCTTTTCTTTTACTTTCATTTGGTTTTATGGTGAGTAATTACTTTTAATGTGTCATCTCCAATTATACCGTCGAACGACTTTAGAACAAAAAGTTATAGATCTAGACCAATACTTTTAAAAAACTCACCACTCACTTTACGTTCTATTGTCATTTCACTGTCTGCAGATTGAATTTCGAAAGGATTTGTTACCTACGGGGATAGCAGGGTAAATACAATTTTTATTTGCTGCCGTGTAAGGTAGAAATATTAAAGTGTTGCCTTCTCTGGTTCTATACTCTAGGTATCGAATGCTAAAGAGGCATCTATCATAAAATTTGCTTCGGTGGTTGGTTCGTCTTTTTTCGTTTCTTGGTTACACTCCTGGAGGTATTGCAAATAAGCTTCAATCTATGCAGTATAATTTTGTGAACATTCTTCCAACTCATTATCATTACTTTGTTTGTCTTCTGCTTGCGTGACTATGTTAAATAGCCTTTGTTGCTTTGGACGTAAGTTTTCTGAATTGTTTGGTCGTTTAGAGTGGAAATGGTGTCCTTGATATGCCGGCCTATTTGAATAATCAACTTTCTTTGTTTGTATCGATCTGTCAATTTCCATTTGCTCTAATCATATAGGTGGCCTTCGTGGAGGAGGACTATTTCGTCGATGTTAGTTATTGTGCCCTATGTTGAAAGTTTTAATCATTTGTTGTTTTGGAAGCGGCCTTGAAGATTGGCTCGTAAACATTTGATTTGCAGGAGCTGCGAGTATTAGTTTTATGAATTGTTACATTTCTGAAGTTTAAGTTTTGTACCTCAAAGCAAGACGTGTAGGCTTCTGGTAAGGTTTGTGGTTTCTGTCTTATTAGCATTTTACACGGTTCTCCGTTTACTTCCCTTAGAAACACATCTAGTGTGCGGTTTCTATAATTTTCTGTGAGAGCCCTTATAGTCTCGGCTGAATAGTCTGAAAAACTTTGGTTCTGCTTTTGGAACTGGAACCGTTATATCAGGCGATCTTGCCAGACAGCCAAAACGAGAGATTAGGCGACACGGAAATTCAGCCCTCAGAATTTCGGTTGTGGCTCATGCAGTATGCGCCGTTGCTCCATCCTGTTGGAACCACATGTTCTTCAGTCCCAATTCATCTAATTGAGAAATTAGGAAGTTGTTGAACAAGTTTAAGACGAGAATCAAAAAGATTGAGCTTTGAGTTGACCTTACGGAGCATATGGGTTCGTTAGAGCCATAAGAGGTGCTGTGAGTTGGGATATAGAAGAGACGAGGACATCGTAAATTACGAGGGTTAGTGTTGAAGGAAATAGAATTGTAAAGCAAAGTGCAGTCCACAGAATCGGCAAGCAGTAGATGAATTAACAGAATGTCATGTACGTCTCTGAGTTTTTCGAGGGTATTCAAGTTAAGATGTTTGAGTCGGATAAATGGGTCATTCCAGAGTAGTCAACGAAGAGCAAATCGAAGAAAACGGCGTTGAATGTTCTCGATTCGAGATATATGAATTAGCTGAAAGGTGGACCATACTTGGCTGGCATATTCAAGGAGGAGCTGGACAAGGGTAATGTAAAGTGATCTTGTCACATAAAGGTCGCAAAATTCTTTAGACCTGCGTTTGATAAAACCGAGCGATGAGTTGACTTTAAGGATTATCTATCAATATGCGAACGGAAGTTTAACTCTCTATCGTATAAAATTCCAAGGTCGCGAAGGGATTGAACCTGGGGTACAGGTTGGCCATGCAGAAAATAAAGTCGAGATTTTTTAGGCACCAGGTGGAAGACCTGTCGAGGTCTTCTTGAAGAAATAACTTTGGAGAACTTAGCATCATCGACGTAAATGGCTACGGAGCAATATTTGATAATCCTCTCAAGATCGTTTACACTTAAAATGAAAAAGAGGGGACCTAGATGGCTGCCTAGTGGGAAACCAGAAGAAGGCTGTCGTAAAGCGAACGCTATAGTAACGGTTCTCCAGATAAGAAGATATCCATTTTAACAATATGGGGTCAAAACCGAGGAAGACAATTTTAAAAGGATCAGTTGGTGTGATATTTTATCGAAGGCCTTAGCGAAATCTGTGGCAATAACCTCAATTTCGTTGCCATTTTCTAGGGCTGAAAGCGCAAAGGATACAAATTCAACTAAGTTTGTTGTAATTAATCTACCTTTTAAAAATCCGTGCTGACTGGGTGATATAAGTGACTTGCACTGAAAACTTAGAACTTCATATAAAAAACTTTCGAACATTTTAGGTATGTGAGAAAACCTAGCAATGGGACGGTAGTTGGTTACTTCATTCGATGATCCCTTTTCGTCAACCGAGGTTATGAAAGAGGTCTTCCAAACATGGGGGAATTCCCCTTGTGTCAGGGACAGATGAAATGTTGTGGAAAGTCTGTGCGAAAGATTGGAGGCACATTTTTTGAGAAATATTCCTGGGAGCCCATCTGGCCAGGGTAAAAATTCATCAATGAGGTTTTGTAACTTTTCTTCGATACGGGTGGGATCAAAAGGTTGAGAGAGAGAGAGGGGCCAATGGAGAAATTGGGGAGATATTTGAAATATATTGGGTCGGGTACGAAGAAGTTGTCTGAAAATGACTGTTTCAAAAAGTTTGCAAAATAGTTGGCAATAATAAGTGGGTCGGTCGATATATTATCGAACGAGAGAGATTGGGGATAACCGTCTGATTTTCTTTTGTAGTTGAAGTTGCCTTAGACTCGTTTATAATGTTGGTCTGCGTTGTGTCGAGAAAGCGCTGATAGAGGCAGTTATAGAGCTGGTTGAATTGGAGGTAGGTTCCAAGATAGTTAGAGTAGTCATAATAAGAATTGGTGCGAAGAAAAACTGCCCATAATTTGTTTCTTTTGTTTCGTAATGAGCTAAGACTACTCTTGTACAATACCAAGGGGTCGTGGGGGGGGGATTAGATAATGCCGTGAAAAGGGGCGTAAAGAGAAATGGAATTAAATACTTGACTGTAGAAAATGGAAACAGCATCAGATAGGGATAGGTCGGTAAAATCAAAAGAAGATTTGCTAAGATATATATTGATTTTGCGAAAGTTTGCTTTATGGAAGTTGGAAGAAGAGACGGTAAGGGAAGAGTGGGCTGGGGTGGATAGTTATGGAAAAATGAGAGAAGAAGAGGCGGTTGAAAGTTGTCGACAGTTGATAGGGTAAAGGGACAGAACGTTACTGTGGAGTTAATAGGATCTCTAGTGAAAATAAGGTCTAGTTGCGATGAAGTTAGGTACGCCGCTGACATAGGCTTGAGTCAGTTATGCTGTCAATGAATAAAAAATAAGTGATCATCCAATGGAATCCACTTCAGCAAGGCTAGATTAGAATCACCATACCGTAAGGATACCGTCGATGAAAGCACTTAGGTCAATTAGTTGGTCAATTGCTTTAATAGCAATTAGGGTGTAATATTTGATAGGTTGAGCTGGGAGAATGTAGCAACACATAACGTATAGGGACCAATTGGGAAGCTTTATTTTAATTGAAACTAATTCAAGTTTAACAGAAGAAGAAGTAACGATGAGAGAAGATTATTGAGATTATTGTGAATAGTAGGTAGGACACCTCTACATGGAGAATCAACTTTAGGGATGGCAGGATCATTAAACATGGGGAGAGAGTGATCGTTATATTGGAAAACATTGTACGAAGATGGGAATAGCTCTTGGCTCTTTCTATCCGGGATCAGAGAAAGGAAAACATTGTTGTGATGTAGTGGAAACTCAGGTATATTTGGTTTAGATATGAGCTCTCCGGGGGTGGGAGTCCGAATAGGACGGAGAGTTTTTTCTTCACTCGGAGTGATTCGAAGGTTATCAATTTTCACGCTTGTTTTGTGCTTGAAACTCTACAACAGCCAAATCTACATGTCAGTGTTATGCCCAGATTTTTCAAATTTTCAATTTACAGATTGGTTTCTGTAAGAGCATAGACGTCGATTTAGACAAGACAGCACGAGTTTTAGAGAGCAAGCCTCTTACGTTTAGATAGTAAAATGTAAGAGGCAGTTTGTTGCGTGAAGAAGTAGGGGAGTGTAAATGAGATGCAGGCAAAGAAGTCAAGTTAGGAACGAAAAAATTTATCATGGTCAGCTCGGCTACACTAAAGGTGAGAAATTCTTTTAGAGTGTACATAGCTGCGGAAAGCAGGTCATCCGCAAACTTTTGAGGAAGTGTGTCGAAGATTTCCTGGTTCCTGTTGTAAAGTTTCCTGAGACTAGTTATATCCGTAGGAATGCCTTACTGTTGGATGGATACCATGACACTTGTTTTGGTTTTTCCCTCAAAGCAAACAGAGTCGGATTTATCGTAAAGATATGCAGGAAAGAGACGTATATTTTCATATAACTTTTTATTCCTTAGCCTCGAGAGCGCGTAATGGCATTCCGTGGTGTCTATATTCTTTTGGGTCAATTTCACGTTAGGCGGCGAAAGGAGAACAAAAATAGGGACAGGGGCGTAGGTTACATTCGCTTGGCGGTTAACAGCTAACAACTGATGTACTGTCTGCACTTTCTAAGCGAACATCATACAGTCTTTCACCAATATTCTCTGTAAAGATCGCCGATTGATGACCAATTGCGAGGTACGTCATCTGGTCGATACTCAAGGTTCCTCTGCGAGCCTCAGCTGAACAGCTGCTCCGGGACTGGCCAGACCTGGTAGCATCTTGTTTTGTCCCATACTATTCCAAGCGACCGGTCAAATGTCGTAGTGTTTACCCAGTTGATGTCGGACTACCGGGAAATCTGCGCCGAAATTCGCGCTGCGCCAACAGCACCGACGAATTATTCAGCAAAAAAATCGTAACAATTATTCCGCGTTCTTTAGAAGTATAGCGATTCATGTCTTGTTGACGTGTATTTTGTATCTGTTTGCTTCACAAATGTCAAAGTTGAATTCACATTTGACGCCATTTGCAAAAATTATAGCATATTCTGATAGGGTGATGCGCCACAATAAAACAATTCACTTGAGATTGAAATTAAACTTTTCTTTTATTTTTATTAAATTTAACGCTAGTTTTCAAAGCTGACTCCGGAAATAGAATACGCCAATTTCATAATAACTAAACTTAGAGACTAGCTTACGATAAATACTTACGATCTAGTTCATGCTCTCCAACTCTATCTTCTTGAGAAGATAGAGTGATAGAAAATAAATATAATAATAAAATTAAATAAAGGGTCCGCCATCTAACGATTTTTTTTTTTCAACTAGTGCTGATTTCGTGAATGGTTACACTTACCTCATGTCTGATTTGACAGATAATTAGTTTTATCCTTTCGGTTAATAATGGAAAATAATTTCATTCAAATGGCTGCCTCGGCTGGCCATGCAGTAGCCTACACGATCGGTGCAATTTTTAAGCACATTATCGATTGTGTACAGCTGTATTTCCCCAATGGCTTCACGAATATTGTCCTTTAAAGCGTCAATTGTCCCTGGCTTGTCGGCGTAACACTTATCTTTTACGGCACATTACTAATAATAGTCCAACGGTGTCAAATCGCAGCTCCGAGGTGGCCAATCGACATCAGCTCTGCGGCCATCTTCAAAAACAGGGCGCAAAACATCGAGTGTAGCTTCAGCTGTGTGGCACGTAGCGCCGTCCTGTTGAAACCAAATGTTTCCAATATCCTCCTCTTCAATTTTTGTGAACAAAAGTTCATTCAACATGGCCCGATAACGATCGCCATTGACTGTAACGGCCACTCCTTGCTCATTTTCGAAGAAAAATGGCCCAATTATGCCTCTGGACCAAAATCCGCACCAAACAGTGACTCGTTTTGGGTGTATCGGCTTTTCAATGTATGCGTGCGGGTTTTCTGTGCCCCAAATGTGACAATTTTGCTTGTTACCCGGCAAGATCAAAATGAGCTTCATCTGAAAAGATGATTTTTTTGGCAAAATCGGCATATTCTCTAAGTCGATCGCAGGCCCACTTAGCGAAGCGAAAACGCATTGGATGGTCAGTTGGCTTCAACTCCTGAACCAATTGGACTTTGTTTGGCGTCATACCAAGGTCTTTATGCAAAATTCGTCTCAATGATGTCTCCGAAATGTTCAATTGTTGAGAACGACGGTGAATTGATATTGATGGCGCTTCACCCACACTTTCTGCCACAGCAGCAATATTCTCGGGTGTACGCACTGTTTTTGGCTTTTCACGCTTTGGTTTATCGATGAGGATGCCAGTTTCTTTCACTTTTTTCACAAGATAACGAACATTCGGAGCTGACGGTGCTTCTCTTCTTCCAAAATCCGTACGCAATTTTCGCACACATTCTGCAACATTACCATGATTTTCAAAGTAATGTCGCAATATTTCCCAGCGTTGTTCAAGCGTATACACAACCATATTCGTTCAGCGGAAGGATAAAACTAAGTGTTACCATTCACGAAATAAGCACTAGTTGAAAAAAAAAAACGTTAGATGGCGGACCCTTTAGAAAAAGTAGAAAAAATTCAAATTATTATAAAAATCCAATGTAATGCAAAAACAATCCAAACAATTCAGCTTATTTCATTACAAGAATTCAATATAAGTATAAAATTATTATAAGTTTATATTAATTAGATACTAATTTTTAGTCAATAAGGGAGGTGTTTGTTGGTACTTGAATTTTCTCTTCCTCTGCTCCATACAATACTTAGTTCTTCTACTGGTTGTATCATAAATATAACAATTACCTACTTTGTACTTGTTCAATCTTTTGTATTTTGGTTTGCATTTTGAAATGTTTCTATTTCGTACAATACTTTTACATAAACAGTTGTTTTCATTTCTGTTCTTATTAAGTGGTTCTATTCGTTTTAATTTTTCCATTTGATATTTAGTTGCTAGTTTTTGTATTTCATTTTTGTTAATAAAGTCAATTGGTCTTAGTTTGGTGGATAAATGCATTATCATATTATAAATCATTATGATATTAAAGATTTTTCATGTAAATCGCCTAATTCAATTTGGGTTTTATCTATATCGAGAAGTCTCAAATGTTCATTATGAATTCCATGCAATTGCTCTATATCTGAATTACCTGTCTTATTACGAGTACATGGAGTTGTTTGATGAAAAGTTATGGCATTATCTTTTAAAAACTGCTCGGCAGCGTTGTGTATGTATAATACCCTTTTCGCCATCGGAGACCAACTTTCTCATTTTACCTAAGTAGATTAATCGTTCTTTGATAGCACTTAAAATAGATACCCATGTTCTATCCTTAAGTTTGTGAATAGTAGCGTGTTTTGAAAACTTATCATTGTTAAGTACATAATATTTCTACAAGGGTACCAGATATCCATATGTACTATATCGTTAAAACTTGTGGGTGATTCTGTGTTTTTAAATGGTAACTTTGGTGGATGTTTATCATATTTCGGCAAGTTACATGTCTCGCAATTATTGACAAATGCAAGTATTAGTTTAAGCATATTGTTCTGAAAATAATTCGGAAATACCTCTATGGTTTTTTTTTTAAATGTTCTTTTTTTATGATTGTTAGCATCTTATTTTTATCTGTGATATCTTCCAACATAAAGCAAGATTTCAGAATTTTTAAATTACTATTATTAGCAAAATATTTTACATATAGATCTTGAAATTTAAGAAAGAGCCGTGTATCTTAACAATAAATTTCAATAATTAATCTTTTCATTATTCCCAATAAATCACTATCTTCTGTGGCGTATACGTAATTTTTTGTTAACTATTTTTGCGAATATTTTTTCTTTCTCGCTCATTTTTAAAAATATTTGATTTTTGTAGATTTTTATTGCTTTTTCTGTTATATGTATGTATATAGTGTAAATCATATTCAACTGCGCTATGTATAGTCGCATCAGTGGATGTGATATCATTATCATTATTATCGATGCATTCGTTGTTATATAGTTCATAAGTATCGGAATGAATGAAGAGGTTGGGTATGCTACAATTTTTTAATTGGTGTGATTCACTTTTTTTAGATTGGTCGCTACAAATAAGTCGGCTTAGTCCGTCTGCTACATGGTTATCCTTCCCTTTTATGTATTTAATCATAAAATTATATTCGTTAAGCAGCATCTTCCAACGTTGTAATTTCATATTTGGATTTTGTAAGCTACTCAGCCGAATAAGAGGCTTATGGTCAGTTTGAATGAACAATTTTCTGCCAGAGAGATATGCATGGAAATATTTAACTGACCATAAAATCGCTACCAATTCCTTTTCTATGGGTGAATAGCTTATTTCATGGTCGTTTAATGTGCGAGATGCAAAACAAACAGGTCGATTATTTTGACTTAGGACAGCACTTAATGCATAATTTGATGCATCTGATGTTAAAGTGAATTCCTTGCTAAAATCTGGATTTTGAAGTATCGCCTGGGACATAAGCAATGTTTTAAGTCTGTTAAAAGATTCCAAATATTCAGGATAATTGGTTTTAATTGCAATATTTTTCTTTAAATATTTAACCATTAGATACGCAACCTTGGCGCAATCCTTAACAAACTTCCGGTAATATCTGGTTATAACGGGGAAGGACTTTATTTCCTTCTGATAACGGGGGAGCGTTAATTTCTGTATAGCCATTATTTTAAGTGGATCTGGTTTTATGCCACCTTCCGTAATTACGTGACCTAAAAATTTCGTTGACTTTTCTGCAAAAGTCACATTTGTTTATTTGAATTTTAAGGTTAGCTTCACGTAAGCACTGAAAAACTTTTTTTATTGAACATAAATGTTCATCTAATGGTGAAATGTATCAATATATCATCCAAATATACAATGCATGTCTTATTGATGAAATCTTTTAGGAAACTGTTTATGAGACTCCGAAATGTTGCCGAACTCTTCAGGCCAAATGGCATACGAGTATATTCATAATGACCATGGGAAGTTGAGAACGCCGTTTTAATTTAATTTACATTTAATTTACGATAACCTATTACTATTCTTCACTTTTGTTCCTTTGAATTGTCTAATTTTTTGGGTGCAACCCATATTGCTGCGTTATAAGGAGAAATAGTGTTGACAATAATGCCCTGATGAAGCATTTCTTTAATTTGTTTTTCAACTTCCTTTGTGTACACCTCAGGGTATCGATAACTTTTTGTATAAATTGGTAAGTCATGTTGTCTTATAATCCTATGTTTAATTTTGTTAGTAAAAGTTATATTATATTTTTCGTCGTAAAAAATATCTTTGAAGGAATTCAAAAGAGTTTTTATCTTTAAAATATCTGTTTGTTTCAGATGAGAGGTAAAAGTAATCCTTTCAAGGTTATTGTTTTCAATTTCGCTATGGAATACGTTGAGCGATTCATCAACATAACATTGGAAATAATATGGTATTCTTCTTCATATTCGTTAAGAAAAATTGATATCTATGCATTAGCCGTAATCAATAACCGCTCTTTGAAATTGACAATGGAGTTAAGTGGCACTAGAATATTATGACCAATTATATCATCAAGTTCATAATGGAATTTGTATTCTAAAAACTCAACGTAATAATTCTGCAAGTTGAATACATCGAATAGAGGAAACCTACATCTTGTACTGCAATTTATATACCTGTCAAATATTATAACAATATTGGGGTATTGGGCTATTTTGGTTTATTGAAATTTCCTTTGGTTGGTGTCTATTGGCTTGTTGGACGCAACCTTGTCGTTGACTTCGCCGCGTTTGTAGACTTTGTGTGTACGTGATGTGGTTGTTTCCTTTACTACTGTTAGGATTATATCTATTATACTCGTAACAGTACCTATTCATTTGTATACTTTGGATGCAATGATCCAAGGGTTGAAAATTATTTTTATAATTGCTGTTATTAGTATGAGTAGTTTGTACGAGTATGTCTCATGTATAATTATTTTGAACGGTACTGCTATTGTTACTATTGTTAAAAGTTCGTCTGTTTTAATTTATTTGGCGGTATTCTTCCCTACTTGTACTTTGAGGTTCCCAATGTTCGGTATTATCCCGCCTGAAGATATGAAAATATACTGGTCTTGTGTAACTACTTTGTTGTCTATATTGGAAATTATTGTTATGCATGGAATGTGGTCTTTGAAAATTTGTGTATTTAAAATACCCATTTGCCATTATAATGTTGTATGCGTGGTCTATCGTAGGGGGATTTCTTCCAATTACAATTCCTTTCACGGGTTCTGGTAAGTTACTTTTAAAACAATTTAAAACAATTCTATTGTTCGTCAGAACTTGGTCATTTAATGAGTAGGCGTTATTTAATCGTATGAGAAGATTATTTAGCTGGTTATAAAATTTCTCTATCGTACCATTACACCGACATAGCACAATGTTGTCAAGAAGAGCGTTAACAGGAGTAGATTCACCATCAGCTTTTTTTTTTTTAAATTCCTTTAAGCTCACTCAAACTTTCCAATTGACTATGCTTAACATGGTATATCTAGCCTTGTCAACAAATCTATCCTGTATGTAACCTAAAATTATTTCTTTTGCATCAATTTTAACGTTTCCATTAAGGGAACAAGAGCGTTTATTCTGTTTAAAAAGTTAATTAAATTTTTTGTATTGCTATCGAACGGCTGAATATTTGCAATGCATTTTACCAGAACTTCAAAGATCTACATTGTTAAGAAACAGAGAAAAAAAAACAAAGGGAAAATAATTCTTAAATACTTATGTAATTTTACTTTTCACAAACTAACTTATCTTAGGCTGACTTAAAAATAAATGTAAATATTTAAATAAAAATATTAATTTTATTCACGCACCCGTTTCTGGCTTGCTCAAAGTTCTTTGATGGTAACTCTCACCTTCTTACTCTTGATTTTGATTTTTTTGATGCTCACTGTAAAGTTCTTCGTGTGATGATTGAACACGTGTTCGTGTTGCTATGGACGCTGAGTTTTGTTGCTTGCTGTAGAGTTGTTTTTCATTTGTTTTTTATTTCGAATAACGGGCACTTTTTTATGTATTCATGAAAAAACGTTTTTTTATAGAACAAAACAGAAATATAACACATGCATTTCATATACGAGTAAGTAGGATATGTCATTTGTTTATTATTTTTGCTGTAATATGTAGTATATTGTTTCTTTTTCGTTTCTCAAATATACACATATTACACCATCAACTTTCCACAACTTTTCAGAATTATAAATTTATCTGTGTCATTGTTTTCTTTTTTTTTTGTATGAATACAGTTGAATTTAGTGATCTTTCGCCAAATTCTTTCCTTTTGCTGTGTTATAAGACCGAAAGTTTCCAACTGCGCCAGTCTTGCTACTCTTGTAACAATTGAACTATAATACTAAAACTCACTTGAGATTGAAATTAAACTTGTCTTTTATTTTTATTAAATTTAACACTAGTTTTCAAAGCTGACTCCGGAAATTGACAACGCCATTTTCTTAATAACTAAACTTAAAGACTAGCTTACGATAAATATTTACGAACTAAGTTTACGATCTAGTTCGTGCTTTCCAACTCTATCTTCTTGAGAAGATAATGTTGGAGAGAGAACATAATTTGTATGAGTCGCGACAAACGTGACAGGGTTACATACTCAGGGGAATTGGGAAGGGCACTTAATTATGTGACAATATGTATACAATATAATTATTCCTGCATTTGAGTTTGAATTCAGCAAAGTCCAGCGGTGTTCGGATGACCTGTCTTACTCCTGTTTGACCTGTTAGAGTCTACTAATGGTACCCAGTCTCTCACTTGACACTGTCTATAGTTTTCTTCCCGACCTATCTATTTGTTTTTTCGAATTTACTCGCCACACTGTTTTTGAAACGTTACGGTTGACATTAGCCTAACATGTTTTAAAGCGTTGTTCTTATGGTAAACACTCGCGAAAACTTGTGTTGTTCTGACAATTAACACTCGTGAAAGAATTCTTTATTTTTTAGTTCTTAGTTATTCTTACGTTAAGCTATTTATGACATAAGTTTGCAAAGCGTGTCCCTGCTGCTCGGGGGCCAGTAGTTAATTTTTACTCTTAGGTCTAAATAAAAAAAAAAACTTATTTTGAGACATATGTCTCGCTTTATTCCTTGATTCTTAAAAATGAAATACAATTTCTTTTTATAGTACACTGTGGGATAATACAATTTTTCATAATTACACAAAGTCATCATTAATACACAAAATACTGAAATATGCCAAACAGATATTCGATCTATATCCGCTGGATATGCACGCAGATTTAGATTCATTTCTGTAAATTCGTAGAGACAAAAAATAAAAATAAAAATTTATCGGTCTTGTGGACTTTTTATTTCTATAATTTCAACGGTCTTATCACTCACCTTCACTCGTGCGCTGACGAAATACGTTTCTGTGTAATAACTGACACACCCATTTTGTAGTTTATCATTTGGTTGACATGGCTGTTACGAATGCATAATTTTACACCGTCGCATCGCAACTGAAAAATCTCTAAAAGAAAAATTGCTGAAGTTACCTGAATATTGTGAAGAAATAGCTGCGTCTTCTGTGTCTTATAACGGAACACATCTTGTTGCTGACACAAGATATGCCAATACCCATAACTTTCCATTATGGCTTGGAAAGGAAGATGGTAAAAAATTTAAACTTTACAAAACTTCGCTACACAATCATTTGCTTGAAATACGACCTCCATTTGTGCTGTTCCAATGAAAAAAAATTGTTTTTGGGAATACCATCATAGAAAATAATTGTATGTGCTTTTTTTTTTAAATAAATAAAATACTCGTACTTTCTTTTCTCCAAAAAATATATACCTGTATTAATTAATTATTTATTTTTACCTCGTTACTAACTTTGTGCATCGACACCAATATTATGTAGTATTTAGTATTTATTCATATATAATTCAACAACAATAATAGCAGACATTAATACATTAGTGCATAAAGTTAACGCAACAAAATTTTGTTTATTTTTTTGTTTATATAAAAATATACTTAAATTGATTTTAAAACATTTTGTTTATTTATGGTAAAGATATAGGGTGTCTGTTTAAACAGACTCCATGCAGAGGAGTCATTTTTTTGTAAGGAAATTTTCCTTACAGATCTTTTGGGCGGAGATCTGTATCGCGCTTTTTACAAATAAATTTGCTTTTTTTCCACACTTAGCGCATAGTCTATCTGTTGGGCAATACTCAATAAAGTGATCCCGTCTGTCAAAGCGAACATTATCATTGAACATTGAAATGAAGGTATTCAATTATTTTAATAATGTTGGCAATTAGAAGTATTTGAGAAAAAACTAAGAAATGTAATATTTAATAACATTAATATAAGGAAAAGGCATTTTTGTATTTAAGTTCTTTTGAAATAATTTATTTATCCCCACGATGTATCTTATACTATATGACTTAACTTATTTTACCATGGCAAAAATAACTAAAACAGATTTCCTATCACAAGTTAAGTGTTTTTAAAAAATCATATAATTGTAAAATGAAATTCATAAGAGTTTTATCACGTGAGTTTTATTTATTAAAAATAGATTTTTGGGTACAAAAGTAAACTTAACGGCAATTTATTTCATGTAATATAGGTATAAACTTAAAGGGTAACAAATTTCATTTATGAAAACATTTATTTTGAATAAAATAATCAAATTATTGATTCAAAAATTAAAAAATAGATCGATCATCGGCTTCTGTAAGATCCGGATAGAAATCCTACATATATTGAGTTTTAAGATTATGATAAAAATTAGTATAAATGCTATCAATTCACGGTAACAATTATAATAAGTCAGCTTTCTTTGTACTGCTTATTTTATTTAGTTCTGAGTAACAAAACTGAAGGTCGATCATTTTTACCGAGTTATATCCACGTCGTCGTACATCAATTTGTTTAAAACTTTCATTTTCATCTAAAGACGTTTTAAAAAAGACAGTACCAAATTCTCTATTATACCGTATCCACTTTATATCTATCCGAATAATCTTTTCCCCATTTACATTTACTTTCTTCCAATTATATTTATGCTTTGAGAGCAGTGAAAAATTAAAAATGTCTTGCTGACAACGAATTGTTGCTTAACGCCAACTGTTCTAACAAATTGGAATCAATCACGTGGGTGAGGAATTTTTACTGTTGTCCTTCTTTTCTTTTTCTCAATTAGGGCATGATCAACATTACACTCCACCATAGTCGCTACAAGTGAATTTTTGTTTTGACCCGGATAATTATCACTGTAGAAAATAACATGCTTTATATCCGGTGGTAAGTTTAAAAGGAAATGAAAAAGACAAGAACCAATTTCATTTCCTCTGCGATTGCTCATGCCCTTGTGCCACATATAGCAGAATGGTTGATTAGTTTTACAATCATGGACTGTTAGATTGTATGTCCAAAGAGGTATTTTATAAAAAGACTCTGATGTTCTTAAAAACGGTGCTCTCAAACACTGTTGAGGATCAAAGCAAAAAGTACGAACAAAGGGTTCACTCAAACCCTTTTCTTTATCTTTCGCTTTAGATTCGTATGCAAAATCAGCATATTCATCGAACTCTGTTTTAATAGGTAATCGCTCTTCTTCCCCAACAATATTTAGTTTAATTTTAAAAATGTCACATTTGTGGCATGTATCTAGCTTTGGCTTTTTAAAATTTAAATTAAGCGTTTTGAAAATTTCGGAAAATTTTAAAAGGGAAATAATATTAGCGTACTTTTCGTTATACAAGGCATATAACGTGGTAATGGATAGGTCGCTAGATAAATACCTTTTTGATGTATCCCGCCTAGTGTTGTGAGATTCGTAGGAAGGAGAACTGTTAATGAAATTTATAATATCATTTTCGATTTCATGAGAGATCTTTTTTGGACCCGGATGTTTTCCACTCCTGTCGCCAAATGGAATATCTACGTCCAATAATTTTCTTTTCACCACAGTCTTGAAAAATTGGTCTGACTCGCAAAATGTTCTGACATGTTAAAATCCTGTTCCCATCTGCCTCCATGAAATATTTTTTTTTTTTTTTTAAGTTTTAGTATCATGTACGAGTATTTCGATAAGCCCAGATATAAAAATTTTGTCGTTTTTCCAAGTTTCCAGTACTTATCAAGGATGGCTTCTTGAATATTGTTTTATGGATAGATTTTATCTTTACATTTTTTGCGGCACAGTTCTAATGCACGCACTTTCTTCTCTTGTATGATCTCCATTTGTATTTACATACATTTGTATACTTTTTTAATTCATATGCATAGTCTTTTTTCTGGAAGCAATACATTGTAAATGTAAATCTTTGTAAATCTTTGACTGCATTAAGTTCACAACCTTTTGGTTCACTGATACTCATTTCTATTACAAAGGGGATTGTTAGTATTTGAAGTACATTATCTACTTTTTTGTTAATTTGATTGATTAATAGTTTTTAAGTTTAATAGTAATAAGATATTCAGAAACACGGAACTTTTTAATAAATATATGTAAATCAACTATCCTTTCAGAGGGTTCAGTGCACTCCGGTCAAATAACACAAGTGAACTGCACAAAAAGACACTAAGAACGCATTATCATGCACTGCTAATTTATAAGTGCGAACTGAAGATCACACAAAAAAACACTTATGTTCATTTAAGTCTCAGAAAAAATAAAACTACACTTCTACAAAATATATTTAAGTAGACAAGTTTTTTTTGTGTAACAGAAAATAGATCAAAAACTTGTACGAAAATTTAATAATTTCTGGAACTAAATTCTTATGTTAAACGAAATAGCAATTTTTTTGGTACTTAAGAAAACATTTTAACTTAAGTGGTTTTGTTAAAAGCTTCTATAACTTTAACTGTATTAAACACTTCCAGACTCAAGATTTACTTTGTAGATATATCTCAATTTCAACTTAAGTCGACATAAGCTTATCTGTATTATTGCCACAGATTTATTAGTCCGTCCATCCCATATAGTCCCAGTAGAGCAAATTCCAATACTGGACAAATGCATCAACAATTTCACTGATGTAAAATAACTGAAATAAAATAACCTGTTATGTATGGGGACACATTTTACAAACGTTCATCTTATAAAAAATGTCAATTTACCTTTAATGCCTTATTTGGAGGTAAGTTTGCTGAATGCAAAAGCTCAATTACCTTCCTACCACCAAGACCCAGTTCCATATATGGTTGTTCACCATCCACTGTCTTGCCCATATATGTACGACTATATATGAAATTGTAGCATGTATCCATTGCTAAGATTAAGAACCCAAGTCTTATTAGTTTGCCCCTAATGAACTGCTTGGCGTAGTGCTTGTCGTAATAGGTTATCATACTCTCATCGATAGACAGACACTCATCCAATCCTCCATGTTTTCTAAATGAATGATTTGGAGAACGGATAAAAGGTCCTAATTTGTGGAAACGATCAGTTGTCATTCAAAATGCACTCAAATCTGTTCAGACACATTGAGTCAGACAATAATTTGGGAACATCTTTTTTGTCAGACCAATACTACATCCTTTTATTAGGATATTTTGCGTAGCTAGACATCAGAAGCGCACAAAAAAAGAGTAATTCATTCATAGATACATCTAACAGCTTATTTTTTAGTGCAGCATATAAGTTAGTCTGTGCCAGTGTTGATTTAAAAAAAAATTGTCACGAAAAAAAAGCTTGAATAAATCGACGGGCGACTGACATATTGAGCTTCATGGCTTAATGGAACTACATAAAATTTTGTTCCAATACAATATACCGGCTGTGATTTATGATTTTTTTTTGAAAACTTGAAGACCCATCGCCACTTCCATCACGTCGTCGCCTAATTTGAATTTTGAATTTTCCCAAAAGTTCTGAACATTGCTGGTTCCAATTTTTTATTTTTTTATTGAAACGTTATAAGTTGTGAACATATTTCATAACACTGCAACTAGTATGAACTAACGATCAATTTTGCCTAATCAAATAAATGTGGTATCTTTAAATGTATGTAGGTACATAAAATTAAAGTTTTTAGTTAATTAATTTTAATTATTGTGGATATGAAATATCCAGAAGGGTATATGGTATTTATGTTCAATAAGTGACTGCATAACTCGTGTGGTTTAAGTCTTCGGGTCTGCCCATTGGTGTCACTTAACCTCGCTGCTTCCTGGCTGATTTGGTATCTCAGCTTTGACAAGTGCATTTTCGCGAAATGTCTCCTCTACAGTATCTCCTCACATACCATGGAGCTGCGACAATGTTTAACGACTTTATTCTAGAATCTTTGAAATATGGCAATATTTGTTTGGGAAGTACATCCCCATAGTTGAATACTGTATTATATACCGCAAGACGGTTTTAATTTGCGCCAGTGGGTGTAACTTTGCGTCATTGTCATAAAGAGTTTAATACTTGTTTCATGCTGGGTATTACTTACCAGTCGAACTGTAACATAACACAATATGTACGTGTGTGCAAAATCATGTGCAGCTGCATGCCTACGCTTAATTTTCGGTCAATGAAGAGGTTTTCAGAAATGCTTGTTTTGTGTAACGCTGCTGGAGAGCTGATGCCGCCTTATGTTGTGTATCGGGCTACCATAATGTGGACAATATGGATGGAAAATGGTCTCAAAGGCTGTCTATATACATAAATCGTAATTGTGTCTGAATGGTTTGATGCGAATATATTCACTGACTGGCTGCAGTTTCAAATGATTCCTAGATTAAAAAAGCTTGAAGGAAGAAAAGTGATTATTTGTGACAACCTTTCTTCACATACAATTGTACACGCTTTTCAACTGTGTCGCGAAAACGAAGTGAACCTTATTTGTCGGCCAATAGAACCCAATTAACGCAGTCGCTTGGTGTGGCATTTTCTCGCCCCTAAAAATAGCCTGGCGAGAGGTTTTGTCTGACTCGAAGGAGACTCCGAAAGATATTCGACATACCAACATTCAGAAGGAAGATTTCCCATCACTACTAAGAAAGATGATGGAACTGATTGTCCCAAATGCTTCAGCCAATTTAATATCTGTATTCCGGAAATGCGGAATATTTCCTTTAAATGTGGAAGAAGTACTAAGGCGCTTGCTAAGAAATTGTTGCGATCAAAATACAGTGCAGTTGGAGTTCCTTAAACGCTTTAGAAGGAAAAAGGGTAGAGATTACTAATTCTGTTATAAAAAGACTCAAAAAAATGAATATTTCAGCTGGGAAAAGTGTCTCTACCCAGCAAACAATGGCTATTGAAGAGAATTCAGCGAACGACACCACTTCCATTGTATGCAGAAAGGAGGACAATCAGCCAAGTACTTCTCGCCAAAGGGCAGAATATGATGAAATTGTGCCTACTACTTCTCGCCTTAGTTAGGAGACAGATATGATTTTTGATGACAGCTCTTGGGATGATGTTAGTTTCAATGAACTGGAAAACGAATAAATCAAAGAAAACCAATTCGTTAATTTTTTGGAAGATAACACATCGCTACGCCAGATTTATTTTGAAGAAATCGTCAGAGAAGTGGGAATGTTTGTCGTGTTTTCCTATGAATGACAAATTTATCCAGGAGAAATTGTATCATTTGATGACAATAGCGTCATAATAAACTCCATGCAGAAGTCATTAAAGTTATAGAAATGGCCAACAGTAAGAGATGAGCTAAACTATTCATGGTCAAACGTTTTAGGCTCTATTACGCCATCAAAACCAGTTTCTAAAAGAGGTACATTCCAGAACTAAAGTACGAGGGCGGGTCAATAAGTCAGTGACTTTTTGAATTTCTGACCTCTTTACTGAAACAGCAACACTGCTCCTGTCAACAGGCATCTGTCAGTTGACTCCTGTCAAAATTTAAACTTGCTGCGTCAGTTAGTTTGTGTTTGACAGCTATTTTTATCAGACTACTCACTAATTTCTTGCGAAAAAAAACCAAAAAACCAAGACAATGCAAGGGTGCACACATGTGCAGTTGCCATGGCAAAAATCCATGAATTGGGCTATGAATTGCTCCCTCATCCACCCTATTCTCCAGATTTGGCTCCGAGCAACTACTTCTTGTTCCCAAACCTGAAGAAATGGCTTGGTGGAAAAAGATTTGACTCCAATGATGAAGTCATCTCGCAAACAAAGGCCTATTTTGAGGACCTCGACAAATCATTTTTTTTGGAAGGGATAAAAAAATTGGAGAAGCGTTGGACAAAGTGTGTAGAGCTCAAGGGAGACTACGTTGAAAAATAAAATTATTTTTTTATCAAAAAATCAGTGTTTTATTCCAATAGTCACGGACTTATTGACCCGCCCTCGTATATATTTGACTACCTACTATTAGTTTTTTTTTTATGAATTGAAATATGTTTTATGTTTTGGTATTTATCGCTACTGAATTACCTACCCAATAAAAACTTTTATTTTTTTTATCTATACTGCTAAAAGACTTGTATTTTTTTAAGAATAATAAATGCAGTTCTGTTTTTGTTTTTTTGATAAAAAAAAAATGTTTTGTTTTCAGTTAATTTTTTCACAGAAATGATCTTTGGAGCAACGTTCTTAAAATGTATGAATATCTTTGCTCCATATAGAAGCACAATGACAGACAATTTCGAACGGAGCAAAGTAACCCATTCCTTTGGAAAACTTTGCACCACTTTTCAACAAAGCAAAAAGTGATTTAAAATTTGGTTTAACAAAAGGATTTGCAAACAGATACATTCCTTTATGTCCTATGCATAAGAAGTCTAAGAGGGAATAAACATTTGATGCTATTTTTTATGATATTTCGGAGATTTTTCGAAAAAACTCAAAAAGTCGGTGCAAAGTAACCCCGGTTTATGGTACTAAAAGTTTATTATGTACTGATAGACGCGATTTCTACCAATGAGACAGTTTAGTTTTCTTAGTTTGATGTTAAGCTCTCCTTTTTTCTTCTTCACGCATTCTTTCCATCTTAGCTTGTTAGCTTGGCATCTAAATTCATCCCTAGATACTTAGCTGTATTAGAGTAAGAAACTTGAACATCTGAAATAAATATTGGTATATGGTAAGTCTTTTTGTTGGTGAAATCAACATGGACAGATTTTGAGCTGTTTAGGTGAATTCGGTTATTTTTGGTCTAAATGAGAACTTCATTTACAGCAGTTTGAAGTCATCAGCAATGTGTCATCAGCAAATGTAGCTGTTGTGCCATTTTAAGGTGTTGGTAAGTCCTTAGTGAATAAAACGTATAATAAGGGGCCCAGGATACTACCTTGTGGGACCCCAGAATTGATCTCTTTCAGTTGAGGATAGGAGTTACATTGTTTAATTTTAAAACATCTGTTTGAAAGTTACGATCTTAGTACTTCTGTATATTCCTTGGGAAAAAGTAATTTTAATTTTTGCTACGTCGAAAAGATAATTTTTTCCGCCAGAGCTTTTTCGATGACGTGGGTAATTCAGTGTACCTGTTCTATGGTAAATTGTCTATCTCTAAAACCAAATTGATGTATTGGAATCATAATTACCAGTAATGCTGGTCCCAAATGGCTAACGTTAACTTTTTTTTTTTTTTTTAAGTAGGTATTGCTTACACGGTAAGATAATGGAATCTGTTAAATGTGGAAGCCTTAAATTTTTCAAATATCAGATACAAGTATGTGTAAGTATATATAACAATAAGAATTCAGGAAGTGATAACAAAATAAAATAAAATAAGGCAAGTAAGATGAAGTAAAAGAGAGAAAAGAATAGAAAAGAACAATTGGCTTTACAAACAAATTGAACATTTTAAGCGTTTGAAATTCTAAATCTAATTAGTTTCATTGGCCAGGTATTTTAAGAGAGAGGTTTTAAATTGTTTTGTGCTTCTAATTTTCCTAATATTTATGGGCAAAGAATTCCACAGCCGTACGGAGTTTACGAAGAATTGGCGTTCAGACGTCAAGCAGGCATAGCTCGTTTGAAAAAGCATACATGATCTACCTGACTGAAGGAAACGTAGCCTATTGAATAGGTATGTTGGTTGCTTAGTTTCAATTATGCCATGTAAGAGACTTAGCGTTCTGTATTTGAGCACATTATCAAATATACATCCGCTGATTTGCTTTGAGTAAAAGGAAATATGGTCATATCGTTTTAGGTGAAATACAAATCGGGCAATATTATTATATACGACATTGAGCTTTCGTCTGGAGTCGTAGTCGTGGCAGCAAAAGATTTCAGAACAATATAGCAGAATCGGTATTAGGAGGGTTTTCACTAACAAGAGCTTTGTCCGTGTAGGAAGAAAGCGAAATGCACTCCAGAGAGCACGTAATCCACCATATATCTTACATATAGTGGCGTTTATGTGGGTAGACCAAGTAAGGGTCCGGTTAAATATCAGGCAAAGGTTGTTGGCGCGGTCGACGTACTCTATTGGACTTTGGGCTAGTTGGATTGGTGGAAAGTGATTAAGGTCCAGTTTTCTTTTATGGATCACAAGTGCATTTGTTTTCTGGGCATTAAGACGCAGTTCGTTCTTAGCTGACCAACCAAGTATACGCAGGAGATCTTCATTCACCTGCGCAGTGGCTTCGTGAACCAAATTCATAGTTTTAGTTTATTTTTAAACGCATTTTATTTTCTAATCAACAACTCTTACATACTAACAAAAAATGCTTAAATGCTAGCTTAAAACTACTTAACAACCTTATACTAACTTACTGGCCCCACACAGGCACTCTAATCTACTCTAAATTCTTATACTATGTCTTTCAAGTTTATTAACATTTTCTTTATGGATATTTATTTACTATACTTAAAGCTAAGAAAAAATGTTGTTAACAAAAACTTAGCGTATGGACATAATTTTTTATTTTTTATGAAAACTTAATATCTAACTTAAAATAAGCCTTAGTCTACCTAACCTACATACACAATAAACACATACACACACACAGACATTATACACAATAATATACATAAATTACTATATACCTTTGTATACACCAATATATGCATATATTTCTTAAATGCTAACCTAAACCTACGTAAGCTGGCCATCGCTATTTACAAGAGAAAACAGATTGGTCAGCTCTGCCTCATTAGTAAGGCTGGTCCGTAGTTGACGGAAACGACGACGAAGCATCTTCTCCATCATTCAACCACCAGAAATGCTGGTGCTGCCGAACGACATCCCTCTTATCGCGATTCCCCACCGCCCTACTGAACCTGAGTCGATCCACACTGCCATTTGCGACGTCTCTGTTGTAGTTGAGTCGCCTGTCCCCAAGTGTCCGAGTGACATGAAAGATTAACGGGACCGCTGATATATCCTGGATCAACCCTTTCTGATCTAGGTAGAGGAATGCTTCCGGTGGAACGAAGCCGTCAGATCGCACACTCTCGTGGTAAAGGTAATTGGGGTAGTAAGCCCCAGATATCAGGTTATTCGTCGAGGTCATTGCTCTTGCAATGTGCCTTCGAGTCAGCTTAATTACGAAGTTGTCCACTCTTATTAGGTTCGCCCTGTTGTAAAGGACCTCATTAGGATAAAATTTTTTGTACTCCGACTCTAATGTTCTGTACAAGCGAAGACAAGCCCTAAGGCAAGCCCTCTCAAACACCCGAATCTTTTCCATTAAGCTTGCTCGTACATTGAACCACACGGGACAACCAAATACCAGCATGGGCCTAATAAGGGCCATGTAGCAGATTACCTTTACCCTCACATCGAGTTGGCTACTATAAAACAGTCTCTTTGTAAGGGCAAAAGCACCTCTAGCTCTGGCCAGAGCAGCATCTACATTTTTGCCAAAATACAGAAACTGATCTAGCCAGATCCCAAGGTATCTGACTACATTTCGACAGGCAAGAGGCTGTCCGTGCTGTCCAATGATTGAGAACTTTCGCCAATTTTTTCTTCTGTTCCTAGAGGCTCCAGACAACGGCGTTCTAAATAGAATGGTTTCCGACTTCTGAAAGTTGATTTTCAACTTCCAGTCATCGCAAAATCGTCTTATCTTATCGAAGTCACGCTGCAAGAGAGTATTAATGACCTCGATTTTTGTACCTGTTCTGTACGCTGTCAAATCGTCTGCGTACGCAATAGTATGGGGAAGTGAACCCATCAAGTCGCTTGTATAAATGTTAAATAGGATCGGCGAATTGACCGCGCCTTGCTGAAGACCATTTTTAATTTGAAATATTCCAACAGAAGTCACATCGCCATTTTTCTGTTGGTTAGCATATTATAAAGAAGAGAGGTTTGCTGATCCCCAGCCTAGTCAGCTTATAGAAAAGACCCTCTAACCATACGGTGTCGAAGGCCTTCTCCAAGTCAACAAGGCAGGCACCAGTGCATTGTTTCTTGCCTTTGTTCCATTGGATATCGGACACCAGTTTAGACGCGGCATGTGAGATACCATGCCCCGCCTTAAAACCGAATTGGTTATCCGGAACTATATGTTTGTCCTCAACCCACCTAGACAGAGCTCTATTGATTACTTTTTCAAAAACCTTACTGATATTCGGAAGGAGACTTATCGACCGGAGATTCGCCGGATTGGATATATCTTTTCCCTTTTTGGGGATAGGTTGAACCACCGCCGTTTTCCAATGCGCTGGATAATGTGCATTATTCATTGCATTACTAAATAGGGTGGTGTAAATGTCCACCGCTTCTAGAGGAAGATGTCGAAGCACGATGTTCTGAATACCATCGGTCCCCACTGACTTCTTAGCCCTGATTGTGTCGAAGATCTCACGGAGTTCTTCCTTCGAAATGAACGGGGGTAGGTCACCTTCTCTGGCAATGACGTTATTTGCCATATTTTCGTCGCTAAACCGGGTGAAACCAGAGCCCTCGGATCGCCAGTTCCCTATTTAATTTCGAATGCAGAAGTCGTGCACCAAGACGCGACTGTCCGGGTCGCAATTTTCTTTTATTAACTTTTGCACATTTTTAATCGACGACTTCAGCGTCCTAATCTCCGGATCTAGTCTGTCAGTTAACTGTCTGTACAAGTTTTTGAGTCTTGACAGAAGTCTGCTTTTCTGTCGGTGCAGTTCGTCAATAGTAGGATTGCGGAACAGGTCTTCGTTAGTTGTACGTCGATACCGCGGTATTGTAGTGTCCATAGTTTGTTTAATTGTCTCATCCATTTGCTTTAGGTAATTGTCGATCTCCTCGTTTGACAAATTCCTATTGGACGGTGGGTGGAGCATGTTCGGGGAGAGCGCTCTTGTCAAGGTTGCTGAGAAGCGTGTCCATCGAGTTTTACTGTAGTTGTAAGAATATCTTTGGACAAACTCCTCCAATTCCGCAATTTCGTTGGGAACTGTAATTTCGGTTCTAAAACCGCAATGATCGCTGTCATACACGAATGTGCGCAGACAGTTTAGTGTTTGTAAATTCGTACCTGTCAGTCGTATACGTTCGTTGTACAGCAGTAGATCCAAATAAGACCCGCCTCTGGGAAACGACGGGTTATCCGTCGCTTTAAGACCGAGTCTGTACATTACATCGTGCTGACCCCACCAATCGAGTAGTAGTTCCCTCTAGTATTTGGCAAATTATTTCCCTAATCTCTATGTCTAGCGTTGAAATCCCCGCCGATTATAAAATAATTCTCCCCCGATTCCAGCCTCAGAAGTCGAAAAAGCGTGTCGAGCTCTGTAATGAATAGGGTGGATTGTGAAGCCTCAGGTGCATAAACAGAGGCCAAGTACAGCCGCTTTCCACTGCGAAGCGGAATGTAAATGACAACTGCCTCCAACACCCGGAACCTGCGCAACACTCCCTTGTACACTCTGTGAAATTTTATACCTTCTTTAATGAAGATCGCGACACCACCTCCACGTTTGGATCTGGGCCGATTTCTTCTTCTAACAATATAATTATTGTACTCCAATTTGTGCTTATCGGTTAGCTTGGTTTCGCTAGCGAAAAGCACGTCAGGAGTTTGGTCTTGTAGCTATTTAAACATTGCAGCTCTTCGTTCGATCCTAATTAACATTCACCGCAAGGACCTTCAAAGTTTGCTCCACCATGTGCGTACCCATTACGACATGTGTTGCGTTAGGCCCGGCATCAGCGCGTAAATCTGGTCCACCCGCTTGGCCTGTTCTTGCACCTGCTTTTGCAGCTGAGCCATCTGCCTCGGATTGCGAGCAAGATGGCTAGCATGTTAGGTGCAGCTTCCGTTGTTCTCGGCATTGGCGCCGGAGAAGCAACAGTCGCTTGCTGTACCGTAGGAAATTTGGGACGTGACGGCTGGTGTTTGAAATCTAAGAGGTGAACGTTTGACCTCCACCTTCTGCTGCCGAGCCAGTTTTGCTTTCTTAATGTCAGCGAACTTAGGACAACCCCGATAGTTTGCGGTGTGTCCCACGTTTCCACATAACACGCACGAGAGCTTCGATCTATCGGATGCTCCGTCAACACCCAGAGCACACTCCTCGGAACTGTGGTTCTTAGCGCACTTCACGCATCGAGACTGCATTTGGCAGTTCGAAGCGGCGTGCCCGAACCTCTGGCAGCGAGCGCATTGTAAAACGCCTTCGCTCCTTTTTAATTTTTCCCAGTGAATCACCTGGTAGTCTAGGACATTGATACTCCTTAGACTATCCAGATGATTTTCGGGACTGAGCTGCACCAGGAAGAACGGCAGACTCCGTTTCTCCCGCCTAGCTCTAGCTGTGGTAAATGGCTTTACCCCCACAAACTTGAGTCCTTCGCACTCCTTCTCTTTGAGCAGTGCCAGGATCTCCTCAGGATCAGAAGACGGTTCCAACCCTTTCAGCAGCATCGATTGCCGCTTTTCACACTTCGGTGTGTATGAGTAGTGCTCCGTCGTCGTTTCTTTTAGGAGCTCTTTCACTTTCGCGTAGCCCTCCACTGTATTGCAGTGGATGGCATGGCGATCGTTCCCCAATCTCTTTATATTAAAATTATTACCAATGACCAACTTACACAGGCCCTTGGTTGCATTTACCTCCAGTTTGTAGGTGTTGATCGGAGGAACCTTCTCTTCTTCTTCTTCTTCTTCTGCTGCTGCTGCTGCTGTTGTTGTTTTTGTTGTTGTTGGTGTTCTTGCCGCTGTTGCTTTTGCTGCAGTTGTTGCTTCGGCTGCTGATGGTTTTGTTGTTGCTGCAGTTGCTGTTTCTGCTCTTGTTGTTGTTGTTGATTTAGGGAGCTCTCTACTTCTGATTGCTCCCTCTGCCTTCGTGCAGTTTGCCTCTGTTTAATAGCAAGCACGTCTTGCTCCAGCTTTTGTATGCTGCTTTTTATGTTGTTAATTTCGTCATCTTCGTCTTCCGACTCAGATGACGCCAGAGAGGCGAAGCTGTTGGAGCCCCCCTCCTCTTTATCTTCTTCAGCTGTGGAAACAGAACTTTTTTTTTTTTTGACAGATTAGGAGGGGTATTCAACCTCTTTCTCCTTTTGCTGGCTTTCGCCACGGTTATGGGAAGAGCAGGGCGCTCTCCACCATCCATCACGTGAATTTTTTTTTTTTTTTTCCTATTGCTTGTTGGTTTTGATATATATGTAATGTGAACACAGTTTGAGGAAAAAAAAAAAAAAAGAAAAAAAAACTTCTGAGTTTCAACCGGGATTCGAACCGGTGTTCCTCAGTTATATTTATAACTGAGTTATTAGTTTTTTTTTTTACTATACGAGAAGCCGAAAAACGTCTGTTCTCACCGGAGATTGGCGAACGACTGTGAACCAAGTTCATTGGAGAACTTAAGTGGATCTGGGCATCATCGGCGAACATATGAATTGCACAATGCACGACAACCTTTGGCAGTTCATTTACGTAGAGCGAAAAAAGCAATGGTCCAAGAATGGAGCCTTGCGGTACTCCCCTCTTTATAGGCAAATAGCATGAACATCGGTTTCCCGCTACAACCTGTTGTCGTCTTCCTTCTAAGTAAGAAAATATAAGTTTTGTAGAGGGCAATGAAAATTTAAACTCTTTTCTGAGCTTTAAGCAAAGTATAGTGTGATTAACGGTGTCGAATGCTTTCGAAAAGTCAAGTAACGTTAGTATTGTGTCGTTCCTTCTAAGTAAGAAAATATAAGTTTTGTAGAGGGCAATGAAAATTTAAACTCTTTTCTGAGCTTTAAGCAAAGTATAGTGTGATTAACGGTGTCGAATGCTTTCGAAAAGTCAAGTAACGTTAGTATTGTGTCATGGTTGTCATCAATAGCTTTCCTAATTTCGTCAATTACCAATAATAACGCAGTCCTGCAACTTCATTTTTGACGAAAGCCAGATTGATTCTCACAAAGCAGTTCTTTACACTGTAGATAGATTTGAATCTGTTTGAGAATACATTTCTCAAAAACTTTTGAAAGGAATGGCAGAATTGAGATAGGTCTGAATTCCACTGCATTTCCATTCGATTTCTTTGGAATAGGAATGATTTTAGCGTCTTTCCAATGAGTGGGAAAGACTGACGTCGTTAACTTCATGCTCGTCATCGCTTTTATCAGAATCCATATCAGTTTCGCAACCATCGATAGGAGGAACACCATAAAGATTTATTTCGGAAAACTCCTCTCCAGTCTCCAATTCTTCAAAAATTTATGAAACAGTTAGCCTTTGAAATACATAGAATAGTACATACTTTCAGTACATGACTGACAGATAAATATAATACTAATATATAATAATCGAACAGCTTGGAGTCCGTTTAACCCCGCAAAGATAATCTGCGTCAAATTGACTTACCCGAAAACAAAATATAGTTCTCTCTCTTTATTAAATATTCCGAATAATACATTGCGCGTTCGTAATATCCCAGTCAGAGCGAGTATCTATCTGTGAGTGGAGATGTTGATGACGAATGTGCCACCCATTTTGAGTTATATCTACGCTGTGAGTCTAATTTACGCATGATTATCTTTATTGGGACTTTCAAGATTTTGATTTTTCTTATAAGTTTACTTTTATTTCTCATTCAGTTTGTGTTTTTGTATGGCTATATATTGTTGTTGTATGGTACTGAATTTTTGCTTTTCTAATTGGTTTAATTTTAAACACATTAACATGCAATGGAGCGTCAAAACTTAGATGAACAAGGTATTTTATCCGCTCTTTTAGAGCTTCAAGACGAGATTGAAGGGCAAGACACCGACAGTGAAGTGGAACACCACGATAGTGAGGACGACATCTAAAGTGATATTGAGGACGACTTTATAGATGACATGGAAGAAGAAGAGTTAATATATAGTGGAGAAGAATGGTCACCAGCACCCTCTACATCATGGGCTTCTCGCAAAGTTATAACTTTACCATCAAGAACGGTAGGAGGTAAGAATAAATATGTGTGGTTGACATCAAAAGCAACAAGGCGTTCCAGAGTCTCAGCAATGAACATTCTTAAAACTTCGAGGGGTCCAACCCATATTTGCCGCGATCTTTATGAGCCCATCTCTTGCCTTCATTATCGATGACATTTTGACGGAAATCGGTAAGTGAACCAACGTCGAAATTTCTGTGAAAAAACGGGGCTACTCGTATATGACCAGTGCAACGTTCAAAGACATCTGTGAAACTGAAATTCGAGCATTGATTGGAATATTGCTTATGACTGCGATGAGGAAAGATAATAACCTATCCACTACAATTATGTGCGTTTCAGAGATCGATTCGATTTGTTGATAAGGTGTCTCAAGATGGATGACAAAACATTGCATCCATTACTTAGGAAAGAGGATGTATTTATTCCCACCCGAAAAATAGAGGACTTGCTTTTCGGCAATGCATAAATAATTATACAACCGGGTCATACCTTACAATAGATGAGCAGGTACTTGGCTTTAGAGGACGCTGCCCTTTTAAGATTTGCCCCCTTAGGGTTGTCTGAAAAGTTTCAGACTGCAACGTAAAGACTCGTCAATAAAAGCTAGTGAATGCTGGTCGTACATTTTTTGAAAGTTACTTACCGAAGTTTCAGTCATTTTGGACGCGCAGTTTTTAGTTGCCAATCGTTTGAGTGAGTCGATGTGAGTGTTTTTTTGTGAAAATGGAAAAAATTGAGTATCGAGCTGTTATTAAATCCTTGTTTTTGAAAGGCAATATGCCTACGCAAATCAAAAATGAGTTGGACTCTGTGTATGGGGAATCTGCACCATCATTTACCACAGTGAAATTTTGGGCAGCTGGGAGATGAGGAACATTCGGGACTTCCAAAAACTGCAACCACTGACAATAATATTGCTAAACTTCACCAAATGGTATTAGACGACCGCCGAATTAAAGTGAGAGAGATAGTAGAGGTTATGAAAATGTCCAAAGAAAGTGTTTGTTACATATTAAATCAAGTTTTAGTCATGAGAAAGCTGTCCGCGCGTTGGGTGCCGCGAAAAAGAAAATCCTGTTTCACCAAGAAAACGCGCCGTCTCACACCTCAGCGGTTGCCATGGCCAAAATCCGTGAATTACGGTTTGAACTGCTTGACCATCCGCCTTATTCAACAGATCTAGCCCCAAGCGACTTCTTTGTGTTCCCTCCTCTAAAAACTGCGCTCGGAGGACAGAGATTTTCGTTAAATGAGGAGGCAATAACCTTTGTGAACAAATATTTTGTAGAGAAAAACGCCAAGTATTATTTGGACGGGTTAGAGAGATGGGAGCAGCGCTGGGAGATGTGTGTAGAGTTACAAGGAGGCTATGTAGAAAAATAAAAAAAAATTTGAGAAAAAATGTCTTGTATCATTTTTCGGTCGGAAACCTTTCAGACAACCCGGATATACCTAATAAGCCAAGCAAATATGGCCTGAGAATTTTTATGACGTGCGACAGTGGGACAAAGTATATGGTTAACGCTATGCATTATTTAGGAAGAGGAACAAAAACCAATGGTTTATCCTTGGGAGAATATTATGTGAAGGAACTCTCAAAACCTGTTCACGGTAGCTGTCATAACATAACCTGTGACAACTGGTTTACCTCAATCCCTTTGGCGAAAAACTTGTTACAGGAACCACACAAGCTGGCTTGGTTGGAACTGTACGATTCAACAAACGAGAAATCCTTGAAGAGCTAAAAAATAGTCGCGCAAGATGTGTTGGAACTTCCATTTATTGTTATGATGAACCTCTTACTCTTGTTTCATACAAGCCGAAACCTTCTAAAATGGTGTACATATTATCATCATTTCAGTTTTTTTTTTCAGTTTTAAAGCATTTTATTTTCTGAATCATTAACTCTTAGATACTAATAAAATATGCTTAAATGCTAGCTTAAAATTACTTAACAATCTTATACTAACTTACTGGCCCCACACAGGCACTCTAAGCTACTCTAAATTCTTATAACTATGTCTTTCGACTTTATTTACATTTGCTTTACTAATATTTATTTTCTGTATTTAAGGCTAAGAAAAAAATTTGTTTACAAAAAACTTAGCATATGGAGTTTTTTTTTTATTTTTATATAAAAACTTAATATCTAACTTAAAATAAACCTTAGCCTACTTAAACTACATACACAATACTCACATACAAACACGTAGACATTATACACAATTATATACATATATTAGTATATACCTTTATATATACTAACACATGTATATATTTCTTAAATGCTAACCTAAACCTACGTAAGCTGGCCATCGCTATTTACAAGAGAAAACAGATTGGTCAGCTCTGCCTCATTAGTAAGGCTGGTCCGTAGTTGACGGAAACGACGACGAAGCATCTTCTCCATCATTCAACCACCAGAAATGCTGGTGCTGCCGAACGACATCCCTCTTATCGCGGTTCCCCACCGCCCTACTGAACCTGAGTCGATCCACACTGCCATTTGCGACGTCTCTGTTGTAGTTGAGTCGCCTGTCCCCAAGTGTCCGAGTGACATGGAAGATTAACGGGACCGCTGATATATCCTGGATCAACTCTTTCTGATCTAGGTAGAGGAATGCTTCCGGTGGAACGAAGCCATCAGATCGCACACTCTCGTGGTAAAGGTAATTGGGGTAGTAAGCCCCAGATATCAGGTTATTCGTCGAGGTCATTGCTCTTGCAATGTGCCTTCGAGTCAGCTTAATTACGAAGTTGTCCACTCTTATTAGGTTCGCCCTGTTGTAAAGGACCTCATTAGGATAAAATTTTTTGTACTCCGACTCAAATGTTCTATACAAGCGAAGACAAGCCCTAAGGCTAGCCCTCTCAAACACCCGAATCTTTTCCATTAAGCTTGCTCGTACATTGAACCACACGGGACAACCAAATACCAGCATGGGCCTAATAAGGGCCATGTAGCAGATTACCTTTACCCTCACATCGAGTTGGCTGCTATAAAACAGTCTCTTTGTAAGAGCAAAAGCACCTCTAGCTCTGGCCAGAGCAGCATCTACATTTTTGACAAAATACAGAAACTGATCTAGCCAGATCCCAAGGTATCTGACTACATTTCGACAGGCAAGAGGCTGTCCGTGCTGTCCAATGATTGAGAACTTTCGCCAATTTTTTCTTGTGTTCCTAGAGGCTCCTGACAACGGCGTCCTAAATAGAATGGTTTCCGACTTCTGAAAGTTGATTTTCAACTTCCAGTCATCGCAAAATCGTCTTATCTTATCGAAGTCACGCTGCAAGAGAGTATTAATGACCTCGATTTTTGGACCTGTTCTGTACGCTATCAAATCGTCTGCGTACGCAATAGTATGGGGAAGTGAACCTATCAAGTCGCTTGTATAAATGTTAAATAGGATCGGCGAATTGACCGCGCCTTGCTGAAGACCATTTTTAATTTGAAATATTCCAACAGAAGTCACATCGCCATTTTTCTGTTGGTTAGCATATTATAAAGAAGAGAGGTTTGCTGATCCCCAGCCTAGTCAGCTTATAGAAAATACCCTCTAACCATACGGTGTCGAAGGCCTTCTCCAAGTCAACAAGGCAGGCACCAGTGCACTGTTTCTTGCCTTTGTTCCATTGGATATCGGACACCAGTTTAGACGCGGCATGTGAGATACCATGTCCCGCCTTAAAACCGAATTGGTTATCCGGAACTATATGTTTGTCCTCAACCCACCTAGACAGAGCTCTATTGATTACCTTTTCAAAAACCTTACTGATATTCGGAAGGAGACTTATCGACCGGAGATTCGCCGGATTGGATATATCCTTTCCCTTTTTGGGGATAGGTTGAACCACCGCCGTTTTCCAATGCGCTGGATAATGTACATTATTCATTGCATTATTAAACAGGGTAGTGTAGTAAGTTAATTGTCTCATCCATTTGTTTTAGGTAATTGTCGATCTCCTCGTTTGACAAATTCCTATTGGACGGTGGGTGGAGCGTGTTCGAGGAGAGCGCTCTTGTCAAGGTTGCTGAGAAGCGTGTCCATCGAGTTTTACTGTAGTTGTAAGAATATCTTTGGACAAACTCCTCCAATTCCGCAATTTCGTTGGGAACTGTAATTTCGGTGCTAAAACCGCAATGGTCGCTGTCATACACGAATGTGCGCAGACAGTTTAGCGTTTGTAAATTCGTACCTGTCAGTCGTATACGTTCGTTGTACAGCAGTAGATCCAAATAAGACCCGCCTCTGGGAAACGACGGGTTATCCGTCGCTTTAAGACCGAGTCTGTACATTACATCGTGCTGACCCCACCAATCGAGTAGTAGGTTCCCTCTAGTATTTGGCAAATTATTTCCCCAATCTCTATGTCTAGTGTTGAAATCCCCGCCGATTATAAAATAATTCTCCCCCGATTCCAGCCTCAGAAGTCGAAAAAGCGTGTCGAGCTCTGTAATGAATAGGGTGGATTGTGAAGCCTCAGGTGCATAAACAGAGGCCAAGTACAGCCGCTTTCCACTGCGGAGCGGTATGTAAACGACGACTGCCTCTAACACCCGGAACCTGCGCAACACTCCCTTGTACACTCTGTGAAATTTTATACCTTCTTTAATGAAGATCGCGACACCGCCTCCACGTTTGGATCTGGGCCGATTTCTTCTTCTAACACTATAATTATTGTACTCCAGTTTGTGCTTATCGGTTAGCTTGGTTTCGCTAGCGAAAAGCACATCAGGAGTTTGGTCTTGTAGCAATTTAAACATCGCGGCTCTTCGTTCGATCCTAATCAGTGAATTAACATTCACCGCAAGGACCTTCAAAGTTTGCTCCACCATGTGCGTACCCATTACGACAAGTATTGCGTTAGACCCGGCAGCAGCGCGTAGATCTGGTCCACCCGCTTGGCCTGTTCTTGAACCTGCTTTTGCAGCTGAGCCATCTGTCCTTGGATTGCGAGCAAGATGGCTAGCATGTTAGGTGCAGCTTCCGTTGTTCTCGGCATTGGCGCCGGAGAAGCAACAGTCGCTTGCTGTACCGTAGCCCCCCTACCTGACGCCATTTGGGCGTAGGAAATTTGGGACGTGACGGCTGGTGTTTGAAACCTGACAGGTGAACGTTTGACCTCCACTTTCTGCTTCCGAGCCAATTTTGCGTTTTTAATATCGGTGAACTTAGGACAACCCCGATAGTTTGCGGTGTGTCCCACGTTCCCACATAACACGCACGAGAGCTGCGTTCTATCGGATGCTCCGTCCCTACCCAGAGCACACTCCTCGGAACTGTGGTTCTTTGCGCACTTCACGCATCGAGGCTGCATTTGGCAGTTCGACGCGGCGTGCCCGAACCTCTGGCAGCGAACGCATTGTATAACGCCTTCGCTCCTTTTTAATTTTTCCCAGTGAATCACCTGGTAGTCTAGGACATTGATACTCCTTAGACTATCCAGACGGCTTTCGGGACTGAGCTGCACCAAGAAGAACGGCAGACTCCGTTTCTCCCGCCTAGCTCTGGCTGTGGTAAACGGCTTTACCCCCACAAACTTGAGTCCTTCGCACTCCTTCTCTTTGAGCAGGGCTAGGATCTCCTCAGGATCAGAAGACGGTTCCAACCCCTTCAGCAGCATCGAATACCGCTTTTCACACTTCGGTGTGTATGAGTAGTGCTCCGTCGTCGTTTCCTTTAGGAGCTCTTTCACTTTCGCGTAGCCCTCCACTGTATTACAGTTGCATTTACCTCCAATTTATAGGTGTTGATAAGAGGCACCTTCTCCTTCTTCTTCGTCTGCTGCTGCTGCTGTTGTTGTTGTTGTTGTTTTTGTTGTTGTTGTTGTTGTTGTCGCTGCTGCTGCTGTTTTTGTGGCTGCTGTTGTTTTTGCTGATGCCGTTGTTGTGGCATGTGCTCTTTTTGTTGTTCTTGGTGTTTTTTATGTTTTTGTTGGTGTTGTTGTTGGCTCTGCTTTGGAGCAAGCAGCGTCTGCTGTTGTTGCTGGGATTTTTCTTCCTCATCCCTCTTCCCTCTAAGCATTTGCCTTTCTTTGATGGCCAGTACCCTTTCTTGTAGCATTTTTATGCTGCTACTTATGGCCATCATCTCTTCCTCTTCATCTTCTGACTCGCTCGGTGCCAATGAAGCGAAGTTATTCTCTTCCCTCGCTCCACCAAGCAGTTCTACAGTGGAAGTTGGTTGGGAGGGACGATGGACTAAGTTGGAAGTTGGCCTTAGCTTCCTCCTTCGCTTAGCAGTTGGTGTTTGGCTTGCACTGCTTGAAGCCTCACCTGACAATTCAGCAGGTCCCGCTATTGGCATAGCGGACCGCTCTCCACAATCCATCGCGTGCTGTTTACTACAACACTTAGTAACACTTTCACTGTTTTTATTATATATCTTCTAATGTCAAATAAAAAAGAAGAAAAAAAAAGTTTTTCCACGACGCGGAGTCGAACCCACAACCTCCACTCAGCTAATTGGAGCCTAAATCCAAATCGTTAAATGTCTAAATTAAGGGAATCAACTTCTCAACTTCTCACTTTCTAGCCGAACACAATATGACGAAGAAAATACTATCAATGAAAGCACTGGCGCGCCTGAAATTATATTGTCTTATAATCAAACAAAAGGAGGGGTTGATACTCGTACCTTCGACCAAATGTGCTCTATCATGTCCTGTGGCAGGAAGACAAACAGATGGCCAATGGCTATGTTCTGATAAATATAGCTTGCATTAATTCCTATACGATATAATCCCATAATGATTCTAAGAAAGGTTTTGAATCGTAAAAACTTCATAAAAAGCTTGAGTATAAGTCTGACATCGCCATTTATGAAAGAAAGACTGCAATTTCCCACTTTGAAAAGGCATTTAAGAGATGATATATTGCTTAATATAGTTTCTAGAAGCGGCTCTAGCTCACGAAAAGAAGTTCCAGAAGAGCCTTTACCAAAAGAACGTTCTTACTGCGCATATTGTCCGTATAATATCAGATGGAAGGCAAATGCTTCGTGCACAAAGTGCAATATTTGATTTGTCCCAAAAATGCTTGCGATTATTTTAAGTTTGGTTTTAAATAATATTTATTTTTCTATTATCTTATAATATTTAAATGGACTGACAAGTACTGAAAGTATTATTTAATGTAATGATAACTGAAGCTGTGATAATTTAATTTCTTTTTTAGTGAATTTGTTTGTTTTTGTTACTTTTATAGTTTTTTTTTAATTAAATAAATAGCAGCAATACCATAAAATATATATACGTTATTTCCTTTACCCAGAAAAACCCATCATTCATTTAACTTTTTTAAATTATAATAGCTTAGAAAATAAAGCTGTTAAAAGTTTATGCGTCAATGTGACGCATGATTATCTTTAGTGTATTTCAAAATATGATCATCATTCCAGGGTTAAACGGACATTGTTAAAAAACATCAACAACTTTTACTTAATACAAATAAATCCACTTATTTGCAGGATTTCAATACTATGAATAATAAAGTAACGTTTTTAAGTAAAATAATCACTTTTGTATATTTTTGAAAATAATTATAATTATAACAACTTACCATTTATGATGCACCATTTTCACTTCTTGACGCACACACTTATTTGAATTTTTCACAGCACACTTAACAAATGGTATAAAATAAGTTTGGCATTTTCAAAAATGCAAAGCCTACCTAAATCTATTATTAATTTGAAAAATTTTAAAATTTTAACCATTTCTGTAAAAAATTGAGTTTAAATGACTTCCGTTTTAACGTCCCATATGCACTAATGGGTTAAAATCATATTTTAAATTATAAATGTTGAACATTACATGGGAAAATAGAAGTTCAAAATAATTCAGGCTAGAAGAAAAGGATAATTTCAATTTATATTTATGTAATTAGTAAGGTGGAGAAATAATAAAAGTTTAGGGCATATTTAAAGCTAATAAAAGAAACGATAATGAGATAGTACTCGTATTATAGGGGGTATTTCCTGTACATATCTAAGAACCTGCAATGTGTCGAAAACGAATAACATTGAATTATTTTGTGTTGCGTTGTGAGTTTTCTTCGGCTTAAAAGGAGTGCATTCCAGAAGCGAATGGCGTGAACGAACACTTTTGGTAATTGAAAAGACGAAGGATCTGTTTTGACGAACAATGTAATTGTGGAAAATTCAGTTCTTCATATAAATAAAAAGGCTGTCGAGTGGTAATGATTTTATGTAGAAACTTGATTGTACAATAATCGAGATATTCAGTAAGTGTACAACCCAGACCCTACTTCGAGCGCATGGACACGTGATCATATCGTTTTAGACTAAAAACATAACGAGTTATGTTACTAAATGCAACCTGAAGTCGGCGCTGTAGTATAGCATTGCTGGAACAAGAAGTTTCACAGCCATAAGTAAGACGAGGGATAAGTAGTGCTCTATCTTCTATTTGTTTGTAAAAAACTTTGTTTTGAGGAAATATTGCTAAAGTAGCACCATTATACTTAAGTGGTTGTTACAGTTAAGACTTTCATTAACTCAGACACCGAGATTTTTTACAAATTAAATCAACGTATTTCCAAGGTGAGTAGTTAGGAGGTGGCTTGAATCAGAAACGTACCTACCTATTATGAGGCATTTCGGTTTCTTTTATCTTTAATTGTAGGAAATTTGTTTTAGACCACCCCGGAACTTTATTTAGATCCTTATTATGCTTATTGGCCTTATCGTTAACAAGACTAATCAAATTATTTACACAGAGTTGGACGTCATCTGCGTGCATATGTATTGACGAATATCCGACGACGTTTGTGAGGTCATTTATAAAGATTGCGAAGAGCAGAGGACCTAGAATGGATCCTTGTGGTATACTAAAAAAACCAAATCCTGGCTTCGCATCATTTATACAAAAAGCTTGCTTCAGACCAGAGAGCTAGGACCTTACAAAGTTTGCATTAAATGAAGAATAGGCATATAGAGATCTTAGCTTTGTGATAAGAACATCATGGTTAACTGAGTCGAAGGTGCAAATGTGATCAGTTACTTTAGGTATTGCTGAAGTGCAGCTGAAATAAATAAATATGTTATTTTGGCACTGACGGCTCTTTCTCGCTCGATATCTTGACTTTCAGTCAGTATCACACCTCCGGGGAACAAAATGAATCACTTTACGCTAGAACAATGTTGGGAAACATTTCAAACTTATTTTAAAAATGAGTGCTGTATTACCCAGACACTGCGTTTATTGGAAATAAGTTTTGGCCGAAATGAGACACACATCGCGCCTGTTGAGCGCAAGTTTGTACAAAAATTTAATGAGACTGGCTTGCTTGCGGACAACACTCACGGTCTCCATCATCGTACAGTACGTACCGACGAGAAAGTGGCAGCTGTGACCGAGAGTGCTCGACTCAATCCAGGAATATCAACTCGCCATCAATCTGAACAACTCATCATTTGACGCAACATTCTGATGAGAATTTTGCACAATGATCTCGGATTATTCCCTTACAAAGTTCAAAGCTTTTGTTCTCGCTTCTCAGTTAAGACCTTACAGCAGCTCGAATTGAACATTTAATTTGTCCGAAAAATCATATTTGCTGACGAGGCGCATTTTCATCTCGGCCGCATCTGTGGACCGGAAAACTTGGATGTGTTTGTCGAGAAGCCTATACATCCGCAGAGAGTGAGTGTTTGGTGCGGATTTTGGAGTGGTGGCAACATTTGTCCATTTCATTTCGAAAATACTGCTGAAAACGCCATTTCAGTCAATGGTGAGTGCTGAAGGGCACTCACGGTGGCAGTACGACAGCGTGCCATGTCACACAGTCCATCAAACAATCGATCGTTAGCGCTCTAAGTTCGGCTGAAAGAGCACACAAAATATTGCACATTTATGGGTCATTCGAACCTCTTCTTTTTTTATGCATTCTTTATTCTCACTTTATAACATAACTTATATGTACATACATTTATATTCAAATATTAGCGAAAATAAAATAGAATAAGTTAGAGGCATTTTTATTTTATGAAAGAAAAAATAGAGCTAATGCCACTTCAAAGTTAATAATTCATTGTGAGGTGAGCAAATTTAATACAAATATAAAAACAAATTGAATATTAATTAAAAGAAAAAGTAAAGAAAGTAATCCAGAAAAAATTAATCATTAATCAAAAATATAAAAATAATTGAACAGTAATTAATATCAAAATTCATGACAAAAAAAAAACAAAGGTAACTATATAATATAGCGCAACAAAACCTCAATATTATTGTGTTCGAAACCGCGAAGCCAACATTTTATCTTTTTCAAAAAAGAGGACGGGGTTGTTATGATTCGTATGTCAATAGGGAGTTTGTTAAATAGGTTGCATGATATAATGGAGTAAGAATTTCTAAAGCTTGTAGTACGAAAGGCAGGCAAATGCTTGGGAATTGCTTCGTAAGATATATGCGTCACGGATTGGACTTTGCAGGTATCCACCTCTAATAAAGAAAATTGTAAGTGCCTTGAATTCTCGTATGCCTAAATAACTCCATGGAATGAGCTAGACGGGAAGAGTTGCAGACTTTTCTTATTGCACATTTTTGCAGCACAATTAGCTGCTGAAGTTTACTAATTTCCGACCAATCTTTTGTTCACAAATTAAACACTGCATTTTGTTATAGCGATGAGTTAAGTGATCTGTCTGTCGTATTACATGTATAGAAAGACTGAAAAGGGCGCACCTTCTATGTATATGTATACTGTATCTGTATCACACCCGAAATGGCAATTTTGCTTGTTCACCATCCCATTGAGTCAAGAGTAAGCTTCTAAACACGATTTTTCGCAATGAATTAGGGTCGATTTCAAGCTTCTTAAAAGTCCAGTCCGCGAACTTTAGTTCCTGGCTAGCTGGATCTTATACGGGGATACGCCAAGATCTTTTCGAAAACAAAACTCTTGCTATCAACCCTGAACTACAAATATCTTTCGCCACACATTTACTGACATCATTAGTTTCTTCTATACACACATTATGTTGACGTGTTGTTGGCATCGGGTCATGAAGAGTGTATGTGGTACAACACGAGTGAGCTTAATTTGTCGATTATAAGAACTAAAATATTCACCTAAACCTCTATACGTTTCGCGAATTGAAGACCGATTTTTAAAATGGATTTGAAAGTTACAGGAGCATTATTCTAGTAACATTCTATTGATGATGATTTGTCAAGATATGCTAAACATAAATGCCAAAAGTAACAGCACTGTTTGAAAGGTACTATATATAAGAAGGTACATCAGGGATAAAGCAACGAAAAATTTCACTTGTGAATAGCTATTTCTTTGGTCTAGAAAGTCAATTGAATTGTAAGACCTTATCAAGTCTCAGTCCTTTTCTGTCCTAGCGCAGAAATATAACCGTTAGCGAAAGATTAACATATTTGAATAATTTTTAGTCCGGTTTGCCTTGACCCAATTTGGGGCGAAAAGCGAGCTCTACGAATTTTAAAGCAAAATCGGCTAAAAAATGTGAAGCAAATGTCGTTCGAATAGTTTTCGATTCCTACTGGGGAGGAAAACTTAGTAGAGGAAAAGAGGAGAAACGACCTTAGGCATCTGGAAGTACTGGAGTAACTGCAAGCAGTTATCTAAAACCCTACCTAACTGGACTTAGACTCAATCTAGGGCTTAGTACCACTTAAGTAAGTACATATGTGAATGAGAATGGTCATCGTGACATTTCTTGCTTCGGTCCATGATAATACCCGTAGGTTTGTATAAACTCATCAAAGTTGGTGCCTTTGATCGTACTTCGATTAAAAGTCATCCCATGATGTGTGCCTGGAATGCGGGCAAAATGGATTCTCTTTCTTTATAGTGTATTCCATGATGTGAGAGTACGCGTTAACCCGCAAGAACAATTTAGCGATTAATCTTCATAATGCTATTTGCTTCAATATTGTTTCCAACACTCACTCTCTCAATACACCGCATTCAAAATCGTTGTCTAGCAAACAAATGCATCAATATTACGAAGACATTAATTTTGCAATACCCCTTCCGGGTATGGGCTCATAATCTGTTGACAAAAACAACAACAAATACAAACTGTACGTTTATTTGCGATCTTTTATTAATTTTTACACGTAAATTTTACATAAAGGAAAGTACAAATTCAGTATATTTTGCGTTCACTGTTTTCGGGAAGTGGAGGGTCAAAAGCTAACCCTCCAAGGTTTGGTTGTGCAAGCAAGTATTGCAAGTAACCTCGGTGTCAACAACTCGCGTTTGTTCTGGAAACAGCCTATTGGACATACGAGAATCGCAAAGCCCTAATTAATGCCGGACGCTGGTCTTGAAAAAATCTCATCTGAGCCTTGCCTAACGGTGATACCATTTCCCGTAATCCCATCCAAACCTAATTTCTAGACAATGTTCAATAAGTATAGTCTCCCGACTGCATTTGGAGAAGCCTTCCATACTCAATCTAAACATGAAAGTGGTGAGATGGATTGGGAAGGCATTAAGCGTTGCTTGGCTGTTGCCACAAATGCTTCGTCTGCTCTATCTACTCTTCGTAATATAGATTCAATTATGTACCTACTCGTATTACATATATTCACCTTCTGGCACATAACTTATCATAGTATGGGCAATGCCATACCTGAGTATTGTATTTATTGGATTGAGCTGTTTTTTATATTTCCCAATGTCAGCTTGTCAGGTTAATAATTTTTAATTAAAAAAAAACATTACTACTACCTCTTCTATGTTGGTTGTATTTTAAAAGCGGAAGAACATAATTACAATACGTATACCATATGCAAAAGTAAAACGATATGTGTACGTATGCATATATCGGGAAGTCGGCACTTCTGTCTGCGATTGCATACCACTAAAGGACATCCGGAATTTGAAATCGCAATCTATTTTATTAATAACACTCTGTTTTATTTTAAGCAAAAACCGCTAAAAAGTTGCATGTTAAATGGCTTCCTGTGCGCGAGATCTTGCTGCAAAAATGTTTATTAATTTTTTTATTAATAAAACGTATGCATAGTGACGCCCTGAAAAGTTCATATGGTCAGCTGTATGGATACAGTTATTATATTTTAATATAATATATATGAAAATAAAAAAAAATAAATCGAAGCACCTGCAATATTTCGTTGAGAGCATTTTTAAAGCACCACCACTTTAAACGATTCCTTATGGAAAGAGTTTTATGCATGTCATTCAATATGAATGAGAGTATGTACTTCCACATATGTATTTATATATTAAATATTTTAAAAGTATTTTCACTATCATCGGTCTGCGATGCAGTTTCCGATTTATTTGGAATTAAATAATATTTAATTTATAGGATTTTAATTACTCAACCTTTTCCTCGTCCGTTGATATGTTCGTACCTATGAAGATTATGATGCAGCAATCGGTTCACATTATTTTTAACACCTTAAAAGCTGTGGTCGTGGTGAAGTTAGGTATCATATACCTACTATAATATATTTTTTAAGTTAATTTACTATAATAAGTAAGTCCACAAAGCGGTGAACGCTCTTCTAAGGCAAATCAGAATCTGTTAATGCACATACATATAATTTAACTTTTGCGGATATATGAAATAGAAAATTAACATCCCTTTTGCTTTGAATTGACAACCACGTGTTAGTATTTGAGCCATCATTCTTTAGAAGATGGACAGAGAATTTACATAACCACTCGATCTTACTTACTTAGTTAAGGCGGCGCTGCATTCCGGGGTGAACCTGAGCCTCAACCAACAAGTGTCTCCAGCCAGCTTAAGCTTTAGCTAGCTGCCACCAGTTTCACACGCTAAGTTGGCTGAGGTCCCTTTTCTTGTTCGAGAGAGGGCTTTGTTAGTCAATTGCCTTCTTAGATCAAAGAAGCAGCGATTGGGGAAAGTTACTCTTCGTTTGACCTCAGCGCTGGTGTCGTTGTCTGAATTGATAGCGGAGCTCAGGTAGATAAAGTCCTTAACTACCGCAAAGTTATATCTGTTGAGGGTGACGTTCTGTCCAAGACGTTGGTGTTGGATATCATTTTTTGTTGACAGCTTAAACTTGGTCTTGCTCTAGTTGACCGTTAAACCCATTTTTTCCGCTTCCGTCCCAATACTCGCGAAAGTGCCACTGACATCATGCTGCTTTCTTCCGGTTATGTCAATATCATCGGCGTGTGCGAGTATGTAATTGGATGGGACTTTTCAGGGATTGTGCTTATTGTGTTGGCGCGTGAGTTTTTCACTTTCAAGAATGATGTTAAAGAAATCGCATAAATGCGCGATCCTTTTTTAACATCAAAGGTCTTTGTGAGTAGCAGCGTGCATTCTCAACCGTCATCGTGCACAAGTGAATGAGTTTGGCAGAGATGTCAAAACTAGACATTGCTCTATATAGTTCGTCTCTATAGATGCTGTCATACACGGCCCTAAAATTGATGAATAATTTTTGTTTATCGATTTGGAGTTCATGGGTTTTTTCCAAGATCTGCCGTAGTGTGAATATTTGGTCGATGGTTTACTTTTTTGGCCTGAAGCCACACTGGTATAGACCAATCAGGTTGTTGACGAACATCTTCAGGCCTTTACGCAATACAGGATATAGGATCTTGTAGGCAATATTAAGAAGATCGATGCATCTGTAGTTGGAGCTGTTCAGAGGGTCTCCTTTTTTGAGGATCGGACAAAAAATGCTGAGGTTCCATTCATCGGGCATAATTTCGTCCAACCGTATTTTAGAGATGGCTTGGTGTATGCTCCTTACCAAATTATCGCATGACGCTTTGAAGAGCTTGGCAGTCAGATCGTCAGATATGGCATTCTTAACTTCATCCAGGTCGGGTGGACGAAATTGTTGGTCTACATCGTCTAAGTTGTAAGGTTCATTCTGCCTGACAGCGCTATTTGGTTCTTCATCGCCGGTAGAAATGTTTAAGAATGCTATTTCGAAATACCCAGCATCGACTGCGACTCTACTACTTTAATACGATGTTCCCTTAATCGTGTCTACATGCTTCGATTCGGGGTTTGTACCCGTGGCATATTTTTTTGTACCTTCTTTTAAAATTTCCAAATCTCATTCCTGGAATAGCATCTCTCAATTGTCTCTACCGTGTGCTTCTCACGGTCCTGCTTTGTCCTCCTGAGAAGACGGTGTTCGTCTCTCCTCTTCTACTCTTAGAGCTCTTGAGCAGCTCACGTCCTTCTATTCTGCGCCGCTTTTTTTGCATCTTGTTAAGCTGTATGCCGGTAAGCCACTTGTCATCAAACAATGGGTTTCATTGTGGTGGCCGAGTGAAGCCCAGAATATCAGAGGTGATATGTTTGATGGCCTTTTGGCAATGTTGCGAACTGGTCTTCGATACTTAATGCTGACAGCATAGGGCCTCTTAAGGGATTAAGGGAGACTTGATCGGAAAATGATTTGGCGACCTCTTGCGATTGTAGCCGTCCGATGTCGAACTTCCTCACAGTTTTAGCTTGCCTATGCGATGTTCGGGATATCCACAACTGTGCTTTGGCTACAAAAATGTAATGTTGGCATCTTGAAACTTTCGGACATCCATAATACTGAAGTAGTGCCTTGGGTCGATCGCAAAATGGTCAATCTGGTTGACGGTTGATTGACCAGGAATTCTCCAAGTCCAAGGCAACGGCGTGCTAGCTAAAACAATGTTTCCTCTCACGGCAAAGTCACTTAGCCTGAATCCGTTATCGGAGGTGATGTCGTGCAGGCAATACCTTCCGACAGTACCTTTGCATTAAAATCGCCGAGGACAACTTTAGTGTCATAGCTCGTACGTCTTGTCCAGGAACTCGTAGAAGCCATCTTTGGTGTCGTTGTCTTCCTATTCTATGTGGCGCGAGCACATATAATGTTGTCAAATGTAGCCTTAATTTAGCCTTAAAACTCAAGACTTCTTGCCTAAATCAGCCTCTAACAACGAATCCGCATCCAAATAATCTCTGCTTTGCTATCGATAATAATCGCCGTAGTAGATGTCGCAGTTGTTCATGCTCTTTATTATATATTTATCTTAAAATAACTTAACTTTCCTTTTATACTTGATTACTTACCACGCAATAATTACAACCTATCTAAAGTTATTGTGAATTAAAGTATCAAACTGTGCAAATGCAAAATAGTTTTCTGGATCTCCTTCTAATAAATACTCTCTCTAGGAGATCGAGCAGCTACTTTGTAAAATTGGAATCGACGATGAAGACCAACCGTCGAACCATCAAGTAGTACATATACTCTTATACTATATTGCAATAAAGAAAAAATGAAATAAAGTTTAAATTTCTAAAACACACCCTCTGTCACCCACTTGGAGTACCCGGGTACTCACTCACCTATGCAATTTTCAAAAGCAATTTCTCGGTACGTGTTCATTATTTAATTTATTTAGAAAAAAGAGTATACAAACATAATATAGTTAAATAATATTTCTTATTTAAGAGATCACTCGGATCCTTGCAAACAACAGGTACGGGGTTGGTATGCTCATGGCATGTTGGAAAATGGCATTTTGTGCAGCTTTTTCTTGTTCTCCGTCTACGTTTCTCGTCGGCACATTTGGACATCTGACAGTATCCTGTACACTTCCTTCGTCCAGTGCTATCGCGGTCCTGAGTGGGTGTTTGCGGCGTTGGTGCAGAATGCATTTTATTACCCAAAACGGCCTCCATAGAAGTCTTACTAAAGTAGAACCGCATCACCAATGGTTCTTGGCATCTTTGGCGAATCAAGGGAATGCATAACTCCCTTCCCAGATTTTTCAAAAATAATCTTCTCTGATCTGTTTTTTGAGTAATTTGCGGATTATTCTCAAAATAAGTAACGTATGTTGCCAAGCATGCTACATCCAAAATACTCGTATTATAAAAAACTTCTAGCGGCCAACGATGTGTTCTCCTCTTAGTTGAGTATTGTGAAAGCATTTGATCTATTTGGTCGACCCCGAATTTTGTGGAGTTATAATAATTTTTTCCAGTTTAATGTTTTCAGTATTGTCGATTTGTGGAGAGGCATGCATACTTGATAACAATATCATAGCCTTTTTTTTCTTTGGAACATATGAGCACAACGTTGCTTCATCATGGAAATCAAAATTTGTGCTGAATATGCTTCTATCCTTAGATAGGAAGTAACTCTTTGGAAATACAAGCCTTATTTTTCCTGATCGTCCCAACTAATGTAAGGCAATTAGCTCTGAGACACCTAGACAATGGAAATGAAGTAAAGAAATTATCTGTGGTGATATTTCTACCTGAGTCCTTGTACTATAGTGTTTACTCAATTTCATCACTACATTTTCGCCGATTTTTTTTGCCGTTCCTCGCTTGCATCTTTGCCTGTGATAAAAATACACATCGATATAGTATTTCAGTACACAGACTTCCAGTATCTATGTGCAAAAATCACCTGTATATAATGCCTTGCAGTGGGTAAGATATTTTCGAGTCTGTTATTGGCGGGTTTGGACGGTATGTACTGTGTAAATTTCGTTCGACCCCGGTCAGATTATCATGTGGTTTGTAGTGGGCACGAAGCTTATAGTTTAGTATAGTCCATAAGTCGCGTATGGGAGCTGCTTTGTCACTTGCTTGACGATCCACACATGTGTTTGCTTTGTCAAAGTGAATATATCGCTGAATGCTTTGAAATCTGCCTCTGCTTAGACTAGCTGTATAGAGTGGCAGAGAGTCAGGTTTCCACAATTCATTGACATGCTCCATATTTGAGCGATGAACGCCCGCGACGACTAAAACTCCCAAAAAAGCATTAAGCTCCTCCAGTGACAAAGGTTTCCACGTTAACTTTTTTTGTTTATGGGCATTGACTTCATTTGCTTTGCGGTTTGTTTCCCTGATTATAATTATAATAATTTCATTTCATGTGTGAAAATCAAATTTAGTACCTCAAGTGGCTTTAACATTTTTTTAAAATTTTTATTTATTATTAATTATAATGTAAGTAAATTACAACATAATTATAATTTTTTTTTTAGCAATAGCTACCAGGGCCCTCAGCTGTTTGAGATAAGATTATCGTTTACAAATTACTTTCTAAATTAATTTGAGTTAATAACTTATACAAATTTTTGATCTTGTGTTCTGTTCGGTTAGATAGGATATTACTTAGACTATTGTTAGTAAAAAAAGATTTTTTTAAGAGTTTGATTGCTGGACAGTCGTGAATGATGTGCCTGATGGTTAATGTGGGAGATATGTGGCAGAGATGGCAGTTAGGTGGGCTATTTTTTGTGATTAAATGTTCGTGGGTGATTTGTGAATATCCAAGACGCAGACGTAGGAAGCATTTAATCATTTTAATTGGAGTATTACTTGGGTACTCGTACGTTACTGCTTCACCTTCTCGATTTATTGAAGAATAATGGTGGGTGTAGTTAGACCACTCTACACTTTTGCGATTTTTGTAAATGTTTTTGATTTGTTTTTCTACGTCGTTCCTATCGGTGATATAGAATGTTAAAAGCGGTTCTCTTGGAGCCAGTTTTGCAGCAGTGTCTGCCATTTCATTGCCTTTAATTTGGATATGACTGGGGATCCATATAAGTCTTACTGCGTTGTTCTTTTCTGTTAATTTGTCCCGTATTACGCTGATGATTGAGTTATTTTTGTTAGTGTTTAAAATAGCTTGTCGGTAGAGAGGCTATGACAGTACAGATTCGAGTTTTTTATATTGTGGACCATCTTTATTGCTTGGAGAACAGCAAACGCTTCGGTTGAAAATATGGAGCAGAATTCACGGTAGTTTCCTTTGCATATAATGTTGCTAGGCTCATTTATGACGGCAAACGATGTTCCCACATCACTTTTTGATCCGTCGGTATACAGAATGTTCCAGTTTGTGTGTTTGTGTATGATTTCATTGAACATTTGTTTGCAAACTAAGTGGTTTGTAGAGTGTTTCTGAAATTTAGCAAGGTTTGTGATTATAGAAGCTCTTGGAAGTAGCCAGGATGGGTGGATGGTGGGTCGCAACTTTTTAGTGATAATTGGAATGCCGTGTTTATTGGACAGGTCAGAGGTGAAAGAGAAGAAGGTTACTTTTTAGTTTTCTTTCTTTTGATCAATTTTTTTGTGTCTTCAAATATTGGTGATGTGGATGATGTGAGCACCTTAGTGAATAGGAGAGAGGATAAAGAGTTATATCTGTGTTCGATTGGAGACAAACCGCTTTCTGTAAGGATGTTTTTAATTGGCGTTGTTCTAAATGCTCTCAGACTTGTGCGAACTGCCGCATGGTATCGAATTGTTAAGCACTGTAGAGTTGTTTTGGAGCATTTAGCATAAATTACCAGTCCGTAATCAATTTTTGATAGAATGATTGATCGGGTGACGTTGATCAGGGTGTTGATATGTGCGGATCCATTCTTAGATGCTAAGAATCTTATAATATTTAATCTGGTAGCTAGGCTGTTCTTAAGGGCTAAACAGTGAGGTATAAAATAGAATCAAAGACTACACCAAGAATTTTGAGAAAGATAACAGATATAGTTTTAGAACAAGTATTTTTTTTACATATGTGTAGGATTTTACATTTTTTAGCTGAGATTTTAGAACCAGAATATTAGCCCCATGATTCAAGGTCACCAAGGGCTTGTAAAAAAGAATTAAATATTTCTGATATTTCTTTACATTTTGTGAAAATAATGAGATCGTCTGCATAAAGGCAGTATTTGATTATATTAGATGTAGAGAGGAAAGTGTTTATTCCATTGAATGCAATTATAAAAAACGTTGCTGATAGCGGGGAGCCCTGAGGAATGCCATTTTTGAGATTATGTATATGGGAAAAGGAACTGCTGTCTTTGACTCTGAATTTTCTATTAAGTAAAAAAGGATTGGAAGTATTTAAATATTTTAGGTCCAACTTTCCATTCGGCAAGTTTGCTTAATATGACGTTTTCAAAATCAATTGAAAGAATAGAGGCATGGTTCTTGGTAGAAATTGCGGAAGTAATATGTTCATCAATATGTGGTAGAGCGTCGATGGTGCTCCGTCCATGTTTAAATCCAACTTGCCTTATACCAATTAAGTTGTTTTTTTCCATAAACCACATTAATCTTTTAGATATTATTTTTTCAAGAATTTTACTTAAGCAAGGTAAGGGGGAGATTGGGCGGTATCCATTTGTCTCGGTGGATTGTTTATTGGGTTTTGGTATAGGAATTACCGTAGCAATTTTCCATATTTGGGGAATATTACCATAACTGAATATATTGTTGTATAGCTTGAGTAAGCGGGTTAACAGACTTGAAGGGGAGTTTTTTATCATTTGATAGTCGATCTTGTCAAAGCCATGAGTTTTGCCTTTTGCGGTTTGGATGCTTGTTTCGAGTTCTATTGTATTAATTGGAAGTTCAATTATGTTAAAAGAGGAGTTGCTGTTGTTTGGTAAGTATTCCAAATCTGTGACCATTGTTTTCTTGGAAAAAGAGAAGGATGAGTGGAAGTTGGAGTCGTCGGAATACTCAGACCAAGTTTTAGCGAAGTTCTCTGCAATTTGTGAAGGGTGTGTTAACATTTGGAGTCCAGATTTGATGTTTTGAATTGAGTGTGCTGCATTTTGGCCAGTAAGAATTTTTATGTCGATCCAAATTTTTTTAGAATTAGATTTTTTAGATGAATTTGGGTTGATATTACTAGTAAAGTTTTCAAAGCTTTTCCGTTTTTCTATTTTGGCATTTTTTTGGAGTAAGGCATTGAGTTTACGATAATTAATTAAGTTTTGATCAGTTGGCTGCTTTTTAAAAGTTTGCCAAGTAGCTTGTTTTTGGCGGCGTAATTTTTCAAGTTCTTGATCGTTTTGTGTTTGACTTTTTTGTTTGGGGTATGGAGTAGTTGGCTGCAGAACGGATCGCTTTAGTAATTGTAGCTGCTTCTTTGTTTGTATTGGGTGAACGATTTTGTGAGTCAAGATATTCTAAGACTTTCGTCTGAAAAGTTGTCCAATTGGCTCTATCAGATTGAAACTTGGGGTATGGTTTTTTTTCTCCCTTCTGTTTGCTTAAAGTTATATTAATACGAGTAACTATTGGAAAATGATCGCTGCCGTTCAGATCTGGAAGTGTTAACCAGATGGTAATGGGGGATGTACGTAAATGTCTTGTGGGAAGAAAAGTGGGTCAGACTGCCATTATTTAAAATGCTGAGATTGGAGGAATATAGGAATTTTTCTAAAGTTTTTCCTCTTTTGCTCACATATTGGGATCCCCAAAGAGGGCACCAAGCATTGAAATCGTCAGTAATTAATATGGGAGGGTTTATATTGTTGATGATGTTTTCGATGTTTGTGGTAGAAAAAGGTTGGTCGGGGGGAATGTAAGTTGAAATGATGGTGATTTTATGTTTTAGTTCCAGTTCAACTGCAACCGCTGATATTGAGGAGTCTATTGGGATGGATTGATGAGGGATGGAATTGTGTATGAGAAGTCCAGTGCCACTTTTTGCGGACAAGTTGGATTTAAGGTTATGGAAGTAGGGAGTGTATTGCCTTGGTGGAGGAAGGGATTTTTTGAATGGGATGTGTGTTTCTTGGAGGGATATAATGGATGGGTGTAGTTCTTTAATTAATATATGTAACTCATGAAGATTATTTAAGTAGCCTTTAAGGTTCCACTGGAGAATTTTTAGTGTCACATTTGGTTGTATCCTAGTGTTATGGTGAAGGGAATTGTTTTGGGTGAAATTTCGATTATGGTTGTTTTGACTCCACGGTTCAGACGTTGGACCACGTCAATGTTACTGTTATATCTATTTATATTATATTTCATCATTTGGGGATTCGATAGAATTTCGTAGTGTGGTAGTGAAGGTGTGAATGACTTGTGTACTTGCACTTGTGTTAGATGAAGTACTTGTGTTAAATGAAGAATTATTTTTTTTCTTTATTTGGAGTAAGTACTCGTAGTGAATCTATAAGTGGCATTTGCCAATGTTTGTACTTTCTTTGCCATTATAGGTGTATTTATTTCTTTTGTTGGCTTATGTAAAGAGGCGGTGGAAGGGGAATCGGTGACATCGATGTTTGTCTCTACTCTTTGAGATATTGATTGATTGTTTTTTTTTTTTTGTTATTTGTTGTTGTTTTGAAGATGTTGAATTAAATGTATGTGAAGGTGTTGGGTGAGTAAATTTCTTTGTTATGGTGGAATATAGATTGGATTTGGGAACGTTTATTATAGAGTTCTGTTCTTTGTGAATATGTTTAGCTTCCGCTAGTGTTGTTTTGTTTTTTGTTTTTGTTTTAATTATTAAAACTTCTATATTTACAATGTATCTGGGGCAGGAAGTGGAGGAAGCGGGGTGGAGGCCTTGGCAGTTGGCTCACATTGCTCGTGTTCAATCTAGTGGGGAGTGAGGTGGAAGGTTGCAGTTTGTGCAAGAAGCTGGTCGTTTGCACCATTTAGCTGTATACCCAAGAAGTTGAAATTATCGACAACGCATGGGATTAGGAACATACTCTGTTACCTTTGTTTTATACCATCCTATTTCTACTGACTCAGGGACGAGGAAACGATCAAACGAGAGCAGAATGAGTCCTAAATGTTTTTTTTTGTACATCGTGGACTTTTGTGAACTTAGAAACGTCCACAACTCCTTGAGATTTCATCTCAGTTATGATCTCGGATTCCCTGACGTTGATTAGGCAGGGGGTGTAGACGACACCTTTAGAGATGTTGAGAGGATGGGGTTTTATGGTAACTGGGCAGATTTCGTTAATATTCTTGGATCGAATGAATCTTTCAACAGTTTGATGGTCTTTAACTAGAATCAAGACAGAACCATCGCTCAGCTGAGAAATTTTTTTATATTGCTTTGTAATGGCATCCACAGATCACCAAACCTATTGGCGGAACGGTTCTTTGGCCCTGAGGCCATATTAATTACTTACTCTTCCACTTGCTTGGTAGCGATGATTGAGCGGTAAATCAGAACTACGAATAAAGAAGATGAGAAAAGATTAAGTAAACACGTGAGAGATAAAAAAAAACTCGGAACAGATCAACAGGCAGCGATGCGAACGCTTTGACGGTCAGCCGACGATTGGCTTTAACATAAATTGCATGTTGTGACGTGAAAAGGTAAGCGTCACTATGTTCTACCAGATTCGCGGATGATATTGTGTGATCTAGTTTCCGATGATGGATACGGTGACGTCTTCCAAATAGTTTGATCTCAAGATATGTATTGTCCCGATGACCCAAGTGGAGCTGAAGTATCACTGTCACTCTCAGAATCGCTTTCACGAGATTCATTGTAGGTTTCAATTACGTTTTGCATTGTTTTCATTTCTGCAAGGTCTTTTACGTCAAAATCTTGATTATTTGGAAGCAACCATTCTACATTCTGTCAGTGTCATTCACAAACTCTGACTAAGCCTTAAAAATATTGGTTATTTCCTCCTCAGTTAATCTAAAATAATTGAAAATTGTAATTAGAAGCCAAACTTATTCGCACTTACGCCATTTATAATAAATTTAATATTATTATCTCGATTATGGTGCAACTTACCGATCTAAGAGAATATATCCTCTGGAATTGCAAGGTATTATGATCTTAACACCCTCATTCTATGGCTCAAATAAAAAGAAAGGATGTATACACATGCAGACAGAGTTTTGCACACTTACTACACAAAAAAATAACCGTTATCTAACATAACTGTAAATTGCAACGAACGAGAACAATACTGCGAACTCAACTGAGTACCTGGGTACTCTGTGTAGGAGATACAAGGTGGAAATTTGTATGTCACCTTAAGGGTTAAAGTTAAAATGTTTTGCCAAAGCAAATTCAAATAATTACAAATTAAATTCGTTGAACAAACTTAGTTCCTGAAAACTCTCAGGAAACAACAGCATTTGGTTTTGCTTTCATTAATTGCGAAATTAATTTTTGCTGGGTTTTCCTCAATTCTAAGACTTTTTATGTGAGAAGTGGTTTGGACTTTTGATTTATTATGAATTGCATACTGCTAAACGGTTTTTCATAAGAACCCTCCATTTATGCTATGGAGGCTTTCTAAATCTGTCACTTATGACTACGTTACGTTTGTTGACTACAATGTTGGGCTTTACTATCGCCGTGACAAGCGTGCAAATTAACGTTTAGTGAAAAAAATATGTAACGCCACTTCGTTTCAAAATGTTGCATTGCCAGCGAGATAGCAATGCGCCAGAAGTGACGAGACTATTACAGCTGAATATTCAAAACCGCATTCAATAGATTTCCCGCCGTTCTCAAGGACTGGGCATCTCTCGTACGTCCCAGTTGCACATTTTATGAACAAATTCTTGTAAGATCGTATTGACCCAGGAGCTAAAGCTGAATGACCATCGTACACGTCAAACTTTCGCTGATTGGGCTCAGTCGATGCTGGCTTTCGGACTTTCACCAAAAAATCACCCTCAGTGACGAAGGACAATTTTGCCGCATTTGGTCGAATTGACTGTTTGGTGTGCATTTCGTGCGAGAGTTATCATTAGGCCTTACTTTTTTCGAGAAGATGCCGGTGAAATTTGTTACAATCAATGGAGGCCGTTATCGCTTCACGTTAATAATTTTTTTTTTGGAATAAGCTGAAACTGAAAGGCTTGGTGGATATGTGGTTTCACTAGGACTATGCCACATCCCACAAAGCGCGTGCCGGAATCAAATTAAGACGAAGTTTAGTGATCTTATTACCAGAAGTGGGACTGCGAATTGGTCGCTTAGCTCGTGCGATTTAACGATTTAATAGGCGTATACCTCTCTAGTTGTCGCAATTTAAACGATCTTCTTTCTCAAGATCGCCAAAAATATGAGCGTGCTCTCCCCGGACTAAATTTTACAGACAACATTTTGCATGCTTCTTACCAAATAATTCCATTCAGCTTTAAATATATCGGAGGCTAACCTATTTCTTCTGAAAAGTGTATCCTGCTTTGTAGCAATATGTTAGACATCTACGTCGTTGAACAGTCTCAAGAAGTGGCTCCTTCAAATTCTGAGAACAGATTTCGTCCTTACTACAATGTGTTATAGATCTCTGCAAGCTTCAATTTGAGATTTCAATTTGTTTCTGTAATGAGAGGTTCGAATAGTAGGGATGCTGATAACGGAGCCTGAATCCCTACGTAAACTATGTTCGTCAGAGATTGAGCTTTGCATGTAGCCACCTCTCATAAAAAAAATGTTTGAGACTTTGTAGTAGTATAGATGTCTAAGTGGCAGAATTTTCAATTTTTTAAATAGTACCATAGAGTGGGCTAAACGGTTAGCACTACACATTTTCCATATAGCGCACCTTTGCAAAACAGCAAGTGACTGAATTTTCATTTGGTAGTCATCCCCCAACAAGTTATTCCATACTGTAACTTAGAGTGGAACAGACTAAAGTAGATCGTTCTTAGGATCCTATGGTCGAAAAATTTCTTAAGGCGATAAAAACTAAATGTGACCGAACGGAAATATTTTTTCAACAAAAAAATGTGTTCAGAGCAGCTCATATTTTGGTCAATTAGAATACTTAGGTATTCAATTTTGAAACACTTATCGCTACAAGTTAAATCTTCATCGAACTTTAGCTCGTAATTTTCTCCACTACATATACAGTTGAGTTAACAGTTGCGAGCACAATCCTGTGAATGAAAGTAGATTGGAAAATCTAGAGCCTCCTTCATACCTAGGCGGAAAAACATGAGTTTTTTTTTATTACTAATTTGTGTTTCGTAAACCAGAGTCTTAGTAAGTCGACATCAAAGTTTATACCCGTAATGAGATCCAAAGGGTTAGTTGAACCGTATGCAATACCAAAGTCATCTGCGAAAGCCGTTACTTTTCCAACGGATATACATAGCTCATCTCTATAAATGCTGTCATATGCGGCCTTAAAATTGTTGAAAATATGGTGGGTGTCGATTGAGACTTATTGGGCATTTTCCAGAACTTGTACGATTTGGTCGATTGTGGACTTTCCTAGTCTGAAACCGCACTGATAAGCACCAGCCAGGTTGTTGGTGAAGGGTTTTAGATGTTCACGCAATATGGCAGATAAGATCTTGTATGCGATGTTTAGGAGGCTTACACTTCTATAGTTGGCGCAGTTGAGAGAGTCTCCATTTCTGTGGATCAGCATCGCTTGCTGAAAATCTATTCATTAGGCCTATGCCCTCCTGACCAGATCTGATAAATGAGTTGATACATGTATATTGGATTTCATCTTAGATATTGCTGTAGTTACTTCCTTCTAGACAGGTGGATGCTAGTTTTGGAATACAACCTTTAAATATCTTCGATTGCGCGCTTCTCGTGCCCTTTTTTCTTCTTCTGCAGAAAACGATGTTCTCTCGTATCTTTTGTTCGTTACGAACGGCTATCATCCTTAGTTGTAGCGAAGTTTTGTGGGCTGAATTTGCTTACTGGCATTTTTCATCAAATCAGAGATTGTTTTGTGGTATTCGAGTGAAACCTATCAGATTTCGGGATACGCGTTCGGTGAAGCTCCTGGCGGCGTCTTTCGAATGCAGCTTTTCTAAATTACATCTTCTCACAGTAGTTCTTCTTTGTTGTGACGCTTGGGAAATCCGCATTCGAACATTTTCTTCAACACGGTGGTAATCCGAGGCAATGTTAGCCGCTCGGAACGTTCGGACGTGAAGAATACTGGAGGCATGCCTTACGCCTAACGTAATGTGATCAATTTGATTTAACGTTTCATGATCTGGATACCACCGTGTCCGCTTGTGTATATTAAGATGAAGAACCTCTTTGTTTACTATAGTGATATTTTCACCCTCCGGAAAGTCAATAAGCTTAAGTGCGTTACCGGACGTGGTGTCGTTTGGGCTATGTTTACCAACTGCCTTATCAAAGATTTCTTCCTTTCCTATCATAATTCTGACTTTGTTCATATGTCTTGTTGAGAAGTTCGTAGAAACATTCTTTGGTGGAGTCGTCCTTGTCTTCCATAGGGGCATGAGCCCCTTGTTATAAAACGCTCGTTCATGTGTCGAAAGCTTAAGACTTATTGCCTGAGTCTGCCGCATATGGAAAATCTGCACCTGAATAATCGCTGTTTCTTTTCACAATAGCAAACCCCATAGTATGATTACATATACTCGTATATCATAGGTTTTCATCCTCCTTATGGTCGGCCCATCCCACCGCACTTCTTGAATGGCGATGATATTTACGTGATAGCAGTCAAAGGCTTTTGCTAATTGCTCAGCTGCACTTGGCCGTTTAAGGGTCGGGATCTTCCACGTACGGATTCAAAGTTTGTTGTCTTTTAAACGTTTATGAGGATCGTCAACAGTGAATCCGTTTTTATCCGAACCAATTAGTTGGTTCATCTCATCTTTTTGATATTTTTTCTGTGTACATGCTACTGCCGAATACACCCTTGCCCTTTTAGCCTGCATGAGTAAGGGCTTGCGCACCCTTACTTTTAAACCCTTACTAATGTAGTTACCGCGGACCACAACTTGGAGGCATGATAAGCACTACACTACTGATTTGATTGTTGTACTGCTGGCCCAATCCAAGTTATTTGACAGTGAGCAGTTTCCCGTTCAATCGCCGTGCAGATCCCCCAAGGGAGCTAATATAAGATATAATTGAAAAAAATACTATCACCAACGGTTCATCCCTGCAATATACTCCCTAGGATTGAACAATGAACATCAATAATTGCTGTCATTAAATCTAACTAGGTCATAGATAGATCTGTAGACACATATTCTGAAAACAAAGATCTCTCTGACCATCTGTTGAAAGAAATAACAAAATGAGTGTTTCATTTCGACCAACATACTCTGTCATTAATACAAAAGTAAAACAGCATACAATAGGAAATCATTAGACATTACATCCTGCTAAGATACAGATTACCATGTTTGTACATAATTCCATGCCGTCGATTACACCATTTGGTAGAAAGGAAACTCCTGCACTTAAAATGTGTGCACGCAAACAGTAAATAACTTAATCCTTTACAAGACAAAGAATACAAAGGAGAAGCTTTTCATGAATTTCATTTAGAAGTCGAACAGGACTAAAATAAATACCAGTGGACTCAAGATAAAGGGAGAAACAAGAAGATGAAAATGAAACCTAAACGAATAAACACATTTAATAGACAAACTCAATCGAATGGAACTAAATAGAACGTAATGATAAAAGAAAGGAGTCCAACCGTCCTCTTATGTAGACTAAGTTCTAATAAAATCCCTTTAGATAGGTCCAAGGTCATGTAAGGTTGGCAGAAAGCTACTTTGCTCGGGATTACATCTCTTATCCCGGATGAATTCGTTTGTTTTGAATATTAAAACGCTTCGCTTATCCTTTCTTTCACCCGACTTGTTGACCGTACAAACGGCACGAACCCCAATGTTTGGGTAAACCCATTTATTGCCTCCACAAAACCTTACTGAGACGGTGATGACATAAGAAAGCCCTTCAGTACCCCAGGGCACAGAAAATGCTCTAAGTAGTGTGCCACCATTCATAATCCATAAAAAATCTTCTAAGAACGAGAACGAAATGACTGTGATGGGTAAAATGACAATTTGATGATGTGCTGTGCAATGCTAATGTCCCTAAGACCATGGTCACATCATGACCAGTTTACGTATCTTTCACAGTTGTGAGGTGAATATTAATTTTTCAAGTCGATTTGAAAGATTTCGAGACTTGGAAGCTTTGTGGCCATTTCTGGGACATGAATATAACATTTTCCGACATTAACGACGTATGAGGTTGGGGATGATGGTTATGGGTGATTAGTGGAAACCAAGCTTACAATTTTCAGCTGTATCTGCAGAGAAACTTCGCTTAGAAAATCAATTAGGCAAGAACCATTTCGAGGGGGGGCTGAGGCCCAACATAATTTTATCATCATGTATCGTAGATACACGTCGAATCTAAAGACTTTTAGCCTTTACCTGTCATGGGCAGTTCTAAGTTGGTTTTCCCAGGGGATGGTCTTGTGGAAATAAGATTTATGTATGTAACTAACTAAAATAAATTAGGATTTTCTTTACCCTTTGATCCCGGAGACTCTTTTTTTCATATCGGAACAGAACACTCAAACAAAGAACTAGTAAATTTTACTCCTAAGTTCCTTTTAATGAAATCGGTTAGTCTTGCGAAGAAAGATAAGTAAACGCTTCAGTGATAAGATACCGTGCACCCACCACGTCAGCGCCGACTGCTTGCAGACTCCGATATCCGCGGTGTCGTCATCACTTTCCCAGCAAGCATCGCAGGATGTTGTGTCACTTATGCCCATCACATTTAAGTACTTAGAAAAATTGTGATACCTTGCCATGACGCCAATAAGCAACCTACAATCTTTCCAGAAAGACCGCTGACTTTCTAGAGACGTCGGGAAGCATTAATTTGATCTGTCTACATCCTGGGGAGCTTATATGACACCCAACTGTCAATGGAAGCCTTAACCGAGACGCGGTAAGACCCAGCGTAGGTTCGGGTCCTGAAAAACTCTCCTCTAAATCTTGCCTGGCAAGTTCGTCGACGATTTTCCAGTGATCATATTGTGACCTGAAACCCACACAAGGTTCACTGAATTTAGCCTTCCGACGGGGTTCAGTGATGTCTTGCATTCTTGAATTAGCTTGAAAGTCATATGAGGGTTCAGCAAAAGTTGTAAGTGCAGTTTTGCTGTTGATACAGATGTAAATGCTTCGCTCCCTCCACCGGTTCTCTGCAATATAGTTCGCTGCCATCAGGATTTCGTAAATCTCCGCTTGGAAGACTGATGCAAGCTTTACTAACGTGAAGTGAAATCTAACGTTGTCGTCCTCCAGAAAGAAACCAGCGCCACATCCTATATTGGTTTTGGAGCCGTCCGTAAAATCCCGGCTGCATTCATTTCCTGGCTCAGATTCTGGCCGAAACCATTTCTGGGCACAGGGATTGTCGATTTAATATTTTTTCCGCAACAGGAGTTCTGGTGTCATTGCATCGGACGGCATGTCCATAAGACCGGAGTCATAAGACAACCAGCGCGGAAGGTTAACACAAAGCTTTAGTGCGTGTCGCACCAAAGACCACTTTTTATTAAACAGAAGATGGCTTTGAGAGTGCAGCCCATGATATGAATTTCAAGGGGAAGGAAATTCATCAATCCGTTTAGAGCGGAGCCGGGAGTGCTGTAAAAAGCAACCATACATCTAGACAAACCGATTTTTCTAGTCTTGTGGTAGCAGTAGTCACGTATATTCGCAAGGCGGTTTTGCGCACATGGTTGTCACTATTCTCTTGGTGCTTTTCAGCGCCAGCAACTTATAGGTCTGAGACTCTTGGCGAGAAGTCCTCCTTTCCGATTTTCAGTATAAAGGCCACTTTCACTGTTCGCCAGGGTTCCGTTATATATGCTAGCAGTGAAAATTCTCTTCAGAGTTGACAGCAGCTGGTCTATACCTTTTTATAGCATAACTGGGTATATACCATCGGTACCAAGCGACTTGAAGCCATGAAAGGAAGCAACAGCATGTTTAATAGCCTCATGCGTCACCACAACTGATGAAATATGATATACCAGCTACTGCATATTGTGTTGTTCAGCTCACTAACAGCTTAGTTGATGGGAGCTAGTTGTGAACTGGTTCCGATTAGGTTACCTGGGAAGTGAGACTCAAGCATGAGACGGAGAGTCTCTGTTTTCGACTCAATATAGGTACCGTCAGATTTTTTGAGTGGTTCCTGCCTGATTGATCTTCTCCTTTTGAGGACTTTGAACAGCTTACTGGTTTCACCGATTTGGTTTCGATCTTATCGCAAAAAACTTTGTAAGCGGCGATCTACGAAATCCGAATAAGCCTCTTAAATTCTTTTTGCTTCGATCTGTAAAAATTCCAATCTTCCCCTAAACTAGTCTAAAGTGACCTGATCCGAAGTTTTCTGGATTCTTTACGAAGACGCTGCAGGTCTGCATTCCACCAAGGAACGGGCAATCTGCAAGATTGGTAGACTTGGTAGACACTTGCTGGCTGTTGTTTTTCTAATAACATATTCAGCTATCAGAGATAGGCAATTGGCTGCTTAGTGTTGTACTTTCAATAGTTTTACTTGGAAAACCGAAGAGGTCCAATGCGCTCCCTCAAAAGAAATAGTGGTAATAAGATATGCAGCAGATATTTGACACAAAAAGACCATGTTGTCGAAAATGTAAATGCGTAGTCGCCTAAAACAGGCCCAAGAGACAATCAGATTATACCACACTTCTGGACAACGCTTGGGTGAAACTAGAACCAAAACCATTAAGGTTAGCTGATCCTAAGGACAGAATACGAAAAATAACCTTGACAGAAATTATCATGAGAGGCAAGTTCACATTTCGGAAACTTGACTTACGAGTACCTCCTTAGCTCTTTAGTGACAAATCCTCGTCCAAACGAACACTTCTTTTGTTGTCGGGAATAATCGCCATTATATATGTTATGCTGCAGTAATGTCAACTCTGCTGCAGTCTAAAGCCTCGACTATTTGTCCGGCTCCACGCGGTTTCTACGCATTTCACGTTCATATCCGAAATTCATTGTCCTTATTTCGTTAATATGAGTCGTCGTAAGTTGGTAGCCTAGTAAATTAACTTACATTTCGCATAATTATAGGCACCGCGGTGTGTAGCTCCCGTGCGACTGTGGTGTTACTTTTAAACAGCATATCCTTATAGATGTAGTCATTTCCCGATTTTGCTGCTTACATCAAATTAATTGATTGAGGCTCAAGTCAACCCCGGACAGTTTATTGAATGCTTAATATGATACAAATATATAACTTAAAACCTAAACTTAGAACCAACGTTAATATGATTTATGAGAAAGTCAAAGGGTCATGGAGCTTGGAAGAAGAAATCCCGAAGACTGGTTTTGCTGCTGTTGAAGTTAACCATTAACCATGTTTATGTTTTATTTTATTTTCGGTGGTACAGGTACAAATCAATTTGTATCGTCCGGATTATAACGCTGGGGAACTGTGGCTGTACCTACGATCACATTTTACATACAATTAAACATTTTTAATTTAGTTTGATTTTATGTTCATCTAAGTGTTTAAGCAACATGGAATTTTCAGGTGGGATAGATGGATCAAGTAGCTCTTGTATCTTTGGGATGCTGCTTGAGAAGTACTGTTTTGTTGTTTGGCATTCTTGAAGGACGTGGAATGTGGTGCGCAGTTCGTTACAATGGTAGTTTTGTGTTTTCTTAGAAAGGAACTGGATCGTTGCCACCGATGTTCTGATTCTCCGTGCATTACCCTTGCTACTTGATTCCCATTGACTTTTCATTACAGGTGTTTTGATACTATTTCCCTTAATAGTACGTATTGCACTCAGAGAATCTCTGCAAATGGCCATTCTTTCGGTTCCTGCGTCGACGAGTTTGTAGTGTAGTTTTTGGGTGATAATTTTGTCACATTTATCTTCTAGTCTATAGACGCAGAAAGCTGTGACGCATTCGTGACGGGAGGTATCCGTGTACAAGACGCATTCGAATTTACAGGTACATACAATTTCGACAAAATTGTTCCTGTAGACTTCAATTGGTGTGAACTCTTTTTTTGTTAGCTCTAAAGAGGTGTTTATCAGGTGTGCTGGAAACAACCACACCATTTCATAATTAATAGCTTCTGAGATGGGTGCAGTTATAAAAAGCGCTTTTGCATTTTGATTTTTCGACGCTAGACCACCCAATTCTACAAATTTCGTGTAAAGGATGTCTAATTTCGGTAATGGTTTTTACCGCAATTTTCGCTCGAAGAATTTTCTTCATATCTACAAAGCGGATCGTGTTTGTTTCGGCTAATAAGGCATCTATGGTTAGTTTTATTTTAGTTTTAAATGCATTTTATTTACTTATTCATATTACATACTAACAAAAAATGCTTAAATGCTAGCTTACAATTACTTAACAATCTTATACTAACTTACTGGCCCCATACAGGCGCTCTAAGCTACTCTAAATTCTTATGTCTATGTCTTTCGACTTTATTTACATATTATTTAGGAATACTTATTTTCTATACTTAAGGCTAAGAAAAAAATTTGTTTACAAAAACTTAGCATATGGACATTTTTTTATTTTTTATAGAAACTTAATATCTAACTTAAAATAAACGTTATTCTACTTAACCTATATACACAATACACACATAGAGACACAAAGACATTATGCACAATAATATACATATATTAGTATATACATTTATATATACTAGTATATGTATATATTTCTTAAATGCTAACCTAAACCTATGTAAGCTGGCCATCGCTATTCACTAAGCAAATAGATTGGTCAGCTCTGCCTCATTAGTGAGGCTGGTCTGTAATTGACGGAAACTACGACGAAACATATTCTCCATCACTCAACCACCCGAAATGCTGTTGCTGCCGAACGACATCCCTCTTATCGCGATTTCCCACTGCCCTACTGAACCTGAGACGATCCACACTGCCGTGTGCGACGTCTCTGTTGTAGTTCAGTCGCCTGTCCCCAGCTGTCCGAGCGACATGGAAGATTAACGGGACCGCTGATCTATCCTGGATCAGCCCTATCTGATTAAGGTAGAGGAATGCTTCCGGCGGAACGAAGCCGTCAGAGCGCGCACTCTCGTGGTAAAGGTAATTGGGGTAGTAAGCCCCAGATATCAGGTTATTCGTCGAGGTAATCGCTCTTGCAATGTGCCTTCGAGTCAGCTTAATTACGAAGTTGTCCACTCGTATCAAGTTCGTCCTTTTGTAAAGGACCTCGTTAGGATAAAATTGTTTGTACTCCGACTCTGGTGTTCTGTACAAGCGAAGGCAAGCCCTCTCAAACACCCGAAAGATCCCAAGGTATCTGACTACATTTCGGCAGGCAAGAGGCCACCCATGTTGTCCAATGATCGATAACTTACGCCAATTTTTTCTGGTATCCCTATAGGCTCCAGACAACGCCGTCCTAAAGAGAATGGTTTCCGATTTCCGAAAGTAGATTTTTAACTTCCAGCCGGCCTTCTCAAAGTCAACAAGGCAGGCACCAGTACATTGTTTTTTGCCTTTATTCCATTGGATATCGGACACCAGTTTAGACGCGGCATGTGAGATATCATGTCCCGCCTTAAAACCGAATTGATTATCTGGAACTATATGTTTGTCCTCAACTCACCTAGACAGAGCTCTATTGATTACTTTTCCAAAAACCTTACTGATATTCGGAAGGAGACTTATCGACCGGAGATTCGCCGGTTTGGATATATCCTTTCCCTTTTTGGGGATAGGTTGAACCACCGCCGTTTTCCAATGCGCTGGATAATGTGCATTATTCATTTCATTATTAAACAGGGTGATGTAAATGTCCACCGCTTTTAGAGAAAGATGTCGAAGCACGATGTTCGGAATACCATCGGTCCCCACTGATTTCTTAGCCCTGATTGTGTCGAAGATCTCATGGAGTTCTTCCTTCGAAATGAACGGGGGTAGGTCACCCTCTCTGGTAATGACATTATTTGCCATATTTTCGTCGCTAAACCGGGTGAAACCAGAGCCGTTGGATCGCCAATTATCTATTTCATTTCGAATGTAGCAGTTGTGCACCAAGACGCGATTGTCCAGGTCATAATTAGGACCCCTATGGTCTCAACCTTCTCCTGCGGATCCTCGATCACAAAGAAGTCGCCATCGTCAGCGGCTTCATTTGGATCAATACCTGCTATTGTCAGTAACCGTTCGTTGTCTGTTGTCCGGGCTATTTTAAGACGCTGAAGGTCGTTTTGATTTTTTCTTCGAAATAGTTTATTGATTTGCGGAAACATATTCGGGTTGCTGGTGTTTACAGCCCGAACCTTGTTGTTCCAATATGAGCTTACAGCAATTCTGTAATTTTCTTTTATTAACTTTTGCACATTTTTAATCGACGACTTCAGCGTCCTAATCTCCGGATCTTGTCGGTCAGTTAACTGTCTGTACAAGTTTTTGAGTCTTGACAGAAGTCTGCTTTTCTGTCGGTGCAGTGCGTCAATAGTAGGATTGCGGAACAGGTCTTCGTTAGTCGTACGTCGATACCGCGGTATTGTAGTGTCCATAGTTTGTTTAATTGTCTCGTCCATTTGTTTTAGGTAATTGTCTATCTCCTCGTTTGACAAATTCCTATTGGACGGTGGGTGGAGCGTGTTCGAGGAAAGTGCTCTTGTCAAGGTTGCGGAGAAGCGCGTCCATCGAGTCTTACTGTAGTTGTAAGAATATCTTTTGACAAACTCCTCCAATTCCGCAATTTCGTTGGGAACTGTAATTTCGGTGCTAAAACCGCAATGGTCGCTGTCATACACGAATGTGCGCAGACAGTTTAGCGTTTGTAAATTCGTACCTGTCAGTCGTATACGTTCGTCGTACAGCAGTAGATCCAAATAAGACCCGCCTCTGGGAAATGACGGGTTATTCGTCGCTTTAAGACCGAGTCTGTACATGACATCGTGCTGACCCCACCCAGCGAGTAGTAGTTTGCTTCTAGTATTTGGCAATTTATTTCCCCAATCTCTGCGTTTAGCGTTGAAATCCCCGCCGATTATAAAATAATTCTCCCCCGATTCCAGCCTCAGAAGTCGAAAAAGCGTGTCGAGCTCTGTAATGAACAAAGTGGATTGTGTAGCCTCAGGTGCATAAACAGAGGCCAAGAACAGCCGCTTTCCACTGCGAAGCGGGATGTAAATGACGACTGCCTCCAACACCCGGAACCTGCGCAACACGCCCTTGTATACTCTGTGTAATTTTATACCTTCTTTAATGAAGATCGCGACACCGCCTCCACGTTTGGATCTGGGCCGGTTTCTTCTTCTAATAATATAATTATTGTACTCCAGTTTGTTCTTATCGGTTAGCTTGGTTTAGCTAGCGAAAAGCACGTCAGGAGTTTGGTCTTGTAGCAATTTAAACATCCCGGCTCTTCGTTCGATCCTAATCAGTGAATTAACATTCACCGCAAGGACCTTCAAAGTTTGCTCCACCATGTGAGTACCCATTACGACATGTGTTGCGTTAGGCCCGGCAGCAGCGCGTAGATCTGGTCCACCCGCTTGGCCTGTTCTTGAACCTGCTTTTGCAGCTGAGCCATCTGTCCTTGGATTGCGAGCAAGATGGCCAGCATATTAGGTGCAGCTTCCGTTGTTCTCGGCGTTGGCGCCAGAGAAGCAACAGTTGCTTGCTGTACCGTAGCCCCCCTACCTGACGCCATTTGGGCGTAGGAAATTTGGGACGTGACGGCTGGTGTTTGAAATCTGACAGGTGAACATTTGACCTCCACTTTCTGCTGCCGAGCCAGTTTTGCTTTCTTAATGTCAGCGAACTTAGGACAACCCCGATAGTTTGCGGTGTGTTCAACGTTCCCACATAATACGCACGAGAGCTGCGACCTATCGGATGCTCCGTGAACACCCAGAGTACACTCCTCGGAACTGTGGTTCTTAGCGCAGTCAGTTTTTTTTTTCAGTTTTTATGCATTTTTATTTTTTTTAACTTAAATTACTCTTATATGGCTAAACAAAAAACGCTTAAAAAATTAGCTTAAATTACTTACAAATAATCTTATTCTAACTTACTGGCCCCATGCGGGCACTCTAAGTTAACCTAACACTTAAACTATGTCTTTCGACGAATCTTACATTATATTTTTATTTTAACATTACTTAATACTAGAACTAAGAAAATAAATTATAAGTAAAAAACTTAGTGAATGGACATTTTTTAGATTTTTTATAAAACTTAAAACTAAAAGCCTACAGACTACCTAAAAATAAATCTTAGTCTACTTAAAACTACTTACATCTAATACGTACGCACACACATACATATATACATATACATAATACATATATACTTAATATATAAAATATATGTATATATATATATTTTTGTTTTTTTTTTTCATTTTTTATTTTATTAATTTTTTTTTTGTTTTTTATATTTTTTTTCCTAAAAACTAACTTAATCCTACCTAAAACTATGTAAGCCGGCCATGGCTAAAAAAAATTAGGCTGACCCACTTTGCCTCAGATGAAGCTATCTATTACTGGAGGCATTCGACGACGAAGCATCCTCCCCTTCAACTAGCCACCAAAATTGCTGGTGCTGCTGAGCAACATCCCTCCTGTCGCGACTCCCTACCGGCCTACTGAACCGGAGACGCTCCGCACTGCCATGTACGACGTCTCTGTCGTAGTTGAGTCGCCTGTCCGCAGCTGTTCGAGCGACGTGGAAGATTAGCGGGACCGCCAATCTATCCTGGATCAGACCTTTACTATCTAGATAGAGGAACGCTTCTGGAGGATAAAACCGTCAAAGCGAACCCTCTCGTGATACATATAATTGGGGTAGAAAAGAACCCGGAGATCAGGTTGTTCGATGAGGTCATTGCTCTTGCAATGTGCTTTCGAGTCAACTTAATGACGAAATTGTCCACTCTTATTAGGTTCGCCCTATTGTACAAGCATTGGGATAGAATTTGATGTACTGAGACTCTGGTGTTCTGTATAAGCGAAGACAAGTCCTAAGACAAGCCCTCTCAAACACCCGAATCTTTTCCAATAAACTTGCTCTCACGTTGAACCACACGGGACATCCAAATACTAGCATGGGTCTGATAAGGGCCATGTAGCAGATCACCTTCACCCTCGCATCGAGTTGACTGTTATAAAACAGTCTCTTTGTAAGGGCAAAAGCACCTCTGGCTCTGGCCAGAGCAACCTCTATATGTTTGTTAAAATACAGAAATTGATCTAGGCAGATCCCAAGGTATCTGACTACATTTCGACAAGCGAGTGGCTGTCCGTGTTGTCCGACGATAGAAAACTTTCGCCAATTCTTTCTGGTATCCCTAGAGGCCCCAGACAAAGGCGTCCTAAACAGAATGGTTTCCGACTTCTGAAAGTTGATTTTCAACTTCCAGTCATCGCAATATCGCTTAATTTTATCGAAGTCACGTTGCAAAAGTGTATTAATGACCTCAATCTTTGGACCTGATCTGTACGCGATTAAGTCGTCTGCGTACGCTATGGCATGGTGAAGTGAACCTATCAGATCACTTATGTAAATGTTAAACAGGATCGGAGAATTTACCGCACCTTGTTGCAGACCGTTTTTAATGTTAAATGTTGCAGCAGAAGTCACATCGCCATTCTTCACGATTAACTGTCTACTGGAGAGCATATCAAAAAGAATATACAGCAGTGGTTTACTAATGCCCAACCTGTCCAGCTTGAAAAAGAGTCCCTCTAACCATACGGTATCGAAGGCCTTCTCCAAGTCAATCAGGCAAGCACCAGTGCACTGTTTCTTGCCTTTGTTCCATTGGATATCAGAAACCAATTTAGACGCAGCATGAATGATATCATGCCCCGCATTGAAACCGAATTGATTATCCGGAACTATATTTTTGTCCTCAACCCACTTAGTCAGGACTCTATTGATCGCCTTCTCGAAAACCTTACTGATGCTTGGAAGAAGACTGATCGAGCGGAGATTCGCCGGATTGGAAGTATCTTTATCCCTTTTGGGTATGGGATGTACCACCGCAGTTTTCCAATGCGCTGGATAATGTGCATTATTCATTGCATTATTAAACAGGGTGGTATAAATGTTCACCGCTTCTAGAGGGAGATGTCGAAGCACAATGTTCGGTATTTCATCGGTTCCCACTGATTTCTTACCTCTAAGTGATTCGAAGATCGTTTGGAGCTCTTCCTTCGAAATGAACGGGGGTAGTACCCTATCGTTGGTGATGACATTATTTGCCATATTCTCGTCACTGAACTGGGTGAAACCCGAGCTCTCGAATCGCCAATTCACAATTTCATTTCGAAGGTAGAAATTGTGCACAAGGACTCGATTCTCCAGATCGTTGTTCGGGCCAATGATAACATTCGCCTTGTACACTTCCTGGAAAGTCGCTCCTATAGCCTCTACCTGCTCCTGCGGATCCTCGATCACAAAGAAGTTGTCGTCATCAACAGCCTCATTTGGATCTATGCCTGCTGCTATAAGTATGTTCTCGTTGTCCGTCGTACGGGCGATTTTAAGACACGAAAGGTCGTTTTGATCTTTTCTCCGAAATATTTTATTTATTTGCGGGAACATATTCGGGTTGCTGGAGTTTACAGCTCGAATTTTGTTGTTCCAATACAAACTTACAGATGCTCTATAATTTTCTTTTATTAAGACTTGGAGGTTTTTGATCGACGACTTTAGCGTCATAATCTCCGGGTTATGGCTATCAGTAAACTGTCTGTACAAGGTTTTTAGTCTTGACAGCAGTCTACTTTTATGTCGGTGCAGTGCGTCAATAGTTGCGTTGCGGAATAAGTCTTCGTCGTCAGTGTGTTGGTACCGAGGTATCGTTTTGCCCATTGTTCGTTTGATTGTCTCGTCCATTAATCTTAGATACCTGTCAATCTCCTCGTTTGACAGATTTCTGTTGGCCGGTGGGTAGAGCGAATTCGAGGAGAGTGCTCTAGTCAGTGTTCTGGTGAAGTGTGTCCAACGCACCTTACTATAATTGTAGGAATGCCTTTGAACAAACTCATCCAATTCCGCAATTTCGTTGGGAGCAGTTATTTCGGTGCTGAGACCGCAATGGTCACTGTCATACACGAAAGTGCGTAGACAGTTTGTAGTTTGTTGGTTAGTGCATGTCAGTTGTATTCGTGAGTCGAACAGCAGGAGATCCAAATAGGACCCGTGTCTGGAAACGACGGACTATCTGTCGCCTTAAGCCCGAGTCTATACATCAAACTGTGTTGACCCCACCAATTGAATAGTAGGTTCCCTCTAGTATTTGGTGTATTATTTCCCAATCACTATGTTTAGCGTTGAAATCTCCGCCGATAATATAATAGTTGTCTTCCAATTCCAGCCCCAGGAATCGAAAAAGTGTCTCGAGCTCTGAGATAAATAAGGTGGATTGAGTAGCCTTAGGTGCATAGACAGACACCATGTACAGCCGCTTTCCACTACGGAGAGGGATATACACGATGCATGCTTCCAGCACCTGGAACCTACGTACTACACGACTGTATATTCCTTTAAAATGTATACCTTTTCTTACGAAAATTGCAACGCCACCTCCCTGAGTGGAGTTGGGTCGGTTTCTCCGTACTATTTTGTATCTTCTATGCCTCATTTTGTGTCTCTTGGTAAGCTTAGTTTCGCTAACCAAAAGCACATCAGGGGCTTGGTCTTTAAGCAACTTAAATAGTGCGGCTCGTCGTTCGAGCCTAATCAGTGAATTCACATTCACAGCAAGGACCTTCAGGGTTTGCTCCGCCACGTACGTACCCATTACGGCAAAAGGTGCATTAGGCCAGGCAGCAGAGCGTATACTTGATCCACCCGCGCGGTCTGTTCAGTTAAATGACGTTGTAGCTGAGCCATCTGCCCCTGGATAGAGAGCAAGATAGCTAGCATGTCAGGTACTGATTCAGGTGCTCTGGGCGCTGGGGCCTGAGAAGCAACCTTCGCTGGCTGTACCGTATTTCCCCTACCTGCCGCCATTTGGGCGTAGGTAACATGGGGAGTAACGGCTGGAGTTTGCAAATGCATGGATGGACGTTTCACTTCCACTTTCTGCTGCCGGGCCAGATTTATTCTTTTGATGTACTGGAATTTGGGACAACCCCGATAATTTGCGGTGTGCCCCGTGTTCCTACATAAAGCACAAGAGAGTTGGCTTTTTCAGACGCTCCGTCCTTACCAAGAGCGCACTCCTCGGACTTGTGGTTCTTTCCGCACTTCACGCATCGAGGCTGCATTTCGCAGTTCGACGCGGCGTGCCCGAACCTTTGGCAGCGAACACATTGTAAAATGTTTTCGCTCCTCTTTAATTTCTCCCAATGTACAACTGGTAGTCTAGGACTTTAATACTCCTTAGACCATCCAGATTGCTGGTGGGACTTAACTGGACCAGGAAAATCGGCAGTTGCCGCTTCTCCCTTTTGGCTCTAGCTGTGACAAACGGCTTGACCCCACGAATTTGAGCCCTTCGCACTCTTTCTCTTTCAGCAGTGCAAGGAGCTCCTCCGGATCAGACGACGGTTCTAACCCCCTCAGCAGCATTGTTTGCAGCTTCTCCCCCTTCGGGGTGTACGAGAAGAACTCCGTCGTCGTATCCTTCAGTAAACTTTTAACTTTGTGGTAGCGCTCCACTGTATTGCAGTGGATCGCGTGCCTATCTGAACTTAGTTTTTTAATAAAGAAATTGTTGCCTATGGCCAACTTACATAACTCTATTGTATCCTTCAATTCCACGTTATATGTATTAATTGGAGGCACCCTTTGCTTAGTTGATTTCTGCTGTTGTTTTTGTACTTGATGTTGTTGCTGTTTTTGCTGGTGTGGCTGCTGTTTTTGTTGTTGCTGCTGCTTCTGCTGTTTTTGTTGGTTTTTTTGTGGTTGTACTTTCTGTTTATTCTGCTTTTGTTGCGCAGTGGTATTGTTTTCTGGTTGAGACATATTTTGTTGTCTCAGTGTTTGTTTTGTTGCTGCTGTGTTTGTTTTTGTTGTTGCTGTGTTTCAGACTATTTTTTTATTTGACTGCTGTTGTTGTTCTTGAGAATTTTGGGTCTCTTGCAGTTTCCTCGTCCTTCTCGCAATTTGCTTGGTTTTAATTACCAGTACTCGATCTTGCATCTGCTTGATGCTGTTGATAAGGGAATTAACTTCTTCTTCTTCGTCCTCTGATTCCGAAGCCATCAGAGAGGCGAAGCTATTATTTGACCAGAAGTGGTGCCCTTCCCCACCATCGGAGTCACTACCGTGGTTTTTTATGTTGTTCCCCTGCTGTTTTGACCTCTTTCCATACATAAACCCGCATCTTCGTGGGCGAAGCAGATAGGGCGATGCGTTTAACGGAGATGGAAGTCGGATTTGTCTTTCTCCTCCTCTTGGACCTTGTTTCACGAGCAAAGTTTCCCGAAATAACTGCTTCCTCGTCATCCGCTGATCCCGCTATTGGGGGAGCGGAGCGCTCACTTCTATCCATCGCCTGCTTTTATCTGCTTTTTAATACTTTTATTACACGTGTTTTATTAAAAAAAAAAAAAAAAAAAAAGTCTTTACCCCGACGGGACTCGAACTCGCGCCACTTTGTTTGCGATTACACACCACTACCACTGGGCTAACTGACCCTTTATAAAACGTCGTCAAATACTGTTTTGCACGTAATATTTATTTATTTTATTATTATTATTTTTTTTTTTTTCCTTTCTTCTCGAAAAAAGCCGAAACACGTTAATACTTCACAACGGTCTGTGAGCGACTGTGGTTCTTAGCGCACTTCACGCACCGAGGCTGCATTTGGCAGTTCGATGCGGCGTGCCCGAACCTCTGGCAGCGAACGCATTGTATAACGCCTTCGCTCCTTTTTAGTTTTTCCCAGTGAACCACCTGGTAGTCTAGGACATTGATACTCCTTAGACTATCCAGACGGCTTTCGGGACTGAGCTGCACCAGGAAGAACGGCAGTCTCCGTTTCTCCCGCCTGGCTCTGGCTGTGGTAAATGACTTTACTCCCACAAAGTTGAGTCCTTCCCACTCCTTCTTTTTGAGCACTGCCAGGATCTCTTCAGGATCAGTAGACGGTTCCAACCCCTTCAGCAGCATCGATTGCCGCTTTTCACACTTTGGTGTGAGTGAGTAGTGCTCCGTCGTCGTTTCCTTTAGGAGCTCTTTCACTTTCGAGTAACCTCCACTGTGTTACAGTGGATGGCATGGCGATCGTTCCCAATCTCTTTATACTCGTATTAAAATTATTACCAATGACCAACTTACACAAGTCCTTGGTTGCATTTACCTCTAGTTTATGGTGTTTATCGGAGGCACCTTCTCCTTCTGCTGCTGTTGTTGCTGTTGCTGCTGCTGCTGCTGTGCTTTCAGCTGTTGTTGTTTTTGCAGATGTTGCTGTTTCTGCTGCTGCTGTATTGTTTGCTGCAGTTGCTTTTTCTGCTCTTGTAAGTTTTGTTGTTGGGAGCTCTCTACTTTTGATTGCTCCCTCTGCCTGCGCTCAGTTTGCTTTCGCTTAATAGCAAGCACTTTTTCTTCCAGCTTTAGTATGCTTTTGGTAATATTATTTATTTTAGGAAAAGCCGACACACGTTTATACTCTGCGGAGATCTGCGAACGACTGATATGGCATCTATAGATGTAGACGGTAATGCACTGATCGTTATGCACAAAATTGCATTTATTTTTGTTTGTATATCGATATCGCTTTTTTTGTCCAGTGCGCATAAATAGTAAGGCCATGCTGCGTTGCTCCTATTATGAGTGTTTGTGCTATATTGATCGCAGTATTTATGTGTGTTCCTTTTTGTTGTTTGCAGATGATTTTCATCAAGCTCTGAGTTTTTAACAGTTTCTCTGCAACGGCTTTTGAGTGGGCTTGCCATTTCCACGACTTTGTACACGTAAGGCCAAGTTTTTTTTATTTTTTCTATGAGGGGTTGTGTGACATTCCCAAATTGCATTGTTGCCCTTTGGTAGTGGTGTTTCCGACATATGTGAACTGCTTCCATCTTTCTGGTCGGAAGTTTTGCTCCGGAGTTTTCACACCATTTCGTTGCTCTTATTATGACTTTATCAATGGTATTTCTGACCTGCTGTAGCTCACCGGATGCCAAAACAAAAAAGTTGTCCGCGTATGCTGTACAGTCTTAATGTTCCTATCGTCTGTTTGTAGGTCTGCTAGTAGTGAGTCTACATAGGCGTTATGGAGTATTGTGGATACAGGTGAGCCCTGTGGAATACCGTTCTGAATGGAAGTTGCAAGGGAATGGTGACCATTAACCTTTACCACGATTACTCTATTCGACATAAATGAAAAGAGGAATCTAAGAAGATACTTGCTAACTCCCCAACTTTCGAGTTGTCTTATAACCCTGACTTTAGTTACTCTCTCTAACGCTTTCTCTAAATCCATGGCCAATATGATGGAATGCTTTCGCGCAGCTAGATCTCTGTGCACTGTTTGATCTAGCATGTGGAGCAGAGTGTGCGTCTCTCTGTTAATTATAAAACCGTGTTTTGTTTTTGGCTTTTGTTAAGCTTTTCTTTCTCCTCTCCATTTTGCTCTATTCCATACTATTTTTTCAAATAATTTGGATAGAACAGAATGAAGAGATATCGGACGAAAACTATCAAGGCAATGGAGGTCCAAATTAGGTTTTGGTATTGGGCTTTCTTCCACTCGTGCGGAAATTTGCCTGTTCGTAAACTGTTATTAAAGAGACCAATAACTCTCATCATTGTTTCTACAGGCAGGTGTTTGATCATAAGCCTGACGTGGATCCTCTAGGGCTCCTGAGGGATTCAATGAATTCGGAGCTTTAGCCCACCCATTTATTTGCAAAGAGTTGCCCTATGTCATTGGGGTCTGTGATGGATATTGAATTATGTCTGATTGCAGTAATCTCACCCCTTGAATGGTTTCCATTGACAGCCATCACTTTTTTCCAAAGCGTTCTAGAATCCATGTAAGGACTGAGAGATTCCACAAACTGTGACCATTCATTGGCTTTTGCAGAGTGTACTACTCGTTTTATTTTAGCAGCTAAACGATATTTTATAGCGTTTTCAGTTGTCGGATGTCTTTTATAATTATTCCATGCACTCATTTTGTCTTTTGAAATCAGTTTGATCAGTGAATTAAACCAAATAGGTTGGTTATGATTAATGGGTGGGTGTGTAGATAGGATCAAGGTTGCCGCAGCTACTCTTATAATTTTCCTCAGATTTGCTGCCTCTTTGTTAATGTTATGGGAGGAGGATATTGAAAGGTTTTGGAATTTGGCCCAATTTGCCTTGGTCTCAGCGAAAGGAGAGTGGAGTTTTCTGACGAATGTGTAAGATGTCTTAGTCTCAATGATAATGGGGAAGTGGTCTCTACCCAAAAGGGAATGATGGGTCATCTATCTCGCCCTGGACGCAACTTCAGGTGAAGCAAGTGAAAGGTCTATTGCGGTAAAAGTGTTTTTAGTTGAAAAGTGGGTAGGCGATCCGGTGTTCAAGAGAACGAGGTCAGAGCTCTTAACCCAGTTTGCTACTATCCATCCCGCAGCGTTTGTATGCGGGAGCCCCAAAGGGCATTATTACCGTTAAAATCCCCAACTACAATACTGCGAGAAAAATAATTTCCTATCAAACTAAGATACTCATGCTTAGATGCAGGGTCATGTGATTGCCTGTAAAGATTTTGTACCATTATGTCTTATCCTAAGTGAATTTTAAGTGTTTGCACTAAAAGGCCACTTGGTGAACAAGTATATGTATGGGAAATACCTGATTTTATTAGTATGGCGGTACCATCTTTGTTCCGGTCATGCGGCTTGTTGTTAAAGTATACAATGTAGTTCTTGTATATCGTGGGCCCATTTCCCACAAGATTGTGTAAATATTGGGATAAGAATATCGAACTTAGCGAGGTTATTGTAAAATCCTTGGATATTTGTTGTTGTTGTTCTCAGCATTATGGTTAAAAGTTCGTTATAGCCGTAATCGATTCGGCGAACTTCGATGTGGAAGAGGTGTGCAGACCTAAGGTTGCGTGGATTGATATTAATGGATATCGTTTGGAGTAGGGTAGAGCAGTCAATACAACCAGTGAGTAGTTGATGAACAAAGAGTATATCAGCAACATTTCGATGTTTTTTGATTCTAATTAGCTCTAAACGATCACTGTACGGAGACAAGTTTCAGATATCCGTCCAAGGTAAGCCCCGTAGTGCAAATCGAATGAATCCGCGTTGAATAGCTTGAATTCGCCTAGAGTGGCTTTCGCGGTAAGGGGACCAAACTGGCATATTTTAGTATGGGCCTAACGAATGTAAGGTAAAGGTATTTAGTGACGTAAGGGTTAGAGAATTCTTTGGACTGACTATTGCTTAATTAATCCCACTGAAAAATTAGCTTTGTTAACAATATGCTACCTGAAATTAAGTTCATTATCGCATTTAACACCTAAATCGTGAAATAAGGTGGCAGGGGGTATCAATTCATTGCCGATGGATATAGTTTAGCATTGGCTAATGCTACCCAAACAAAATTTTTTCGCACCAATTTAAAAAGCAATCTTGTCAGAGGGTATAGAGATGTGCTTATAGATTTTCATCTGCATTTGATATTGCAATCTATTATAAATCATTGATTGCGAATATGTCAGAGAGCCGAGGTGACTTCCTTGAGGTACACCAGATGTAGCTACAATAGGATCAGAAATAGAAAATCTAAAAAGAACACTATATTGACGATTTGTCGTATAATTTTTGATCCACAGGAAGAACCCAAGTTGGAAGCCTAGAGCTTCAAGCTTGAGTTGGATTATTTCGTGCGAAATTTTATAGAAGCCTTTGCTAAAATCGGTACTAATTACATCGATTTCGTTTTCGTTTCCGTTTACCAATGCACAGAGAGTAGTAGAAACGAATTCCGTTAAATTAGTAATTGTTGATCGTCCTTTTAGAAAAGCGTCGTGATAAGAAGAGAAGATAGGTTTGGAGTGAAAGGACATCAGGTCGTAAACAATGTTCTCAAGTAGTTTGTATAGGTTTAGCGATTAGAGATTCCATTTTTGGGACCTTTTTTATGCAGGGGAAATATTTACGATCTCTTCCAAAATGAAGGAAAAATTTTTTATGAGAGCTGAAAAGGGTGGAAAGAAGTTTGGCCAAGATATTGCACATTTTTCAAAACAACCGCAGGCAGCCGGTCAGGCCCCAGAGAGTACTCGTTTTTGAGCAGGTTTATGTTCTCCATTACATGGTCGATATTAATATCAACTGATGTAAGTGAATCATGGACAAAGCTGAAGAAAAATAGTTGATATCAGGTTCTCCAACATGCGTAGCAAACGACTGGCTAAAGAATTTAGAGATTAAGTTTGAGATTTCTTCAGGGTCGTTCGAGTACTCGGTTGAGAACCTCAAGGTAGGTTGGTAATTATCAGATTTTCGTTTGGTCTTAATGAATAACAGAAGCGTTTGTGATTAGAAATAAGTTCAGATTGCATGCGGCTTAAGTTATCATGATAGAATGATTTATAGAGCTGAGGAAAAGGAGTATGGTAAGCGAAGTAGTCAGAGGTGAACCAAGATTTGAGATACCAGGATGGTGAGGATGTGAGATCTTTTTTTGGGAAAGAAAGGAATGGTTTTTTAAAGAGTTTGAAAATTAGGGTGTAAAAAAGTTCTGTAGCATTATCAATGGAAATATTGTAGCTATTTGAGATGCTGTCGAAATTAGTAGTACTAATGAAATAGTTTAATTTTCGGAAATCAGCTCTGAATTATTTTATTTTCTTCACAGTAAGCGAATGTAAGGAACAAATGTGGGTGGTAGCTGTCGAGTTTAGATAAAAGATGTTTGCTCTCTGTGATAACACAATTATCGGCATCGGATGAGAAAACAAGATCGAGTTTCCTACCTAAATTGTTAGTTATGCTACATAGCTGAAAAAAGGCAATGTCAGCGAGGCAATTGATAAAAAAGATTTCTTTATCTGAAGTGGGGTTGGTAGCAAGGAAATAAGTCTCGTCATCAGAATGTACCTATTGAAGGTGAGGAAAGTTGAAATCATCCAAAACTATTACCATATCTCCGGTCTCTACAATATCTAGTATGGAGTCAAGAGTGACTACAGCAAAAGGTTGTTTTGTCAGTTTAGGTATTGGAAGAAGCAGAGGATCCTAAAATCTCCTAGTTGCTTGCATTGTGAGGGGATGATGGTGAAGGTGAATTAGGGTTGAGAATATGGGAACGTATAAAATTTGCGTATTTAGGAGTAGATAGATGTTTGGGTGGTTTTTCACGGAAGTGTTGTTAGTGCTTCTAGAGGATGGAAGTACTTCTGAAAGTAATGAGCTGAAGGCTCAGACGCGGTTCCGCTTGGACTTAACCGAGATAGAAGTTGATTTGGATGTGAATAAAATGGATGGATTTATACTTTCAGTGCTCTTTGCGATAATGGTTAGATGTTCAAGGAATTTAGGAGAAAAATTGGGGAAGACTCCAGTTTTGAAACTCCAAACCGAGCCGTGATTGGAATTTAGAGAGGAAGAATTTGATTGGGGCTTAGTTGTAGGAATAGACTTTATATTAGGATTTTGTTTTACAATTTTTCGAAGTTTCACTGGTGCTATCCTGTTTTTTATTTTTTATTTTTATTTATTCATTTCAACGCTATATATATTTAAGAATTATATTCTTTTGTTCTTGTACAGGAAATTAAAGGGTTCAATTACAATTACATATTTATTTCATATTACAATTCGTTAAAAAAAGAAATGAAAAATAAAGAGAGAAAAAAAGAAAGAAGTTAAGAAAAAAATTGAGGTAAATATTCATGTACATAAGCCATTTTGCTGTTAAAATTTGCTTGCAAAGTATTCAAGTAATAACTTTTTTAATGTAGCATCCGTATTTGTTCTTCTAAGTTTTTGGAGGAGATTATTCCAGAGGTGAACCGCATGTACAAAAAACTGCCTACTGCTGACTAAGGATCGATGTCTAGGAGGAACTATTTTAAGTGTTCTTTGTGAATTGTTAAATTTGATTTTAGTAAAGAGATAGTTTGGCGTTTTAGTTTTAAGAAGTTTGTGTAGTGCTAGGACTGTTCTATACTGTAATAGAGCATTGAGAGAACAACCATATATTTTTTTAGCGTGAGACTTGGTGATAACGGCCCAAGTTGAAAACATATCTTGCACTATTATTATAAGCAACATTTAATTTCCTTAACGATTCGGAGTCTAGGTTTGAAAAAATTTCGCAGCCATATATTATGATGGGCACAACATAAGACCTGATTAATTTGAGTTTAACATCAGTTGGAAGAAACAGTTTTGTAGGACTCAAGCCACGCAGAATACAAAATATCTTCGACACAACATGATTAACGTGGTCCTTCCAATTATGGTTCTCATTGAAATATATACCAAGATTCTTTGCTTTACTAATAAATTCAATAATTGAATTATTTATTTTTAAAGGTGATGGTGAAATATTGTGATGTTGCGTCTTCCATAGTGTAAGAGCTTTAGTCTTAGATGCATTAATTTCGATTTTGTTTTTTTGAGACCATTTAAAAATGTGATTTAAGTCATTGTTCATGAGTTCTACTGCGGCAGAGTAGTTGGTGTAATAAGTATGTGTGCAATATGAAATGCGCAGCGTACCTCTAGTATTAAGGTAGAAATTAAGAAACTGTATTGTAAAGAATTGAGAACAAAAGAGAGAAAGAAGATGTACAAGAAGAGAAACTTCATACTGAAATAAAGACTAGTTGATCTTCAACCACCAATTGATAGAGACTTGCAAAATTATTACAGTTGGACTTTTTGAATTTTAGTGTCAATTGTGCGTCGTCTGCGAAAAAATGAAATTTACAATTCTCTATGCATCTTGAGAGGTCATTCAGGTAAAGCATGAAGAGAAGAGGGCCCAAAATTGAACCTTGGGGAACCCCCGTAGGTACAATAAGCATGTTCGAAAAGTTATTGTTATAGTAGACCGCTTGAGTTCTATTTTCAAGATATAACTTGATAAGATTGGAGACAGAATTTTCAAAGACAAATTGAGTTATAAGTTTGCGCAATAAAATTGGATGATTTACCGAGTCAAATTCCTTTGAGAAATCCAGCAAGACCATAAAGGACATAAAACCTTCATCAAACCCATCGCGAATATCATCACTAATTTTCATGAGGGCTGTTATACAGCTATGTTTAGATCTAAACCCCGATTGATACTCCGTTATTAGTTTTTGTTCTTCGAGATGTACCTTGATTTGACGGCTAACAATTTTTTCAAAAGCTTTGCTAAGGAAAGGAAGAATAGCTATTGGTCTAAAATCAACATTATTTGGTGAGAGTGATTTAGGAACAGGAAGTACTTTTGCACACTTCCACTTATCGGGAAAGGTAGACGTTGTTATTATCGTGTTTATTTATATTTATTTATTTCATTCTATTTGAACAATTTCATTTCGTCAAAATTAAAGATAGCCGCGTTAGCAGATAGCCACTCAAATTTACAAGTGATATACACTTTGAAGCATCTGCAATTTATCTTCTCGCTATAAACGGTGAACGCATATTTTTTCCCAAAATATTTATTTACTCAAGTAGAATTGCTTTTTCTGAGGGAATTGTTTAAAAATTAGGGTGACGAGTCCAGTATTTTCGTGTTCGCTTTATTAAGTTTTTCAAGTCTGTTTTTAGATTCGGTTGGCACCAGTGCCCAAGATGACAAACGGATTTTGTGTGAATTTCTTTGGCGATGAGAGGATTTGGGAAAATTGTTGTTCTTTGGTTAGTGTCCTCGAGGTTGGCTGGCGGACAAGAAGTTAGCAGTAGCGTTGGTGGTTCTTTCGATATTAAATGAGGTTTGGTGCAATAATTTGGGTAAGAATTTCGTTCAGTATTGAGGTATTGTGAATTGGGATTGTGGAGCCGCAAGGTATAGCGTCGTGCTTACTTGAAGTGTATTTTACTTCTTCAATTATGCCTGCGACTGCAAGTTTTGTTGCTACAGACTCGTCTTTTAATGACAAAATGTGTTGCTTCCCAACAAAATCTACGGCGCGCTGAAAGAATGGGAGATTGTGTGTTTGCAGGAAGCTAATTAATCGCATGAAATAAAAATTTAAAATATCGCGAATAATTGGCTTTGATGCACACAACACAAATAACAAAAATTAACACAAACAAACGAATTGAATATAAACTTAACCGCACCACAAAACGATTTGACTCGGGATAGAACTCAGAACTATCAAACTGTCAATATGCCGAGCTACGAAGAACATATCTATCTCGCTTTGACGAATTTCAACGCCACTTGAAGAATATGGTCATAATCTCTGACCAAAGACAACGAAATTCCAGGATGGCCGAATTGCATGTGAGTTAGATGCACTGCAACACAATGCACTGCACTCCGAAAATATGGGGGCATTGTTGGTGCTGGTGTATTGTTCACATATTACAGTAAGGCAAATAAGCCAGGATGATTGACCTTAGAAGAAACAGCAGCTTCGAGGGAAGAAGAAATTCATAAACCACTCTTTAACCAACAGTCAACGAATAAAGTTTTAAGTTAAAAACCAAAAGTCACGAGTTTTTATTTAATTATTTTTATTTTACTTCCTTCAGTTCATCTAACTGAAGGAGTTATTGGTTTTTTCTTCTCTTCAGTTCATCTAACTGAAAGGGTAGCCACCGCTTGTGAATCGTCTATTCCAAGCCAACTTTTAAATTATTTAATCGAATTATTTTATCATCTAATTCTTCGGTGCTTCTGGCGACGGATTTAAATAACGCCAACTGGTCAAGGAGAGTCACTTGTTATTATGGCACAAAATTGGGTTTTAGGGATATGTGCTTCGTATTGAAAAGGGTTAAACTTTGAGAGAATGGCAAAAATTGTCACAGAGAAGAATTTAAAAACGTCTAGATTCTATGGAGGTTTACTTCAAGTTAAGTTCCACCGTTAATCAAGATAGTTCGTTATACCATCCAAGAATTTTGTCACACCCGGAGGATGTAGCCCGTTTTGCTACCCAAATTACAAAATAAGCCGGATGTTAATTAGCCGCTTTGAGAACATGAGAGTTGCCTGTAATCTATTCAGGGGTCATCCGAACCAAACAGTCCTCATTAACCTTAACTCAGAATGAAATACTTCGAAACTACTTATATGTGAAAGATGTTTTCTTAATCGATTTTTACATGCAAGTCGCCGGGTACAACTTTGGCATCGAATACCAGCCTGGTTTCAGTACTAATTGCAAGAGGCGAACCTTTATCAAGTTTTTCTGAAATGCATCACAAGTTTGTAGCTTATGACGTGGGGCCAGTTAAGAACGTATGTTTATGTCTACCTGAAAAATTTAGTTCAAAGATTCCTTCTTACAAACCTATGTTCCCAATGTATCGATGTTACCGTGTAAACACTATCTTAATGTGTCTTGTTAACACTCAGAGGGTGGTAGATCTTATAACAAATTCAACACTCATCCATACGGAAAATATCCCACATTCGCCATGATAACTCGATACAATTAAGTATTCTTCCATATCATATCAGTGTTATCGACAGAAGTTGTCGAAGATTCAAACTATACGAAACTCATAATCAAATCACTTAATTAAATCAGGCAATGGATCACTCTTCAAGCTTAGCCAAATATCGAACACAAAATCAAACCTCCCAGCAGTGCTCCGCTCCTGAAGATACTCGTAAATCAATCTTTTACGAGCTGAATTTTCGGGAGTCGAAAAACAAATAATACCCCCTATAATTTCCCTTAGCTTGTGAGTAATCTAGAGGATATAAATCCTAGAGCGACAATAATTCATATTAATTGCCAACTCTGCCACAACCGACCCGCCTAGACCACCTAGAAGAAACATCTGAAGACCAAGTTAACTTTTCCATTCGACTTTGGCTTAATGCTGAAGTCAACAGTTTCAACAGAACCTCGAAAGTACTCTTAAAGCATTGGAACTCACCGGGCAATGGAACTTAATACAGTACACTCATTTCCATTGCACAGTCACGCACTCCATCTTCGACTGAGAAAAAAAAAGAAAACCTTAGTGATAAAAATGTTCTCAGATATGTTTACGATTCTATTCTTCATTCGTTCCGAGAGGCGGCAAGTCATAAAAGAACGAAAAAGGAGAAGAGAAAAAAATCTCACAGATACTTTTACCTCAGGACGTCAAGAGCCTTGGGGGTGGTTCTATAGTATAGGGCTATAGTACTAGCGAGCATAAAGTGATGATGAGGATAATAATAATAATGATAATTGTGTATTTCTCAAGGACGTGCGAATCGATTTTAGTAGAGTGGTGTTGCTGAAGTAAAGGGTGTCCCAACATTCACGCAATATTTGGATTTTGCAGTGTACACGAAATAATAAAACGTTTTCATTATTGAGTAATGTTTGAAATATAATGAAGGTAGACACAGTTTGCAATTTTGCTAAAAAATATGGTCGAAATAGTGATTTAACTGTGAAGCGATAATCCAAAAATTCAGGGAGACTGGATCAATTAGTGATCGTAGATTCTCTCGCCGTCCTTCAACAAGTTGTTCAACACAAAACATCGATGCAATTCAAGAGAGTGTTGCTGACTGTCCAGGAACATCAATTCCGGCATTTCGAGAAGCTCTCTACAACGTGTTCCCACGACAAATTTGCATCTTCATCCACATAAAGTTCAATATTGACGCAAGAGCTTAGGCCTACTGACCATGCCCAGCGAAGAGAGTGGTTTATGGAACAACAATAAGTGAATACTGATTTTTCAAACAAAAACATCTTCAGAGATGACGCTAATTTTTACCTTGATGGCTTTGTTAATGATCGAATTCGGCGTTCAGAAAATCCACAAATGAATGTTGTAAAACAAATGCATCAACAACTTCTCACTTTTTAGTGCGGATTTCTAGCTGGAGGCATCATCGGACCATTTTTTCTTGAAAATACGGTTATTCAGACAGTTAATGATACTCATAATCGCGACATGATAATTCAGTTTCTTGTACCTAAATTGTGAGACATAAATGTGGACAACATGCGACCTCAACAAGACGGTGCCACATGCCATACAACCCAAGAAACAATTCAATTACTGTATGAGCCATTTCCTAGTCGTATAATTTCCCGTTTTGATGATCTGAATTGGCCGTCCAGATCATGCAATTTAACGCCGTTGGACTTTGTTCTTTAGGGTTTTTGAAGAAGTTTATGCCAACAAGCCCACGATAATCCGCACCTTGAAGGAGCAAATTGAGCGCTGTATCAGCGAAATTAATCCACATTTATGCAAAATTGTCATGGAAAATTTCAATAAAAGAGTTTTTTTTCAAGAGTTCATGCCAGCAAAGTCGTGGTGGCCATTTTCTCTATATGCTGTTCCATACATAACCTTATACTGCATTCTTATACATCAATAAAATATTTACAACTTTTAATTAAAAACCTGTGTTTTCTATCAAAATTATTGTACTTCTTTCGTGAATTTTCGGGCACCCTTTACTATTTGCTGAAGTTGGTATTGGCTCTAAGATTTCACTGCTGTGAGTGAAAGTCAAACAAGTAAAGATACAGATATTGGTACGTGACATATTACCGCCGATTCAAAGGTTGAAAGAAAAGCATTTTGTGCTGAATGCTGCATTTAATCACATATCATAACAATTTGAGATTAAAGGATGTGAACACATCTCTGAGGTAGTACACGGTTTTATCCAAGATTAAATTGGGAATGGGGTTGCGAGTTTTTAAATGTTCTGCCGTTGTTTGTTATTATTGCTTCTTACTGTGGGTTTGAATTAAAAGCAAGAAATGCCAACGAAATAAACTGTACAGTAAAGTGTAATTCAAATATATACAATATATTGTATATATTTTTTTAAAACATGAGAAAACATACTCGTTGAATCGCAGCTCAATTGATAAAATTAACATGATAACATGATATTGAAAATGAGAGCAGAATTTTTAAATCCGAATTACATGCCACATCGAATATCTCCTCCTGATGACTGAAGTTTGAGACAGACGCAGAGTAAATAAGCTACATCCTAGTAAAATTTAAAACACTTTAACTACAACAAATCTCAAGAAAAATTGTCCGTATATGATTAATTCACATGAACTGGCTCCCTGAAGTCAATAAACTCCGTCTCGTCTTCCTACTTCAGTTCAACTGTTCGCAAAACAAATAAACACAAACTTTGTTAAAATTCATTTTACCTAATTAAGTAGTTTCGTTATAATTTTCGACGCCAGTAGGAGATATAATCTTAAGAGCAACAGCCTTGATGTGCCTCCATTCCTGGCACATGTTTCGCATAAAATGTATGCAAGAGTTATCCAAACACAACCAAAGCAACAGCAACAAAATAAACACCATGGACGTGAATTAGAGAAAATTCCTTTAACTGGGTAACTGGTATTCAGATACACTTTAGCGATTTTCCAAAAGACATGAAAACTTTGATCCGTTTAGTCTGTGCTCTGTTTAGGGTTGCCAATGGTGCTTCATGATGCAGCTGAGAGGAAAATTTTTCCCAACAAAATTCTTTTTCGCCTTAAGATGATATGAAAGGAAAAACATAGAGGAGCTAAGGAAATCGACAAATTGGTGAGTCAGGTGATCATCGGTTTGAGATTCAAATCCTTCGAAATGCATCCAATTTGAGTTATACAAAGAAGGAAGATGGCAGAAGATGTGCTGGAAACAAAATCACTAATAAGAGAGAATTAGTTTCGATTTTATCACAATACCGTATTTTCTTACCGAGATTTTGAAAACATAAACTATCTGAATTTACGGTCTGAAGCTGTTGAGATAAAATGGCAAGACATTTACCTTATGCCCTCAGTTAATCTGAAGGTATAATTTCTTGATGATAGTTTAAAAACACGACCTAGGACAATTAAAAGTAGTTCTCCTCTTTGGTTTAACAGAGGTATTTTAGAATTGATTCACAAACGTAATCTTGCTTATATTCGCTGGAAAAGGTTATAAGCTCCATGTGCTCTACGACATCTATCTCTATTCGCAATTTGTTTGCCCTACGCATCCAAATTGCGAAGCGAGAGTTTTATGAAAATTATTGAAATCCTAACAATCAAACCGGAAAACATGTTTTGCAAAAGTTGCGAAATTAGGCATTGGTAAGCAAAAAGAAGGTGCACCAACAGACGTAGATTGCAATGTCCTCAACTCGCAGTTTGTATCTGCCGCTGGCCAGGTATCCCAAAATCATCATATTCCTGGGATTATGGTTCATACAAGTACAGTAAATATAATAGCATTGAAGGAAATTTCAGCTTCCCTCGTTTGACTGATGAAGACGTCGTTGCAGCCGTACTGTTGTGCAGTCAAATGCAACACGCTTAGACGAAATTAATCCAGAATTTATAAAACTTATTCTCTCCTTTCTTCTAAAATATATTATGCATAATGCATATTTTTAATTCTATACTAAGCACCTACGAATACGCAGTTATGTGGGCAAAGACAAATATACTTCCGACACCCAAGTTGAATAATATTCGAATCAGCCACGAATATAGACCGATTTTTTGTTGAAAGTTTCTGAGAAGACTATTCTAAAACAGATGCAACCGCACTTAACCAGCAAGTAATTCTTACGTCCCTCCCAGTCCGGCTTTCGTGCGAAGAGGAGTTGCAAAACCGCACTTTTACTGGTCGTTGACGATATCTGCAAAGCCATGGACGCAAACATTTTTAACATTATTGGATTTCTCAAAAGCTTTCGACACGGTGGATCACACTATTCTTTGCGATAAGCTGTTCTATAGTTTCGAATTCTCTCCTTTGGAAGTCAAACTCATACACTCCTACCTTATAAATCTAATCCTTCCTTTGTTAGATCGGATGCAGGGGTACCACAGGGTTCCATTCTCGGGCCGTTATTGTTCTCGCTTTATGTAAATGAGCTCCCTCAGCTAGTAAAACATTGCTGTGTCCATATGCTTGCAGACGATGCCCAACTTTATCTTTGCTGTCCGCTAGAGAGAACTAGTTGTGCTATAGAAAATATAAGCGAAGACATGGGAACTATCCAGCGATGGTTACTAAAGCGCAACTTGTCCCTTATTCGTGCCGTGTCGACCATCACCGAGTACACATGCCAACCAGTGTACTGGTGAACTTTTCTGTCTTGTACAAAAAAAAATATAATGAAAAACAACAACAACAAAAAAACAAAAACAAGTAGTCAATGCAGTGAAGGAAAAAAATATTACACAGTGCGAGTACCCCATCCCTCCCGCAACGTAAGTACTTGTGCTAGCAATCAGTCACTGCCGTTGTTGTATTTGTCACACAGCACGGGTAGTGGCTGAGTGTAGGCAATACCTGATGGATGTCGGGCTGTGAGTGAGAATTTTGTTGGGGCACTGTTTTTTATTGTTGTAAGGACGTCACACCTACAACAGTTTGATTCGGCAAACCAATTCTGGTTTGCGTTTGACTTTTTTATAATGACTCGGGAATTTAGACTAGATGTATCCAATACTCGCGGGCTTAAAAGTAACCACTTTTCTGCGTACGTCCACGTCTGTAAATATAGACCAGCTGTTTTGGCACTTAGTGAAACACAGGTAGATCCCCGCCCGCATTTCGCAGATCACTCTGATCTGAAACCTCCTGGCAATGAACTAGTGCCATTATTCTTCTATCACCGTCGTCTCGCCGTTTACGTGCGTAGTGATGTAATGTAGCTTACCAATCTCCACTACAATGTAGTCCCTGTTCTAATCCGGAATTCAATTTCATGTGGTTAAAACTCCATCTCCGTATGAAAATTATCCACTGTATCCTCATACCGAAATCGTTATTATGGGTGATTTATATATACACAATTCTGGGTGGCTTTGACATTCTGGACAGATAACAACCGACGGACGACAATGTGTTGAGATCTTCACTGTGGAAAATAACCTAAGTGTCATATCAGCTAATTTCTCGTACACCAACCACACAGTTAGAGAAAAGGTTCCTAAAAGAACCGTATGGCAATACTATAATGCCAATTGGAAGGGACTTAATAGCTTCTTTAAGAAATTTAATTGCTCATTATGTTTCCTCGATATCGACGCGGATTCCGCTGCTGATATAATCACATACACTATTCTCTTTGGAATGAGATCCTTTATCCCTCATCAGATGCAGAGTCTCAAACCAAAGGAAAAGGTATGGTAAGACTCGAACTGTAAAGAGGCTGTGGTTAGAGAAATGTTTTTTCGATCCTTCAAGACCAACCCGAAAAAGTTTGAAATTTCAATACGCCCAAAAGTTGAAGCAGAAAATACTACAATATCTCAAAGGTAGTAAAAGCTTTTGGTCGTTTGTCAAAAACATCTGAAATGCTGCCTCATCAACCATCCCAACGCTCATCCACAATGACATTCCAGGTGTCAGCTCTTTAGACAAGGCCAATCTGCTTGCTGCACATTTTGCAAGCAATCCACAATGCAACGAATCCACTTTTGCACTCATGTAGTAGCAAGAGTACTTAACGATCTCAACATACATAAATCCGCTGGTCCAGATGGCATATCTCCGCTCCTTCTAAAAAGGTGTTCCTCCACGCTGGCAAAACCACTGCGCAAGCTTTTTCATCAGTCCGAGTAAATATAAAACAGCATTTGTCCACCCCGTCCCTAAAAAAGGCGAATCTTCTTCTCTCTCCTCCTACAGACCCATTGCACTTACGTCACTCATTTCCAAGGTCATGGAAACACTGATGAATCGTCAGCTCATGAAATATCTCGAAACACAAAAACTTCTCAATGACCGGTAGTAAGGCTTTCATAGCAACAGTCCACTGGTGATCTGATGGCATGTCTCACCGAAAAGTGCAGCCAGAGCATATATCAATCTGGCGAAAGCAAGATAGTTGCACTTGATATTTCTAAGGCATTTGACAGAGATGGTAATCAGGCCCTTCTGTCGAAAATGGTTGCTTTTAGGATCGATGACTCCCTTCTTCAATGGATTAGAAACTACCTTTCGGAACTCTCAATTCAAGTTGTCTTGGATATTTAAAAATTAAAAATCAAGTCTGATATTTAAAAATTAAATGGTGGTGTGCCCCAGGGCTCCGTTCTGTCTCCGACAATATTTTTAATGTTTATCAACAATCTCTTGTCTGCATCTTCTAATCCAATTTATTCCTTTGCTGACGACCGTACTCTCTGTTTTTCATTTTGGTTTCCAAACTCACGTTCCTGCTCTTCAGCGATAGAACGGGAACGGCAGCGTATGTTAAGCTCATTAAATTCCGATATAAACAGCATAACCAATTGGAGAACTACCAACAGAGTGGAATTTAATGCTTCCAACAAGACACAATGCTGTCCGCTGTCGTTAAAGCGAAATTTAAATACCCAGCCATTATCCATGAATGGCACTTGCATCGCCGAAGCCGAAAAACTTTCCGTTCTCGGTACGTGTGTCAATGACAACAATCGTTGGAATGACCACATATTCGATATCGCCAAAAATGCTGCGAATGTCCAGATTTCCTCGGAAATTAGGATCGCTTAGGAATTTTTTTTTTTTGTTATAATTTACGCGTGCCTAAGGGGTTAGATACCCTTTTACTGTTGTCAGGGCGCGGGCGGAAAGGTAGAGGGAGGAGAAAGGAAAATTGTTTTGTAGTGGTTTGAAACTCAGGCGTGTTTGGTTTCAATATTCGCTCTCCATGGGTGGGAGTCCGAATAGGTCGGAGAGTTTTTTCTTCACCTAGAGTGATTCGAGGTATAAATTCATAGTATTTTTTTTCTGTGCTTGAAACTCTACAACAGCCAAATCTACATGTCAGTGTTATGCCTTCACACGCAGAATTTTTCTGTCTGAGTTCCAATTACACAAATGAAAAACTGACTTGCCATGGGCAGGATTCGAACCTGGACCCTCCGAGTGAGAAGCGTTTGCTAGTACCACTACACCACGGCCACCCCCACCTCCTCTGATCGGGCCTACATATATAAAGCATTCATCCGCCCAAAATTGGAGTAGAATGGCCACATTTGGTCAGGTGTCCCTAAGACCTCTTTGCGCCTGCTAGGGTTCAAAACCATGCGATAAAACTCATAGGTGATACTAATATCACTCAGTCAATTGACACCCTCGAAGATTGACGAAATGTCTCGTATCTCACTTTGTTTTATCGCTATTTCCACCACCGGTACTACGTAGATATCACCAGTAGCATTCCGCTCGTTCAAACTTTTAAGCGTAACACCCGCCTCACTATGAATGCGCACCAGTACCTTCAAGCCCACTTTCCGACGTAATCTAAAATATCGTGATCCCTCCGGAGCCGAGCCCTCAGAGCTCTCTATTTTCTAGTCGTTATAATTTGCAAACATTTAAGACCAATGTACATCGGTACCTCTGTTTTCTTTCTCCCCAAGTTTCCTTCGCCCGCGCTGTGTACAAACATTTTAAGGGTACCTTAACCCCTTGAGCGCGCGCTACTTTGAAAAAATATCCAGCGAAATCGAAAGTTCTAATTATTTTTAAACAGAAAATGAATATATCCAGTTTCCCGCCTATAAAATTGGGACAATCTTCCATAGAACACCTTCATGCGGCAAAAAACTTGGGAATAGTATTCAGTGATACCATAACTTGGACCGATTAAGTAACTGCCCCAACCGGAGAAGCTTTTAATTCACTCCGTTTATTATGGCTCACCCAAAGATCTGTGCCTATTAAACCAAGATGCTGCTTGTTAAGACGATATCCTCGCCTATTGTTGTATGAGTGTGAATTTTTTTACAATGTTGGCTGTTGGCTCGACGAAAACTAGATTTTATCTATAAAAATTTGGCATGATATATCTAGCTACTCTAATCAGATAATGAATCTCAGTTTTGTTAAACTTATTAAGTTCAGGTCATTAATTCTACTGCATGGAATTATACTCGACAGCCCGATCCAAATTGTATTTTTGGCAGCCGATACATAGATAAATTTTGTATTTCTGACATTCCCATGTGGTTGGTCACCTTATTTATAGCCATAGGATAGGAATAGGATAGCACATAAGAATAGAAGTCTCATTTACATAGTCACAGTGTTACTTTGGGGCTTGTGCTCACATTCTGCTAAAGGGGGATGCATAAAACAATAGCCGTTCCCGAAATATATACAGCATCAGATTAAGATTTCTCATGAAAAGATCATTAAATAGGGAAGAAATTTGATCTTCCGATCAAAGCAAAGATTGTTAGCAGCCAAGGCAGAAAAGCCCTTAATAGCGGATAAATACACGTTCTTTTCAAAGTACGTAACGTTTAACGTTAAACGTCTGTTATCTTTTCAAAGTACGTTAACGTTTAACGTTAAACGTCTGTTATCACAAAAAACGACCAGGGCAGAATCACTGTTGGTGTTAAGGATTTGGAGAAAACACCTCAACAGACTGTTTTACAGTGGGACAGTTATCACGCTATTTGTGTGAATATCCACTAGCGTTTAGGTAAACATGCCCAGCCTTTTGCTACTTAAAATTTAATGTTTCATATTTCTACACACTAGCTGAACATGTAATTTTAGGCAATAAATAGAAATATAAGTTAAAATTGTAACTAGAATTAATTTGAACACAATAAGGAAACATTCGTTTCCAGAAAAAATATTTGTTTTTATAAATCTCCGTAAAAAGTCGTTTACCGACGATCAACGTACGGCTGGAGTGAAATAGTGATTAGGTGAAGTATTAATGAAGGAAAACCGTACCGCAGTAAACCTCTACAAAAGAAGATTCTACGAGGCAGCCAAAAAAGAGAAATAGCAAGAACCAAGCCACGCCGCAACTTAATTGAAGCAGCAGATGAAAACTTTGCAACCATACTCAACAGAGAAGAATTCCAGCATCCCGAATCACAAGATGATGCTGAGAATCATCTTAATATAGTAAGTTTCGCATTACTTTACGGAAACTAAAACTTAAAAAAAAAATTGTGAAAGAAAACAACTAACATACGTGAAGTAAACACGAACAATACTCAGAATATACCAATAGCATCACCAGACGGACCCTACAGCGAATTTTAGTTCCCGTACAAAGTGCAAACAGTGCACCAGTTAATGCCCCCTGACCGTCAGTCGCGTGTGAATTACTGTAAAGCCATCCTCAATCTCAACAACGAAGACGACGATTTTGTGTCGAAAATCATCATGAGCGACGAGGCGCATTTCTACTTAAGCGGTTACGTCAATATGATTGGGCCGTATTTTTTTGAGGACACCATCGGCAATACGGTCACTGTTACTGGCGAACGCTACAGTTCCATGATAATCGACTTCTTACTGCCGAAATTGGATGAGCGGGGCTTGGTGAACATATGATTTCAACAAGAGGCTGCAACCAAACACACAGCACGAGCCACAATGGATATTGTGAAGGAAGCGTTTCCTGGTCGCGTAATCTCCCGTTTTGGCCAGCAAGTTCGCCCGACTTAACCATCCCGGACTTCTTTCTTTGAGGCTACTTGAAGTTGCGGGTTTATGCCAACAAGCCTTTGGCAAAAATGAGGAAGAACACCTTAAGAACGTTGAAACGGTGTTATCCGTTGGAAGCGGCACACCTCAAAGTAAACCTAGAGAAAATACAATTCTTAAACGGGAAACCGAATGCTATAATTAAAAGGTATAAAACCCGATAGGAAGAAAGTGGAAGCTATCCTTAATCTAAAACCATTTGAAAAACTCAAAGAACTAAAAGGTTTCCTTGGACTCACCTCCTACTGCAGATGATTCATAAGCGAATTTGTCAGAATTGCAAAGACTTACAAGAAAATAGAGGGCCCAGGTAAAGACCAATGCGTAGAAAAAGGATAAAATCCAGTTGAATGCTGAGAAAGAGAAGTCTTTTGAAAATCTAAAAGAACTCTTAACATCTTCAGAAATTTTGATATTTCCTGACTTCGAGAAGACCTTTATATTGACAACGGACGCTCGAAGCACTGCGTTAGGTGCAGTACTCTCACGGGGTGAACTCAGTAGAGACAGACCAATATCATTTGGGATCTTGATAATCTGCGGAACTATTTATATGGAGCGAAAAAAATACGAATTTTGACGGACCATCAGCCACTGACTTTTGTTTTGAGCAACCGTAATACAAATGTCAAACTGATGAGATGGAAGGCGAGAATAGAAGAATACAACTACGAGTTAGTCTATAAGCCAGAGAAAACAAATTTCGAAGCCGACGCCTTATCCAGACTCAAGTCAGAAACCAATATTCCATACTGTGAAGCTATTTTAAATGTTTTAGAAATTAGCTGGTTATCTCAGAAGGATGAGAATTTTCCGCATACGAGGAACCCCATCCAATTAACAACTGATACAACAATTCAGTCCATTCGGGTAGCAAGAAGAAGTCTAGTGATGCATTTTTCGGAAAAAGCAAACTCATCACTTGGTTTTATCAAACTATGGTGTAAAAAATGTTGCCCCCCTATGTGACAAGGTGGCTTTACATTACCGTTGTCCGGCTCCTTCTCAAATATACCAGCCCCCCTTTCAGCGAATTAATTTATCTCGTATCAAGACAATTCAACGACATTTCCTTCGAATTGCCCTTCGAGGACTACGATTCAATTGCCTTTCGAACCCAAAATAAATAGCGATTTCAAAGACTTACTCTTTAAATAGTTTCTAAGGCGGTATCGTTCTTGTCTTCCTTCAAGTTAGACTCGTACCTATCTACCGCGACATGTTTTCCAAGTCCTCGACTTTACGTGTCCATTCTCATTGACTGCATTGTGACCTCTTTTACCGCCAGCCCTATCTTCTCCGCTTCTTTCTCCTCTACACGTGGAGTTTTAGATCCGTTAATGCGCGTACATGTAGCAGAACGATAATCGGAGCTCTTTTAGTGCTGCAGGTTTAACTACCATCTATGATGTATGGTGGTAAAACTGTGACATGCTCGTATACAACAAGATCAGCATTTATTTGGATGTAGACCTGTCGTTGGAACCGGACTAGGGTAGAAGTCTTGAGTTTCCGTTCCGAGGGGTAAACATAGATTCGGAATATTCCCTTGATATCCCGAAAACTCCAAAGATAAGAAAACATGTACTGTGTCGCTTAGTCAATCAAGCGGTCCTTTGGAGGTGGCATAAAGAACTCATGGCACCATCCTTTGGTGTACTGAGAATTTATCTCAGTCACTACAAAGTAACAATGACAATGAATGAGGGCAAGTAAATCCACAGGAAAAAGAGCGTACAGAACGATGCTGTATAAAAGGACTAAAACTGCTTGCGAGCTGTACGAGCTGAAAAAACGGGATGGCTTTTCACAAGGACAAAGGAGGTGGAAAATAATTTGCGTAGGGTATAATAGAGAGATGCGATTGCAGAAATGCTATTCACTGCAAGAACCGTGGATAATTGCAGTCAGTTCGGCGAATATAGAAGGGCCATTTCTGGAAACTGTAAAACGGTGAAGTTATCACGCTATTTGTATGAACTCAGCTCTGGGTTTCCACATCTACTGAATGTTCTGAATTGCATAAAATGCGCTTGCATTTGGATATATGGATTTTCCAATTCTCAGCGATTTGCTGCGCTATGTTTAATGTCTCATACTTCTATATTTTAGCTGAACGTGTAATTTTAGGTGATAAATAGAAAAATAAGTTAAAAATATAACTAGGTTTAAGTTGAACGCAATAAAGAGACACTCGTCTCCAAAAAAAACTATTTGTTTTAGTAAATCTCCGTAAACAGTCGGTTTCTGGAACCACGAAATTTGTGCTATAAGACGAAACGAACCATTTAACTTTGGCGATGAAAGCCTAAATTCCCACCTACCTAATTACAACCAAGTGAAATTTAAAAAAAATTAAGTTTAATAAAGCTTCCGACTAGATGACCTACCTTTCCAGCTATTAAAAGGAGTGGGAGATGACTTCGTATAAAGAACACACAAAAGCGTTTTCAGAACTTAATAGGAAAAAAGTACTCGTATGCCTAATAAATGAGACCTCAGCATGGTTTATTTGATCTATGAGAAAGGAGACCATCTAAGTTTGGTAAACTACAGAGGTAGATCACTCTCGCTGCTTAATAACGGTGAGAAGCAGTCTGTACGAGAACCCAAAATCGGGATAAGCAAGGTGCTGCCATACGAGGGGCGTTCAACATATTCTCGGTATCGGGGTGAAGCTGTGGTTGTATATATAAATTGACTTATTTATCAAGTAATACTATTATTTTAGTGCATTCATGTAAAACTTCATATAAATGTGATTATTAATTCGCGTTTTATCTCTAGTTAAACAGAATCATAATGGCAACTGAGACGATGATGGTGAAAATTGAGCATCGCGCTGTAATTAAATTTCTCACTAAGCAAGGAAAAAGTCAAAAAACTATTCATGAAGAGATGGTGGCTATTTACCAGGGTTCAGCACCTTCATTATCAACTGCGCAAAAGTGGTCCAGTGAGTTCAAGAGAGGCAGAGAGAGCATTGAAGACGACCCCCGGTCCGGCGCCCCGGCTACTGCTTGTACGGGAGAAAGCATCAAAGAAGTCGAAAAACTTGTTCTTGAGGATGCCCGAATAAAGGTGAAAATGATGGCAGAGATCACCAAGCTTTCAATTGGTACCATTCACACCATTCTTCATGACCATCTTAACCTTTCAAAGGTCAGTGCAAGGTGGGTGCCACGAATGCTCACAGCGCCTCAGAAAAAAGTGAGAATCGCATGCTGTAGAGAGCTTTTGGAGATGTGTAGTGAGAACGCGGACGGGGTTATGGATCGAATTGTTACTGGTGACGAAACATAGGTCCACCACTATGACCCTGAAAGCAAACAAGAGTCCATGTAGTGGCATAATAAAGGAACAGACCCCCCGAAGAAGTTCAAAGTCACTCGGTCTGCCGGGAAGATCATGGCGACAGTTTTTTGGGACTCAAAGGGAATCTTGCTCATTGAGTACAAAAAAAAGGTGAAACCATCAACGCCACATCCTACGCTTCCACTTTGCATAATTTGCGGGAGGAAATTAAAAAGAAAAGACGGGGTAAACTCGCAGCGGGTGTGTTGCTTCTTCATGACAACGCTCCTGTTCACACGGCGCGAGTTTCCAAGGCTGCTGCGCGAGATTGTGGTTTCGAAGAAATCCAACACCCACCCTATAGTCCAGACCTTGCCCCTAGTGATTATTTCCTGTTTCCGGATTTGAAAAAATGTCTTCGTGGAAAAAGATTTTAGGATGATGAAGAACTCAAGTCGGCAATAAATGGGTATTTTGCAGAGAAAGAGGAAATTTATTTTTTTTGAGGGTTTAAAAAAGCTTATATCAAGATGTAACAAATGCATTGATGTTAGGGGATGTTATATTGAAAAATAAAAACAATTTAAATGGAATTCGCATTTTCCTTCATATCGATACCGAGAATATATTGAACGCCCCTCGTATGTCTCCTTATACATATTTGTATCATTTGAGGGAGTTGTGCGAAGCACGTGAGACTTGTCTGCCTCATCTAAGAAGGACACCTATCATTCGAGACTGTACATGTTTAGTTTAAGGTTTGCCATTGCACAATATTTTTTTTTGTTATATCACACGCATTGGTGAATTTATTTTATAGCAAGCTTGTAATTGAACACTAGTAAACTATTTGATTTTGACTTAAATCAATGCAGTTTTTGAAAATTAGAAAATATTTAGCCTATGATTTTTGGTTCTGACAATTTATTTACAATTTACTATTTTAATGTGAACTGAGAATATATTATTTAATTTATTTATTTATACCAGTTCAAAAGGTTTGATTCACTTTATTCTTCTACTTAGACTATCATTTTCAAAGAGCTGGAAAGCCTGAATGTTGACATGTTGTTGAAGTCTTTGTTCAAGACTTTGAACAGTTTCTATAATACATTTAGATCCCTATTCAATTTGTCATAACGGATGTACTTTATTTTTGAGTTTTTGAATAATTATTCTGTTGCTTAGGCTGGTATAACCCCAGAGCTGAATACCATAAGTCCAGATTGGTTTAAGGACTTGTTGATACAAGAGTAGCTTGTTGTGTATTGACAAATCTGAGCATCTACTCAATAGCCAGTACATTTTTCTGTACTTTAGATTTAGTTGCTCTTGTTTTTTGTTTTGGCGTGTGGCTTCCACTTGAGTTTTTTTTTTTTGGAGTCGTTCACTGACTTTTGTAGAGTGCGGATGTGTTTCGACTTTTCTCTTTCGACAAGTGAAAATATATCAGAACTTTATTTAGACACATATTGTGTGGGGACCCGGTTAGCCCAGTAGTAGCGGAATCGGAGTCACAATTGGGTGGGGCGCGGTTCGATTCCCAGCCCAAGACATTTGGTTTTTTTTTTTTTTTGTTCCTTTTTATTTTCCATTACAAATAAACAAGTGATAGTGCAAAAAGAATCACGTGATGAGTGATAGAGAGCGTTCCGCTCTCCCCATAACGGGACTTATAAAAGGCAACAATACGGTTGCTGGTGCCATGGCGAAAGCCGTCAAGAGAAGGAGTGGGTTGAGAACCCCTCCTAATTTAAGAAAAAAAAAAATAAGTGAGTTGGATGGCGATAAAGTTGCGGTCCAGTATGAGGGGGGCAATAACAACTTTGCCTCTCTAGCTTCATCTGAGTCGGAAGACGAAGATGAAGCAATCAATAATATAAAAACCAGCATCCAAGAGCTGGAACAAAAAATGCTTGCTATGAAGCAACGGCAAACTGCACGCCGGCAGAGGGAGCAACAAGAAGCAGAGAGCTCCCAACAGCAAGAGCTACAAAAACAACAGCAGCAAAAACAAAACCAGCAGAAGCAACAACTGCAGCAAAGAATACAGCAGCAGCAGAAACATCAACAGCTGCAAAAACAACAAAAGCTGAAACCACAGCAGCTGAAAAAACAGCAGCAGCAGCAACACCAACAACAACAACAACAACAACAACAACAACAACAACAACAACAACAACAGAAGCAGCAGCAGCAGCAACAGAAGAAGAAGGAGAAGGTGCCTCCTATCAACACCTATAAATTAGAGGTAAATGAAACCAAGGACCTGTGTAAGTTGGTCATTGGGAATAATTTTAATATAAAGAGATTGGGGAACGATCGCCATGCCATCCACTGTAATACAGTGGAGGGCTACGCGAAAGTGAAAGAGCTCCTGAGGAAAACGACGACGGAGCACTTCTCATTCACACCGAAGTGTGAAAAGCGGCAATCTATGCTGCTGAAGGGGTTGGAACCGTGTTCTGATCCTGAGGAGATCCTGGCACTGCTCAAAGAGAAGGAGTGCGAAGGACTCAAGTTTGTAGGGGTAAAGCCATTCACCTAGCATTCACCAGCTAGAGCTAGGCGGGAGAAACGGAGTCTGCCGTTCTTCCTGGTGCAACTCAGTCCCGAAAGCCGTCTGGATAGTCTAAGGAGTATCAATGTCCTAGACTACCAGGTGGTTCACTGGGAAAAACTAAAAAGGAGCGAAGGCGTTATACAATGCGTTCGCTGCCAGAGGTTCGGGCACGCCGCGTCGAACTGCCAAATGCAGCCTCGATGCGTGAAGTGCGCTAAGAACCACAGTTCCGAAGAATGTCCTCTGGGTGTTGACGGAGCATCCGATAGGTCGCAGCTCTCGTGCGTGTTATGTGGAAACGTGGGACACACCGCAAACTATCGGGGTTGTCCTAAGTTCGCTGACATTAAGAAAGCAAAACTGGCTCGGCAGCAGAAGGTGGAGGTCAAACGTTCACCTATCAGGTTTCAAACACCAGCCGTCACGTCCCAAATTTCCTACGCCCAAATGGCGTCTGGTAGGGGGGCTACGGTACAGCAAGCGACTGTTGCTTCTCCGGCGCCAACGCCGAGAACAACGGAAGCTGCACCTAACATGCTAGCCATCTTGCTCGCAATCCAAGGGCAGATGGCTCAGCTGCAAAAGCAGGTTCAAGAACAGGCCAAGCGGGTGGACCAGATCTACACGCTGCTGCCGGGCCTAACGCAACACATGTCGTAATGGGTACGCACATGGTGGAGCAAACTTTGAAGGTCCTTGCGGTGAATGTCAATTCACTGATTAGGATTGAACGAAGAGCCGCAATGTTTAAATTGCTACAAGACCAAACTCCTGATGTGCTTTTCGCTAGCGAAACTAAGCTAACCGATAAGCACAAACTGGAGTACAATAATTATATCGTTAGAAGAAGAAACCGGCCCAGATCCAAACGTGGAGGTGGTGTCGCAATCTTCATTAAAGAAGGTATAAAATTTCACAGAGTGTACAAGGGCGTGTTGCGCAGGTTCCGGGTGTTGGAGGCAGTCGTCGTGTACATCCCGCTCCGCAGTGGAAAGCGGCTGTACTTGGCCTCTGTTTATGCACCTGATACTTCACAATCCACCCTATTCATTACAGAGCTCGACACGCTTTTTCGACTTCTGAGGCTGGAATCGGGGGAGAATTATTTTATAATCGGCGGGGATTTCAACGCTAGACACAGAGATTGGGGAAATAATTTACCAAATACTAGAGGGAACCTACTACTCGATTGGTGGGGTCAGCACGACGTCATGTACAGACTCGGTCTTAAAGCGACGGATAACCCGTCGTTTCCCAGAGGCGGGTCTTATTTGGATCTACTGCTGTACGATGAACGCATACGACTGACAGGTACGAATTTACAAACGCTAAACTGTCTGCGCACATTCGTGTATGACAGCGACCATTGCGGTTTTAGCACCGAAATTACAGTTCCTAACGAAATTGCGGAATTGGAGGAGTTTGTCCAAAGATATTCTTACAACTACAGTAAGACTCGATGGACACGCTTCTCCGCAACCTTAACAAGAGCACTCTCCTCGAACACGCTCCACCCACCGTCCAATAGGAATTTGTCAAACGAGGAGATCGACAATTACCTAATAAAAATGGACGAGACAATTAAACAAACTATGGACACTACAATACCGCGGTATCGACGTACGACTAACGAAGACCTGTTCCGCAATTCTACTATTGACGCACTGCACCGACAGAAAAGTAGACTTCTGTCAAGACTCAAAAACTTGTACAGACAGTTAACTGACAGACAAGACCCGGAGATTAGGACACTGAATTCGTCGATTAAAAATATTCAAACGCTAATAAAAGAGAATTACAGAACTTCTGTAAGTTTGTATTGGAACAACAAGGTTCGGGCTATAAACACCAGCAACCCGAACATGTTTCCGCAAATCAATAAACTATTTCGGAGAAAAAATCAAAACGACCTTCAGTGTCTTAAAATAGCCCGGACAACAGACAACGAACGGTTACTGACAATAGCAGGCATTGATCTAAATGAGGCCGCTGATGATGACGCCTTCTTTGTGATCGAGGATCCGCAGGAGAAGGTTGAGACCATAGGGGCGACTTTCCAGGAAGTATACAAGGCCATTGATATCATTGGCCCTAATTATGACCTGGACAGTCGCGTCTTGGGGCACGACTTCTGCATTCGAAATGAAATAGGGAACTGGCGATCCGAGGGCTCTGGTTTCACCCGGTTCAGCGACGAAAATATGGCAAATAATGTCATGACCAGAGGGTGAACTACCCCCGTTCATTTCGAAGGAAGAACTCCGTGAGATCTTCGACACAATCAGGGCTAAGAAATCAGTGGGGACCGATGGTATTCCGAACATCGTGCTTCGACATCTTCCTCTAGAAGCGGTGGACATTTACACCACCCTGTTTAATAATGCAATGAATAATGCACATTATCCAGCGCATTGGAAAACGGCGGTGGTTCAACCTATCCCCAAAAAGGGAAAGGATATATCCAATCCGGCGAATCTCCGGTCGATAAGTCTCCTTCCGAATATCAGTAAGGTTTTTGAAAAGGTAATCAATAGAGCTCTGTCTAGGTGGGTTGAGGACAAACATATAGTTCCGGATAATCAATTCGGTTTTAAGGCGGGACATGATATCTCACATGCCGCGTCTAAACTGGTGTCCGATATCCAATGGAATAAAGGCAAAAAACAATGCACTGGTGCCTGCCTTGTTGACTTGGAGAAGGCCTTCGACACCGTATGGTTAGAGGGTCTTTTCTATAAGCTGACTAGGCTGGGGATCAGTAAACCACTCTTGTACATTCTTTATAATATGCTAACCAACAGACAGTTCATCGTGAAGAATGGTGATGTGACTTCTGTTGGAATATTTCAAATTAAAAATGGTCTTCAGCAAGGCGCGGTAAATTCGCCGATCCTATTTAAGATTTATACAAGCGACTTGATAGGTTCACTTCCCCATACTATTGCGTACGCAGACGATTTGGTGGCGTACAGAACAGGTCCAAAAATCGAGGTTATTAATACTCTCTTACAGCATGACTTCGATAAGATAAGACGATTTTGCGATGACTGGAAGTTGAAAATCAACTTTCAGAAGTCGGAAACCATTCTCTTTAGGACGCCGTTGTCTGGAGCCTCTAGGGATACCAGAAAAAATTGGCGAAAGTTCTCAATCATTGGACAGCACGGACAGCCTCTTGCCTGTCGAAATGTAGTCAGATACCTTGGAATCTGGCTAGATCAGTTTCTGTATTTTGGCAAAAATGTAGATGCTGCTCTGGCCAGAGCTAAAGGCGCTTTTGCCCTTACAAAGAGACTGTTTTATAGCAGCCAACTCGATGCGAGGGTAAAGGTAATCTGCTACATGGCCCTTATTAGGCCCATGCTGGTATTTGGTTGTCCCGTGTGGTTCAATGTACGAGCAAGCTTAATGGAAAAGATTCGGGTGTTTGAGAGGGCTTGCCTTAGGGCTTGTCTTCGCTTGTACAAAACACCAGAGTCGGAGTACAAGAAATTTTATCCTAATGAGGTCCTTTACAACAGGGCGAACCTAATACGAGTGGACAACTTCGTAATTAAGCTGACTCGAAGGCACATTGCAAGAGCAATGACCTCGACGAATAACCTGATATCTGGGGCTTACTACCCCAATTACCTTTACCACGAGAGTGTGCGCTCTGACGGCTTCGTTCTACCAGAAGCATTCCTTTACCTAGATCAGATAGGGTTGATCCAGGATAGATCAGCGGTGCCGTTAATCTTCCATGTCGCTCGGACAGCTGGGGACAGGCGACTCAACTACAGCAGAGACGTCGCACACGGCAGTGTGGATCGCCTCAGGTTCAGTAGGGCGGTGGGGAATCGCGATAAGGGGGATGTCGTTAGGCAGCACCAGCATTTCTGGTGGTTGAATGACGGAGAAGATGTTTCGTCTTCGTTTCCGTCAATTACGGAACAGCCTCACTAATGAGGCAGAGCTGACCAATCTATTTGCTCAGTAAATAGCGATGGCCAGCTTACATAGGTTTAGGTTAGCATTTAAGAAACATATACATATATCAGTGTATACAAAGGTGTATACTGATGTATGTATATGATTGTGTATAATGTCTATGTGTGTTTATGTGTGTATTGTGCATTTAGGTTAGGTAGGCTAAGGTTTATTTTAAGTTAGATACTAAGTTTTTATAAAAAATAAATGTCCATATGCTAAGTTTTTGTAAACAAATTTTTTCTTAGCTTTAAGTATAGAAAATAAGTATTTATAAATAAAATGTAACTGCAGTCGAAAGACATAGATATAAGTATTCAGAGTAGCTTAGAGTGCCTGTGTGGGGCCAGTAAGTTAGTATAAGATTGTTAAGTAATTGTAAGCTAGCATTTAAGCATTTTTTGTTAGAATGTAAGAGTTAGTGTTAAGAAAATAAAATGCATTCAAAACTAAAAAAAAAACTAACTAACTCCACTTGAGTTTTGCATCAAGGATCATGCCAAGATATTCGCATGTTCGAATGTTCCGCTGGACCTGATGGTGTACCCCCATAGTTCTAAAAAAGTGCGCCGCTTACTTGGTAAAACCTCTCACTGCCTTGTTCAGACTTTCCTTATCTCAATGCGCCTTTCCCCATTCCTGGAAAAACTCACATATAATCCGTCTGCATAAAAAAGATCACAAAGTTGAAATCTGAAATTACACACCTATTGCGAAGCTCACGACAATGTGCAAGCTCTTTGAGAACATTATTTATGATGCTATGTCTTTTTATTGTAAGCCAGTGATTTCAAGAAACCAACATAGATTTCTTAAGGGCAGCTCAACTACCACTAATCTCATTGAATTTGTATAAAGTACTCTATGTGCGTTAGAAGATGGCAAAGAAGTTGATGTAATAACCACCGACTTCAGCAAAGCTTTCGATAAAATATCGCATAAAGTAATTCTTTTAAAAATTGGCGCCCTTGGCTTTCGATCACATTTCGTTACGTGGATTTCCTCATACTTAAATGATAAACACTACAGTGTCATGCTTATGTCTACATTATTTAAACTTTTCAAAGCCACCTCGGGTGTTCCCCAAGGAAGACATCTCGGTCCCCTATTATTTATATTAACAATTAGTGATGTTGATACAATCGTTAACAATTATTTTAACTCTATCTATGCTGATGACATCAAAATCTTCCGTCTCATATTGTCTCCCTCTGACTGTTCTCTGTTGCAAGATGATCTCAATCGATTTTCCACTTGGTATCTTCATAATTTTCTTGAGTTAAATGTTAACAAATGTCAAACTTTAACTTTCACTAGAAAACGTCATACAACTCGTTCTCGTGCACATTTCATCAACAACGAGCCTGTTCCTAGATAGTTAGCATTATTAGTAAAACTAATTCTACTCTTGGCTTCATTAAGCGCTGGTCTAAGGAATTTGACAACCCATATGTGGCTAAAGCTCTTTACACCTCATTTGTTCGGGCCCTCCTCGAGTATGCAAGTCTAGTCTGGTCACTATATGATTCTGCGCAAATGTACGTATAGAATCGGTATGCCGTAGGTTCCTTCGGTTCGCGTTACGGGGACTTCCCTGGACTGACCCTTTCAATTTACTCCTCTATCATAATCAACTGAAACCTATTAGCATACAACCCCTCATTATACGTCGAGAAGTTGCGATATAGTTTTTGTCCATCAGCTCTTAAGTGGTAACATTGACTCTGAGGCTCTCCTCGAACGCATCTCCTTAAATGTTAATCCACGTAATCTAAGAACTATATCTCTCTTTCAAGTTAATTCCCACCGATCTAATTACGGATACCATGAACCGTTATCTCGAATGCTTCCCGAAGCGAACAAATTCCAGTAAATTTTTGACTATCACCTAAACAAACACTCCCTTAAGATTGCCCCTTATTCCCCTTGCTATCTACCACCACTCCACTCCACAGCTCTAGCAATTAAATTTTTTATTAGTTTTATAAGTATTTCAGTTCAATACTTGTATTAAGCACAATAAAGCTGTCCGGGGTTGACCCGGGCCTAAATTAAATTAAATTAAATTCTCGTACGGAACTATTTGTTGGTATATGTATAGTAGCTTGTGATCTATACTTTTATTGGTAAAGTCGAAATACACGAATTTAGCTGTCCAGCGTTCTATTTGAGCTTTTGCTATTTGTAACTTTTCTGTTGACTCAATATTATTGTCGCCAATAGCCAAAACTGCAGTATCATCAGCAAATTTTCATTCAACGCCGGTAGGTCACTAGTGTATAGGAGAAAGAGAACCTTGAGGCACGCCCGCTTGGTTTTTCTTAAGTTCAGAATAAGCGCACTCTTGTTCGACTCAGTAGTAACGATCTGATATGTATGATTCCCGGACTTTCGAGTTATTGTACAAGAAGGAACATTTTGAGTTTATGGTTCAGTACCTCATGCCAAATTTTATCGAAAGCTTGTGCTACATCAAGGAAAATTGCTGAGGATACTTTCTTTTCTTCCGGAGGTCAAATTGATGATCCGGGATAAGATGTTTCTCCTCGTGATTGGTTTGATTCTTTTCAATAGAAGTTTTTCAAGCAATTTGGCCATAATCGGCAGCAATGAAATTGGTCGATATGATGTGGCTTCATGGGGTGGCTTTCCATATTTGGGTATCATAATAACTTCGCCTACTTTTCATAAGAATGGTGCATATTGTAATCTAAAGGCTGCATTTACCAGATTAATTATTTTAATCAATGCTTTCCTTGGTAGTTCTTTAAGTATTTAGCCAGTGATTAATTTCTTTTTTGACTTCAGTTAGAGTGACGAATGGTATTTCCATTATTTCTTGTTCAATAATGTTAGCTAAAAAAATGTTGTCATCCACTGTATTGGGTTGCAAAATCTCTTCAAGATGTTCAGCAAATCTGGATGCTTTATTTTTTCTTATTTCTTATTTCTATTTATTTATTTATTTATTTCATTGAAAGCTTATACAAAATAAGATATAATATCTTATTAGTTATTGCTAAGCTAAAAAAAGAGGAATCTAAAGATGAAAGCTACAAAATAATGATAACATAACATGATATAATTTGGAAATTAGAACACAAAAAATCATATATATAGGGTTTTCAAATAAGGACTTGACAACTTTTTTTTTAAATAAAACGCAAACCATTTGAGATATTTCAAAAATTTTATTATCGGCTTGAAGTAAAATCAAAACATTTATGAATGGAACTCAACTTCGTTCATATGGCCACCGCGGGCACGCTTGGGTCGATTCGTTGGACCCAATTTTAAACGGCCGCTTTTTCGTGTTCAATGTTGGCTCTGAGCTCTTCTAACGTCGTCGGCGTGTTGGCATAAACCAATGACTTAACGTAGCCCCACAGAAAATAGTCAAGCGGCGTTAAATCGCACGAACGAGGCGGCCAATCGACTGGCCCTTATCTTGAGATAACACGCTCAACATACTTACTCTTCAATAAATCGATTGTAGCGTGCGCTGTGTGGCTTGTGGCATCATCCTGTTGAAACCACATGTCGTCCAAGTCCATATCTTCCAATTCGGGCCAAAAATAATCGGTGATCATGACGATCGTTATCGTCGACGAAAAGATATGGCCCAATAACGCCGCCGGCATGTAAACCGCACCAAACACTTATTTTTTTGTGGATGAAGTGGTGATTCATGAAGCACATGTGGATTTTTACCCAACCAATAACGCATATTTTACTTATTGGCGAACCCATTGAGCCAAAAATGAGCTTCGTCACTGAAGATGATTTTGGGATGAAATTCATTATCTTGGAGCATCTTCTCCAGATCCAAATCGGAGAACGTACGTCGCTTCTAATGGTCCATCGGCTTCAATTCTTGAGTAAGCTTGATATTATATGCGTGTAAACCAAGATCCTTACGCAAAATACGTCAGAATGTGGTCTGAGAGATGCCCAATTCTTGAGAACGCCGTGGAATTGACTGATTTGGATCGTTTGCTACAGACGCCTGAACGGCAGCGATATTTTCGACACTTCGACCAACCCGTTGTGTCACTGACACGGCAACATCACACAACGAATATGTAGACTCAAATTTTTGCACTAAACTTATTATTGCCTGTCTACTAGGGCGAGAATTACGACCGAAAATTGGAGTTAACGCTCTTAAAGTTGCAGTCACCGACTCCGAATTTCGGTAGAAAATTTTTATAATTTTCAGACGTTGCTCGTTATTGTACTTTATGGCATCAAACCAGAACTCTGCAACGCAGAACTAGACTTAACAATATAACGTGTCAGTTAAGAAAAGGAATTAAACAACTTAAGAATGATACTGAATATTTACTCTGGAAATCGACCAAAAGTCTGAAGGGGCCTATCGTGCAAACACCTCCAATTAAAAACATGGATGGAAGCTGGGTTAGAGATAATTAACAGAAAACATAATAATTAACATTTTTATGCCGACGATGTACAATTGTACATCCCGCTGGGCCTTATTGAGCACACCGCTAGTTGTGTAAACGACGATCTCGCTGAAGGAGCACGTTGGTCTCTGAAAAATGGCCTTTTATCCATTTGAATCTAAATGTTTAGAAATTTCCAGAAAACCATTGGACTTATCCTATTTTCCCATTATCAGCTTAAAAAAACTCTCCAATCGAGTACGTTGATACCGCTCGTAAACTTGGAGCACCTTTAATCGTTGTTTAACCTGGAAAAATCATATTAACATGATTGTTGATAAATCCTATGGTATTCTTCGTGCACTGTGGACCACGCAATTTTTCACGCCTTTCGCTACCAGAATTATTATTGTAATAACCCTGATCATGCCCGTATTAACTTATGGCTGTGAAATCAATTTGAAGTGAATAGTAAACGGAAGCTTAATGTCGTTTTTTAAATTGAAGAAATATTAAATTGATGATCAAATATTTTTCCAAATTGTATATCAAACATATTTTTTTTCCAATTTTCTTTAATGTGATATGTTTTAAAGTATCGTACATGAAGTCCAACGTTGCATTTCTGGCATCGAGTTGGTGACTTTAGATGTCATAGCCTGCAGTGCGTTGGGTTTTCTTGCTCTACCACGTAATGATCTATGTAATCGAATATTGAGTCTACATTTGCCTACACAGATGGACGTGAAGGACCCCTTTTTTTAGGCTGGCGATTAGACTCTAGTAACGATGGAGCAATTCTTCGTCGAAAGGGAAGTAGACTCATATTATCGAAACTTTGCTTTTGTAACTACCAACAATTATTGAAAAGATACGATATGAGCGGATTATAGCAGTTTTTTCCTCTAATAGATGTTCGGTATAACGATATGTTTTGATCAGCGCGGTCTTCCCCAACCATACTTTTGTTGTAATGGCTCATCAAGTCTGGGTTACTCCACCAATTTCAATTTCTTTTCCACTCTCGAAAAACGTATCACGCACTTCATTGGATGAACACTTTCCGAGTTTGAAACCATAGTAACCAAATTGTTGTCGTTCCATTTACAAACCAAAATTCCTTTTTGTTTTTTTTGCAGCACTTTGTCATCTTCAAGGGGCAGTTTTCTATTCGGTTGCTCCATATTGTTCCTGGAAAAAATGTGGATAGCAACTGAGTATGTGTTACATCAATCTCTTTTTACCTGTTGCATTGATGCCTCTTTCTTTCGACTCTGACAGCAGATCCAGCGATGTAAAAAATTGTCGAAGTAGACATGGTAAGACACTTTCAAACCACGACTCTGCAACTCGCGCACCAAGGCCAATGTCCTTGTAATTTTGACTTGCATCTACTCCTTGGTGCGGGTAAAGGCATAACCGGACGCTGTTGCTCCAATTCAGACTTTATATCTCCAACGAATAGGTTTGCACCGAATGAACTGCTTCGTGGAGTGTGTTTGTTCAAGTAGTCGAATAATGGCCGAATTTTACTGAACTTATCGCTTTGGTTTAGATTATGGTTATCGCAAAAGTGAAGGTTGGACATTATTGGATTGAAGCGATCTCTTGAAAGGCTGGAAGATACTAGTTCACATCCAGCATCTCTTGTGGCTTCTCAATACATACTTTTTTAAGGAAACACGTTATATCCACCTAGCAAGAGTATTCCGAAAAAAGACTTAATTTCATGTAATGAAACATTTAAATGTATGTTCTTTTGCATGGCGTAGTTATTAGTGAGACATATTGCAATTTCGTAGAATCCATCACCGAAAAATTGTTCAAATATCTATATTGGGGCTTGATTATTTAACACACTACTAAATATCGTCTCAGTTGTAGCGCCCTGCAAATCTTTTTTTCGTCCAAGTTATTTTCGTTTTTGGATCCATTTTTCTTTTCTTGGGAACCATGGCGGATAATGGAATGTCATCGTTAAAATCAAATCCATCATCATATGCAACTTCAGCATTCAGTTGGATATGCCCACTTCATTTTCTTCTCCTGAATCTTCATCCGACAATTCTCCACATGCATTATTTGGCGGTAGCAACGTTATTGTGGCCTGTGCTGAATTCGATTCTTCTTCTTCCAATACAGCTTGGATTTCATCCAAATTTATGTTTCTACAAAACAAAGCAGACATGAATTCTAATCACTTGCTGCCCCATATATCGGACAACAATAAGAAAATCCGTGAAGGATTTCATAAATCTTTCAAAGGCAATAAATAAATAAATAACATGACATTCTAACATTAAATTGTCCAATTACTATTTTACATATTTTTGATAAGCTAAGAAGATAATTTTTCTTGATGACACATGTTTTACCAGTTCACATCACTTCACTCGAAAACACTAAATGCTTACTATATACTTTTTATAATACTTTTTTTTGTTCGTAACTAGGCAACACATTCAAAGGAAATATATAAACCTCAGATATTAAATTCAGATAATTGAATTAATTTAAAAAAAAAATCAACATATGGGACAGTAGGAGAATCTGAGTAACCCTCATCCTTTAGTTGTGATGAGTCTCTATCACCAGTGTGTGTGTTTAGCATTATAGTCCCCACCAATGATAAATCGATTTCCATTGTTTCTAAAGAATTCTCTATACCTTACATTCTTACTGTTGTGTTTCGTATGGGTATATAAGCGGACCACTGCAATGTTACCATTATTCGTTTCAACAGTAACTGCCATCGGTTGGATATCTTCTGCTTCAAATTTAATTTCTTCATCATGGCAGAGATTTTCTTTGATTGTTACCTCACTTCCTCCCGTTCATTTTCAGGGTGTATAGCGTGGTAAAATGTAAATCTAATAAGCGAATGTAAATTTTGTAAAATTAATTTCTGATATCAGACATACATATATTGCACAATATGGATTGTTTAACAATCAGTGAACGTGTTAAAATTATGAAAAATTACTACAAAAACACTGATTCCGTAGTAGGGACGATTCGCGCATTATGAGCAGATTATGGTGGACATAATCGTCTATCTGAGCGTACTAGAGGCAAATCTGTACAAAAATTCGAAAAGACTGGCTCTGTTACAGATGTCTTAAGGCCTGTACATGCTCTACAGAAAATATGGCTGCCGTTAGTGAAAGAAGATCAAAATCTATCGAATTCACAGCGAATACAGCATTTGCGCTTATCTTAAGGCACATTATCACGTATTTTGCATTTGGATTTGCATCTACCCTCTTATAAAGTTCAACTCACTCAAGAATTGAAGACAGCTGACCACGTACAATACGAGTATACGCCGATGAGGTGGTTGAATATCAGCGTTTGGATGTGTCTTCGATCATGAACATGATCCAAATTTATACAAATAATATGAAAATTTTCATCACTATTTTCGTTTAATTGGAACAGAAGGTAGGTAAAAGTAGCCCATTGTGATGCCACGTGGACCTGTGATCCTCTTAGTCATAGAACCAATTTGAGCTTATGTTGTTAACGTCTATATTCTGATCGCTGAAGTCATAGTAGAATAAAGCTCCTAAGTGAAGTTTTCTTTTCCAGGAGAGAGCTGGACATGTAGAGAGTAGGTGGAGGGTTGTCTCCCCTTCCTCCCCGTTCATGCAGCTCTTACAGAAATCGTTTCTAATAGCATCAAGCCTTTTTGCATGCTTGCCTATAAGGCAGTGTCCAGTGACGACACCTATGATGGCGCTCAGATGTTTCCTATATAGAAGGATCAGACTCTTAGAGTGATTCAGATCCAGCTTTGGCCGGATCTGTTTGGTCGCTATATATGTTGGTTCAACAGTCCACCAAAGGTCAGTTCTTTTATTAGCATCCAGCTTTAATATTGATTTGCACGTAGCGATGGATATAGCTGTTCTACCCTTTACTGGTAGAGTAGGTAGAATGGTTCGAATTTTAGCGAATTCATCGGCCCTACAATTCCCTGGAATGTCTCTGTGGCCAGGCACATTTAAGAGATGATCGGCATTCAAGGGCGGTTTTAGAACTTAATGAGACTGAGTCGAGGAACTTGAAAGCAACCAGACTGTCTGAAAAGATGTGTATATCCTTTGCAGATATCACGTTTTTCTTCAGCTAGGACAGAGCTCCTTTAATCGTCAAAATTTCTACCTGGAACACGCTACAGTGATTTTGAAGATGGAAGGAGAGGCTCAAATCTAGCTTATCTGAGACCAACCCCGCTATCGGTTTTAGATGCATCTGTGTAGAGATGGATTGACTGGTCCTCCATGAAAGCATCTTCCTCCCAGAATGATCTAGACGGGAAGCTTACATGGAAGTTTTTGTCAAACCAAAGTTCAGGTATTTTGTAATCGATGATTTCTGTGAGGATTCCTAATATATTAAGAATATTAGCATGACCAATTAATTAACTTGCCCATTGTGCAGTCGCTACTTGCCTGCCGAAGATATCGAGGGGTGTCAAGTGAAACAGAATATCCAGTGCAGTGGAGGGAGTAGAGCGTACGGCTCCGCTTACGCGTAGATATGCTGTTCTTTAGACTTTACTTAGTTTGCTGCAGTTGACTGCATTGTCTAAGGCCATCCACTAGACAACAACAATACCTGTAAGTGGGTATCTGTCTTATGACCGAGATGTATAGCCAGTGAGTTATGCGAGGTTGACGGCCCCCATTGTTCCCAATGACAATAAAGCTACTGTAGCTTTATTGACTCTTTCTTGAATGTTAGGTTTTCGGTTCAGTTTCCTGTCAAAAATGAGACCCAGATATTTTGCTAAATCGGAGAAGAATAGACTGGTACCGTTGATTGAGGAAGGGGCTAAGATCAGTTTTAAGGGGTTTACTTTCATACTTCCTCCCAACGGGTTAATCCGTTAAGATTTGGCTGAATGACTGAATGGTATTAATATGCTTACATGAGATGGCTATAGCAACGTCATCCGCATAGGCAATCACCCAGCTACCACCCTCTTGCAGGTATATCAGCACTTCATTAATCACAAAGTTCCAGAGAAGGGGAGAAAGGACACCGCCTGCTGACGCTTCTTTTAACAGAAGCACCACCCAGTTTGGAGTTGACTATCCTGCTATTCAGCAAAAGACTGATCACCTCCCCTGGAGAGTTGACAGTGCAGTCGTGATTGCGGATGTGTTGACGTTGTTAAAGGCGCCCTCTATGTCCGCGAAAGCGACCATTGTGTACTCTCTATATTGTTGGGATCGCGTTTAATGTGGATAGTCAGTGAATGCAGAGCCATTTCCACCAACTTTCCTTTACAGTAGGTATGTTGAGCCGTTGACAGAAGTCTAGGATCAATTTTAGCTCGTATATCGGTCGTTCTAGAGTTTTCAGAAGGAAAGATGATAGACTTATAGGTCTGAGGTTCTTTGGGACAACATGAGAACATTTTCCGGCTTTGAGAAAGTAAACTGCATTGAATTCTCTCCATGACAGTGGAATATGGATCAGTTCTGCACAGATCCTCATAATATTCTCTAGCGTAGGTAGGATAATATCTGAGGATCTCTGAAGCTCGGTAGGTATTATACCGTTCGGACCAGCAGACTTGTATGGTTTGAAGCTATGCAGCGCCCAGAGCAGTTTGTCTCTTCTAATCAGACCATGAATTTTGGTCCCGGTTGCAGTAGGCCTATTTGGGCTGCTACAGGCCGAGAATAGGGAGCTACCCTGGAAAGTGGGTGTCAGTAGCAGTTTGAGTGATTCCTCACTTGAGGTTGTCCAAGATCCATCGGTTTTTTTCAAACAGCTACTCATCATATGATTTGTAGAGAGGACTTTTCTGAACTGCGATGCCTCAGAGGTTTCTGTTATTTTGTCACAAAATAACCTCCAGGATTGTCGCTTTGCCTTCCTCAGTTCGTTTTTATATAGTCAGTGCTTTTTGCTAGGTTAAAAAATTTTCTGCAAAAGTTTCTAAGCAATTCCAGTTCTGACGTCTACCAGTGTGGCTTTTTCTTTCCTCCAGGTTGGATAAGATGGCAGGAAATAGTTACAGCCTTATTGTGATCCAGGGTGAATACCTTGACATGTCAAGCTCGTTGGTGTCACGCGGGGGACTTGAGTGTTGAAAGGATAGTTTCTGACAGTATTCCTCTGTATTTTGGCCAATCAGTTTTCCGATAATTCCGGAATGTCCGGATTTGTCCATCGTCATCTTGCACAAGCGACGCAGGGATGCTAAAACTAGACTTGGCTCTGTATAGCTCGTCTCTGAAGATGTTGTTATGCGGCTTTAAATTCGATAAAAAGGTGATGAGTATCGATCTGAACTTCTTGGGTTTTCTCTAGGATCTGCCATAGTTGTAATATTTGGTCAATTGTGGACTTACCGGGCCTAAAACCGTACTGATAGGCTCCAATCAGATCGTTGATAAATGGTTTTAGGCACTCGCATATTACGGCAGACAAGATCTTATATGCGATGTTTAGGAAACTGATACCTGTACAGTTGGCGTAGTTTAGATGGTCTCTTTCCTTGTGAACCGGGCAAACGATGATGGGGTTCCATTCATCGGGCATACATTCATCCAACCAAATCTTGGAAATAACTTGGTGTATGTTCTCTACCAAGTCATCTCCTGCTGCCTTAAATAGCGGGTAGGACGTCCGGCGCGGCAACCTTGTTCGACTTCAGTTTAGATATTGCTATCCTCACTTCATTATGGTCAATTGGTGGGAATACCTGACTCTCATCGTCAATATTAAATGGTTCGCTCCGCCTGACAGCTAAATTTATTCAGCTGTTAAACTCTAAATGCTCCCGTTCGGGTCTTATTACCTTGACACCGTTGGCCCTTATTAATCGCTGATCCGACACCAACTCTTTTCCAACACCCTGACTTAGTGTTGGAGATCCCTATAGTCCTGCTATTCAAATACAGCTCATATAGAGTTAACACTAGTTTGACTTAACTCTCTCGCCAACTGCCACCAACGATATTGTACAATGCTTTTATACATAATACCCTTACTTATCTCCTGTATGTTAGTATAACATAACTCGCGCACAAAAAAAAGACGACCTTTACCACTTTGAGGATCACATGCATAGGCAGTTGGTCAAACGGCGCTTACTAGAGAGAATTATTGGTTGAAGCTCAGATCTACTGCGAACTGCGAACTGATCTTGAAAGCCTTAGAATTGGGAATTGGGAATTGGGAATTTTTTACTTATATTACTAGACAGTATCAGTACAAAAAATTGGAACACAGTAATTTGTTGCTCTGTGGGTTCAATAGAGACTTTATTAGCAAACATTTGGTACAATATATCATGATTTCGATGAAGGCTTACCTTAAATTAAATTAAGTTCTTTGTAAGTGGTTTGAGTTGAACACATCAGCTTTTGCTTTCGCATAGAAATTTTATTGATTCTTAAGTCATTATCTATATCCTAGACTTATTTTTAAGAAATTCAATGCTATGGAATTAATCTTTTTAATGAATGTTACGAGTATTACGTTGCAGTATATTTTTTTAAGTGGTACTATGATATTGTCCAAATGATTCGATTTCCCTTTTCTGACATTTTCTTTACGTGGTATTATTTTATGTCCAAAATAATAAAATTGTCCGAAAATCCTAGCGGCAACCCTGTGTTTTTGTATCATTACCAACTTTTTCGACCACGTTTCAAGTTTCCCAACTGCCAGTGACTATATGACTTTCTATTGCATTCATACCCAACTTGAATCTCGAGCACTTAGCCGCGATACGAATACTTTATGCAAACTTAATTGTAATTTAAATGAAAAGTATTTATTTACGGTAACTCAAAATTAGTCTTATTGTTGTCCTTCAACATTTGCCAGGCTGGTCTCTGGAAAAGTTGCTCCCTAATGAGATGCAGTTAAGTGAAGCGTGCCTTTCCGTTTTCAAGGGGATGGTGATGATAAAACAAAGCCCACATACAATTTAAACTTCACATCGAGCCATAAGAGGAAGATAGTGACAGACAGAAAGAAGATTTAGAACTCGTAGTTTTTTTATTGATTTTCGATCACAAATTTTATTGTAGAAATAATTTTTTATAAAAATTTTTTTAATCCCACCAGAAGAAATTTCACCACAAAGGCTCGTTAGAGAGCTGGCTGAAAATGTCAATAGAGGACATCCTTCCTTCGGTTATAAGTCCACTCGCCCAATCATATTACTGTCAGCTAAACTCTTGTATATACTAGTCGAGGGTGAGTCTATGTTCTTGTTAATAAACCTGGTCTCACTCGAGTGTTGTTTATGTAATGTATGTTTATGTAAAGCTGAAAGAAATTATAAACATTTATGGTATCAATACAGTCAAATTTTACGGACAAAAGTTGATAAAGGAAGGATTTTAGCTATAAGATCTTTCGCTGATTTGGGAGCACTCAAAGACTTTTAATTATTTACGAGTATAAGTAAACAAACAAAAAAAAACTTTTTTTATATTTTTATTGCTACTCGTAATAGCCCTAAGCCATTTTAATGCCGAAATTGGAAAGATGAACATCTTTGGTAGCAAAATCGGAAGACATAGCCTATACGACTGGAAACGGACTTAGGCTATTCGATTTCGATGCAGGACGTTACATTACTATAGCAAGCACACGGTTTCCTCACCTCAATATTCACAAGGGAACATAGCTGACACCAGATCTGGAAGCTGTCAACCAGATTGATCATGTTGCGATCGACGTAAGGCATTCCTCAAGTATTTCAGATGTCCAACCATTTCGAGCGCCAACATAGACTCGGACCACTACCTCGTTGCAGCCAAGGCACATATACGTAAATATATCCCGGACACCGCAACAACGTAAATACTATGAGGAGATTTAACGTTGAGCAGTTGCAATTGCAACAAGCCGCCAAAGCCTTTGCCGATCGCGTATCCCTCAACCTATCGAGAAATCCTTTGCAGCATGTGCTGAAGACCACTGGCTTTGATGTCGAGAAGTCATCAAGAATGCAGTAAGTGACGTGCTGGGTTTCATTCAATATTGACTATGCAAGTCATGAATTGCGTCCACCCGACCAAAATTCAATGAGGATAGCAATATCTAAGCTGAAGTCGAGCAAGGCTGCCAGGCCGGACGGTCTACCCGCCGAACTATTTAAGGAAGCAAGAAATGACTTGGAGAACATACACCAAATTATTTCAAAGATTTGGTTGGATGAATGGAACCTCAGCATCGTTTGGCCGGTTCACAAGAAATTAGACCCTCTAAACCCCGCCAACTATGGAGGTATCAGTCTCCTAAGCATCGGACTATTGTGCAAACGCATGAAGCCATTTGTCAACGATCTGGTTGGACCCCATCAGTGCGGTTTTAGGCCCGGTGAGTCGACAATTGACCGATACACTACGGCAGTTCCTGGATCCAAGAAGTTCAGATCGACACTCACCACCTTTTTATCGATTTTAAAAATTCATATGACAGCATATACAGAGATGAGAGCTATTCAGAGCTATTTTTAATTTAGGCATCCCTGCCAAACTCGTCCGCTTGTGCTGGATGACGATGGAGAAAGCTCGCTGGTGCGTCAAGGTCGGTAACGACTTAACCGAAACCTTTGATTTTAAAAAAGTATTTAGGTAAGGCGACGCACTATCATGTGTCTTCTTAACATCATGCTTGAAAGAATTGTGCAAAACTCACAAGCCGACACACGAGGTACGATTTTTCAAAAGTCTGTTTAATTGCTTGCATATGGCGACGATACTGATATTATTGGTAGAAGCGAGTATAGGAACAAAGCAAAACCTATGCTATGTCACAATCGACAGCTATAACTTTGAGGTTGTAAGGGACTTTGTCTACCTCCGCTCTGCTATCACATCTGAAAACGACATCTCTTCCGAAATCAATCGAAGAATAACGCTCACCAATCGCTGTTTCTTTGGGCTGCGAATGCAACTTTGCCGTAAAGTCTTCTCCCGAACAACCAAGGAAACTCTATATAAAACCCTTTTAATCCCAGTCTTGCTCTATGGATGAAGATATCCTTTGCCGTTTTGAGAGAAAAATCTTTCGTAAGATTGGTCCCGTATGCGTTGACGGGTTCTGGAGGAGACGGTTCAATGATGAACTCTACGAGCTGTACAGCAACACCGACCTGCTCAAAAATTGCGCATTGGCCATTTCAGATGGCTGGGATATGTAGAGCGAATGAACGACAACGCTCGCAAAATTTTCGACTCTAATCCAGAGGGACAACGCAGTAGAGGAAGGTTTCGCCTTTGGTGGCGTGCGCAAGTGGAAGGAGACTTCAACCAACTTGGGGGCAGTTAGCAAAAGACCGCGCTAATTGGAGAGGCTTATTGTTTGAAGCCCAGATCCACTACGGATATAGTAATTAGGCTAACAAATACTTCGATCTTTTATGCAGCAATCCTTCCTTATCAACTATAAACAACAAAAATGATAATCTTACAATAATGAGAAGGGATCTGTTAAGTTATGATTAAAACCTAAAATACTTTTGATGTGTAATCCTTTATTTGTGATAACGAACTCAACTGTGTTGATTTGATCAATTGCTTTTATAGTGACAAATCTTATGTAATGAAATATATATGTGTTTGTGAGAATAAGTTATATGTTACAATTAAGTGTGTATACTATCGGAATATATAGCACGTCGATAGATACTTGTACATGTTATTACTAAAACATTTTAACAATCCCCCTATCGACGTGATGTAATTATAAGAAATCTTAATAAATTATTCAAAAAAAGAAATTTCAAACTATGTATAAGCACTTGATGTGATAAATATTTCAAGTTCTTGCAACATATGCTATACAAATTTAAAAATCATGATAATATTAGCAAACTAAATTAAATCGACTTCAACAACAAAACCAAAATAAGATTAATAGATTTCAAAATAATTCTAGAATGCAATAAAATGAACAGTTTTTAAGCTTCAACATTTTGATACCGTATTCATGTTTAATTTTCGGAAAACTTTTTGTTAGGATGCCCTTTCATGTGTGGATACATACCGAATTTAAATCATCCCTTCATTTTGCATGTTTCGGGAGAAGTGATACCTAATATCCACATGTTTTGATTGCTCGTGCACCTTGGTTGTCGCAATTTATAATTGTAGCACCGTTTTAAAGATGTTCAACTTGCAACTCCTTTAGCATCGAATGTCGGTGAATTATTAAATTACCCATTTCCGAAAGCGCCATATATTCCGCTTCCATTGTAGAAAGTGCCACCGATTTTTGCTTTCTGGATTTCCACCCAATGGGTCCCCCTACCCAAATAGTCACATATCGCGAGCAAGATTTTCGGTCATCTCGATCACTTCCCCAGTCAATCAGAGTCGACGTATCCATAAAGCGGTAGTCCGTACTTTTCATAAACTATGTTGAAATTAGAAGTTTTCTTCAGATATCGCACAATTCGCTTGGGTTATGATACTGCCAACTAATTCCCTATACGGGATTTGTCTCATTTATTCTTCTTCTTTCCTTGATTTTGGACACGATTCTTTCTATAGAAAACCGCTTAACTCGATTGGCGTAAATGATTGTTTGGCCTCTTCCATACCGAACTTTTGTATAAGCTTCTGAATGTGATTTTCCTGATGAATTCTTATGTTTCCTGTTGGTTCATTTCTCACTATTTCTATACCCAATATATTGTTGATTGCCCCTAGGTCCTTCATTTCAAATTTTTTCTTAAGCATGTCTTTAGTTGGCCGTAGTGAAATTAAGTTGTCTGAAGCGACCGGAATGTCAACAACATATACTAAAATTATAATTATTTCATTTTGATTGATATTTATATAAAGGCAAGGATCCGTAGTGGATTGCTTCATACCAATTTCATTCAAATAAGAATCCAACTTAAGATGCCACTGGAGGTCTGATTGCTTTAATCCATATAGTGGTTTATTTAGTTTACACACCATGTTATTTTCTTGTTTTAATCCGGTATATCTTGGCTGTTCCATGTATACTTCATCATCTAGTTCGCTCAGCACATAGGCAGTTGCAATGACCATTTGGTGTAAGTACAAGCTCTCTTCAACGCAAATAGCTAGCAGAGTTCTGATGGTTTCGTACCGAGCGACGGGCGCAAATATTTCCCCGTAATCGACCCCTGCAATCTGTTCGCAGCCCCTTGCCTTAAAGTTGTTTGATGTTTTTTTTTTGATATGGAAGACCCATTTATTTGTTAGGACCTTTTTACCAGTCGGTCGCTCTACAATATCCCATGTCTTGTTCGTTTTTAGTTCTGCAAGTTCGATGTCCATGGCTTCAATCCATTTGTTTTTGTCTGAGTTTGTGACTTCTTCTTCGAAGGAGGTGGGTTCGTTAGATGTATCATTAATTGACAAATTTACCTCTTTATAAAATTGTGTCTTTTCGCAAATTCTTGGTAGTTTTGGTCGAATAAGTTTTGGACTCGTCTTTTCACCGTCGTTGTCAGGATCAATTTGTTCATATACTTCATCTTTGTCCTTTGGTTGTGCATCGTCTTCTTCAGTTTTTGCTTTGCTAAAGTTAGTCTGGTACTCGTTCTGTTTTTGTTCGTTTTTAATGAGATCATGTGTATCGAATTTTTCCTTTGTTTTTTCGACGTTATACAGCATGTTTTTATTAATATAGTTTTCTCTGTCTGCTTTCTTAAAGAACGTTACATCTCGCCGTTTCACTATTTCCCTTTTGTCAGCGTCCCAAAGTCGATATGCTTTCGATTCTTGGGAATATCCAACAAGAATATATTCTTTACCTTCCGGGTCCAATTTTTTATTCCTGGGTCCCTTCTCCAATGCAATAGCTCTGCTTCCGAATGCTCTCATGAAATTGACACTAGGTTTCCTCCCATTCCAAACTTCGAAAGGTGTTTGATTCTTTAACGTGCTGATGGCACAACGGCTGTGTTTGATGCTTCTGCCCACAAGTTTTTCGGCAAACTGGACTCCACCAACATGCATCGCACTATTTCGAGTATCATTCGATTTGCCCTTTCGGTAACACCGTTTTGTTGCAGTGTGTACGCTACAGTTAGTATCCTTTTGATACCATTTAGCTCCAGAAAATCAGACAATTCTTTGGATAAATACTCCGTTCCGTTGTCCGTTGTAATCATTTTATTCTTTTTCCAGTTTCATTTTCTACGCGTGCTTTAAACTTCTTAAATTTTTCAAAAGCTTCACTTTTTGATTTCATAAAGTCAATTTCTATAAATCTTGATTTGTCATCGATAAAACTAAGTATTTATATCCACTGCACGATTGTATACTAAATGGCCCACAAATGTCAGAGTGTACTGTTCCTAATATTTCACTTTTTGAAATGAAGATTGTACAATTTTGCCTTTACTACATACCACACATTGAATTTCAGTTTGACTTAGATTATCGTTTAGACCTATAACTAGATTGTCACTTTTTAGCGTATGCAAAAGATAAATGGCCAAACCGTTGATGCCATTTAACAAGAGCAATTTCTTTGTTAAATTTATTTTCACAATTATTTGTTTCTCCCTGTGTAGTCTCAACAACGTATAACTTATTTTCTTTCGTTGCTTTGTTTTAGAAATAAATATTTGCTTGCTATTCCTCACTACTGCTGCGTTCTTCACAAATGAATATCACTGAATATCCATTATCTGTAACTTCTGCCACTGATAGTAGTTTATGACGAGGCTCAGCCACATAAAGTACTTCCATTAGTTAGTCTTTGGAAAATTTGTTGATGTTTAGAATAACACGGATCCATGAGCTGTGATTTGGTCGTTGCCTACCGTTTTAATTGCCTGGCTTTCCTTGTTTGACCAATATACAAATTGATTTGGATTATTACACATATATGCACTTGCGCCACTGTCTAAGCACCACTCATTGTTATGCAGATTGGGTGTCTTTCTCTTTTCACAGGTGGACATAGCGGGTTCACTCTTTTAGCATTTGCTTCGGCACTCATTTGCTTTGCATTTTCCTCATTTGTAGCAGTTTCCCTGAAATTTGTGTGCTTGTTTTGGCCGGCTTTTATAATATTTGTTGTTGATCCGTTATTTGGCTTTGTCTTTTTTTTTGTTCTTTCATCTATGTAAAGTGCACTCTCTGTAGAATTTTCTGCTATTTCGTTTTGAGGAGTCTTCAAGTAATTTGCATTTTAGCATATTTATCTCGGGGATTTCATCTCTAGTCTCGATTGCTATGCAAAAGTTATCAAAGCTTTCAGGTAAAGAATTTAATAACATAGTCAGATAAATTCCACTTTAAAGTCATTTTAGTACGTAAAAAAGTCAATGCTCGTGCTTTGATAATTAAAATATATTCGAGATAAAACCCACTTTATCGTTATAACCTCGCGCTAAATTTAATAGCACATAAAGTCCATTTTATCTTTTAGTATGGACTTTGAAATGTCATTTCAGTGAAATGTTACAAGAAAATTTGTTAGCAGATTTTGATATTTTCGAAGATTTTGAGCTTTTTAGAAAGCCTAAAATATATACAAACCGGTCAAATCCTTTCGATGAGCTAGATGATGTCGAGTTTCTTTCTCGGCATAGATTCGACAAGCTAATTGTCAAGTTTTAAGTCGAAAATCTGAATATTCAAGAGCCGGTAACAAATCGTGGTCTTCTTATTCTTGCATCCTTACAAGTGCTTGTAACGTTTCATTTTTTGGCAGAAATATCCATCAAAATGATATTGGTAAGCAAAAGGCAATTAAATTTGAAAGAGCATTATTAATTATGTACAACTTTAGGAGCCTTGCATGGAATGTCACAGGCAACAATAGGACAAATAATTAAGAGAATTTAAAAAAAAATCTCTTCTCTACTTCCCCATTTCATTAAGTTTCCTTTGGCAGTGGCAGAATATAATGAGGCAAAGCAACAATTTTTCAGGAGTCATAGATTGCACTCATTGTAGAATCAAGTGACCAGCCAAAAGAGTAGGGCGGATAATGGCCGGACACTATATCAATAGAAAAGGTAACTGAGTAACTAGCTTTCAAAGACGAATATAACACAAACTAATTTGATATTTATAGGTTATTATTCGCTTAATGTGCAAATTGTGTCCGATGCTAATTACAAAATAATGGGCATATTTGTAAGGTCTCGAGGCTCGCTTCTTGACTCCAATATTTGGAACAACTGTCTCCTAAAACGTATGTTAGAAGCGACTGTAAATGTTCAACAGGGTTTCTTGCTTACATATGTGGTATCTTCAAGCAACAGGTCAGATATCATACCCTGCACTACTATAAAATATGAGAGAAATCTGTTTCTGGAACATTGATATTGTTCCCCGTTGCTCTAATTGCATTTTTAGCAACAGTATTGGCTTTTCTTGCCGAAGTCTTCATCCTTGTCCACTGTTGCCTTATTTTGTCGATGTTCCTGTGATACCCAACTGAAGTCATCCCTGCTGCGATTTATCCCCAAGCCGCCTTCTTCCGCGAAATCATTTTCACGTCATTTCCCTTGTCTTCCACTACTACGATATGCTGCTCCACCAACTGCCGCAGCATTTATTTTTCATTCCGATCCCAATTCTGTACACGATCTCGTATTGTCTAAAGAAAAAATAAATATTGTCACAAAAGAAAATTCACTTTTTGTTAATTAAACACCTTTTCTGCTTCCATTATTGAGAAACTGCTATCCAAATTCAAAATTTAAAATTCAAAATTCGGAAAACTTGATATTTCTGTCAAATTCATTTCAATTTTGTAAAAGTGTACCTATCCCAAAACCTAATTTGTTTGACTAAAACTCATCGCGGGTACGTTCTAACGTTAATACTAGTTGTACGTAGGTTAAAAAGTTACGAGCTGGTTTTAAAGTTAACGTGATGTTAGTTAGTGCGTACTAAACGTACCTAATACACGGTGTCCATAATTTTGCCCCATAATGCTTAGCAATTCTTTTCGAAGTGAAATACCAACCTCTTCCAGAGCATCACTGCAGATTTGAAAATTTCGTATATGTGATGTCATAGTTTGTTCCTCTTTATTTTTGATTTCAAAAATACTACTTTAGAGGATTACTTTTCTGGCAGGACCTTTTGATATGTATATATCTTCAAGATTTTCCATTCTTGTTGTGCTAATGTGCATTTCTTTATGTATCCCAGTTGACTTTCTTTTACGCCCAAAAAGATCATCGCCAATGACTTTGAATTTTTCAGTCCCCATAATGTGAGTTTATCAGCCTCAGTTGCTGAAATAACCTGTTAAGTTATGGTTAAAACCACAAATACTTTTGATGTGCAATCCTTTATTATGATATTTGATATTTATTTGATCGGTTGCTATAGTGAAAAATCTTTATGTAAAGAAATACATATGTGTTTGCGAGAGTAAGTTATATATTGCAATTATGTATGGATACTATGTTATTACTAAAACATTTTAATATTAGGTGATATAAACATATATATCTTAAGGTCGTCATCAACGTCTGTCTCTTATTTAGCAATTACAGCGTAGGTCTATTCAATTACATGCCTTGATCATGTCTTTGGAAGGTTTCCAAAGGCCTTTTTTCTTAAATGTGAGGTTATAAATTTTAATTTAAACATCACTGATCACTGCAATTCGTTCTGAAGATTAGACCGATGTTCTCTCAGAGGAAAATGTTAATATATGTAGCTTTTGAAATGTTTCTAGAAATTTTAAAAGACTATATAGACCATTCCTCCTACACAATCCAGCAATATAAATCAGAATTACGGTTACAACCTTGGATAACTAGATCCTTACTTAATAAAATCCAATTGAAAAATAAACTAGTGAGAAAATGTTGTACACATTCGCTCATTTGAAGAATCGCTTTTAAAAAATGTGTAAGCAGTCGAATAAAGAAACAAAGCTGATCCGAGACAATTACTAACACTAAAAAGGAGTAGAGAGTCATAAACAACATCATCAATAGAAATATCTCCAACATACCAACTTCTATTTAGCTTAGTAACAAATGTAATGGTATTGATGACCCAATTTCAGTCGCAAACGTATTCAACGATTTTTTTACCTCTGTTGGTCAATTGTCATCCTCTAGCGTTTGTGATAAATTTTGAATTGACTGTCAAATGTCTGCCCTTGTGGAGTGTTTCCCTTTCAGAAACAGTTTCTTTTTTGAAGATATTCATGTGGAAATGATGGTATGTCGAACATTACCCTCAAAAAGATTGCTTTTAATATTACTGATATTTTAGCTTATCTATTCAACCTTAGCATTAAAACTGGGACATTCATATTCACGCTCAAATATGAAATTGTGTTGGCGCTTTTTAAAAAGGGAAAACGAAATGATAACAACAATTACAGGCCACTTTTCCTGTTGTATTCCTTTTCAAAAGGAAACAGAATGCTGAAATACCGTAATAAAATTAAATTTTTTAGTCCGCTGTAATTCGGTTTCAAGAAGGGGCTATCTACTAAAGATGTCCTTTTAATATTTTCTCCTTATATTAACAAAGGTGATAGATAATGTTGTGCTAGTCTTTTCGCTGATATTACTAAATGGTAGATCCAGTCATTCTTTTAAATAAATTGTACTGTACAGGCTTTCGTGGTTTTATGTTTATCATTTATTAATTTATCAACGATAGGACGCAAACAGTTGAACAATTGAACAATGCCATAGTTACAAAAAAATCATAAACTTAGGAATACCCCAAGGATTAGTACTTGGTCCCATACTATTTCTTATATACATTAACTCTATATTTTTCCAATCTCTTAGAGGTAAAATCATAGCTTTTGCGGATGATTTAGGCATTGCATATACCTGTTCTAATCTCCTATACCTAGTTGCTAATATCAGCATACGATATCACCATAAATTATTTGATAATAGCAAAGCTAAATTAATGTTTTATAATTTAAGCATGTTGGAGCATCGAAATGTGAGCATCGACTTTCATTCATCTGGTACTGCCTCAGTTTGTGTAATTGCAGGGAAAACGATTCGCAGGTTACTTTCAACGATAAAATTTAAAATGCAGTACACTTTGTTTCAGAATTGAAATAGTAAATCAATTCAATTATCTAGGTGTTATTATTGATCCAAATATGAGCCGACTGCAACATGGACGATATATAATGAAAAACTTAGATCCTATATTCGACGTTTTTATCATTTGAGAAAAAACTTTCTATAGCTTAAAAACTTTCTATTTCGCCTTTTTTCGCTCAAGATTAGAGCCCACCTGTCGAAAAACCGCATAGCTCAATCTACGTCTTTATTTAAAAAGATTGGGGATTCTTCCAGTGAGACATCTATACTATTTTAAAGTATCAAAAGTTTTCTTTATAAGAAGTAATTATTTGCAGAGCGTAATATCTGATACGTGGCAATAACCGGATATTGATTAGAATTCCTCCCTTCCGCAACAAATCATTACATAAAATTTTACTCCATTGTTTCCTGCAAACTCTTTAACAGCTTTCTTGAAAATATTCGGCATTTAAGAATTACGAGGGGCATTCAATATATTCTCGGTATCGATATGAAGGAAAATGCGAATTCAATTTAAATTGTTTTTACTTTTCAATATAATCTCCCCTAACATCAATGCATTTGTTACATCTTGAGATAAGCTTTTTTAAACCCTCAAAAAAATAAATTTCCTCTTTCTCTGCAAAATACCCATTTATTGCCGACTTGAGTTCTTCATCATCCGAAAATCTTTTTCCACCAAAGACATTTTTTCAAATCCGGAAACAGGAAATAATCACTAGGGGCAAGGTCTGGACTATAGGGTGGGTGTTGGATTTCTTCGAAACCACAATCTCGCGCAGCAGCCTTGGAAACTCGCGCAGTGTGAACAGGAGCGTTGTCATGAAGAAGCAACACACCCGCTGCGAGTTTACCCCGTATTTTCTTTTTAATTTCCTCCCGCAAATTATGCAACGTGGAAGCGTAGGATGTGGCGTTGATGGTTTCACCTTTTTTTTGTACTCAATGAGCAAGATTCCCTTTGAGTCCCAAAAAACTGTGGCCATGAGCTCCCCGGCAGACGGAGTGACTTTGAACTTCTTCGGGGGGTCTGTTCCTTTTCTATGCCACTGCATGGACTCTTGTTTGCTTTCAGGGTCATAGCGGTGGACCCATGTTTCGTCCCAAGTAACAATTCGATCCATAACATCGTCCGCGTTCTCACTACACATCTCCAAAAGCTCTCTACAGCTTGCGATTCTCACTTTTTTTCTGAGGCGCTGTGAGCATTCGTGGCACCCACCTTGCACTGACCTTTGAAAGGTTAAAATGGTCATGAAGAATGGTGTGAATGGTACCAATTGAAAGCTTGGTGATCTCTGCCATCATTTTCACCTTTATTCGGGCATCCTTAAGAACAAGTTTTTCGACTTCTTTGATGCTTTCTCCCGTACAAGCAGTAGCCGGGGCGCCGGAGCGGGGGTCGTCTTCAATGCTCTCTCTGCCTCTCTTGAACTCACTTGACCACTTTTGCATAGTTGATAATGAAGGTGCGGAACCCTGGTAAACAGCCACCATCTCTTCATGAATAGTTTTTTGACTTTTTCCTTGCTTAGTGAGAAATTTAATTACAGCGCGATGCTCAATTTTCACCATCATCGTCTCAGTTGCCATTATGATTCTGTTTAACTAGAGATAAAACGCGAATTAATAATCACATTTATATGAAATTTTACATGAATGCACCAAAATAATAGTATTACTTGATAAATAAGTCAATTTATATATACAACCACAGCTTCACCCCGATACCGAGAATATGTTAAACGCCCCTCGTATGTCTGTATTTTAAAAAAAAGTAAAAGCCTGGCTTTTTGATCACGATCACAAACAAGTTGAAGTTTTATTATCTTACATTGCATAGTTCCACTTTAATATTTGTGTTAATGATTTTATTTCTAATTATTAAATGCGTTTTTGATATTAACCATAGTTCACCCCTTCTAATAATGTAAATAACAATTTTTGAAGTGACATTAACACTATTTGAATTTAAATACCAATGTCACTATTCTTAGGTTAACACTTTTTTAGATATAGTTTTAGTAATTCATGTTATTAAACTAAGAATACTGTAATAAATAAAATAAAATAAACCTATTTTCTCTCCTAATCAGCACGGCTTACTTATAGGCAGATCAACAGCAACCAACTTCATGAAATGTTAGAGAAATCAATAGTAATACAAATTTCTGGAAAGCCTTCGATAAAATTTCACACTAAATCATTCTTCTAAAAATTGAAGCCTTCGACTTGCAATGTGAGTTTATACCGTGGATGAAATCTTCACCAATACGCCAATATAAGGTCAATGATCTTCCACTTTAAATACCATTACAGCAAGATTCGGAGTACATCAAGGAAGCCACTTCGGTCCCCTTTTCTTCATCTGAATAATAAATGACCTAGATTTTATTATAAAGAAATCTCTGAATTTTGCAGATAATATAAAAATCTATAAGAACATCTCAACGCTTTCTGACCCTCATGAATAACAAAAAGACTTGAATATCTTCTCCATTTGGTGCCAACAGAATTTTGCTGCAAATGAATGTTCATAAATGACACTCACATTTTTTTTAAATACCCTTAAAATGTTTGCACATAGCGTGGGCGAAAACATTTTCTACCACCCCATGGACCTATTCTACTGATAATGAACTGTTACCCTCTGCCTCCTCAACATGAAATTGGGGTTATTTGTGACAGTGAACTTAATTTTTACGCCCACGTTGATTATCATAAACAGAACTAACTCCACATTAAACGATGGTCCAAAAAATTCCTAAAACTTTCATTATAAAACCCATTTACCTCACATTCGATAGACCCATTCAGAATTACGCAAGCTAGACTTGGACTTATTCATTAAATGCATAATTTTTCTAATAGAGATTCTCTAAACGCACGTACAACATCTTTTGACAGATCCCATTTTTGTATCTTATAGTACGTTTACACCGACCCGAAATTCAACATTTCGAAATGAAATTTCGGAATTTCATTTCACCGTTTACATTGCACGCAAAACATTTATATGACAGCTACTGTCAGCTACAACCTCGAGTTTTCTTTCGTTTGAAATTAGAAGTGTGATTACATCAAATAACATATTCAGTGCTTTATAAATATGAATTTGAGTAATAATTCACAAGTTTTTGATATATTGTTGAGTCAATATAGTGGTCTTAATGTTGCGATGAATACAATATTCTCAAAACCAACCGGCTACGTAGACAACGTCGACTAAAATTAATAAATATACTACGACTTATGAAAAGAAGACTAGCAATTGCAAGAGCAATTGTAATGTATAAACGGCCAAGGAAAGTCTGGACTCTCGTAAGTACTTAACTGCGATGTGATGAAGATTTACACCTTTTCTAAGAAAAAAATTATTCGCAGAAACGTACTAGTACTTTCTGGGAACAAGAAGTGCCCGTAAAAGACGACGAATTTTTTAAGGAAAATTTTCGTATATCCGCGAAAATTTTTACATACTGTGCAACAAACTGCAAGGTTTGGTGCAACAGAATACAAACTTTAGACTGTGTATTCCATTGCAAAAAAGAATTGCTATTGCATTGTATACACTAGGATCTTCAGCAGAGTACCGAAGTATTTCCAATCGTTTCGGCGTTGGCAAGGCTACAGTTTGCCAAATATTGAAAATGTTTTGCAAAGAAGTTTGGAAAGAGCTACAGCCTAAATACTTGAATACTTATCCACTTAATCAGCAATGTATAGAAGAAAATGTAGCGGGTTTCGAACGGCTAGGATTTCCACAGTGTTTTGGTGCTATAGGTAAGAACAAAATATAAAATACCTACCCAGATCCGAAAGCATTGAAATATTATTTTTAGATGGTTGTCACATTGAAGTAAGACCTGGTACTGAAGATGCCGTTGACTACTACAACTACAAGGATTGGTATTCTACCATCTTGTTGGCTGTTGTTGATTATCGGTAAATTTACTAATTACCTATATATTTTAAAAACATAGTACGAAAAACCCTGTACTATATCTAAATGCTTCTGTATATACAGCGACTTTCTTAAATAAAATATCAAATAATTCAGTTATAGATATACTTACATAAATGTCGGAAGCCCAGGCCGTTGCAATGATTCGCAAATATTTGAAAACTCCAATTTAAAATTGGAGCACCAAAAACCAATTTTAAAGGAGCTGTCGAAAAATATATGCGGTGTTGACGTTCCAGTTCTTCTTATTGGAGACTCTGCTTTTCGCTTTTCCGATGATAATGATAATGAAACCCTATAGTGCACCTCAAGAAGAAAAAAACTTCAACTACGCTTTATCAAAATGCCGAAGAGTGGTTGAAAATGCCTTTGGACATTTGAAGGGCAGATTTAGACGAATTGGAAAAGGATTGGATAACCACATAGACAACACAAACCTTATAATTGAATCTTGCTGTGTCTTACATAATTTTTTAAATAAGCACAACGATACACTTAACTCACATTGGATGCAACATCAGCACGAACCCAGAAGAAGAGATCAACCAGAGCACACATCCCACATCGTTGATTTGACGACATCCGCTCAAAGTATTAGAAGTGCCATCAGCAGATATATAAGTAAGAACAACTATGGTTTCTTTTTCATTTTTTTATTACTTTTAAAATTTCCATGGAACATGAGACATATTTCTCGAGAAGTTTGTTTCTTTCCCTTTCAATTTCCATCATTTCCATATAATTTTTTTTAATATCGTTCAATTCCCTACAAATAAGATGTCGTTTTGAGCTGATATACTAATCTGTCCATATCTGTCCTTTGTTTCTTTGCAGCTCTTGGTCTGGGTGTTGATGAACCTGCTGACGCTGGCGCTGTTGTTATACCTGATGTTGATGGTAACGATTCTCCACTAATTGGAGTCAGTGGAGTGGGTGTACAGCGGATGGAACAGCTTGGAAATTCTTCAACTTGAAATGTACAGATATGTTAAACAAAATAAATATATATAAAACTAAACTAACCTTCCAAAATGCTGTCTTCTATGATGGAGTTGAGATTTTTTATTTTGCGTTGCCCCGGTATAGCATTAATTTTGGGATAAAGAGGCCATTCTGACGGAGATCCTCCTGAAACTCCAATTGACTGTTTTTCTTTTCTGGCGGTTTTCAAAATAAATAGAACGTTTATAAATGCATTTGAATAAAAGAATATATAAAACTTTAGGTACCTGTATTTACCGGTCAGATTTGTAATTTTTGTTTTGATTTCCTCCGGTGAAAACTGCACCCCTCTATTTTTGAACAAGAGGGACATCTCTTTATGTATATGTCCGTTCTTTTTGTTCCCCTGGAGCCCAACAATGTTCTCTTCCCACATTTCAACAATAAACTCCTCGTCAGCGTCTTCCCACTTCCTCCTTTTTTTATATTTTTTTTTTTTGTCCTTTTGGTTAACGATTGTAAATAAATTCCTCAACATTAATGATTGTAAATATTGGAACAGCTGACTTCTTTCAAAGTTGTTTTTGTAAGCGCTGCATGACGTGCGGAATAATTAAAAAGGTTTGTTCGATTTGACAATCTTCTAAATGCAGAGACGAAATGCAGCATTTCACTGAAATTCAACATTTCGAATTGCTGGAAATTGTATGGAACATTTCGTCAGAAATGTTGAATTTGTCCGAAATGCTGAATTTCGGGTCGGTGTAAACGTACTATAACGGCAGTCACGGAGCCAAGACTACAATCAATCGATTGCGTACCGTTCTCAAGAGCTGGACATCTCTCAATCGTCTCTATGGCATACATACGTCCGTATAAGATGGTATAGACCCACGAGGAACTGTCCCAAAGAAATTGGCTACATTCCACGTAGAAAAATGTAACCGTTAAGCGATCGTTGAGTTCCCACATCGTCAGAGTCACTGTAAAACAAAATATTAAAGTTGCATTGTTTTTTGAAAACCTATTTAAACCTATATTTTGGGTCGCCTTTGTATAACGAAAGACTCGTTTCACTGTTTTGATATGCTGTGGAGCCGGGCTGTCCAATATCGATAAGTGCTATTGGACTCTATTTTCACGCTGAAATTTGGTCAATCTTCACCTGTCAGATTCGCCATGTCTTTTCTGTATTGGTTTTGTGGCGTTTTTCGGCTAGTGTTTAATCTTGGAGACATATTTTTATTATTTGGTGGCTAGTGTGCAAAGTGCGAGGGATTAAGTTGGGTATTGTACCGGAATTTAGAAGACATTGGATCTATATCCATTGCATTATCTTTTTCTCTAATAACGGTCTCATTTGTCGGTTCTGTTAGTCTTCTATAATGTGGGTTGTTTGGATAAATAACGTTATTTTACCGGGAGTCAAACGCTCTTGCAAACACATATCCATATTGATTTACTTCCAATTCTTGCGCTTTGGCGAGGGCTGATAACAAATACAAGTAAACAACAGAGAAAAGGATATTACAATAAAGCCAATTAAGTCCGGAAATGAATACTTGTAAAGCGTCACAGCTATATTTACATGACAATAACCTTATGATTTCGTTGTTACCGGAATAATCGATGGTTATTTTGTTCATTAGGAACGTGAGATTCTTTACAATTTCATCTTAAAAAAAAAAAACTGTCATCGCACCTTGGACTAAGATGCTCATTTGGTTTTCTAGGATATGTAATGGCCGTCTGTCTGCATACGTTTGGTCAAGTCTAGCTATTCTGGCATCGAAATTCAATATTGTATTATCACTGTTTTTTTTATGAAAATGCAACTTTATTGTGAAAAAAAGTGTAACCCTTTCATTCAAAGAATTGCCCATCACTAGCTACAACTTGTTTCCATCTTTCTGGCAGAGCTCTAATACCGTTACGGTAAAAGTGTTCATCTTTTGAGGCTATCCACGAATCACAACATTTTTTGATGTCTTCATATGAGCGGAACTGCGGATCAGCCAGACCATGCGCAATCGAACGGAAGAAGTAATAATCGGACAGCGCAATATTTGGGGAATACGGCGGATGGGGTAGGACTTCCCATTTGAGCGTTTCCCGGTAAGTTTTAACAGGTTTGGCGACGTGAGCCCGAGCGTTGTCATGCTGTAGAATCGCTTGTTCGTGCCTCTGCTCATATTGTGGCTGTTTTTCGCGCAGTGCTCGCCTCAATCGCATCAGTTGAAGTCGATACCGTTCTCCAGTGATGATTTCATTGGGTTTCAACAGTTCATAATAAATAACACCGACCTGGTCCCACCAAATACACAGCATAACCTTCGCAGTGTGAATATTCGGCCGAGACGACGATGTAGAAGCATGACCGGGCAGTCCAAATGATTTTCTTCTCTTCGAGTTGCTGTAATGAACCCATTTTTCATCACCTGAAATCACAATTTTTGAAGCTACGGAATCACGGCAAGTGATAGAGCAGTATCTCCGTAAACTTTTAAGAGCTCGCGATTCGCTTCAGCCGCCTTTTTTCTTCGAATGAAAGAAGAAAATCAACACTTCCCACAAATGAAGATTATTTGACACAAAATCAGACATTTTCACACATCCAAAAGTATATGACGCCAAAACAAAATCACTAATGTGTCAAAACGGTTTGTTTATCATATATCTAAGCTTGGTTCATGATATTTTGGATATGTCAAAATCGAGCAGTACTGTCCGGACAGCTTTTGTAAAATCAGCGATATTGTTTCAGCAAGTTCGCAGGCATGTATTCATTACGTTGTGCGGACGTAATGGAGGAATATTTACTTCCCACAGTGTTGCATTTATTAATACATTAAGGTAAGCACAAATAAGACTTAGTCTTTTAGAGCACATTTCCGAAAAGAATAAATTAACCCTAATATCCGGAATAAAAAACACCTTTGTAAGCCGTTTTTTTAACCCACTTTTGGTAATTAAATGCTGAGATATTAATTTCACCTCTGACATGCCCCTTATTTGCGTTCCATTTCCCAAAGTTATCATCACTAGTGTGTCCAATTCCTCATAAGAACTGAACAATCTGTGAAAACACATGTGTTCACTCGATGCCAAATCTAAGACCCAATCTCCTACTGTCAGAGCATCTCCGATGTTAATTGTCTCACAAACGAGTGCGTCACAATTCCGTGCAGCGATGTTGGTACTCTCGCCATGGGAAAAATTAAGCTGCTTCGTATTGCTTCTCTTTTGGCAATTATTCTTCCATAAAAAACATATACTTCTGTGTCACTGAGGTTCTGATTCTGATTCTTGTATCGGAACTTGTACCTTGGACATAACATATCCCCGTATGAGCTTTATCCATTATAAGTCTGAGATTACCTATTGTCCGCTATTTTATGTTAGTCGATCCCCATTCACTAAAAAAATTAGCAAATTTTTTGGGTAAGGTCATCGAAACTTTGGTAACTAACAATGAATCAAAAACCAATTCACCGACTTGCCCCAGCTGTCGATTTCAGCTCTTCAGCTTGGTTATATGAGTTGCTATGTCAACGACTTTGTATTAATGAAAGTCATGGAGTCGCTTCTGTAGCATGCTTATACCTTAGACCACATTTAATTTGAAGATGAGCAATGCGTTATATGAACTAAACCACATTGTCCTTTTGAAGTCGCTTTTATTTTCTGAAGGTTTTTTATCTTTTTGCTGCCAAGCCTTTAACACTACTTTGGTATTTAGTTTTGTTTCATCAAAAACTCTCTCTCCAGTCGCAACTTCAAGCAGATCATTTGCATTTAGATGAATACGTAGTTGAAATGTCCATGTACACCACTGCTCCATACACTGCAATTTCGCAATTTCTTTTGTTTCGCTGTCCATATTAGACAAAAAAAAAATAAAGATGCAAACTCGTTCAAACTTATCTCGTTTAAGCTTTGCAGTCCGGCTAACTTTTACGAATCCAAAATACTAAAGGGTCAGCCATCTAACGTTTTTTTTTTCAACTAGTGCTTATTTCGTGAATGGTAACACTTTGCTCATGTCTGATTTGACAGATAATTAGTTTTATCCTTCCGCTAAACGAATATGGTTGTATATATGCTTGAACAACGCTGGGAAATATTGCGACATCACTTTCAAAATCATGGTAATGTTGCAGAATGTGTGCGAAAATTGCGTACGGATTTTGGAAGAAGAGAAGCACCGTCAGCTCCGTATGTCCGTTATCTTGCGAAAAAAGTGAAAGAAACTGGCATCCTCATCGATAAAACAAAGCGTGAAAAGCCAAAAACAGTGCGTACACCCGAGAATATTGCTGCTGTGGCAGAAAGTGTGCGTGAAGCGCCATCAACATCAATTCACCGTCCTTCTCAACAATTGAACATTTCGGAGACATCATTGAGACGAATTTTGCATAAAGACCTTGGTATGACGCCATACAAAGTCCAATTGGTTCAGAAGTTGAAGCCAACTGACCATCCAATGCGTCTTCGCTTCGCTAAGTGGGCCTGCGATCGACTTAGAGAATATGCCGATTTTGCCAAAAAAATCATCTTTTCAGATGAAGCTCATTTTGATCTTGGCGGGTATGTAAACAAGCAAAATTGTCGCATTTGGGGCACAGAAAACCCGCACGCATACATTGAAAAGCCGATACACCCAAAACGAGTCACTGTTTGGTGCGGATTTAGGTCCAGAGGCATAATTGGGCCATTTTTCTTCGAAAATGAGCAAGGAGTGGCCGTTAGAGTCAATGGCGATCGTTATCGGGCCATGTTGAACGAATTTTTGTTCACAAAAATTGAAGAGGAGGATATTGGCAACATTTGGTTTCAACAGGACGGCGCTACTTGCCTACACTCGATGTTTTGCGCCCTGTTTTTGAAGATCGCATTATCAGCCGCAGAGCTGATGTCGTTTGGCCACCTCGGAGCTGCGATTTGACACCGTTTGACTATTATTTGTGGAGTGCCGTAAAAGATAAGTGTTACGCTGACAAGCCAGAGACAATTGACGCTTTAAAGGACAATATTCGTGAAGCCATTAGTGAAATACAGCTGCACACAATCGATAATGTGCTTAAAAATTGGACCGATCGTGTAGGCTACTGCATGGCCAGCCGAGGCAGCCATTTGAATGAAATTATTTTCCATTATTAACCGGAAGGATAAAACTAATTATCTTTTTTTTTTTTTTTTTTTTTTTTTATAATGAGCGCGCGCTCAAGGGGTTTGAGTACGCTTAAGGTGATTGTACACAGCGCGGGCAAAGGCAATTTAGGGAGGAAGAAAAGAGAGGTACCGATGTACATTGTTTTTAAATGTTTGCAAGTTATAACAACCAGGAAATACAGAGATCGGCAGGGCATTCCATAAGCGAGTTGTACGGCTTAGGAACGAATCACGATATTTTAGAGTACGTCCGAAAATGGGCTTGAGGGTATACTGATGAGCATTCATAGCGAGACGGGTGTTACTGTTGAAAGTTTGAATGGGCGGAATGCTACTGGCGATTTCAGTGGAGCACTGGTGGTGGAAGTAGCGATAAAACAAAGTGAGACACGAGACATTTCGTCGGTGTTCGAGGGTGTTCGAGGGTGTCCATTGATTGACCGATACTAGTATCGTCAATAAGTTTTATCGCACGGTTTTGAATCCTATCTAGCAGGTGCAGAGATGTTTTAGGAGCACCTGACCAGATGTGGGAGTTGTACTCAAATTTTGGGCGGATGAATGCCTTATATATTGAGGCCAGATCAGAGGGGGTAAAATATTTCTTACATCGCTTGAGGAAACCTAGACATTTCGCAGCATTTTTGGCGACATCAAATATGTGGTCATTCCAACGTAAGTTGTCATTGACAGACATACCGAGAATGGAAAGTTTTTCGGTTTCGACGATGCAAGTGCCATTCATAGATAATGGCTGGGTGTTTAAATTTCGCTTTAAAGACAGCAGACAGCATTGTGTTTTGGAAGCATTAAATTCCACTCTATTGATAGTTCCCCAATTGGTTATGCTGTTGATATCGGAATTTAATGAGCTTAGCATACGCTGCCGTTCTCGTACTACAGCCGAAGAGCAGGGCCGTGAGTCCGGGAACGAATATGAAAAGCAGAGAGTACTGTCATCAGCAAAGGAATATATTGGATTAGAAGAAGTAGACAAGAGATCGTTAATGAAAATTAAAAAGAGTGTCGGTGACAGAACAGAGCCCTGGGGCACACCAGCATTTATTTTGTGAATATCAGACTTGAAACCGTCCAAGACAACTTGAATTGAACGTTCCGAAAGGTAATTTCTAATCCATTGAAGAAGAGAGTCGTCGATCCCAAATGCACGCATTTTCGACAAAAGAGCCTGATGCCAAACTCTGTCAAATGCCTTAGAAATATCAAGTGCAACTATCTTGCTTTCGCCAGATTGATGTACGCTTTGGTTCCACTTTTCGGTGAGACATGCCATCAAATCACCAGTGGACCTGTTGCTACGAAAACCGTACTGCCGGTCATTGAGAAGTTTTCGTGTTTCGAGATATTTCATGAGCTGACGATTTATCAGTGTTTCCATGACCTTGGAAAGAAGGGACGTAAGTGCAATGGGTCTGTAGGAGGAGAGAGAAGATGACTCGCCTTTTTTAGGGACGGGCTGGACAAATGCTGTTTTCCATCTGCTCGGGAAGAGTCCTAAAGTGTAGGATTGATGAAAAAGCTAACGCAGTGGTTTTGCCAGCGAGGAAGAACACCTCTTCAGAAGAAGGGGAGATATACCATCTGGACCAGCGGATTTATGTCTGTTGAGATCTTTAAGTACTCTTGCTACTACACGAGTGCGAAAGTAGATTCGTCCCATTGAAGACTCGACGCACTCAAGTGTAGGCGGAGACAAAGCACAATCTGGGAGTGTTGAGCTGGCCGCAAAGTGTGCAGCAAGCAGATTGGCCTTATCCAAAGATCTGACAGCTGGAATGTCATTGTAAATGAGCGTTGGGATGGAGGATGAGGCGGAATTTCTAATGTTTTTGACGAACGACCAAAAATGTTTACTGCCTTTGGGACATTGCAGTATTTTTTGCCTCAGTTTTTGGTCGTATAGGAATTTCACACGCTTAAGAAAGGCGTTGCAGTCATTTCTGGCTCGTTTGAACTTTTTTCGGTTTTCCTCTGTCGGGTTGGTCTTGTAGGACCGAAAAAACATTTCTCTAACCCTGACGGCCCCTTTACAGCTCGAGTCGTACCATGCCTTTTCTTTTGGTTTGATACTCTTCATCCGATGAGGAATAAAGGATCTCATTCCAAAGAGAATGGTGTCTGTAATCATATCAGCAGCGGCATCCACGTCGTTATCGAGGAAGCATAACGACCAGTTAAAATTCCTAAAGAAGCTGTTAAGACCGCTCCAGTTGGCTTTCTCGTATTGCCATACTGTTCTTTTAGGAATTTTTTCTCTAACTGTGTGGTCGGTGTACGAGAAATTAGCTGATATGACACAATGGTCCGACGAGCCTAGAGGGGAGAGCACATCAATGGTGTACTTATCAGGGTGAGAAGTTAAAAACAAGTCCAGTGTGTTGGCGGTTTGACTATCAACGTCTGGTATTCGCGTGGGCTCATTTACAAGTTGCGTTAGGTTGTTTTCCGCAGCGAAGATCTCTACACACCGTCCTTCGGGTGTTGTCTGTCCAGAATGTCGAAGCCACTCAGAATTGTGTATATGAAGTCGCCCGTAATAACGATTTCAGTATGAGGATACAGGGATACAATTCTTTGAATGGAGTCAGACAGCGCATCAAACTCGTTAAAGGTTGAATTGCTGTCCAGTTTGGGGCTTCTATAAATAAAGCAGTAGTGTATAATTTGCTTGCGGAGATGGAATTTTAACCACATGAAGTTGAATTCCGGATTGGAACATGGATCACATTGTGGTGGAGTTTGGTAAGCTACATCACTACGCACATAAATGGCGAGACCGCGGTGAGAGAAGAATAATGGCACTAGTTCGTAGCCAGGTAGCTTCAGATCAGAATGATCTGAGAGGTGTGGGCGGGAATCTACCTGTGTTTCACTAAGTGCCAAAACAGCTGGTCTGTACTTACAGACGTGGACGTACGCAGAAAAGTGATTACTTAGCCCGCGTATATTGGCTACGTCTACCCTGAATTCCCTAGTCATAATCACAGCCAAACACAGAAAACACAAACACCGACGATACTAAGCAAGGCTGCGAAGTGAAAATTCTGACGTTGGTTTACCGAATCAAATTGTTGTAGGTGTTATGCCCTTACAACAATATGAAACAGTGCACCAAAAAAATTTTCACTCACAACCCCGCTATCCATCAGTTGTTACATACACTCAGCCACTGCCCGTACCGTATGGTAAATACAGTAACGGCAGTGACTGAGTGCAAGCAACAGTACTTCGACTAGGAGTGGGTGAGGTGGGATACCCGCACTGTGTGATATTCACTGTCACTGCACTGCACTTTTTTTTGTTTTTGTATATATTTTTTTTTTGCACGCGCGTTTTTTTTTTTTTTTTTTTTGCTGCAAAGCACACAACAATATTGCGAGTGCACTGGTGGAGCAGTGCACTCGACGGTGGTCGACTCGGTACTCTGTCAAATCAGACATGAGCTAAGTTTTACCATTCACGAAATAAGCACCAGTTGAAAAAAAAAACGTTAGATGGCGGACCCTTTACTTCTATTTCTCGCAAAGCAACGAATTTTCCGCAGTTTCAACTTAATATTAATGACCGAAGGTTAGGAAATTATATGTTATATGGAACTTTTAATTAAAATTTCTTAAGGGACTGGGGATTAACCATGTAGTTCAGGATACTTAGTACTAACGAATGTATTCAGAAGGTGTGAAAGTTAATTCAAGTTAGCTTGTGGGTGGCCGTGGCGCAAGTGGTAGTGTCCAATAGGCGCTTCCCTATTGGACGGTTCAGGGTTCAATACCAGATGTGATGGAAAGACTTATTTTTCCGGCAACTAAAATCTGGTGTGATGAATGTTTTCCTAAAACACAATAAAAAGTCAATTTACCCTAATTAGTCTCCCCATTAAATGTTGGATGCCACCCATGGAGCGAAATAGCCAATGTGCCCAAACATTTTTCTTCGCTTTCTGTCCCATTTTCTGAAAACTTAACTCATGCTTTGGCATCATAAGTGTAATCATACCCACTTGAGTGTGAAGATCTTTTTAAAAAAAAAGAAAATGTAAATTCGACAACATTCGTTACCGTATTGGTCTCCCTAAAAGTATTTAATATCCAGGTGACCGAAAGAGTATCTTGCTTCACAAGGAAGAATAATCTTGTGGGAAGTGGTATTGGCCGAAGATTTCCAATACTTAAAAGAGGATACCACTTCAGTTCATTTCTATCTAGCTTCACAAGGAAGAATAATCTTGTGGGAAGTGGTATTGGCCGAAGATTTCCAATACTTAAAAGAGGATACCACTTCAGTTCATTTCTACCTTTAAAACTAATTGGACATGTGTCAATTTTCAATCCCGCTCTCGTTTATTGTGTGTAATAATTTATTTAATTAATTAATTGCTTTACCCAACGACCTATTTTTGTACTCCTGTCACCTGCTATTATTTTTCCTGAAGTTATCAGTCTACCGTTCACTACTACCTATTGCTTTTCCGCCGACAACTTTATTTTTTATTTTCCCTTTTCTTTTTGAGTACAACTGACCTACCGTGCACTGAATATGTCGAGGTACTGAGGTAACCTCAATTGTACAAATACCAGTGAAACGAATAAACGAACGCTGACCTGGCTAAGACTATAGAAACAATTTCCGTTTTTTCTGTGCCGAATGCAAAGAGATCTCTCCGTCCCACATATAGTAATGGTCGCGACAAAGTGTATTAGTGACTCCTTACGTGACGTTTGCGCTAAAAAAAAATATGTTTAAAAAATTAGAATTGAGAACCAGTTTCCGAAAATTGACAACATCACCGAAGGTGTTAATGACCTCTCCAGTACCATCTATTAATCTACCAACATCTATAAATCCAAATTTAGAATTTTACATAAACAACTTGCCCTTTTCACAGAACTTTTAATATACACTGATAATTTCAACATTGATGATGAGAAAAGTATTATTAACTCGAGTGTAAAATCGGTTCTTAAGTCCTAAATCTCCTCCTTCACTGACGGTTTAAATTCTCTTTGGTCCGATATCGATATTTACTTACGAGGTTCATTAGACATTAGTGCTCCTACCCCTGAACCATTTTTAACTAACATTATGCGAAAAGACAATGACATCGCAGCATGTCATTTAATTTTCGGTGTTTAACAAAATTGATTGTCTCCCCATACAACTACAGCCTCAATCTAGCGCAGTGTATAACACATTTGGAAAATCATTACCGTCACCTCGCTCCCTTTCACCAACGCCATTAGCCGAAGTTGTTACACCACCTCCTAAACCGACAATCTCTCGATTATGTACTTCTTGAGACTTCTTCGGAATGGAACAAGTGCCTTGATAAACTAAACACCAGCAACAAATCTGACTGTGCCACTTTTACCATCGAAAATACATCAAATAACATCGACACAAACTGGCTTGAAGATTTTTTTAAGTTAAAATTTAAAATAGCTATTTCCAACTGCTAAAAAAATCACCGCGGCTAAAATATCAAAGTGTTGTCGCTTCAATTTTAACAGTCCAACAAAATACGAGTGTTGTTTTTGGAGCCCCTCCTTAGAAGCCATTCAACTTGGGGAACAAACCAGAAGAACATTGCAAGCCAAATTTAGCATTTAGTTAGCAGTAAACCTAAAAATAAGCCTAGCCATAAGTATACTGCTAACCCAAATTTCAATCCCGAACCCAATAAACAATCCTCGACTTCTCATCGTGACTCTAACTTTAATTTGAAGGTGGAAGTATTGCCCTGAATTTCTCCACAGAACCGATTCTTCACTCTTTCATCCCCTATTCAGCCAATAAACTCTCACAAAACTCATCTTTCTACAAAATCTAGTCTTCCCAAACGCGTATCTTTGAATCTCACGCCCAACTGCCTACCAAAGACCAAACCGCCGCGAAATTGTCTTTAAATTCCATCTCTTAATCCTTCCCCGTCCTCAACACATCCATTGGCTCTAAAACTTCTTAGACCCTATTCTTCCCCCCACTACTAAGCAACTTGACGATATCGGTGACGACGGACGCTGGTTCATTAAGAGACTGCAGAATTTACCAAAATGTTCGCCTATACCTTGCTCATTTGCATGATAAGCCTGACTCTATCTGCATCGGTGGCACAATTCGAACAAATATTAAAAAGCTTCAACAAATTTTTGTAGATTTTTATAACAAAATCAACAAATCACGGTATCTCCTCATATGCCTACCATGTCTCTTCTAAACGTATCTTACACATGCAAAAAACCGTTCAAGGTTTAAAAACTACCATCGTTCCTAACTCACTGATCAATGACGCACCCAATCGCTTATTACTTTAGTACCAAAATGTAAGGGGGCTGCGTAAAAAAACAACTTCTATCTATGTCAACTCCCCGAAGCTTCCATATGATATGTTTGTTTTGACCGAAAGGAATCAAAGATTCAGAACTGTTTGCAACAGAATTCAGAGGGTTTCGTGATGATGGACGTAAGAATGATTGTTCTATAGGTGGAAGGGTTTTACTGGCAATTCACGATCGTTCCGACCCTCAATTCCTTAAAAAGTCAGCAACAGCTGAGTTCGAATTTATTAGTGTTAAAGTTACTGTCTCTTCCAACAAACATGTGGCTACCAGCTTGCGACTAATGTGATTGACATCCATCGTGATATCGCCGACCCCTGTCACGATATCATAGTTCTTGCCGATTTTAATCTCCCTCATCTCCTGTGGACTCAGTCGGACGATGAATCGTATCTTGTTGCTTCAAATGCTGTCTCAGATAATGAAATCCGCTTTACTGACTGCCTTTCCAACTCAGGCTTTCTTCAAATAAATGGTATTTCTAACAACATGGGCCGAAAACTCGACCTGATCTTTACATTTGTTGCTATAAATTGTGTTGCCCATGAGTGTGAACTTCTCTCCAAATTAGTGCATCTATATCCTCCCCTGCTTGTTTTTTTCTCATATGACATCAACAATTTGATTACCCCCTCAGAAACTTTCTTCCACTCCAACTTCCGTAAAACAAATTACAATAAACTCAAAAATCTTCTCAATAGTGTTGGCTTCAGTTGCATACTCGATAAAAAACACATCTGTTGATTACGTCGTGGAAAGTTTCTACGAAAAGATCTTTTACCGTATTACACGAGCGGTCCCTTACCAACGAAAGCGAAATCCTTCATCATCCCCTCCGTGGTATAAGAAAGCACTATGCGCACTAAGCAACAAGTGGAATAAATTATGGCACGTATACATTAAATCTAGTTCTGAATTTGACTATCGAAATTACCACTTCTACACTACCACTTCTCCCAATTTTGTGATATTTGCTATAACAGATACCTCACCCAAATGCAATCCACCATCATTTCTGACCCGAAGCAATTCTATCGATTTATCAATATAAAAAATAAATCAGATAGCTTCTCTAATATGTATGTCATCGTCTCATCCTACAACCGTCGCCAATTGTTTCCCTAATTTATCTAGCGAATCCTTTTCCACTGATAACCCGGATCCCGAATACTTCGCTTACTAGAGTAACTGCACTTGGGCATCACTAGCGTTTATTGAAATAACACCAGCATAGGTACTGCATAAGATTAATAGGTCTGCCCGCAATTGTTCTAAAAAATCTTATTCAACCGCTCGTAAGCGTCTTCCACTTTCAACCTCCCAGGGGGTCTTTCCTCGCTTGTAAAATCCCTATTCATAAAAAATGACTTAAACATGATATTACCATTGCTAAGTTATCCTGCATTCCCAAGATCATTAGAGCATCATTTATGATTCAATTTTCTTTCATTGCAGATGAAACCTTGCACGGAACCAACATGGATTTCTTAAAGGCAGATCAACTAACCTTATTAAATTCGTTTCTAGAACATTGTGTTACCTATTAAACTTCTCCAATGGCCCACTTCTCCCTCACACCTTGGACCAAGTTACACCAACTTAATAACGAATTCACACCTGGCCCAGATGGTCTCCCTGCCATATTTCTTAAAAAATGTTCTTCCTCTCTTTTACTTGCCCTTTCTAATCTCTTTCGTTTATCGCTTTCACAAGGAGAATTTCCTCAGGCTTAGAAAACCTCCTTCATAACCCTGATCCACCAAAAAGATGAAAGAGCGAAATAACAAACAAAATACTTTTCGAAAGTATTTTGTATGAAGCCCTAAGCTTCCAATGCAAATCACTTATTTACCATAGACAGCATGGCTTCCTGAAGGGTAGATCAACTACCCCAAATCTTGTTGAATTCGTGGCCCTAGAGAATGGTAACGAAGTCGATGTCGTTTGCAACCGATTTTAGCAAAGCCTTCGATAAAATCTCTCATCGATTAATATTCTTCAAATTGTCTGCTCTCGGTTTTGAAGCCATACTGTTAAAATGGATATCCTCTTACCTGGAAAAACGTTTTTACACTGTTCGTTTTAGGTCAGCCCACTCTGCTCTATTTTTAACCACCTCTGGAGTTCCACAAGGCAGGCACCTCGGTCCCCTTTTTTTATATTAACCATAAATGATCTCCAACATTACCAAATTTTTCAAAACCATTTACTCTCTCCATGACTCCGACCTCCTTCAACAAGACGTTGATAGTTTTTCGATCTGGTGCCTCAAAAATTGTTTGAAACTTAATACCCCCAAAGGCCAATCCATCACCTTTTCACATAAGCGGCACCAATCTCCTCCCAATACTACTTTCTCCACAATCAATCTATCTCGGCATTTTGTGTATTAGGGAGCTCAACTTCCGTTTACATATAGGTGAGATCATTCATAAAGCCAACTCTGTACTAGGTTTTGTAAAACAGTGATCCAAAGAATTCACAAACCTATACGTGACCTGGTCACTCTATATTACCTTTATTCACCCCCTCCTAGAGTACACCAATCAAGTGTGGTTTCCATATTATAGAATTCATATCTCCAGCATCCAGTGCCGTTTTCTTCGATTTGCACTTCGAGGTATGCCCTGGGACGATCATTTTATTTAGCCTCCCTATCAAAGCCGTTTCAACCTTACTAACTTAAACACGTTTGAGGAACGCAGAGATGCAGCCGACTTTATCGTCATTCATTAACTCCTTCCAGGTCACGTTGAATGCATGTCCCTTCACAACACTATTTTCCTCAACACGAACTCCCATAATCTACATACCCCTGTCTGTTCTATCCACCAGCCCACCACACTTCCTATGGCGCTAACGAACCAATCTCCCGTATGCTACGAAAAATCAATTCACACCTTATCGTCTTTGACTTTCACCGCACCACTCCCTACCTCAAAACCGTTCTCTTTCACCACTCCAACCAACCTTAGTTTTAAGTTCAAGTTTAATTTTAATTTATAGTTTGTAATAAGCCGAATAAATGGGGGCTTACGCCCCAACCAAAATGAAATTGTCCACATTCGTTCTTGTTTGCATAAACCAATTAAAGCAACTTCGTGTGTTCCACAAGACAGTCATCCTGGACCGTTAATTTTCATTTTGATGTTGTAGATATTATTGTATAAAGAACTCACACATATCTGTCTATTCCGATAGTCCAAAGAGTTTTCTGACCCTTATATCACACAATCACAAACTGCTAGACAGTTATGGTCCCCTTTCCATGAAAACCTTTTTCTATGTATTTTCTGCTCAGGCTCTCATGGGCCACTATCAATGGAAAAACGTATCAAATCCGTCGATCTTCTCTTTATACACCAACTTTTAACCGGCTCTCTCGACTGTCCCTCACTGCTGGATCAGATTTTTTTTAATACCAACCCCCGCAAATTAAGGTCTGTTGCTCTTTTTCGTCCAAACAACCGTTGAGCGGCATATGGTTTTATGAACCACTGTCTCAAATGCTACATGTGTTCGGTTTCCATTGCAGCAGAAATTCCCTCTCCCAACCCGAATCTTCCACCCTTTAGTTAGTTTTAGTTATAAGAGAGGTTTATACTAAACTTAATAAAGTCGTCCGGGATTTATCCTGTTGTTGCCCCAAGGAAAGTCCCTTCTTTACGATAGTGCTTCTTCTTCCTCCGCATGGTTGTCGCTTTCTAATATCATATGTCTTAAACTCAAGATCTATCGTTTAAATTTGCCTTAAATTTGTCATTAACCCAAAACTACTATATTTAAGTGTTTTTTGTATTCGCAGTAGAAAGTAACACAATTTGTAACCCTTTTTTCCCCAAGCACCTCTAACAAAGTATTAGATGTGAACACGATACACGTTAGCCTCTGCTATACTTTTCTTTCGGGTGTAAGTAATGTATTAAGATTTAAATAAATTCGTCCTTAAGAAAAAAGCTGGTTTGTTTAACTGTTGTCCTATCCCTTTCCAAATTCTTTGTATATGAACTCGACATCACACTGTTTTTCTGACGGTAAATAAAACTGTAATTGCCTTAGAGATCAGAAGATAGGCTCGGGTGTAAGCAAATATTTCTAAAATCTGTTGTGCTATAAGATCATCAGGCTTGTACGGGTAGAAAGAGATAAATTATTGCCTACATACATAAAACCAATCTTGGCTTAAACTCATTTTATACATGTTTTGGTTCTGTAGCCTCTACTTCAACCACTTTCATCTGGGGTTGAGCTATATGAATTCAAGTCTATAGTTCTAAAAGTCAGCACAATTGTTTTTACTGCTTCTTTAGCTTCGTACTAACGACAAATTCACCTCGTCGAAACTGTTGAAGTTATTGCCGATTTTAAAATAGAAATAAAAGGACCGATCCAATATAAAAACGTGTTAAATCAAATTAGCATATTAGAAGGAGGTGTCGTGATTGACAGCTGTCATCATTATTGCACTTGAATTTAATCAGATCCCATATTTAAGGACGAACGTATTATTAAATTTTAGGAGCGAACGGCGATAGAATAGAACATGAAAACCATGAAATATTTAACATAGGAGTTTAAAAATTCGAATAGGCTCCCGTCCTGACTAAGCACGTGACTGTTAACTCGATGGTATCTTCTGTGAACGTCCTTATTTTGACTACAAACATACTCTCATTATATATTCTCTCAGAGTATAACGGAGAATATCTTCTTGATACTTTCCTTGCAATTCTTAAGGATCCTAAAAGTGCATCATGACTTTGTATCAATCAAAATCAGGAACTCTAAAAAAGGCAACTAAAATTAAAAAAGACGACTGTTTGAAGGAATATTTGGAAAACTAACTAAACCAAATCCTTTTAGAAATGATTTTCTTTATAAATACATATATCCCGACATGTACGAGTACAGTAGAAAAATCTAAGAATATTCCTGTCACAAAGAATCGAAAAAATAACCGAAAAGCCATTGGAAATTAATTATTTAATGAATACCATCTGTCGTCATCCTCTTCAAGTGACACTCTGAAGCGTAGGAAAGCATTTCAAATATTTGCTCCTTTGCAGAATTCACATACTCACATTCTGAAAATATTCTGCTTCCAGATTATTCCAAAAGCATACAAACCTTCCATCCTATAACAAAAACATTTTCAGAAATCACATCTTCAAAGATGAATTTTACTTCAGAAAAAAACTTCTTGTCGCTCTGAAGATGTCGTTTGAAGATGGAAAAAAAGCAAACTCTTCCAGAAATCGTTTTTCGCCTCTCTTAACTTGCGGCTTATTCAGACATAGCTATTCGTTAACTTAAAAAGTATTCATTTACTTTAAATTTACTTTGACCTCGAAATGGACATCGCATTGCAGCTATACATGCCCATACTTCCCCAAACAGGACGAGAATCTGAAAATTGAATTAAGTGCCGCATAGGCGGAAAAACTTCACAATTCAGTCGGAGAAACCCTCCTTGTTAAATGTATATCTAATAGAATTACAAATATAATTTCACTTCCACGTTGGCATTGCTCCATGTGCCGGTGTTCGCATCGTAAATGCTTTCGCTGCCGTTTTCAAAAGAGACGGAAATTTATCGATCTCCTCACCGCCAAGTAAATGGTGGCGTATGTGTTATACACCATCACACCATTACATTGGACCGTCGCACAGTCAAACTACCGCACCATTACACTATCCCACCAATTACACCGAGGACAATGTTGATGGCAACTTCATTGATCGAATGCCAAGGCGCCCAAAGAGACACTTATACTCATTCAGGAACTTCGTGTGAGTACCACGACAGACCGCAAAATTAAATTTTCCTCAACAAAAGTTACACACGACGATGACGATGATGGTACTTACATAACATATACTTGAAGTGATGCCTACTCGAGGACCTACTTAAGAATCTATAGATATACCCTATCGCTGACAAGGTTAAGAGCTTTAGTTCAAGGCAATCATTAGCCCAAAATTTGGTAGTGCTCCAGGGTCAATAGGAAATTAAATTGCCAAAGGGAACATACAAATTGTATTAAATGGGCCAAACAATCGGGATTGTTATAAAAATCAACATCCCGTGAGGCATTTTGTCTCGGATACCGTTTGAATCCAAATTTTGGGCAGAAGGAAGAAAGGAAGATTTTCTTACAGAAAAAAAGGGGTTCTTTGTGAAACTTCAGTATGACGGAATTCGTTTCATTGTTTTGGTAAATTTATGATTAGCAATGAAAGTTTATCCAAGGGATTGTAGAGGATTTTCTGCAGGAGTAATCGCTTCGATGTTAATCTGTAATTGGCTTCGAATAAAAGGGTAAAGGTTTTCATGCAATTGACCTAGAATGCGAAATCGCACATCCTGATTTGGGTGAAAGTTGTCAAATTTGTTCATCGATACTTAGAAATGCTGAAAAATTTTTATTTCAAATTAAGATTATTCTGAGTTGGTGAACATACGAGTATGCTTCAATGCGATGAGAGTTGTGGAAGAAAATAAATAGACTCACAGTTTCTTATAAAAAAATATATTAAGGCATATTGCCTTCAACTTTATTAAGTTACCTAAGAACTAACTTATAGTTTCCTTCATACAACCATTTATTGTATTAATTGCCTAGGTCAGCCATTGACTCCGTGATCAATTGCAGCGTTGTGCTATTAAGTATTCTCCTTTTAAATGCGATAGTCGTGATTCTTAGAAATATGGAAGCTCCATGAACTTTTGATAGAGTATCACTGCGTATTTTAAAAAGTTGGATGATGTGATTACTTCTGCTTTAGGAAGCCTTTCAGGAAATCTTTCTTCGGCTGTATGGATTGTGTCTTTCGTATTGTTTTTTTTTTTTTTTGAAAAGATTTTAAAATTGTCACTATTATCACTAGTTTTCGATTGGAGGTAATAATCCAGTAGATGGTCGATTTTGGATATTTTTCCCAGACTGTAACATATTAATTGAATCTCGTTTGTGTTATTGATGTATCATTTAGGATGAGTAAGGTTCAACAACAACCCGACAGAGGAAAACCGAAAAAAGTTCAAACGAGACAGAAATGACTGCAACGCCTTTCTTAAGCGTGCGAAATTCAAATACGACCAAAAACTGAGGCAAAAAATACTGCAATGTCCCAAAGGCAGTAAACATTTTAGGTCGTTCGTCAAAAACATCAGAAATTCCGCCTCATCCTCCATCCCAACGCTCATTTACAATGACATTCCAGATGTCAGCTCTTTGCATAAGGACAATCTGCTTGCTGCACACTTTGCTGCCAGCTCAACACTCCCAGATTATGATTTGTCTCCGCCTACACTTGAGTGCGTCGAATCTTCAATGGGTCGAATCTATTTTCGCACTCGTGTAGTAGCAAGAATACTTAAAGATCTCAACATACATAAATCCGCTGGTCCAGATGGTATATCTCCCCTTTTTCTGAAGAGGTGTTCTTCCACGCTGACAAAACCACTGCGTCAGCTTTTTCATCAATCTTACTCTTGAGAACTCTTCCCGAGCAGATAGAAAACAGCATTTGTCCAGCCCGTCCCTAAAAAAGACGAACCATATTCTCTCTCCTCCTACAGACCCATTGCACTTACGTCCCTTCTTTCCAACCTCATGGAAACGCTGATAAATCGTCAGCTCATGAAATATCTCGAAACACGAAAATTTTTCAATGACCGGCAATATGGTTTTCGTAGCAACAGGTTCACTGGTGATTTGATGACATGTCCCACCGAAAAGTGGAACCAAAGCGTACATCAATCTGGCGAAAGCAAGATAGTTGCACTTGATATTTCTAAGGCATTTGACAGAGTTTAGCATCAGGCTCCTTTGTCGAAAATGCCTGCATTTGGGATCGACGACTCTCTTCTTCAATGGAATAGAAATTACCTTTCGGAACGTTCAATTCAAGTTGTTTTGGACGGTTTCAAGTCTGATATTCACAAAATAAATGCTGGTGTGCCCCAAGGCTCTGTTCTGTCTCCGACACTCTTTTTAAGTTTCATTAGTGATCTCTTGTCTGCTACTTCTAATCCAATATATTCCTTTGCTGATGACAGTACTCTCTGCTTTTCATATTCGTTCTCGGACTTACGGCCCTGCTCTTCGGCTGTAAAACGAGAACGGCAGCGTATGCTAAGCTCATTAAATTCCGATATCAACAGCATAACCAATTGGGGAACTATCAACAGAGTGGAATTTAATGCTTCCAAAACACAATGCTGTCTGCTGTCGTTAAAGCGAAATTTAAACACCCAGCCATTATCCACGAATGCCACTTGCATCGTCGAAACCGAAAAACTTTCCATTCTCGTGTGGCAATGACAACTTACGTTGGAATGACCACATATTTGATATCGCCAAAAATGCTGCGAAATGTCTAGGTTTCCTCAAGCGATGTAAGAAATATTTTACCCCTCTGATCTGGCCTCAATATATAAGGCATTCATCCGCCCAAAATTGGAGTACAACTCCCACATCTGGTCAGGTGCTCCTAAAACATCTCTGCACCTGCTAGATAGGATTCAAAACCGTGCGATAAAACTTATTGACGATACTAATATCAGTCAATCAATGGACATCCTCGAACACCGACGAAATGTCTCGTGTCTCACTTTGTTTTATCGCTACTTCCACCACCAGTGCTCCACTGAAATCGCCAGTAGCATTCCGCCCATTCAAACTTTTAACCGTAACACCCGTTTCGCTATGAATGCTCATCAGTATATCCTCAAGCCCATTTTCGGACGTACTCTAAAATATCGTGATTCGTTCCTAAGCCGTACAACTCGCTTATGGAATGCCCTGCCATCTCTGTATTTCCTGGTCGTTATTACTTGCAAACATTTAAAAACAATGTACATCGGTACCTCTTTTCTCTTCTTTCCTAAATTTCCTTTGCCCGCGCTGTGAACAATCACCTGAAGGGTACACAAACCCCTTGGGCATGCGCTCATTATAAAAAAAACAAAAAGGTCTATGACTCTCGAGAAGTTCTCCAGATGAGTCCTGAAACTAAAAGATGTTCACCCCCATTCCCCTTCTTCAATTTCCTATTTACTCCTGTCTTCTCTCGGCTGGATCAAGTTGCTACACAAACCTTGCCGAACATCAGTCTTGCTGAGGGCTTATAAAGGCAAACTTAAGGAGTGGCAAGACAGTGGCAAACCATGTTCCAACAATTTTCTCCACTCCTAGCAGCAGCAAGTTCTTGGCAGGCCTGCTTGCTGTTACTAAAATTCCTCCCTCAAAAGAGGGAGTGTTCTACAGTTCTGAACGACAAAAGGATTGCGGTGATCGATGAAAGCAACGCGACGGATCAATTTCACTTGAACGTGGGCAGTTAGTCAAGACAAAGCTTTTAGGCAGCTTCTTGGCCATCATGAAGGAAAACTAGGACCACCTCCTATCACAAGCGATGCTAACTGGTACCGAGGACACATCAAGCTTTCGCTTGTGCCGATCGCAGATATATCGATCTTTATACAAAAGCCTTATGTGGATTAAGAGAGGTTTGGCCGACTGCAGTACTCGATGTTTTAGCTAATGGGAGTATCCATACCAGAACTAGAACCCTCACCTCGATTCCGGATGAATCCTCCTCCACAAGATATTCTGGAGATCATTAGGGTCAGCAACACAACCTTTCCGACTCATGAATGGAAAGTCGCGAAACTGGAAGAATTAAGCAGCCCTTATAGATACGCGTTAATATAAATAAGGAATCCCTTAACTCTCTGGCGCAGACTAAAGCCATGATTCGGTTAGGATTCGAGTAATAAATCCTATGGGTTTCTAAAAAGCATGAGATGGATACTAATAAGCAACCTACTCCTGCTTTAATCGAAACTGGAAATACAGCTTCAGATATCGGAGGGTCGATATCCTTTCCTGAAATGTGTAGCGACTACTCCAATCTTCCCGAGGTGGCAAACAACACGAGGGTCTACAACCTAAAAGACGTGGTTCGTGGACTTGGGACAACTGAATATATTCCGCTCTTTGCAAAAGATTAAGATTAAAGTAAGATCAGAACTTGTATATTAGTGAAATATAGCCTTAATGCGTTTTTACTTCCTAACCTCAGCAACGCCGACATAACCGTTGCCTGACTGGAGACTGCTAAAAGCACCTACTGGCTGGCATCGGAATGTCTTGCCCTTGTAGGCCATCTCCCTGATGGCAACCATAGGTTTGTGGCCATGGCTCAAGTGGTAGTGGACTGACTTCCAAATCGGAAGGTTCTGTGTTCTAATCCCAACCGCGCCCGAAAAACAAAAATCAAATACGGTGAATAGTGCACTCGAAATCAACATAAACACAACTTCCACCAAGAATTTAGTCTCCCCATTAAATGTTGGATGTCACCCATTGAACGAAATAACTGAGCACAAACATCTGTGTTTATCTCTCTTTATCCCATTTTCCAAAAAAGCTAACAAGTGTATTCATACCCACTTGAATGTTAAGTTCTTTATAAAAAAAAATAAGGTGGTCTTGAAAGATGGAGGACAAAAAGCTTGCTTCTTCATTGGGTTCAACGGTAACGCACATCACACTGTATGGGGCAGTACCGATACTAACGATAGAAGTGATTATATGTATTTAAGTGCTAACCTCATTGTTTGCAATATTAGTAATGAACCAACCTTCATACCTCAATACCGACAAGAAGTGCCATATATCACTGTTGTCTCTGACAGCATCACTCAAATGATAACGAACTGGATGGTACCGTCAGTAAACTCTTTGTCAGATCACAGATACGTCGAATTTAGTCCGAATGGTTTTCCTTCCCGCAAATAGCAATCTTCAATTATCGAAAAACTATTTGAACGAAATACAGAGGAACAATCTTGAAACTACTCTCCTCTAAACTCTTAAGTCCGAATATAACACCAACGTTTGCGGGAAGCTTTACAACCAAACAAAAAGCACAAGAAAAATGGCAGACTAGGACACCAATAAAGAATTGCTCGAATATATAAAAAATAACTGAAGAAAGCAAAACAACAATCCTAAAGCTCATTATGTTGCAAAACAACCGAAACCTCTGAAAATCGCGGATAAGAAAAATCCTTTCTACAAATTCTATGATGCTTAGCTGTTTGAAAAAAAACAAAGGCTTCTGCTTAAAGTTGTATCAGGCAAGGCGGTGTCCTTTCACCCCTTTTCTGAAACTTAGTGGTCAACAAACTGCTGATATACCACCAGGGTGGTTGCTATAGCCATCTCAGGAAAAACTCTTAAAAACATTAAGGATCTCCTACAGCTAAATCTTAACAGATTAACCCATTGGACGGATCGCTGTGGATTGGGAGTAAGCTTTCATAAAACTGATCTTGTTCTCTTTTCCAGGAAATATAAAATTCCACTGCCACTGTACACCCACTTGACAGCAATTTGCATTGGTTTTTATTTGACATTAGCTTTAAGTTTTTATACAGAGCAGCATTAGAAGAAAAAAGTTTAAGGGTTAGGGGTCTGCAACGAGAAGAGAGATATATTTGTGTACCCATCATCATCACATTCATCAAACGCAAAAATATTGATATAACCTAACTGAGAGCACTTATTGTCTTACCATTAACTATTCGAACAAACTGCGGATGGCCGACATTTTTAAAGGTAATCATCCAATCCTTTCGAAACGTTATGTGATCGCTAGCTGAATCCGGAAACCAATCCATGTTATCAATTGCACCGTTTGCCGAGTCAGTCGTTCATAGACCTCGATAGGTGACAGACGTGTGTTCAGCTTCTTTCAACAGTGTAATAAAAGTAGAATTACTCGTAGAAACAATTTTGCCAAGTGCTTCGGTGGCGCAACAGTAGTGGTGTCGGCCGAGAAACCAAGGGTCGTGGGTTCGATCCCCGGAATAGGACGGACTTTTTATTGTTAAAAACAAAGTTAATAAATTAAACCAAACAATTTTGCTGAAATCGAACGATGAGTGGAAGGGAGCGGTCCGCTATTCCAATAGCGGAACCAGCACCAGAGGTAACACTGTCATCGGATGATCAAGAAGCTACGTCATCAGGGCATAACCCATCTGGGAATCCAGATAATACAAAAAAGAGGAGGAAGCTGCGGCCTACTCCAAACCTCGTCAAGCGCCCTTCCCTCTCAGTTTCCTCCGTAAAGCTGCCCGTTGGAACAAGGGAAGCGTCGACAAAAAGAACAACAAGGGCAGCAACAAACAGAGCAAACGACGAATTCCCATACGTGTCTGACGGTGGGGAAGGTCACTATATGGACGGTAATAGCTTCGCAGCGCTGGCGGCTTCTGAGTACGAGGACGAAGAAGAGGAAGTGAAAGCTCTAAGCAGCCATATCAAAGAACTGCAACTACAGATACTGGCTATTAAAGCAAAACAAGTTGCGCGAAGAGAGAAGGAGCAGCAGCAAGAACTCCAGATCTCTCAGCAACAACAAAAAGTATGCGTGGAGCAACAACAGCAACAAAAAGAGAAACAGCCGTCAAAACAACAAAAACTACAGACACCGACACAAGAACAAACAACAAAAGATGCACAACCACTACGAAAGCAAAAACAGCAAAAACAACAACAGCAACAAAAACAACAACAGCAACAAAAATCGCAGCAGCAGCAACAGCAGCAGAAGCAACAACAACAACAACAAGCAAAATCAACTAAGTAGCGGGTACCTCCAATCAACACTTTTAAGATGGAGTTAAAAGAAACGATTGAACTATGTAAGTCGGCCATAGGTAATAATTTTTACATTAAATGACTTAGTTTAGATAGGCATGCGATCCACTGTAACACAATGGAGCGCTATACTAAAATAAAAAACTTACTGAAGGAATCGACGACGGAGTTCTTCTCCTACACCCCGAAGGGGGACAAGCTGCAAACAATGCTGCTGAGGGGGATTGAACCGTCGACTGATCCGGAGGAGCTCCTTGCACTGCTGAAAGAGAAGGAGTGCGAAGAGCTCACATTCGTAGGGGTTAAGCCATTCGTCACGGCTAGAGCCAAAAGGGAGAAGCGGCAACTGCCGATTTTCCTGGTTCAGCTAAGTCCCAATAGCAAAATGTATGGTTTAAGGAGCATCAAAGTCCTAGACTACCAGGTTATACACTGGGAAAAATTAAAGAGGAGTGAAAACATTTTACAATGTGTTCGCTGCCAAAGGTTCGGGCACGCCGCGTCGAACTGCGAAATGCAGCCTCGATGTGTGAAGTGCGGAAAGAACCACAGGTCCGAGGAATGCGCTCTAGGCAAGGACGGAGCGTCAGAAAAAAGCCAACTCTCTTGCGCGTTATGTAGGAACACGGGACACACCACAAATTATCGGGGTTGTCCCAAATTCCAATATATCAAAAGAGTAAATCTGGCTCGGCAGCAGAAAGTGGAAATTAAACGTCCACTCGTGCAGACACAAACACCAGCCGTTACTCCCCACGTTACCTACGCCCAAATGGCGGCAGGTAGGGGAAATACGGTACAACAAACAAAGGTAGCTTCTCAGGCCCCAGCGCCTAGAGCACCGGAACCTGTACCTGACATGCTGGCTATCTTGCTCTCTATTCAGGGGCAGATGGCTCAGCTTCAGCGTCAAATACAGGAACAGACTAAGCAGGTAGATCAAATATACGCGCTGCTGGCGGGCCTAACGCACCTCCAGTCGTAATGGGTACGTACATGGCGGAGCAAACCCTGAAGGTCCTTGCTGTGAATGTGAATTTACTGATAAGGCTCGAACGACGAGCCGCACTATTTAAGTTGCTTAACGACCAATCCCCTGATGTGCTTTTGGTTAGCGAAACTAAGCTTACCAAAAGACACAAAATGAGGCACAGAAGATACAAAATAGTACGGAGAAACCGACCCAACTCCATTCAGGGAGGTGGCGTTGCGATTTTCGTACGAAAAGGTATATGTTTTAAAAGAGTATACAGTCGTGTAGTACGTAGGTTCCAGGTGCTGGAAGCATGCATCGTGTATATCCCTCTCCGTAGTGGAAAGCGGTTGTACATGGTGTCTGTCTATGCACCTAAGGCTACTCAATCCACCTTATTTATCTCAGAGCTCGAGACACTTTTTCGATTTCTGAGGCTGGAATTGGAAGACAACTATTTTATTATCGGCGGAGATTTCAACGCCAAACATAGTGATTGGGGAAATAATACACCAAATACTAGAGGGAACCTACTATTCAATTGGTGGGGTCAACACAGTGTTATGTATCGACTCGGCCTTAAGGCGACGGATAGTCCGTCGTTTCCTAGACACGGGTAATATTTGGATCTCCTGCTGTTCGACATACGAATACACCTGACATGCACAAACCAACAAACCATAAACTGTCTACACACTTTCGTGTATGAAAGTGACCATTGCGGTCTCTGTACCGAAATAACCGTTCCGAACGAAATTGCGGAATTGGACGAGTTTGTTTAAAGGCATGCCTACAACTATAGTAGGGTGCGTTGGACACACTTCTCCAGAACACTGACGAGAGCACTCTCCTCGAATTCGCTCTACCCACCGTCCAATAGAAATCTGTCAAACGAGGAGATTGACAGGTATCTAAAACTAATGGACGAGACAATTAAACGAACAATGGACAAAACGATACCTCGGTATCAATACACTGACAACGAAGACTTATTCCGCAACGCAACCATTGACGCACTGCACCGACATAAAAGTAGACTGCTGTCAAGGCTAAAAACCTTGTACAGACAGTTTACTGACAGACATAACCCGGAGATTATGACGCTAAAGTCGTCGATCAAAAACCTCCAAGTATTAATAAAAGAAAATTACAGAGCATCTGTAAGTTTGTATTGGAACAACAAAATTCGGGCTGTAAACACCAGCAACCCGAATATGTTCCCGCAAATAAATAAAATATTTCGGAGGAAAGATCACAACGACCTTTCGTGTCTTAAAATAGCCAAATAAATGGCAAATAATGTCATCACCAACGATAGGGTACTACCCCCGTTCATTTCGAAGGAAGAGCTCCAAACGATCTTCGAATCACTTAGAAGTAAGAAATCAGTGGGAACCGATGAAATACCGAACATTGTGCTTCGACATCTCCCTCTAGAAGCGGTGAACATTTATACCACCCTCTTTAATAATGCAATGAATAATGCACATTATCCAGCGCATTGGAAAACTGCGGTGGTACATCCCATCCCCAAAAGGGATAAAGACCCTTCCAATCCGGCGAATCGCCGCTCGATCAGTCTTCTTCCAAACATCAGTAAGGTGTTCGAGAAGGTGATCAATAGAGTCCTGACTAAGTGGGTTGAGGACAAACATATAATTCCGGATAATCAATTCGGTTTCAAGGCGGGGCATGATGTTATTCATGCTGCGTCTAAACTGGTTTCTGATATCCAATGGAACAAAGGCAAGAATCAGTGCACTGGTGCCTGCCTGATTGACTTGGAAAAAGCCTTCGATACCGTATGGTTAGAGGGACTCTTTTTCAAGCTGGACAGGTTGGGCATTAGTAAACCATTGCTGTATATTATTTTTGATATGCTTTCCAGTAGACAGTTCTTCGTGAAAAATGGCGATGTGACTTCTGTTGGAACATTTAACATTAAAAACGGTCTGCAACAAGGTGCGGTAAATTCGCCGATCTTGTTCAACATTTACACAAGTGATCTGATGGGTTCACTTCACCATGCCATAGCGTACGCAGACGACTTAATCGCGTACAGATCAGGTCCAAAAATTGAGGTTATTAATATACTCTTGCAACGTGATTTCGATAAAATTAAACGATATTGCGATGACTGGAAGTTGAAAATCAATTTTCAGAAGTGGGAAACAATTTTGTTTAGGACGCCTTTGTCTGGGGCCTCTAGGGATACCAGAAAGAATTGGCGAAAGTTCTCGATAGTGGGGCAGCACGGGCAGCCACTTGCTTGTCGAAATGTAGTCAGATACCTTGGGATCTGGATGGATCAATATCTGTATTTTAACAAACATATAGATGTTGCTCTGGCCAGAGCCAAAGGTGCTTTTGCCCTTACAAAGAGACTGTTTTATAACAGCCAACTCGATGCGAGGGTGAAGGTTATCTGCTACATGGCCCTTATCAGGCCTATGCTTGTATTTGGAAGTCCCGTGTGGTTCAACGTGAGAGCAAGTTTATTGGAAAAGATTCGGGTGTTTGAGAGAGCTTGTCTCAGGACTTGTCTTCGCTTATACAGAACACCAGAGTCTGAGTACATAAAATTCTATCCTAATGAGGTCTTATACAATAGGGCGAACCTAATAAGAGTGGACAATTTCGTCATTAAGTTGACTCGAAGGCACATTGCAAGAGCAATGACCTCATCGAACAACCTGATCTCCGGGGCTTACTACCCTAACTATATGTATCATGAGAGAGTTCGCTTTGACGGCTTTGTTCCTCCAGAAGCGTTCCTCTACCTAGATATGAAAGGTCTGATCCAGGACAGATTGGCGGTGCCGCTAATCTTCCACGTTGCTCGAACAGCTGCGGACAGGCGACTCAACTACGACAGAGACGTCGCACATGGCAGTGCGGAGCGCCTCCGGTTCAGTAGGTCTGTAGGGAGTCGCGACATAAGGGATGTTGCTCGGTAGCACCAACAATTCTGGTGGCTAGATGAAGGAGGGGAAGTCTCGTCGTCGAATTCCTCCAGTCCTACGTAGCTCCATAGGGAGCAAAGTCGGTCTTCTGCATATTTTTTTTTTAGCCATGGCCGGCTTACATAGTTTTAGGTAGAATTAGGGTAGTTTTAAGAAAAAAAAAAATAAAAAAAATAATAATAAAAAATAAAAATCAAAAAAAAAATAAAAAAAAAAGCAAAAAGAAAAAAAAATATTAGAACAGAGGTGGGTAACACCCTCTAAAATATGGTATAGGATTAGATAGTTTAAGTAGGTTTAAGTAGGTTAAGATATAGTTGTAAATATTATATACGTTTAGTTTTAAGTTTTATAGTATAACCAAAAAGTCCATATACTAAGTTTTTATACTTAAAGTTTATTTTCTTAGTTTTAGTTTTAATAAATGTAAAACAAAAATAAAAATAGTCTGTAAGAAACGTCGAAAGACATAGATTAAGTATTATGTTTAACTTAGAGTGCCCGCATGGGGCCAGTAAGTTACAATAAGATTATTTTTAAGTTACTTAAGCTAATTTTTAAGCGTTTTTGTTGTATAGCGTATAAGTGTTAATGAATTGAAAGTAATAAAAATGCATTTAAAATGAAAAAAAAAATGACCGTTTGCCGAGTCAGCCACCATCATTGTACAGACGAAAGCATCTAGATGATCATTTTTCTGAGCCACACTTGCATTTGATCTCTTAGATGGACATTCTTTTTTCCAATGCACGGGTTGTTTTGCACCAGAAATATTAACCAGTTTTATTTTTCGATCGGTTGCGACTATTGAAATTAGTGTTATGCTGTTTTACCATTCTTCTGTTATGTAATTATTCCCGATTCGTCCATCACGAGCCGAGCCGTTAGATTCTCAAGAGTTTTTTCACTTGCCTGCGTTGACTCCCAAATGATTTCCGCTCCTTATTGATTATTGACTTTACTATATTAAGTGTAAGAACAGGCATACAAAAAAAAACGATTTTTAGGTGGACTTGGCCCAGAACCTATTCAAATAAAACGTGCTTACTCCGTGAAAATTATAAAGGAAGTGGTATATTTATTAGATAAAACATAAAAAGAGAAAAGTATGGCGTATGACATATTGTCATCACTGTTATCCTTTTATAAACCTTTCCCTATCTTTCTCTCTCACACCGTTACCTTCGTCAGAAAATGACTTTTCTTGGTAAAGTTGATATTGAAACGAGTTGCTGACACGCCTGGACGGATTTGAATTTTCGGAAGTGCAGAAGATGACAGAGTCAGTTTCCAAGAGCTAAGCCGATGAGGAGACAGATCGAGAAGATGAGGTAGGAAAGATAAGGTACGATATCGGAACACTAAACCGGACAATGGAGTTACTGACGCAACAACTTTTTTTTTTTTTTTTTTTAAAGAACTTAACACTCAAGTGGGTATTAATACACTTAAAATGCCTGAGCACGTGTTAAGTTTTTAGGAAAATGGGACAGAGAGAGAAAGAAAGATTTTCGGGCTCAGTGGTTATTTCGCTCCATGGGTGGCGTCCAACATTTAATGGGGAGACTAATTTATTAGTGTAATTGGACTTGTTATTGTATTAGAGGCAACCATTCGTCTTACGAGAATTAAGTTGCCTGAAAAAAAGAATGTCTTTCGGACGAGGCTGGGATTCGAACACCGAACCTTCCGATTTGGAAGCCAACACACTACCACTTGAGCCACGGCCACCCACGATGCTACGGTCATCAGTGTGTCGTCCCAACGAAACGACGAGAACATCAGGCTCATGAGGGAAATGAAAGCAACAAATTGTTCACATGATGTGGTGAACCCAGGTGGTGTACGTGCTAATCCAGTGACTTCGACGGTAAGCATTTCAACGAGTGTCGCGAGTGTCGTTATTAACGGAACCATACAAGCCTTTGCCGGGCAAATGCAAAATTCCATAGATCTGACGTCACAGATACAAACACCAAATTCAGTTATACAGCGCTCTCGGTCTTATGAGCCATGTGTCGGGCCTGATACTCTGTCAATAACAATACCATATATCTGCCTCTCCGTTGTCGAATGGGATGAGTAGAAGCGCGAGTGAATTACTTATTTTTGAAAATAAACGAAACAACCCTCAACCGGGTATGTGTGAGAGAAGGTAATCACGCGGGTGCACCGTCTCTGCCTCCAATTTTACAAGCGCAAGTAGTAGGGCCACCAAGGAAAAATTTGGACCCTATATGTCACAATTGTCGTGAATGCGGTCATGTGTCGAGAAACTGTCAAAAAAACCTCGTTGTGAAAAGTGTTCGACAACTACACATGAAACAAAAAACTGTTCATATCTAAACAGTGCGCAGGTCAATACCATTGGAAATTGTGTGCGACAGGAAACATTAAAAAAGATTTATATAAAATACATGAAATTCGTAGCGCTGGTTGATTCGGGTAGTTCCTTTTCGTTAATACCTAGAAAGTTGGCCCTTAATTTTTATAAGCACGTAGTTCCTTGCAATGAAAAATTATTTGAATTCGCAGGAGGTGAATTTCAGTGCCGCGAGACATTTGTGACTTTGAAAGTGAACTAATGATTGTTGACGATGAGGTGATGATGTAAGATGTCATTTTTTGGACCGATATACTATCTAAAGGTCGTGTTATAACCGAGGACGGTCATTGTGAGTTAATTGCGTTGGACAATAACAAAATTGACATAGGCGATCAACTTTCAGTTTTTTGAATTCGATTGCGGGGTGTTTCGGGGAAAACCTTAAAGATCTAGGAAAGCGCTCGTCGATAAAAATTACTCTAAAATTAACGTCAGACAAAACAATCGACAAGAAACCATATTCTATCCCATTTCCAAAGCAACAAACAGTGAATCGTATAGTTCAAGAATTACTTGACTTACAAATTATTCGTCGGCCAACTTCTTCTTACGCGTCTCCCATAGTGCTCGTCCGAAAACAAAACGGCGAAGAACGATTGTGCGTAGACTTTCGCAAATTAAATGCTATAACCGAAGAACGGCCATGGTCAATGCCCACCGTAGAAGAAGTTTTGGTATCTATGGCAGGCAAGAGATTTTTCAATACATTAGATATGATGTCAGGGTATTATTAAATGGAAATTGAAGAAGATTGCAAAAAGTACACCGGATTTGTAACAAGGGATGGACATTTTGAGTTCAATCGAGTGCCTTTTGGGCTTAAAAATCCGCCATCCACATTCCAAGAAATGATGCAAAGAATTAAAGTACAGCTGAAAGGAAAAGTGTCCATATATGTGGATGAAATTGGATCCGCATCTGATACGTTAGAGGAGGGGCTCCAAAACCTTGCAGAATTTATGGCAATAATACGACAAGAGGGTTTAACATTGCGTTTGTCAAAATGTTCATTTATGAAGACCAACGTTAAATTTCTCGGACGTGAACTAACGTAACGAATGCTATTCGAGAATATCCTGCCCAACCAACGCGACTGAAATAAGAAGATTTCTGGGCCTTACTATCTTCTTTCGCAAGTTTGTAGGTAATTACGCCCACATTGCTGTGCCTTTGATGCGCCTAACGAGGTAGGACGCCGAGTTTCATTGGTCAACCGATTGTGACGATGCGTTTCGACAGCGACGGGAGGAGGAGTTGGAACCGGTAGCATATTTCAGCCGTGCATGCAGTGAAACCGAAAGTTAGTATTATAGCTATGAACTTGAAGTAATGGCTGTAGTAGCAGCATGTAAACGATTTCGCTTTTAAACTAGTCATTAATTGTCCCGCGATATCCAGCCTAAAGTCGACTAAACCACTCATTCCACGAATAGCCCGCTGGTTTTTGGGATATTATTATTATTATTTTTTGTTTATTTAATTGCAAACTTATACTATAAATAACAATATTATATAATCACAAAACAATTTGTGCATGAAATAATGCAGTACATTCTGTTCGACAAGTAACGAATGTATACTTATAAAATAATACAAAATTAAATTCAAAATATATATTCAAAATGCTGATGGGGGAAAAAATACTGTGAATATGTTTCAAAGAAGAAAAGAAAAAAAGCAGAAAATCCAAACAGAATTTACAAATAGGTTAAGTTAACGGTTCAAAAGTTTATTCAATATCCGTATAATTAATAGAAAAAAGCCATTTTTTAACATTAACTAAAATCTCATATTTCTCAAAGAATATTTTTAAAACTTTATAGCAGTATAAGTGTCTTAAATGAAGAGATTCGAGTTTCCTAGAAAGTTATAAGCTATGCGTTGTACGACTTTGCAGATAATTCTGACTGCATGTTTCTGCTTAATTAGCAAGGGTTGGATGTGCGTGTAATATGTCCCACCCCAGCAGGATAACCCACACTGGAATTTAGATTTTAGTAAACCATTGTAAACTAGATTTAGTATAGATGTATTACAATACTGACTTAAGTAGTACAACTGTTTCACTACTCTATTCATATACTGTTTCAAATAATTAGTATGATCCTTCCACTAAGTTTATGATCTAAAATAATACTCAAATATTTAAATTGTTGGACACTCTCAATATCGAAACAGGAATTACAACAATTAGTGATGTGATCAAAACTAATCGAATTCTGCGAACAACAGATTAAAGGAAAACGTGTATAATTCCGGCTATGGTAAGATAACGAAAAAACTTGATAGTCCATGCTTCTGATATTAAAAAACATAAACTTAGTTTTCATGCTAATTACAAGTATCATCAGCAAACTCAGAAATTTTTCCTTTGAAAAGTTGACTAAACACAGAGTTAACATAAATCAAAAACAAAATAGGACCCAATGCCGATTCTTGTGAAAAACCTATATTTATAAATTTCAACGAGCTAAAAGACTCTTTGATTTTTACCATCTGCTTTCGATTTGCTAGGTAAGAAGCAAACCAGTTACAAATAAAGCCTCTAAAGCCCGCATTATACTGTTTACTTAATAAAGAGTTTTCCACTGTGTCAGTTATATCTACAAATAGAGCTGCACATCTTTTCGACAAATTTATACTATTGTAAATTTCACCGATGAATTTCTGCAAGGCCGTTTCTGTCGACATACCACTTCTAAAGCCTAATTAACAATTGTTGAAAAAATACGTCTTACTTAAAAACGAAATAGGATGAATTTGATGATTTAAGTGACATAATTATTTTTTGAATCTCAGCACCTATAAATTCGCAGAATAAAAATGTTTGCGATTCCACACTCTCTGAATTAAATGAATGTTCATAATGAGAAGTAGGGACACTTACATTTAAAAATTCATGCGAGGAACACAAATTTGTAAGAAAGTCATTGAATAAGTTGCCAACTTGCAAAGGATCCGATATATCTTAAAATAAATGCATCATTCTTCATCGATCCGTTCAGTATCTCATTTACTACAGCCCATTATTTTTTTGTATTTCCGATATTTTTTGATAGTTGTAAAATAAGAATCTTTGCACATGAGTATTTCGTTTTTCAATTTCTTTCACACTTTATCGTAGTATTTCTTCAGGTTTTTATTACTAGGATGCTTTCTCACACGAAAATACATCATATTTTTAATTATGATAATACGTCTAATACGTCTATTATTTAATACGTCTATTGAATCAGACAGAATATTTATATTAAAATCACCCAAGAGTACAAGTTCTTACAAGTTTGTATCTCTAATACAAACGAATACGATTTTTAATGCACGGTCCTGGAGAAAAGATGAAGCATGTCGATGCAATGAGTCGAGCTCATTGAATGTCAATAAAACCTGAAGACGTTGGGGTTTAGAAGATTGGCTGTGGACGATGCAAAAACAAGATCCGAAATTTTTTCAGATAATGGATATTATTAATGGAAAAGTAACGTCAAATTAACGAAAGAAATATCTGACCGAATACGTAATAAAATCTAACCGCCTCTTCAAAAAGAACGACGAGAAGAAACTTCTGCTGGCGATCCCTTGTGGTATACGATGGCGAGTCATGAAACTATGTCACGATGACGTTGGACAATGCTAAGTATCAAACACCGCATAAATATGAAGAAGGAGATCTAGTTTTGATAGAAAGTGCTATTCCGAGCACGGGCGAATCTCGAAAACCCGAGACCAAGTATATGCTATAGATAAAGTTTTTCGATTCGAACATTAATGGGAAAAGATTGCAGCAGCGTAGATTCAGTACAATATCAAGCATTGATAGACTGAAGCCATGGTGTGCTCTGCATCCGGAAATCGACGAACATTATAATACCGTTGAAGAAGATGTCAACCATATCGAAGAATAAGTCGGAACGAGTTAGGTCAGAAAGCGCGGACCTATCATCACTATTACCTATCCTTTTATAAAACTCATTGCCATCCCATAACATCCCCATCTATATTTTTCCCTTCCTGGTTCTTTTCCCTATCTCTCTCTCTCAAACCGTTACCTTCGTCAGAAAATTACTTTTCTTTGTAAAGTTGATATTGAACAGCCAGAGTGAGTGGTCTGGTCAGAAACGAAGACAAAACTAAAAATATAAACGTTTCTTGAATTTTTGTATTTAAAAAAAAAGGCAGAATTAAATTTCTTGACAATATCAAGAATAACAATACAGTGAGTCAGATTGTTTTTGATGACTTATTTCTACATTTTGTTTAAACTTCCGAACCATGTTCGTTTTGTTGCTTTATTAATGCTCAGATGACCGCCATGTGCCATGTAAATACATAATATACATATATATTAAATTCCGCACTACAGAAGGCTTAATTAGCCTTTGGCTGTTTCTGAAAGAGGCGTACAGACTTTGATTTTCGACTGCCTTTTTAAAGATATGCGAATAATCGATTTTCCACATCCAATAGGACACATTTAAAAATTTTTGGATTTCCAATTGGGACCGGTTTTCATATTCTTTCGAGTTTTTCTGTGAAAACAATCCCAGAACACTCTTGTTCAACAAAACCTAAAAGTAACAAAAGATTATACAATTTCATTGTATATTTGATAAGGGTGAATCCGTCGACCTCTACAAATTTCCTTAGTCCTTGAAAATTAGAAGTATCCACACTCAATGTGATTGCTTTGTTTGTATTCCTGTGAACTGATTTTCTTTCTTAAATATTTTAGCAACCAAAAGATAAATAGGTTGGTTTACCTATAGGATTTAAAGGACTTTGTTCTACCCACACAGTGGCAGTATAACACTCGACTACATGATGTCATTGTTATAATAAAAATTGCAAATTGCTTAACACACAACTTTAGAGATTATCGTCGTATTGTGTTAAAATTAATTATTGTGGCACTTTCCGAAACCAAATAGACGAAAAAAGTAAAAAAAATAATTAAGCACTTTAAGTTAGTATTAGTGGATGTTACTCGTTCCTAACAGAACGCATCCCCACCTATTTTCTTATAAATTCATTTTACTTCTTTCGCGTATCCTCTTTTAAAATCGTATCGCTGTTCTGGAAGGGTATCTGTGCTCTGTAAAACTTTAAGCTTACCCAAATATTTAAACACTATTTACGGCGCTGTCCTTAATAAAAATTCGAAAATGCACGACACAGGGTGTCGTCGTAAGCTGAAAGGAAAATTCCGAAGGAAGTGCGCTCAACACCATTATCTCTTTCTGTTAGTTAGTTAAGTAGACACGATGAGATTGCTTGAAAGAAACTCTTGGATATGCAAGACAACTAGAAAATCCCTTTCCTTCTCCTCCACCGCTATATCAGTATACCAATACAGTACCCCAGGACTATAGTATCTGAAGTTAGTGTTGCATATTTATTAAAAGCAAAGTTAAGATTTGTGGTGTTCTATCGTACTCGTAGTTGAGCTGTTGAAGGATGCATTGCAAATCAGTTTCTTCAAAATAAATTATTTCAGTGTTTTCGAAAGGAGTATTTCTTCGTTTTGGTTTCTTCCCTCTCAGAAGAAAATACAAAAATAACTCAATTGTAGGAGACAACTTTATGGTTTCCTCTTTTAAGAAGGATGCAAAACCGGAAGCTTGAGGGTGGTCATGGTGGTTATGTGGTGAAATTGTTATAAGAAAAGGGTTGGCATCTGATGTTTTATTCCATGTGAATAGCTTTTAGTTTATCAAGGTCTTAGCAAAACCTTTGTATACTGTCGGCATTGAGATATGCATGAAATGTATTTGAGTAAAGCTTCGGCCACAGTGCCCAACCGCAATGTTGTAGTTTATATGGCAAACGACCATGTGGATGTGTAATGCATATTAATGGACTTGGCTCTCTAATACAAGAAGTGAAAAAGAGCTTTGTGGACTTAGTCGTTTAGTTGCATGGGATGTACTTGAGTATCTGTGTATAAAAAAAAACCTTCTACATGGTTTGAAATTGAATCTGATCGAAACAAGTCAACATAAGAAAATGTCAATATTTGAGCAGATAAGATACTATCTTATAAGCAAAACGTGTGAAATAAATTCAACATACAACTAAAGAGTTGCAAAATATTGCTGATAATGAATTAGTCGATCCAAACGAGATTACGAGTATATATTCTATACTTAGGTGAAGTAGAGGATTTTGAATTTATACTTATTTGAAGTATACAATACAATTTAAATATTAAATAAAAGACAAGGTGTAAAAAAACATACACATTCTAGTCCTTGTTCCTCAAACTCAGATGACTTTCTTTTATTATTCAATACCATTCATTATAAGGTACAGATCAAGAGAAATTACATATAGACAAACAATTGTTTTATAATTTAAGTCCATTAATAATATGTACATAAATTAGATATCTATAAGTGTTTTTCATTGGTGTTGAATAACATTGAGATACATTCTGTAGTTAAGGTAACTAGTGTCGAATGTATCGCTAAAGAATTGTTAAAAAAATAATAATAATTCAAGAATAAAATAAAAGGTAAAAGGGGGATTTATAGATGAAAAAAAAAAGTAGAGAATGATTTTTGTGTTTATCATTATTTTTAATTATCATTATTCTTAATGTACTATCTTTATTATATCCTTTACATCATTGAAATCAAAATTAAAAAGCCATTTTTTACCTCTCGAGAAAACGACAGAGCAATGGAACTACAGCGTATCGCCAGCGGTGGTAGGTTAAAAATTCTTGGTGCAACAGAAGTATAAAAATTTAGAAAGTAGTGGAAAAAATTACAGGAATCTTGCGTTGTTTCGAAGCAAATGGACGGTTAAGGGATTACGATTTAACGAATATCCACTCCTTATGTAAATTATTTTAAGCACTTTGTAAAAGTAGATATGTTTGATAGGAAGTTTAAAAGAGTTACAAAAAAGCAAGATTCTAGACGTTTTTTTCTCCAAATGATTCTTAGAATATGCTTTTGCATCACTTGCAAAGGTTGGATTTTGTTGCTATACTACGAGTATATGTCCCTCCCCAACAAACTAGACCTTTGATTTTACTAGGCTGTAATAAATTGTTTCTAAGAGTTTACGAGAGCAAAACAGTTTTAAATGAAACAAAATACTGGTAGTTCTTAACAGATACTTTCTAAGTAAGGTAGTATGCGCACTCCATTTAATTTGTCATCAAACTCGAGTCCTAGATACTTAAATGTAGGTACCTTCTCAATTACAAAACATTTCGATGAACAGCTAAGATCTGAATTAAATGTTTTTTCTGTACTAGTTTTGCCACAAGTATTGGAATGGAATTAACTAGCACATGTTTACAATTTGTACTGTGATAAGTTATTTTAGAGAGTTGCATAATATTAGATGATAGGCTAAAAATCATAATTTTGGTTTTATCACTTATGACTAGCTTATGATTGCTGAACCAATATCTAGGTTTTTCTAGGTCATGATTTATATCCGCAAATAAATCCAACCTGGAAGCATTGGAATACGCACAAGCTATATCATCTGCAAACCCGGTTTGTAGTCCTTTCAGTGGTTGATTAAAGATTGAATTGATATACATAGATTAAAAATAGAACTGGACCCAAAACAGAGCCCTATAGAACACCTATATCAATATTCAGACTATTACTCAATTTACTTGTTTCCTGTTATTAAGGTACGAAGAAAACAATTGAGCATAAAACCTCTAAAACCAGCGTTTTCTAGTTTAGTTAGTAGCTACTTATGGTCCACAGTATCAAATGCCTTGGTTATATCTATAAAAAGTGCACCAGGCTATTAAGGCTTTCATAATTATAATTACACAATTTTAAGTGTGCATCCTCGGTTGATCTGCCAGCTCTGAACCCATATTGATTTGGACTAAAAAAAAGAATTGTGCTCTAAAAAAGAAACGATTCTACTTTTAATCACTTTCTCAAAAATGTTCGGAAGAGCGGGAAGAAGAGAGATAGGCCTGTAATTATTTAAATTGTTTCTTTCCCCCTTTTTAAAGATATGTACCACCTCAGCAACTTTTAAGCAGTCTGGAAAAATACCACAGTAAATACTTTTATTATAATTATGTGCTAACACATCAACAATAAGAAATGAGATTCTCTTAATAAGATCATTCGAAAAAATACAATTCATTGGCGAACAAGATTTTTTTAATAACTTAATGGTTCTAAACAATTCAAAGGATGTTATCGGATCAAAAGCAAAAGTATGCAGTTGGCAGATTTGCCCGATTAAGCAGCATGAGCAACTATCAACAGATGGATCAAAACCTGCATCAGAAAGTGTATTTGAAGCCACACTTGTGAAGAAGATATTGAACGCATCAGACATCTCAACGGGTGCAAAGATAACCCTGTCATTAAAATTTACGCAGGTTGTGTTATTGGGAGATACTTTTTTGTTGAGTAGATAGCTCTCAATTGTCCATTGTTTTTTAATATTTCCTCTGGCTAATTGAAATTTATTGATATAATAATTTTCTTTAATAGTGTGAACATCAGCAATAACTTCTCTGCAGGTTTTACGAAGATGAGCATTATTGGGTTGTTTTTTTGCATTTTATTCCTAATTTATTTTTATAATTCACATTTTTTACTAAAGTTGCCGACATCCAGGGTTTAAGTCTCTTTAGTTTATTATTTCTACTTGAAATTATCTGAGAACATGTTGCCACATGACCTTTTAAAATATTGGAAAAGTTATTAAGGAGACCTGTCTCCTTCACGGTAGACGGCCGCCCAATTTTCTTGGATTAAACACGCAATTAATTACAAATTTATCGTGTGATAAATTATTTGATTTCTTTACTTGGCTGTTAAAATTCAAAAACAGATCTGCCATATAATGATCAGAAATCTTGTAGTTCGAGCTCGAACTGACAAGCGAAAAATTTGGATAACGATCAAGTCTACCAAATATATGATCAATGCACGTTTGAGAAGGAAGAGTGTGTAATTTGAGTTGGTTTATCAATACACGAGTACCTACATTCCATTTTCCGACATTACGGCTAGTTATTTATGTACTATCGGTGATTCACTTAGGATATTTAAATTAATATCTCCCAAGATAAATAAGTTTTTTTACTTTTTCAGCACCCAATAAACAACTCAGTTCTTCAACAAAAACGACCTTACCTTTTTCGTGCAACCTATAGACGCACATAAAAAAAAAATTTTTCATCAATTGTGCAAGAAACTTTAATTACATCCGCACTTATTAAATCACAACTGTGGTACTTACTCGTATATTCCAGGTAATCGCTTACAAACACAGCAACTCCTCCTGCTGCATGTGTATCATTGCACTTAGCATAAAAATTAAAAGCCGGTATATTATAAAGTTCTTTTTCACGTTCAAATATCCAAATCTCTTGTGACTTGTCTTAAGCCTATCGGATGCAAGGATGTATTTAAGTTTTTGTGATTTGTGTTGACTTGTTGGGAACCAAGACGCTCTCAGGCATTTTATTGGAAAATTGTGATGCTCGTAGGGGCCGAGCTTTCTTGCATCTTGAGTTTGGTGTATCCTCTTTGTGATGCCATCGTTCGCCTGCTGATGAAGATTTTTATTTGCTCGTTTATGTAATGAAAGAAAACAAGGCTTTCGATTTTGTTAACATGAAAGATACATAGATAAAAAATAAAACTAAATATTTAGCTTTAGGTAAGAGTAGACTATTGAATGGTTGGAGGTTATGCATCCGGTGAGGTTGGTTAGCAGTTGTTTGAGTATCGTTATAGTTTGTTTATAATGGAAGTTCATTTAGTTTCGTTTGCTTCACTTGTTGTAAAGCGGGGTTAATTTCTAGTTAATTTTTTAGATTTACTTCAAAGTTATTTATTTTACGGATTTGAAATTGGTAAGGGGGATTATTTAAGTATCAATTTGCTCGTCTTAATGGGCACCAATCGCGCTAGACCATTCGCACCGGCGCCTAAAGGGTATCAAAGTTATGGACTTTGGTTGTACACTGGGAAAAATTAAAAAGGAGCGAAAACATTTTATAATGTGTTCGTTCCAAAAGATTCGAACACGGCGCGTGGATGTGTTAAATCTGTAGAGAATCACAAGTGCGAGGAATGCGCTGTGAGAAGGGATGGAGCGTCTGACAAAAGCCAGCTCTCGTGTTCCTTGTGTTAGAACGTGAGAAGAATAAATCTGGCTCAACAACAAAAGGCAGAGGTTAAACGACCACCTGTGCTCACACAAACACCAGCCGTAACTCCCCAAATTACCTACGCCCAAATGGCGGCTGGTCGTTGAAGAACGGTACAAAAAGCGAATGTTGCTTATCAGGCCCCAGCCCATCGAGCATCGGAAGCTCTGCCTAACATGCTGGCTATCTTGCTCTCTATCAAGGGGCAGATGGCTCAGTTACAACGTTACATACAAGAGCATCCCATTCGCGTGGATCAGATCTATGCGTTGCTGCCCGGCCCAACGTACCTCCAGTCGTAATGGGTACGAATTTGGCGAAGCGAACTCTAAAGGTTCTTGATAAGGATCGAACGGAGATCCATACTTTTTAAGTTGCTCAAAGACCAAGAATCTGACGTGCTTTTGGATAGCGAATTTGGAAAGCTAAAAGCACAAACTGAGGCATGGCAAATATAAAATTGTAAGAAGAAACCGGCCCAACTATGTACAAAAAGGTGGAGTTGCGATTTGTGTAGGTTCCAGGTGCTGGAAGCATTCAGAAAGCGGTTGTACATGGTATCTGTCTATGCGCCTAAAGCTACTCAATTCACTTTATTTATATCAGAACATGAGAAACTTTTTCGATTCCTAAGGCTGGAATCGGAGGAGAATTATTTCATATTTGGCGGAGATTTAAACGCCAAACACAGCGATTGGGGAAATAATATACCAAACACTAGAGGGAACCTGCTACTCAATTGGTGGGGCCAGCATAATATTATGTACCGAATCGGTCTAAAAGCGACGGATATTCCGTCATTTCCCAGACACGGCTCCTATCTGGATCTCCTGTTGTTCAACACACGGATACAACAGACAAGGATGAGCCAACAAACTATAAACTGTCTACGCACTTTTGTTTATTACAGTCACAATAGCGGTCTCCGTACCGAAATAACGGTTCCCAACGAAATTGCAGAATTGGATGAGCCTGTTCAAAGGTATTCCTACAATTACAGTAGGGTATGTTGGACACACTTCTACAGAACATTGAGATCCCAAACTCGCTCTATCCAGCGTCCAACAGGAATCTGTCCAATGGAGAGATTGACAAGCACCTCAAACAAATGGACGAGACCATCAAATGAACGATGGGCAGCACAATACTTCGGTACCGATACAATGACAATGAAGACTCATTCCGCAACGCAACTATTGACGCACTTCACCGATATAAGCGTAGATTACTATCGGGACTAAAAACCTTGTAGAAACTATTTGCGGACAGACATAACCCCGAGATCATGACACTGAAGTCGTCGATCAAAAACCTCCAAGTATTTATAAAACAAAATTACAGAGTAAGTTTGCATTGGAACAACAAAACTCGGGTTTAAACGCCAGCAACCCGAATTTGATCGGGCAAATAAATAAAATATTTCGGAGAAATAATCAAAACGACCTTCTCCGTCTTAAAATCATCCGAACGACGAACCATGAACAATTTCTGTTAACAGCAGCCTTAGATCCAGAAGAAGCTATCGATGATGAGAATTTCTTGGTTTTAGGAGATCCGCAAGAGAAGGCGAATGAAGTCATTGGCCCGAGCCACTACCCGTAAAATCAGGTCCTATTGCATAATTCCTGCCTTCGAAATAAAATGGAGAATTCGAAACGGCGATTCGAAAATTCAGGGTTCACTGAGTTCAATGACAAGTTGAACAGGCTGGACATAAGTAAACCACTGCTTTACATTCTTTTTGATATGCTCACCTGTAAACAGTTTACAGTGAAGAATGGCGATGTGACTTCTGCTAGAGTATTTGACTTTAAAAATGGTATGCAACAAGGTGTAGTTAATTCGCTAATCCTATTCAATATCTACACAAATGATCTTCTGAGCTCACTTCACCATGCCACAGCGTACGCAGACAACTTGATCGCTTACAGATCAGGTCCAAAGAACGAGGTCATAAATACGCTCTTGGAACGTTACTTCGTTTAGGGTTCATTACAAGTACCATTATTTTTTTCTAGAAATTATTTACCATGCTGTCGGCAGTTTAAATTCGAACCCTCTTTCTTTACGAATTTAAAATGAGGATGTAGCGGTAAACGAACGCACTATACGACGATCGTTTGGAAGTTCCGTTCGTTAGATTTCAGCCTCGAAAATGAACCACGTAGGAAGCCAAAAACGTTAGCTGACGACGCTGTTTTAAGAGCAATAGCAGACGCGGATCCAACGACTCCCACGCATGGGAGTATCGCCAATGACAATAAGTTGACGTCTTTCTCTCATAGGAAAGGTAAACCGATCTTCACCCAAAATTTAAAGGACCCACTTTTCATTTCTTTAACCAGGAGAAAGAATAAACGCTATCAAATATTGTGATGAAATCGACATATTGCATGCCAAATTGGCTGAAAAGCAACCTACGTTGTTCAATATTCACGGTTCGATCCCTTTGTATGGCAATCCTAGACCACATACCTCATACATACGATCCAAAAACTGTTGTAATTGGGATTTGAAATTCATCGGCATCCACCGTACTCTCCTGATATTTCCCCAACGGATTACCATCCTTTCCGCAATCTGGATTCAAGCGAAAAATTTGAATTTTTTTTTCGACGAAATTTTGCATTTTATCGCATGATTTGATGATTTTGGACGATGTAAAGGTGGAAAATTCGTTGTTAAGCTTGGAAAATTTTGGATAGTTGTGAAGTTCAAATTCATATTTTAGGAGAAGAAACGAATAAGACGGTCAGCTCAATGAATTTTTATGCGTATCCATGGGTGAATCGGCAAGATGTTAACAATCATCTGTGGAGATATCGCCGGTTGTTTCAACAGTACAGCGTCGACATGAACGTCAAGATCGACACGGAGCGTCTCATTTCATTCATTTCAATCAGTCGAAGTTACGATCAGACGAGTACATTCACTTGCGTGACGCCATCGCTACTGAAGGAGACGCGCACAACATTGGTGGTTGGCCCATTCTCCCAGCTGCTTATGTTGGAAGCCCACGCCACATGCATGAGTACGCTCAAGATGCGATGAAGTACGTGCGGAATTACGGACGCCCGGATTTATTCACCACATTCACTTGCAATCCGAAATGGCCCGAAATTACGAATCTGTTGCTGACAGGACATCACTGCACTAGTATTCAAACAAAAGATCAGAGTACTCATGGAAATGCCAAGCTGGTATACATGGAACGTTCGATGCATCGAAGAAGTTTCAACGCCGGATGAAATGTGATACTTTTACCGGCTTCACTGATATCTATTCGACTAATGCCCTCGGACGAATTATACACAGTCCATCCACGCCAAGATGAATGCTTCTATCTTCACTTGCTTTTGGTGAATATTAGAGGCCCTAAATCCTTCGATTCCCTAGGTACTATGGATGGTGTGCTGTGAGCCACTTTTCGGGAGGTTTGACAACGTTTGAATTTGCTCGAAAACGATACAGACTCAACGCTCGCCGATGCAACTGTTTCTGCGCCAGCGAATCAAATTCGTACATTGTTTGCAATCATCATAGCCACATGTCATCCGTCGAACCCGACCGCATTGTGGGACAAATACAAGGACGAGATGGCTGACGACATTTTGCACATAGTTCGCACGACAACTTCGAATTTCGATCTTGAAATTTACGACGAGATGCGCAACGAAGCATTAGTTCTGACCGAAGACATATGCGTGCTCCTGTGCGGCAGTCTGCTGTCGACATTGGGAATGCCAGCGCCAAATCGTTCGATGCACGATGCATTCAATCGCGAATTGCAACGGGAGCAAGACTATGATCGAGATGAGCTGGCCGAAAGAGTCCGTTGAATGCTGAGCAGAACAACGTGTACGATTCACTGATGAAGGTTGTTGGCGATGGAACGGGAGGCATTTACTTTCTCGATGATCCCAGTGGGACAGGCAAGACATTCGTCATTTCGTTGATTCTGGCAACAATTCGGTCAAGATCTCCAATTGCGTTGGCTGCTGCATCCTCTGGTATTGCTGCCACATTGTTGGAGGGCGGTCGAACTGCACATTCCGCTTTGAAGCTGCCGATGAATCTTCTCACCGTTGACAAACCAACGTGCACAATGACCAATAATTCGGTAACAGCGAAATTGATGCGAGAATGCAAAATCATAGTTTAGTTTTAAATGCATTTTATTTTCTTAACACTAACTCTTACATTCTAACAAAAAATGCTTAAGTGCTAGCTTACAATTACTTAACAATCTTATACTAACTTACTGGCCCCACACAGGCACTCTAAGCTACTCTGAATATAAGTATGTCTTTCGACTGCAGTTACATTTTATTTATAAATACTTATTTTCTATACTTAAAGCTAAGAAAAAATTTGTTTACAAAAACTTAGCATATGGACATTTATTTTTTATAAAAACTTAGTATCTAACTTAAAATAAACCTTAGCCTACCTAACCTAAATGCACAATACACACATAAACACACATAGACATTATACACAATCATATACATACGTCAGTATACACCTTTGTATACACTGATATATGTACATGTTTCTTAAATGCTATCCTAAACCTATGTAAGCTGGCCATCGCTATTCACTAAGCAAATAGATTGGTCAGCTCTGCCTCATTAGTGAGGCTGGTCCGTAATTGACGGAAACGACGACGAAACATCTTCTCCGTCATTCAACCACCAGAAATGCTGGTGCTGCCGAACGACATCCCCCTTATCGCGATTCCCCACCGCCCTACTGAACCTGAGGCGATCCACACTGCCGTCTGCGACGTCTCTGCTGTAGTTGAGTCGCCTGTCCCCAGCTGTCCGAGCGACATGGAAGATTAACGGCACCGCTGATCTATCCTGGATCAACCCTATCTGATTAAGGTAGAGGAATGCTTCCGGCGGAACGAAGCCGTCAGAGCGCACACTCTCGTAAAGGTAATTGGGGTAGTAAGCCCCAGATATCAGGTTATTCGTCGAGGTAATCGCTCTTGCAATGTGCCTTCGAGTCAGCTTAATTATGAAGTTGTCCACTCGTATCAAGTTCGCCCTTTTGTAAAGGACCTCGTTAGGATAAAATTGTTTGTACTCCGACTCTGGTGTTCTGTACAAGCGAAGACAAGCCCTCTCAAACACCCGAAAGATCCCAAGGTATCTGACTACATTTCGGCAGGCAAGAGGCCACCCATGTTGTCCAATGATCGATAACTTACGCCAATTTTTTCTGGTATCAATATAGGCTCCAGACAACGTCGTCCTAAAGAGAATGGTTTCCGATTTCCGAAAATAGATTTTTAACTTCCAGTCGGCCTTTTCAAAGTCAACAAGGCAGGCACCAGTACATTGTTTTTTGCCTTTATTCCATTGGATATCGGACACCAGTTTAGACGCGGCATGTGAGATATCATGTCCCGCCTTAAAACCGAATTTATTATCCGGAACTATATGTTTGTCCTCAACCCACCTAGTCAGAGCTCTATTGATTACTTTTTCAAAAACCTTACTGATATTCGGAAGGAGACTTATCGACCGGAGATTCTCCGGATTGAATATTACCCGTCCCTTTTTGGGGATAGGTTGAACCACCTCCGTTTTCCAATGCGCTGGATAATGTGCATTATTCATTGCATTATTAAACAGGGTGGTGTAAATGTCCACCGCTTCTAGAAGAAGATGTCGAAGCACGATGTTCGGAATACCATCGGTCCCCACTGATTTCTTTATTTATTTGCGGAAACATATTCGGGTTGCTGGTGTTTACAACCCGAACCTTGTTGTTCCAATACAAACTTACAGAAATTCTGTAATTCTCTTTTATTAGCGTTTGAATATTTTTAATCGACGACTTCAGTGTCCTAATCTCCGGGTCTTGTCGGTCAGTTAACTGTCTGTACAAGTTTTTGAGTCTTGACAGAAGTCTACTTTTCTGTCGGTGCAGTGGGTCAATAGTAGGATTGCGGAACAGGTCTTCGTTAGTCGTACGTCGATACCGCGGTATTGTAGCGTCCATAGTTTGTTTAATTGTCTCGTCCATTTTTATTAGGTAATTGTCGATCTCCTCGATTGACAAATTCCTATTGGACGGTGGGTGGAGCGTGTTCGAGGAGAGTGCTCTTGTCAAGGTTGCGGAGAAGCGTGTCCATCGAGTATTACTGTAGTTGTAAGAATATCTTTGGACAAACTCCTCCAATTCCGCAATTTCGTTAGGAACTGTAATTTCATACACGAATGTGCGCAGACAGTTTAGCGTTTGTAAATTCGTACCTGTCAGTCGTATGCGTTCATCGTACAGCAGTAGATCCAAATACGACCCACCTCTGGGAAACGACGGGTTATCCGTCGCTTTAAGACCGAGTCTGTACATGACGTCGTGGTGACCCCACCAATCGAGTAGTAGGTTCTCTCTAGTATTTGGCAAATTATTTCCCCAATCTCTGTGTCTAGCGTTGAAATCCCCGCCGATTATAAAATAATTCTCCCCCGATTCCAGCCTCAGAAGTCGAAAAAGCGTGTCGAGCTCTGTAAAGAATAGGGTGGATTGTGAAGTATCAGGTGCATAAACAGAGGCCAAGTACAGCCGCTTTCCACTGCGGAGCGGGATGTACACGACGACTGCCTCCAACACCCGGAACCTGCGCAACACGCCCTTGTACACTCTGTGAAATTTTATACCTTCTTTAATGAAGATCGCGACACCGCCTCCACGTTTGGATCTGGGCCGGTTTCTTCTTCTAACGATATAATTATTGTACTCCAGTTTGTGCTTATCGGTTAGCTTAGTTTCGCTAGCGAAAAGCACATCAGGAGTTTGGTCTTGTAGCAATTTAAACATTGCGGCTCTTCGTTCAATCCTAATCAGTGAATTAACATTCACCGCAAGGACCTTCAAAGTTTGCTCCACCATGTGCGTACCCATTACGACATGTGTTGCGTTAGGCCCGGCAGCAGCGCGTAGATCTGGTCCACCCGCTTAGGATGTTCTTGAACCTGCTTTTGCAGCTGAGCCATCTGCCCTTGGATTGCGAGCAAGATGGCCAGCATGTTAGTTGCTGCTTCCGTTGTTCTCGTCGTTGGCGCCGGAGAAGCAACAATCGCTTGCTGTACCGTAGCCCCCCTACCAGACGCCATTTGGGCGTAGGAAATTTGGGACGTGACGGCTGGTATTTGAAACCTGATAGGTGAACGTTTGACCTCCACCTTCTGCTGCCGAGCCAGTTTTGCTTTCTTAATGTCAGCGAACTTAGGACAACCCCGATAGTTTGCGGTGTGTCCCACGTTTCCACATAACACGCACGAGAGCTGCGACCTATCGGATGCTCCGTCAACACCCAGAGGACATTCTTCGGAACTGTGGTTCTTAGCGCACTTCACGCATCGAGGCTGCATTTGGCAGTTCGACGCGGCGTGCCCGAACCTCTGGCAGCGAACGCATTGTATAACGCCTTCGCTCCTTTTTAGTTTTTCCCAGTGAACCACCTGGTAGTCTAGGACATTGATACTCCTTAGACTATCCAGACGGCTTTCGGGACTGAGTTGCACCAGGAAGAACGGCAGACTCCGTTTCTCCCGCCTAGCTCTAGCTGTGGTAAATGGCTTTACCCCTACAAACTTGAGTCCTTCGCACTCCTTCTCTTTGAGCAGTGCCAGGATCTCCTCAGGATCAGAAGACGGTTCCAACCCCTTCAGCAGCATAGATTGCCGCTTTTCACACTTCGGTGTGAATGAGAAGTGCTCCGTCGTCGTTTCCCTTAGGAGCTCCTTCACTTTCGCGTAGCCCTCCACTGTATTACAGTGGATGGCATGGCGATCGTTCCCCAGTCTCTTTATATTAAAATTATTCCCAATGACCAACTTACACAGGTCCTTGGTTTCATTTACCTCTAATTTATAGGTGTTGATAGGAGGCACCTTCTCCTTCTTCTTCTGTTGCTGCTGCTGCTGCTTCTGTTGTTGTTGTTGTTATTGCTGCTGCTGCTGCTGCTGTTTTTTCAGCTGCTGTGGTTTCAGCTTTTGTTGTTTTTGCAGCTGTTGATGTTTCTGCTGCTGCTGGTTTTGTTGTTGCTGCTGTTGTTGTTGTAGCTCTTGATGTTGGGAGCTCTCTGCTTCTTGTTACTCCCTCTGCCTGCGTGCAGTTTGCCGTTGCTTCATAGCAAGCATTTTTTGTTCCAGCTCTTGGATGCTGGTTTTTATGATATTGATTTCTTCATCTTCGTCTTCCGACTCAGATGAAGCTAGAGCGGCAAAGTTGTTATTGCCCCCCTCATACTGGACCACAACTTTATCGCCATCCAACTCACTTATTTTTTTTTTTCTTAAATTAGGAGGGGTTCTCAACCCACTCCTTCTTTTTACGGCTTTCGCCATGGCACCAGCAACCGTAATGTTGCCTTTTATAAGTCCCGTTATGGGAAGAGCGGAACGCTCTCCACCATCCATCACGTGATATCTTTCTTTGTTTTTGTTTTAAATTCACACAATTTGCGAGATGAAAAAAAAAAAAACAAATAAAAAAAAAAATAAAAAAGAGTTCACTTAGCCCGGGATTCGAACCCGTGTCCACGACCACGAGACGATGGCAGACGCCGCTAACCATCGAGCTAACGAGTAAGTTTACAAAAACTAATTTGGTATAACAACTGTATCACAATTTTTATTTTATTTTAAAAAAAGCCGAGACACGTCTTTTCTCTACCGAGATCTGCGAACGACTCGAATGCAAAATCATCATTTGGGATGAATGTACGATGGCGCATAAACGAGCTTTGGAGGCAGTTGAGCGAACGATGAAGGATTTACGAGGTGACTCGAGACGACTTGGTGGGGCTATGATATTGCTCTCCGGAGATTTTCGTCAAACGCTTCCCATTATCCTGAAATCTACTGATGAACTTGGTGCATGCCTGAAATCGTAGTCTTTGTCGCGGCATGTCAAGAAGTTCAAACTGACCACGAACATGAAAGTCGCGTTGTAGAACGACCCATCGGCTGCTGAATTCTCGAGACAAATGCTGGCGCTTGGCAATGGCCAAATTCCCGTTGATGTTTCAACTGGATTGATATCGTTCCCGGCAAATTTTTGCGAGTTTACATCGTCGAAGGAGGAACTCATCACCAGGGCAAATTCAAAGGAGAGGCAGTCCTTATCTCACGAATGCCGATTATTCCACCTGATCTTCCATTCCAATTCAAGCGGATTTAGTTCCCCGTTCGATTGGCTTTTGCGGTGACAATCAATAAATCACAAGGCCAATTATTGGAAGTCTGCGGGATTAATCTCGAATTTCCACGGTCAGCTTGAAAACAAATCGAAAAACATTGTTTATCATATCGCTCTCTACTGATTTCGATTCCATTCAAATAAATCACATTGAAATTTGAACTATCTGTGTTTTATTATCACTCTGGAGTTTATTAGAAGGCGTTAAATTGGGGCGAGACGAAGTTCGCCAGGTCCTCTAGTTTACTATATATCTTGACATATGAATATCATATAGGACACATATGTCCTGTGATATTCAGGACTCTGTCAATAATTGTATCTGTAACTTCAAAAGGTACTGCTACCGCTCCTACTTAGAAAACCGCGGCTATACTTTTAATGTCTAGCGCTCCTAGCACATGTTTTTCTTAATTTTGCTTTTGCCCTTGTTTACAATTTGACCCATTTTGGCCGCTTCCGCCTCAATACACACGAAAGCTTAATTGACGAATCACTGTATTCATTAAATCACATAAATGTCATCGCTTACGCAAGTAATTGTACGGACTTGAAAACGATCGTGCCTGTTTTGTTGGAGAGCGAGATTTTGACCATTCATTATTAGGCGATGTTAAAAAAGTCACATAGGAGCGCGTAGCCTTGTCTAAGATCTCGGTTAATTCATTACCGACCTCGATAGAGTACCGCAATTTCTTCCTAGTCATCCTGCGCAACCTGATAACTCGTTCCCATATGGGGACATTATATGCGCCTTTGAAGTCTCCAAATAGATGGTGAGTGTCGATCAGAAATTCCCAAGTCCTTTTCGAGATCTGGTGTAGTGTGTGTTTTCGATCGATGATGGACTTATACAGATATAGGTGTATATTTATACGACTGAATTGCTAAGATTGGAGACACTTAGCTGCTGGAGGTCGATTTCAGTATTACTAGAGTTGCAGTGGATAAAAAAAACTGATAGCAATGGAAAAAGGCTCATTGGCATGTGTGAATCTTTTAGTCGCACAGTTACAAACGGCCGGTCTAAGGGCGATGAGGAAAGCCACTTAATCTATTTTAGAGGTATAGCCTGCTCAACGATAGACTTTTGTACGCGGAAAGTGGCTGAAGTATATGACTGACCTGCCTGTAACAGTTATGGCCTGCCTGTAACAGAAGATACATCAGAAGTTCAAAATGGTTCGACAGAGAGTGCGAAGCCGCTAGGAAGAAGTCATTTGCCTGCTTACGGCTAGTCAGGGAATCAGACAACAGCATACCAGAAAACATGTACCAAGAAGCATCATATAAAAACATTTCCAGAGATAAGGAGACTAGGTACTTAGAGCAACTGGCGAGAACCCTTGTGGGAATCACAGATAGTTACTCGTTTTGGAATCACACGGGGCACCAAACTGGAGACAGCTGTGCTTGCTAGACATTTTCAAACATTATTGAACCCAAATTGTAGTTCTTACCTGCTGAGTTATGCACTTCCATATGTGACAGTGAATTCAGTAGATCGCACAATTTTGTTCCAAGACGTCTGTAGAGTACTTCATAGAAGTAACTTGAATAAAGCGCCAGGAGAAGACCGCATTCTCTACGAATTTTTAAAATTTGCATGAATGAGTTCCTAGAAAAATGAACTTTGACATACAATTACATTTTCGATATGGGTGAGGTCAGACAGTATTAAAAGGAGTATAATATTCCCGCTATACAAAAAAGGAGATCCGAGCGACCCGCAAAATTATAGAGGTATTCCCTTTATGAACACCATGATATTCATGGGAATCATTTTACAACGCATCAAAGATTGGGTACGTGAAAACGACTTGCTTAATGAGTTCCAGGCGGGTTTCAGGAAAGGGTGCTCAACGGTAAATAATACTCGTATATTCTCGTTGACCAGCGTGAAAAGAGCTTATCTTGACAAGGACAAACAACTCTATGTGCCTGTTCACATTGGAGTGGGCACGAAAGTCCTTCTCATGAACGTCGTGTTCACATTTTCAAGGGGATGAAAGAATTTTAGTCAAGCGGAACCCTTGAATCGGACTATTTTTAATTTTTAGATGTGAGCAGTTGACCTGAAACATATCTTTTTTTCATCTTCTTTACACTTCCTTTCACTTCGGCGACCAAAACAAAATAAAAAAAACATATAAGGAATGGTACAAAATCCAGTTCAGTGGTGGAACTAACCCTTCTTCTTTCCACTTAAATAAAAAGCCTTCCCTCTCTTTCGGAAAATCTTCCTACCCACGCCAAAGTGAACAGGGGCTATGCGTTCTTTGTCGATTTTAAAGCGGCTTTCGATGCAATTGACAGAAAGGCGTTATTCTACAAATTAAGTACATACATACAAGGCCTTTACAAGGACGGGAGTTAAGCAAGTTTGTTTTTTAAGTCCACTCCTCTTCTCATTTTTCCTCGATGGCCTCACAATTTTTCTAAATGGCGGCATCGTATTTGAGCGTATTATTTTATTTTATTTTATTTATTGTGGCATAATGTTTACAATATTTATAGTCATAATGCTCATATTACAGAGATTTTGTTGCAGCACCTTACTACTAAAATATTATTACAAATAATATCACAGAGTTTTATAAGTTTGAAGGAAAAGCCACTAAAAACCTTCACTAAAAGTTCTATGCCCGATATCGTTGGAGGAAAAAAGAAGTGGTTGTAAAACTGGGTTTGAATATACAAACTTTAAGTACTATTTAATTAATAGTTTTGAAATAAATAAATAAACAAATAAATAAATGAATAAGTAAATAGATAAATAAAAAAATGAATAAATAAATACAAGAAATAAATATATGATTAGTTGAACTAAGCTAAGAACAGAAAAAGTGTTGCATTCGCTATGATGCTAAATTTAAGATTAAGTCATTGTCAGAGGATAAACACGATATACGAGTATGTATTATATTATTGCAAAAGCTTTTCAATTCTATTTTCTACCATTTCTATATTAGCTATTTCAAGTAGTTCTTTTGTAGAGAAAAACCAAGGCAGATTCAGGATGATTTTCAATAATTTGTTTTGTGTTGTCTGAAGTTTACGTAAGTGACTTCTCGCGCAACTAACCTAGACTGGAAATCCGTAGAATATAATGGCTTGAAAGATAGCCTCAAAAGTCAGTAATTTATTTGGGTCATTCAAATTCGAAATTCTGCATATAAAAGGGTAAAGAATTCTTATGGTCGTGTTGACTTTTTTAATTACTAATTGCACATGAAGATTAAAGGTTAAGTATTTGTCTAAATATATACCAAGGTACTCTCAATTCGATTTCCACATGCGAAAGCATCTATAGCTAATTGCAGGTTCGTTTCAACATTGAAAACAATTGCATCAGTTGAGTAAATTCAAGTATCATCTGCTAAAGGGCTATACTACAGTTTGTCAGATTGGGGAAATCTGAAGTGTAGACATTATATAAGACTGGAGATAGAACAGACCCTTGTGGAACTCCAGCACTAATTAGTTTGTTGTCTGAAAAGTAACATTAATGGACACTTTAAAACTTCGGGATGATAGGAAAGACTGAATATTTTTGACAAGATACAAGGGGTGGTCAATACTGGTAAGCTTATGTATTAAGCCATCATGCCATACGGTGTGGGAAGCTTTTTCAACATCTAAAATTATCATACCGGTACTTTTCCCTTCTGATACATTGTTTTTAATGTCCTTTGTTATATGATATACTTGGTGAGTAGTACTGTGAAAAGCTCTAAAACCAAATTGTTCAGGTAGAATAGAGTTGTTCTCTAAGAAGGAAATAATTCTGTTCTTTATGATTTTTTCTAGGCATTTACTCACAGAACTAACCCTTTCGTTCCCAATTTTTTATTTCTGTACTATTCGATTTTTTATGTAAATTTTTGTTAACTGTAATAGATTAAACGTTTTTTTTACAGGTTTCGATTAAATTCAAGGCCGGTTTTTGGAATTTTAGGCCGGGACGTATTGTCCCATTGGTATTCTTGAGTGGGATGTATTCGTTACAATGGGACTCAACAACCAAAAAATCATTTTTCAAGAATTAAAGTTTTATTAGAAAAAAAAAGAATATTAATAAAAAAAACAATAAATAAATACCATATTAATAAGGGAAATGTATTATTTATGGTGAATAGTAAAACATGTTATGCACAAAGCGACCTTGCAGTTGGCGCAAATAGTTTTAGTACGTTTTTCAATCTGGTTTGCGGAGCATTGGACACAAGGACTTCTGGCATGTGCTACCCGATATTTATTATATGTTTTAGTTTCTTAGATGGACGACGAGAACTGCGCCTTTCTGATACCTATCATCTGTTCAGCCAAACGAACGAGAAACTGGAGTAGTTCTAGCTTTTTATGATGCAATTCGGAGTAGATTGTAGAGGCGTTTATAACCGCCATGTTCAATATCTTGAAAAAAACTTTTATCCACCATTTAGTAGATTTGGATCATCAGTCGAAATTTTTTGATCAGCCAGGTTAATTCCTCCCGTTATTTCGTTATAGCTTTTCATTTCAACTGGTATAGAAACTTCAATTTTCTTACCGTCTTTCATTCTACATAGACCTATAGCGATTGTAGGTGGGTGGCAGTTTGATAGTACTATTAATTCCTTTGAATCGAGCCACTTTGCAACTGTATTTTCCACGGTTAATTAAGTTCTGCTGGTTCTTATTGTTAAGAATAAATCTCACACCTTTCTGTTGTAAAAAAAATAACCTTTCTGTTTAACAATCTCTTTAATAGTGATTTGCTTTTGCTTTGACATTACATGTTGTTATAATGTGTTATACATTTGTTCTAACTTGTTATACATTTGTTTTAAGTTGTTATACATTTGTTTTATGTTACGTTACGTTATATTTAATTTACATAATTACATGGGTTTAGAATTCAATTATTGTTTTTTTAATTTGAATCAACAACATTCTCCCCGGCCGTGAACGAAGTTCGCAATGTGACCATATCCTTAGACATCTTATGAATTCGCCGCACTTTGTCGCCATTATAGTTGTCGGACATTTTGAGTTTTCATTCGAGTTGTGCGTGGATATTGGCCGGGGGACAATAATAAAAAATAAATAAATAAATAAATAAAATGTCAAGTGCTAGTGAGTGTATGAGGTGACATAATTGCAATATGTCCCATAGAGTAAGTGTTTTTTTTTTTGTTTTTAAAAGATAACATTTAAATATATGTGTAATAATGTATTTCCTTTTGTTGTTTTACAATTCGTTTGTATAGTTTCTTGTTGTTGTTGTATGTAGTTTGCTGTCGCCATGAATGAGATCGTGTACCCACACACACGAGTGTGTGTGTGTGTCATCCCAGAGTTATATGCATGGCTCTGAGAAAGTATAATTATATATAATCCTGGTTGTGGTTCTACGACTTCCAAGGTCCTAAATCTAGCTTCCAAAAATTCTGAAAATTCTTTAAAAGTTGGCAAATCTTTTCTAACCCCTAGCTTTTCTTCCCATATCTGCTGAGTTGTGGGTGGAAGTTTTTGAGCATACCTTTACGACCGATGTTGAAAAAATGTACAGGCAAGTGAGAGTAACACCTAGTGACTCATATTATCAACTCGTGCATTGGCGTAACAACCCTCAAGAGCCAATTAAAACGTACCGCCTCCAAACCATCACTTTCGGAACCACTAGTGCTCCATACCTCGCGATTCGGACGATGAATCAACTGGCATCTGATGAAGAAGACAGCTACCCACTTGGCGCAAAGATGGTAAAGGAGGACATGTACGTCGATGATCTCATCACCAGAGCTGACACTGTAGAAGAAGCCCTTATACGGCGGGAACAAGTGCGAGGTTTGCTATCATCAGGCGGGTTTCATCTGAGAAAATGGATGAGCAACTGTGAAGAAATATTAAAATTCATACCAGAAACTGAAAGGGAAGCTAATTTTTCATTACCTTTAGGTTCCTCTGATCATGTTACGGCTTTAGGTATCAAATGGTATCCTCTTGAAGACATCTTCTCTTTTCAGCGTTGTAGCTCCAATCCACCGGATCAAACAAAAAGGACAATTTTGTCGACAATCGCCAAACTTTTCGACCCTCTTGGCTGGATCTCACCGTGCATTATTCGTGCCAAGCTGATTATGCAACACTTGTGGAAGCATGGCTCTGAATGGGATGATCCAGTTGCTGAAGAATTACTCAAATCCTGGAACACATTCCGTCAGGAAATCGCGTGCATCAACCACATCCGGATTCCTCGATGGATACATGCAAACCGTAAACAACAAGACACAGAAATTCATGGCTTCAGCGATGCTTCACAAAGTGCATACGGTTCGGCAATATACCTTCGTGTACTGGATCAACAAGGTAAGATCCATATGCACCTACTGATATCCAAGACCAAGGTTGCTCCGTTAAAGACCCTCTCACTTCCACGTCTGGAACTATGCGGAGCAGTCATGCTTGCGACACTTCTGCAATACACTTCAACGGTTCTTGGGTTGAACGAAGCAAAACAGTATGCATGGACGGATTCAACGATAACCTTGGCCTGGATAGCAGCGCAACCATCAAAATGGAAAACATTTGTAAGCAACAGAGTAGCACAAATACAGCAGCTTACACAACAGGACATCTGGTACCATATCCCGACACAAGCTAATCCAGCTGACCTTTTGTCACGAGGAGTCTCACCATCGGCACTGGTTGGATCACAACTCTGGTGGAATGGACCAGAATTTCTTCACCACAGTTGGAAGTTTAAATATCCGCCTCAATCAGTAAGAGCAGAAACAGGAGAAGAGAGACGATCTGTCCAAAGCCATTGCGTCACAAAGGAAAACAACCTAATAACAATCCTCGTATTAAAATATTCAAAGTTACTTACATTAATTAAGGTGGTTTCCTACATTTTTAGATTCATTAAAAATACTAAAGAGCAACCTGTTAATCGGAACCTGTCTGCCATTTCCACGTCTGAAACAGAATTGGCTATTTCTGTCATTCTGAAAAATGTACAAAAAACAATGTTTTCGACAGAGATTACAGCGATTCAACATGGGTTACCAACAAAAACTCTCAAATCCCTGAATCCGTTTCTTGATCCTGTAGGTATTCTTAGAGTTGGGGGTAGTTTGCAGAATTCAGATCTCTCATACCAGCAACAGCATCCAATAATACTCAAAAACAATCATGCATTCACTAAACTTCTTTTGCAGGATGCACATGAAAGGACGTTTCATGGTGGCCTGCAACAAATGATGGCATACATTAGGAGAAAATATTGGATCCTGCGAATAAAAAACAGCATCAAGGGGCATATTAATCGCTGCAACATATGCTTCCGGCACAGGGCGAAACAAGCAAACCAGCTTATGGGTATTTTACCGGGTCCCAGAGTGCAAATAACACGGCCCTTTACGCATACGGGAGTGGATTACGCAGGTCCCATCGACATCAAGGCATGGAAAGGACGAGCCTCAAAGACACACAAGGCGTACTTCGCCATCTTCATTTGTCTTGCCACTAAAGCAATTCACACGGAGGTAGTCAGCGATATGACTACCCAAGCATTTATCAATGTATTTTCCACGGTTAATTAAGTTTTGCTGGTTCTTATTGTTAAGAATAAATCTCACACCTTTCTGTTGTAAAAAAAATAACCTTTCTGTTTAACAATCTCTTTAATAGTGATTTGCTTTTGCTTTGACATTACATGTTGTTATAATGTGTTATACATTTGTTCTAACTTGTTATACATTTGTTTTAAGTTGTTATACATTTGTTTTATGTTACGTTACGTTATATTTAATTTACATAATTACATGGGTTTAGAATTCAATTATTGTTTTTTAATTTGAATCAACAACAGCAACTAATATTCCACCATTGCTGATTCTGAAGCCCAAATCGTATTTTTTCAGTGTGCTGTCAAAGATGGGAAGGTTTTTCCTCGATTTTATAACGGTTCCAACTGCAGCATAGTCAAGTTTTTGCAATAACAAAGTGCTAGTGAAAAAATGATCCATTGCAATCATAACATCAGGCTCCCGAATCGTTCAGCAAAGCTTTTTTAAAACTCCCTCCCCAAGAGTTCCTTCTAAGAATTCTTCCTCTTTTCCAGCATAAATGTAACCTGTTTTCGTGTCAAATCGCACTCAAATTTTAATCCCCGCTTTATTGATTTTAACGGTTGATACTGTTTCAAAGATGACCTAGGTTTGAATTTCGTCATGCTTTCATCTATAGACTGGAAAGGTGATTCTGTTCTTTGTGATGGAAAGTTGATCCTTACACAATTTACCAACTCTTCAGTGTTGGTTTTGATGGATAGTTTACATATAACTTTGCCATCAAAAGCTGGAATCGGTTTTTAGATATAGCATTTTTTAGAAGCACATTACCAAGAGATGGGTTCTTGCATTTTTGGTAATCTATTACAGCTCATGACAAGACAAATACCAAGAAAAGCAAGTTCTTGAGAACTTCTTTCCTGATTGTTTTTCGGGAATTTCAATTCGTTTATTCGTACATTCTGGTATAGGAAATAATTTATGGAAAACATCTATCTCAGAAGGTGCTCTGTTGACATTCGTTGTGATTACAGGTTGACGATCATTGAGAACTTTTTTGCGTGGAACATAGCTTGGAACTGGACTAGATAAGACAATGAAATCGTTGCTTTGTTCAATATATGTAGGATGGTTAACGATTACCCTTATTTCTGGCTGAGAATATTGTTCAGGTTCTAGATCCGTAGCTTCAGACGTTGAATCCTCATCATCAGAAGGACTGTATTCACACTCTGGTGCGCTGAAGCCATTTGAGTCAGAGTCGTCTTCTTCCAAAAGACGTTGCAAATCTTCAGGTAGTGCAGCCATTCGAAAGCTGTTTTACGTAAAAAATGCATTCACAGCACCAATGGGATATACTCGTATGTATCCCATCTATAAACACCAATGGGACATTTGATTTTGTTACAAATAAATTCTGTTTACACCTATTTATATGTTCCTTGTTGTCGTTCTTCAGCACTAAATGCACAGTATGAAAACCTAAAAAACTACTGATTTACAACTAAATAATAACTTTGTACAAGAATATTGAGCGCACTGTGCGATAATCGACCGGCAACTGACAGATAGTTGATAATTGCTAGAAAAAAATCGAATGTGCAAACTGGGAAAAGTAATGGTTAAAAAGTATGATCATATCTCAAATTACCAATGGGACCAATTTAAATAACATTTTCTTTCAAATACGGCTTCCTGGGATTCTTCGAACTTTTCTTGGGACATATGATCCCAATGATAGCGAAAGGGCTAAGCAAGCTAATTGGTCTATACCTAAATGTTAAATTGGGATCTTTGCAGGCTTCAAAATGGGAATTATCTTGGCAGTTCTCCAATGTATTGTAAGGTGGTAGGTTCTTAAGACATACATTCCTAATACCATCAAAGCCAGTAGATTTTCTAGTTTTACGTCTACTTATAAAATCTTTTAGTTCTTTAATGGGTATACGATTAAAATCATTAACTAAAGTTTGAGAATGAACGAAATCTACGGACTGTTTGACGGAAGCTTCAATGTGCATAGGAGGGGTAATATTATTGGCAATCGAATGATTGAGTGAAGAATTGTTTGCTAGTGCATTTACCTTATCAACACAAGAAAGCATTACAGAGTTCCCCGTTCTAAGGGGAGGAATGTAGATACATATGTTTTTTCTTAATTACCTACCTTGATTGTATTCCAAAATGGCGTGCTACCCTTGTCTAAATTTTGGAGCTTTTCGTTCCATGATTGGTTTTTGAAATTAGCAATAGCGAATTTGACTAAAGAATTCATTTTCTTATATTCGCTGAGATAAAAATGATTTCTCGGGCGTGATATGCGTAACAAACTGAAGAATGTAGTGCGGTAAATCATTTGACGAATGACTTAAGGCCATTTTCTTCGGTACTGACAGATCAAAGCTCTCAAGAATGGCATTAGTAAAGATATATACATTTTGATCAATTTGGGTTGGACTGTTATTTTGAACCCAAGCGTGTTCTAGTTTTGATAGAATTAACCTTTTAAATAACTTCCAATTGGCGGTTTTGATGTCGTATACGATTTAAGCATATAACTGGAGAAAGAATAACCCTACATTTAACAGGTAAATGGTCAGAACTGAATTCATTAAGTGTTAAGAGGAGTGAAAATGTCAGGCATATTAGTTAAAAATAGATCTAATGTAGATGAGTTTAAGTCAGGCGTTGGCTCTGAGACAACCGCAGCGTCTATGCCTGCAGTTGAAGTCACCACCATTAAGGAATAAATCATTTGTATTCAGTAACTTTAAAAGATCATTGCGGAGACTTCTTCGTTTTTGCGGTGAAGTTGACCCAACTGGAAAATATGCACTATAAATTTTCAGAGATAGACTTATGATGGGAAGTAATTTCTGTTCAATCAAAGGTTTTATAACTACGGGAATACCGCCACCACTTCTCTCTTCCCTATTAAAACGATAGCATTTATAAATAGTATTAGACAAACAATCGGTTGAATTTAGCCAAGTTTCCGATACTAATGCTACATCAATATTACATGTACTAAAAAGAGAACAAAATTCTAATTGTTTACCTCGAATGCTTCTAACATTCCAACAAATTATATTTAAGCTACAAGAGTTCAATATTTAGATTTATATAAGTATTTAATGGCAAGTTGCGCAATAGTATTAAATTGTATTGCTCCGCTTTTGTAGTATGACTCTAAGTGACCTTGATGTTGGTGGGTCATGAATAAAGAACTGTTTGTTTTTTGTTTTAAGTGGAGTGCATAGAATCGACACATTCACAGATTATTTTAATGCCAATACTCATTTTCTTTAATGTATAATAAAATATATAATAATAATAATATATAAGATTTCTGTAACACACACACCGATGGAATTTGCGCTTAAAGGGCAACAGATCATTCCATCATGTGCTATGCTGCACAAGTTTGCGGTATCCATCAGTATGAAGAAGCAGAAAAACTTTGTAGGTACCCCTTCACCTGAATATCATTACAATATATATATTGAAAATAGTGGCAATACCAGGTCAACGCACATATATTGTATTGCAGTTGCAAAAAACGCAATGACCCGAAATTTAAAATTTTTCAAAGAATTGCGCAGATGGAGCGGAGGACACATTGCCCCGAATAAGGAATATAGTGCGGAATCACGGAAAGTTTCTATGCAGAAGCTGTTTAACAAGATACAAGAAGCATACCGAGAGGAATGAAAGCTACGCAAAGTGAAAGTAGGTATATGTATCGGTTACTAAACCATAACTTTATGAAGAGAAACTATTTTCACGACCAAAATTGTTTAGACACGATTTTGGCCATTTTCAAGGTCAGAGGGAGATATTCAACACTTCATCGCAATCTGTGCCATAATAAAACCAATAAGAAGAGCTCATTGGGGCAAACTACGCCTACCGAAAATGAAGTAATTTTGCGCTTAAATGGTCAGGATTGGAACATACGTTCCAGTTATGTTAAATCTGCTATGAAATGTCGGCAACAAATTGCAAATGAAGCATTTTAAAATAATTTTAAAAGGATATCAAATGTAAACACATTATACCAGGAAACAATTGAGCTTAAGTTTTTAATTTTTAACCTTAGTCCATTGTAAAGTTCACTTTTTTCTCTGTTTATTCTACTGCCGGCAATTGCTAGTGCTTTTCATTGTGAATTATGTAAAATGAACTCAATATTGTTAAATAAAATCACAATTTACTACTACTACTACCATTTGTACGAAATTAATTAGAGTGCTCAAATGGGCCAGATTTCGGAGATTGTGGGATTACTTTTCGTTAATTTTGCAGCGTGTTTATTGTTTTCACCTAGTCTTTTGACTCTGAAGGCGATATAGCATCTAAGGCATTTCCAGTAACTGCGCCATCTGATTCACATTCTCCACAGGCAAATTTTTCCCCATTCAAAGATTGGAAAAATTTTCGCTACGTGTCGTCAGCAGTTTCGCATTTTTGCAGGATGAGACACTGGTTCAGAAGATAGTCCGCTCTGACCCACCATCGCCATCTCCCTGATACATGCGAGCATGGGAACTACGAGGCTTATAAATAGTGTTTTTTTAGGGGAATGCAAATTCAATATGAAATAAAACACTTGAAGCTAATATTAATGTCTATGGTATTAGCTTTATTAATCGATAATTTTATGCTATTAGTGTTCAAATATGTCATTGGGCATATGAGCGCCACGGTTATCTCGAATGAAGTACAATCGTGAAGTCCAACTTTCGACAACTTTACCGAGCAACTGGGGCCGTATATCAGCAATAACACGGCAAATGTTGACTTCCAAATCGTCAAACGTCTCTGGTTTATCGGCATAGACTAGTGACTTCATATACCCCCAATGAAAGTACAATATCAAATGTATGTATCACAAGATCACAAGATCATGGAGGTCAGTTCACAAGTCAATTACGCGAAATTATGCTCTCAACAAATGTTTCACGCAATAAATTGATGGTATTGCGCACCGTGTGACATGTTCCGCCATCTTGTTGAAACCAAAGATCTGTCACGTCAATGTCATTCAACTGACGAAATAGCGCTCTCCATTTATGGTAATATTCTGGCCGGAATCGTCTTTAACCCTAGAAAGACAATCTTATTTTATAGTACTGAAAACAATTTTATAACCCTCTTTATTTTACAAATTAAAATGATTATTCTTTTTTGTATAAGTTCAATGAATTGTTACATTATTAATAACTAAATAAAACACAAATATACGAGGGGCGTTCAATATATTCTCGGTATCGATATGAAGGAAAATGTATATATTTTTAATATAATCTCCCCTAACATCAATGCATTTGTTACATCTTGAGATAAGCTTTTTTAAACCCTCAAAAAAATAAATTTCTTCTTTCTCTGCAAAATACCCATTTATTGCCGACTTGAGTTCTTCATCATCCGAAAATCTTTTTCCACGAACAGTCACCGACTAACCTTCAGGCCGGTCAGATATCTCCTGTGTGATTTCTTCAGTGGTATACGATTTACTTCGTAACTTTGTAGTGGATTTCTTTCGCTAAAAATTTATTTATTTTTTTTTCTTTTTTTCTGTGATATTGTTAGTGAGTGGAAGACCTAATTAATAAGTAAGTTATATTTCTTTAAAATTATGGCCCCTGGGCCACGCGCTCAATCGAGTGGTCGGTTCGAGATTCTCGATTTAGAGTCACTTTCCGAGCCGAGAGCTACTAAAAAAAGAAAATCTACCAATTTGTCACCTTTGGATTTAAACGCATCCCTACCAATTAATTCGAACCCCAAATTTATTGTTATCTCTCCTTTAGACAAAGATACTAAATTAACATCCTTCAGCGTGTTTCTGTTAAAAAAAGCAATTGATAGTATAAGCACTGGATATGAATCCATAACTCAACTGCGCGATGGCAATTTGTTAATTTTAGCAAAATCAAAAAAAATAGCCGATCTGTTCCTATCAAAAAAAATGCTTTCCAATCTCTGCCCAATAACTGTTACACTTCATGCAAACCTCAATCAATCCAAAGGTACAGTCTACGCCCCCTGTCTCACTAATGTACCAGAAGATGAAATTGTTCAGGAAATGAAAGCACAAGGTGTTACTAGTGTATATAAATTCACAAAGCCATCATTAAATAAAGAAGGCAATCCGACTGTGATTTGTTCAGGCCTGGTCTTGTTTACTTTTGACCTCTTCCGACCTCCCACCTAACTCAATATTGGTTGGTACAACGTAAAAGTTGAAGAATACTTCCCCAACCCGATGCGCTGCCGCAATTGCCAGTTGCTAGGGCACACTTCTAAATGGTGTAAAGGTAAGACTTCTTGTGTCACTTGCAATTTACCGCCTCACTCCCCTGGCAATTGTACACGACTTTTATGTGCTAATTGCGCTGAACCGCACCCATCATCTTCGAGACAATGCCCACGTTACTTGCAAGCTAAAGAAATACTTAAAATTAAGACCGTGAAAAAATGCAGTATGGCCATTGCAAAACAAATTTACAATGAACAAAATCCTTCGACAACTCTCTCTTCTTCTTACGCCTCGGTATTGAATAGTCCATCGCAAGTAAAACCTACTCAAAAGACACTAGATAAATCTTCACCAACAGTAAAAATAAATTCATCTCTCGAGTCCAACTCAACTTCTTCAAGTCTCCCCCACCCCGCGACCGCAGAACAGTTAGCAGCCTTCAATAAAACCCCATCTACTCTTACTCAAGCCTTACCAATGGAAAACACTCAAAACAAAAAACACTCACCATCAATCACACAAAGCAATAAAAACGTTACTCACAATTCACTCACTAACATCAAACCATCAAACCGCTCAAAAAACTCCGAATCATCTTCAAACCACTCAAACACTACACTCACTAAAATACACCCAAATTTTTCACAGCTCCCTTTCACTTCATATTCTTCTACAATAACTCAAACAGAAACTGCTGGTCTCTCTGCCTCAATAGTCACTAAACTGGCTCAAACAAACGCACATTCCACATCTACTCATACCCAACCACCTAACACAATTAAGCATACGTCCGCTATAGAAATAGACGATGATAACACATAAAAGCAACAATGATTCTCCCCGAACTGACTCTGCAGTCACGGATTTGAATCGCTCAATAGTAAATCTGGGCGCTTCAACATCTGGACTGCATAGTCATGTCTTTAACACCCCCAATTTTACCAACGCAGATTTTTCACAATATAACACTGATTATATTGTACAGAAGCCCGGGCAAAAAACAAAATCATTGTTTAAGATCCTCCAATGGAATCTTAATGGTTATTTCAATAACTATCATGAACTCCAGCTTATCATTGATGAACTAAATCCTCCTATTATTTCCCTTCAAGAAACCCACACTATATTTAATTTTCAACCACAACCACCCAAGCATTATTCACCTTACTTTCATAACTTGCCATCGATTACCTCTTCGACCCAAGGTGTAGGCCTTCTTATACACAAGTCCATACCTCATGAATTCAAAAGCATAAATTCCAGTTTTCCAGCTATAGCCGTGGAAATAGAGCTTAAATTCAAAATAACAATAATCTCAGTCTATATTCATCCAGATCAAACATTTAGTGCTTTAGACTTGGAAGACATTATTAATGGCTTCCAAACTCCAGTTATCGTCACTGGGGACTTCAATTCATGGAATCCATTATGGGGTTCACCTTCTCACAATAGACGCGGTAGGGCAGTAGAAGACTTCCTATATAGCTCAAACCTTGTCCTCTTAAATGACGGGCAACCTACGCACTTCTCTACACATAGTACATTCACGCATATAGATTTAACTTTTATATCACCTCAACTCTGCGCCAACTCCTCCTGGTCAAGGTTGCCCGATTTGCATGGCAGTGATCACTTCCCAATAGTGACTACATTGATATTCGAAACTCCGCCACTAAATATAAAATTCCGACCAAAGTTTCAAACAGATAGGGCTAACTGGGCTCTATTTCAGTCTGAAGTTTCAAACTTTCTATCTGACAAAAACCCATCGCCAAACATAAACAAAGAAGCTGCCACCCTCCAAAAATCCATCCGCTTTGCAGCAAATATAGCCATCCCTCAAACGCATTACAAACCAAACAAACAAAAAAAGGTCCCTTGGTGGAATAAGGAGATTGCACAGCTCAGAGAAATCAAACAAATTGCCTGGAAAAAGTTAAAAAAATATCCATCAGATCCCAATCTCATAGCATTTCGCAAAGCCAATGCAATTTTTAGGAAAGCTGCTAAAACTGCTAAAACTTCATGCTTCCAAAAGTTTACAGAAAACATAAACCCCAATTCCAGCTCTAAAAAGCTCTGGGCAGACGTAAAGTCATTAACAGGCAACTATAACAGCCTTATGGTGAAAACTATAAAAACTTCATCTCAAAACCTAACATGCCCACATGAAATCGCAGAGCTGTTTGCTCAAACTTGGTCACTATATTCTGAGGACAAAAACTTTACCCCCGAATTCATTACCCAGAAACAAGAATCCATAAATAACACGACCCTGACTAATGAAACTGATCTAACAGCCAAATCCATCGAGCTTCCTCTCGATTCAATAGAACTAGAAAGCTGTCTTCGCTCCGCAAAAGGGAAAACCCCTGGCTTCGATAGAATCTCTTACACAATGCTAAAAAATTCACCAATGGACTTGAAAAAAAGGTTTCTATGTTTGTACAATGAAATCTTTAACATCGGGATCATCCCTCAAGTATGGAAAATAGCCAGTGTCATACCTATTCCAAAACAAAACAAAAGCACTTCCGAAATAAGTGGTTATCGTCCCATATCATTGCTACCATGCGCTGGCAAAATACTTGAGAAAATCATTGCAAAAAGACTATTTTGGTTCCTTGATAAAAAAAATCTTCTTAGTCCAAAACCAAGTGGCATTTAAACATATCATACATGTTTCAATACTATCCATAGATTTCGAAAAAGCCTTTGATAGAATTGGAATTCATATTGTCCTTAAAAAACTAGCTGAATGGAAAATCGGGCCAAAAATGTATAATTTTATTAAATCCTTCCTAAGTAACAGACAATTCCGAATAAAATTAAGTCATGTGTATTCCTCAGTAAAAAATCTTGAAAACGGAATTCCTCAAGGATCTCCTCTTTCAGTTGTGCTTTTCATTATAGCTTTTAATGATCTTAGCGAAATTATAAAAAAAGATAAAAACTTGGAGCATTTTTTGTATGCAGATGACTTAACGTTGTTTACAAAATGCAAAGATCTCACAGCTACTGCCTCCATATTTTCAAACATTCTGGCAGATATCTCAGCCTGGTGTTCTTACTCCGGCTCAAAAATTTCATGTCAAAAAAGTAAAATTTTACACATCTGTAGAAAAACTAGTTGTCCAAAAAATATTGCTTTATGTTCGAATTACAATACAATAGTTAATGTAAATAATCTCTGTTTGCTTGGAATAATATTTGATTGTAAGTTTAATTTTAAGGAACATTGTTTGTACTTAAAAAAAAGCTTAGCTACCAGACTTAATATTATTAAGTACTTATCATCTAAGAATAGTTTAGTTCACATTAATTCTCTTATAAGTATCATCAGATCAACCATTCTTGCCAAAATCGATTATGGAATGAGTATTTATGGAAAGTGCTCAAAATCTTCGCTAAATATAATAAAACCCCAGTACCATACTGCTATACGATTAAGCCTAAAAGCATTTAGAACTACACCTATTAAAAACATGTTAGCAGAAGCGGGTCTTCCTTCCATAGAGCAAAGAGTTCAACACCTCACATCTCTCCTCATTCAAAAGTTTAGTACAACCGAAAATTGTATTGTCTCAATCGATGCTAAGCAATGCTTGAGCCGCAATAAAGTTCCGAAAACCTCATCTACGCTTTATAATGCTATACAACTTTCAAAACAAATGGATATCCCAATTTTGAATAAGGTTATACGACCTGCCGCCAAACCACCTTGGAATCTACCAAAAGGTTGTGTAAATACCCAACTCAAGTGTTTACAAAAAACAACAACTTCGAACGAGCAGTATAAGCAGAGTTTCCTTGAAATAATGCAGACCGAAAAACAACATAAGTTTAATTTCGTATTCAGCGATGGATCTAAAAATGAGCTTGGCACAGCTTTTGCCGTCTCCACCCAAGACGGTACCATAATATCGAAAGGACTTCTGAGATATACAGCTTCAGTTTTCTCAGCCGAAGCTATGGCTGTTTTAAAGGCAATCGAAATCTCAGGTTCGAAAAAGACTATTATCTGTTCAGACAGCCTTTCCATACTAGAAGCAGTGTTAAATATTGACAACAGAACGCTTTTTCCTGAGATTATCCGCAATAAACTTATTGGAAGTCAGAAAAAAATAAAACTCATGTGGATTCCAGGTCACGTTGGTATAAAAGGCAACGAAATAGCAGATAAGGCCGCAAAATCCGCAACGACTGAACCATTAGCTACGTTTTATATTCCAAACAACAAGGACACAAAAAAAGAAATAAATCATTTTTGGAACGTGAAACTATATGACGACTGGGCGCAATACAGACATCATTACTCTGTTATTAATCCAAATGCTAAAATTACCATCTATCCCACACAGTGCTCATGGAAAAAAATCAAAATATATCTGCGGCTTCGAATGGGCCACACTTACACCACACACGGCCATCTCATATCAAAATCGGATCCTCCAAACTGTCATCTCTGTAACGAGAATGAAATAATCACCATCAAACACCTTGTCTATGATTGTACCAAAATCAAAGATATCGCAAAAATACTCTTTCCCAACTTATCCTTACTGAATCTACTTAAAAACCCATCAGAAGAAAACATCAACCTAACCTACAAACTAATCTGTGAGATAAAAATGGAAAACCATATCTGAAAGCTTTTTATTAATTGTAACTATTAATGTACGTAAATGTAATAATATTATGTATTTTATTATCGAGCTGGTAGTCCTGGTAGCTAAAGCTCAATAAATTATATTAGCATTGTAATTTATTTGCGTGTTAATAAAGATATAAATAAATAAATAAATAAATAAATAATTTTTCCACGAAGACATTTTTTCAAATCCGGAAACAGGAAATAATCACTAGGGGCAAGGTGTTGGATTTCTTCGAAACCACAATCTCGCGCAGCAGCCTTGGAAACTCGCACCGTGTGAACAGGAGCGTTGTCATGAAGAAGCAACACACCCGCTGCGAGTTTACCCCGTCTTTTCTTTTTAATTTCCTCCCGAAAATTATGCAAATTGGAAGCGTAGCATGTGGCGTTGATGGTTTCACCTTTTTTTTTGTACTCAATGAGCAAGATTCCCTTTGAGTCCCAGAAAACTGTGGCCATGAGCTTCCCGTCGGACGGAGTGACTTTGAACTTCTTCGGGGGTCTGTTCCTTTTTTATTCCACTGCATGGACTCTTGTTTGCTTTCAGGGTCATAGTGGTGGACCCATGTTTCGTCCCCAGTAACAATTCGATCCATAACACCGTCCGCGTTCTCACTACACATCTCCAAAAGCTCTCTACAGCATGCGATTCTCACTTTTTTCTGAGGCGCTGTGAGCATTCGTGGCACCCACCATGCACTGACCTTTGAAAGGTTAAGATGATCATGAAGAATGGTGTGAATGGTACCAATTGAAAGCTTGATGATCTCTGCCATCATTTTCACCTTTATTCGGGCATCCTCAAGAACAAGTTTTTCGACTTCTTTGATGCTTTCTCCCGTAGAAGCATTAGCCGGGGCGCCGGAGCGGGGGTCGTCTTCAATGCTCTCTCTGCCTCTCTTGAACTCACTTGACCACTTTTGCACAGTTGATAATGAAGGTGCGGAACCCTGGTAAACAGCCACCATCTCTTCATGAATAGTTTTTTGACTTTTTCCTTGCTTAGTGAGAAATTTAATTACAGCGCGATGCTCAATTTTCACCATCATCGTCTCAGTTGCCATTATGATTCTGTTTAACTAGAGATAAAACGCGAATTAATAATCACATTTATATGAAATTTTAAATGAGTGCACTAAAATAATAGTATTACTTGATAAATAAGTCAATATATATAGACAACCACAGCTTGACCCCGATACCGAGAATATGTTGAACGCCCCTCGTATATATTTTTTTTTTTATTTATTAGAAACTTATTGTAGGATTTTATAAATCCTTAACAAAAAGGAACAAAAATTAGTGCTCTTCTGTATCTAAATATAAATTATTTAAAATATCACCTATTTTTATTATCCATATTATTTATCTTACTAACTGATGAGTTACTACATGATCAGTCTCAAATCATACCAATCGGTCAAAAATACTACAAAAATCAATAGTTATAGACAATTGTTGCAAACATCATGTTTATGTTCACCACACACTATCTTTTTACATTTTGTATACGTCATCTTAGACATTTTTTTCTTTTTTGTCGTACAGTAACGCCAAATTTTAGCCGGTTCCTCATCAGCTTTTCAGAAATATCTTGATTGGTTTGTGGCAAGATACCCTTAATATTTTTCCTGAAACGCGTCGACAAATTACGGATTTCCAATCTAGATCTTATCCACGGTGTAGATAGTTAACTGCTTAGTTTCTCCATACACTCTCTACGGTTCAATTGTTTTTCTCTTTTTAGTAAAACATTCTGAGTGTAAATTATATACGAGTTGACAAAAGCTATAATATGTTCAAAATGTCATAAAATATTATCATTGGCCATCTGGAAGTCTTTCTAGATCAAGACATCAATGAACACATCTGATCAAACGCCTTTAGTCTGGTTGTGGAGCATTACTATTTCAGATTAGCCAGTTGTAGAATTTATCCTTCATCGCATGAGGACAATATATATACCATCGTTGACGGCTTCGGCATGTATGCTACTAGGGTTAAATATCCATCGAAACAGAACATTGACGTACCCACTTGTCGAGAATGGGTGTTTTTCAATTCTTCAGGAATTTCCCGTTTGTTTGACCATACCGTGCCCACAATTATCAATTTGTATGGTTCAAGAAGCAATGACTTTGCGACAGGGATGGAATTGAACCAATTGTCACCTCGGAACTCAAGTAATTGTTCATCAATAGTGACATTGCTTTCCGGAGAGTAATTCATTTTGCATTGAGCTATAAACAGATCCCAAACCTTTCGAACTGGAATAAAAGAATCTTGCGGACGACGAGCAGGGCGTAGAGTCTTGTCATCCATTCTTAGACACCTGATAATAAAATCAAATCGATCTCTGCTCATTACTGCCACATATCTCATGCCGGTAAATGAACTGTCGAATAACTCAACGGTGATTATAATAATTATAGATAAATAATTATAGATAATGATTATCTTCTAATGCAGCACTGAGAGTAAGTATCCCAATGAACGCTTTGATTTCAGTAGGATTCGTGTCTCTAAAAGTCAAATAAGTCATACTATCAGTACGTTTTTTGATATCTCCACATTTGTCCACTGAACGAACTCTTGAATGATTTCGTCCATGATAAATAATTCAAAGCATAAAAGTGGTTCAAAAATATTTCGACTCATTCGAGTAGGACCTCTATTAGAGCGATATATATTGACAGCAGATGTTCTTCCACTACTTTGATCTTTAGAGGGAAGTAGCCCAAACGTGCCTATTCTTAACTCTGATTATTCTATTAGGCGGAATAATTATGCGGTGGTCATGTCCGGGGTTTTCAGGAAGTGTTGAGGTGTCATTCAAGTTTTCCTCGATTACTTCATTTACGTAGTCCTCATAAGTATAGCTTTGAATATCATCTTCACTTACATGGTTCTCCATCTCGCTGTCACTACCGTCAAGTTTGTCTTCTTGGTTCAATAAAGAAACAATTTCTCTTTCTTCCAAAACTCTTCTACACGCCATGATGTTCCTAAAAACGTTTTACCTACTTTCATATCTACCGTACATGATTAGAAATAAGTAGGAAGTAACCGTGGCCGTGGTGTAGTGGTACTAGCAATCGCTTTTCACTCGGAGGATCAAGGTTCGAATCCTACCCATTGACAAGTTTTTCAAGTTTCTCATTTGTGTAATTGGAATTCAGACAGAAAAATTCTGCGTGTGAAGGCATAACACTGACAAGTAGATTTGGCTGTTGCAGAGTTTCAAGCACAAAAAAATAGTGTGAATTATAACCTTCGAATCACTCTGAGTGAAGAAAAAACTCTCCATCCTATTCAGACTCCCACCCCTGGAGAGCGAATATCGAAACCAAACACACCTGAGTTTCAAACCACTACAAAAAAACAATTTTCCTTTCTCCTCCTTCTACCTTTCCGCCCGCACCATGGCAACAGTAAAAGGGTATCAACCCCTTTAGTCGCGCGTAAATTATAAAAAAAACAAAAAAATTGCATAAAAGTTACACAGAAGATAAACATGTGCCTCTCGAGCGCAGCGCATCGCCATAACAACAAAACTGAGGTGCTCACCGAACAGAAACGATAATCTCTGGCAAGTGTTGACAGACGACTGAGTTGGCTCAGAAACACATGCTTGTATGCGCGTCAGTTAAAAGAAGACCGCAATATATCTGTGTCGCGAGCGCCTCCAAGGTTAAAGAAATATGGGCCATTGATTCCACAAGCCGATAAAGCACACAAAACAGAGAGTTTTATTGGTTGTGAGGGCGTCTCGACAAAGGTTTCTGGGTTTTCTCCACTCCATTTAACCAAAAATGCGACTCATCGGAGAACAAAATTTTGCGTTGAAAATAAGGATCAAGCTGAATCATGTTTTCGGCCCATTCGCAGAGACTAGTATAATGGTCACGCGGTTTCAACTCTTGCACAAACTGGATCTTATAAGCTTTTAACGCAAGATCTTTCCGCAAAATCTTCCACTCGACACTAGCTTATCGAGTCATTCCGATTCTCCTCAAAACGTGGTGCGAAAATAATTCATCGCGTTCCGAATAACTTGCTCAGATGGACGATTATATCGACCGTAAAATGGACGTGGTTTTCAAAATAAGTTTGCACAATTTGCACGCGTTGTTCTGGAGTTAATCTATTCGCCGTAAGATGACAAAACGTACTAACCACAAATCAACTTTCAACTGTCAAATTGACAATCTGTAGAAACAGTGTTGCCAGTCTCTAAATCTCTAAAAAAAAAAACACTCTTTATTAGGAAATTACAGGTACTAACAAAACGATTTATTTGCCGAAGATAGCACAAAGCCAATGTTAATTAGATCAACCTCTAAAAGCCGGAATATTGTTATACCTGGCCTCCGGTTTTCGTCTTTTTTTGTGATAATGGGCAAGCTTCGACCATTCATTTATTTCCATGCTCCTAAGTAATATCCTTCCCCAATTACTTAAATACTAGCGTCGTATGTTTTCCAATATGCTACTTGAATATCCGGCAAATACGAGTACGAGTTAGTATATTACAAGGATTATCTATTCCTACGGTTGAATAGATAAGAGATTAAAACTGGACGTAAAAGTTTTTATAAGGTCTAAGCTGCAGACATCTGCTCGGAAGAGTAGATTAAATCCCATCAAACTTGTCATTTGATTCCTTGCAAAAGCAAATAAAAGGCATCCTTAACTTACTTAAATTTTACTTTTAAAAGGAAAAATACATATCACCAGAATATTCTTATTTAATCTATTTGAAGCTTTTTGAGATGAAAAGGAAAAGTCAAACATATGGAAAGCCTCTTGAAATATTTAATTAAAATAATGCACTCTTAACTAACACACATTCGTGTTGTTTACTCTAACTCCAAGTTTTACTTCCACGAAAGGATCCTTAGAAGGAATTCCAATTAGAAAATTGTCTTACCTAACTTCAAAAGCATTTTTTGTTTTTCGTTCAAAGAAAGTTAATATGTGTACGTTTTAATTTACCACTTACTCATAGTACTCGTATTTCGTCGGCGATGCAAAACTTTGACATGTCCTTGCGTCAAAAAGCTAAATTGTTAGCCATCGTAGAGGCTCCTAATTCATCTTCATCATAAATCAAAGTTCTTCGACCTATATTATTCGGCTTAGTTAAGCTGACTTGCAGTCTTATGTGGGTCGTGTATGCCATGTATCCGTTGAAGTTACTGCTTTGAGGAAATGATAGCAATCCATCAATGGAATTTATTAAGCAGAGAAGTAGCTTTTCGCTTCACGAGGCTCTGCCTCTTCTCTGTTGTTTTAGTTGCATGTGTGTCGTAGAGTGCACTCTCTAATCAACACTCAGTTGCAATGGAGGTCGTGATGGAAATAAATCTTCTAATCAATTAAAAGAATTTCGGAAATGTCGAAAAATTACTTTTTATACTTTTTAACGCTCAGCATCAGAATGTGATTACGTAGACGTTCGGCATTGTTTACAAATACTTTCAATTCAGTTCAGCTTTCAGTTCATTAAGGAAGAAAATATTTTGAGAACAGATGATATAACAAATTATTTAAGAAAAAAATAATATCTTATGCGTTCTTATTAAAAATGTTGTCTGCTTTGAAAGTACAGTGTCCCTTAAGTAGCATCTAGCTAAGCAAAATTGATGCTATCTCGTTGATTTAAAATGCCCTACAGCGACACACTTCACGTCGCTGCAACCTGAAGACTTGCTTTTAGAAGGTTTTCCTACTAATAAATAAGACTCTGTAATATGGGTACGAATACGAATATCCTAACTTAGCAGAACGATTAAAAATGAAATAATCAAAAGGGGTGTTCAGATACTGATCAAGTGTGGAAATGGCTGGCGAAATGTAGAATATATGTACACATATCCCTAATAAACGGGACATAAAGAGTAAGTGGGTACACATACTGTGTCCGTATCCGCTGCATATTTTAATTGACATTGGGGTTCTTTCGACAACTCAACCCTTACGCCGTTAAGGGTTTTTTGGGATCAAAGCAATGCTAGTGTAGTGAATAGAACCATGAATGCGAATGCCAATTGCTGCCAATATGTGATGGCTTGATTGAACAGGGGCTACTCATAGAGCGAAGTCTTGTCTCCACTACAATGGTACAGAAGATAGCCGATGAACTTTCTGAATAAGTAGAGTTTTTCAAGACCCGAACCAGCGTTAGAACTGTAGTCTAGTAGTGGTTCCATTAATATGATAGTTAAGATTCAAATGAGGATAACTGCATATGGCATGACTCTCCAGCTTGCCCGGAAAACAAACGAGTACTTCCCAAGGTGTCTTAGAGGTCAGCGACTGTCCCTCAGTAGGAGAGACTCAAGACGGCTTCTTGTAGTCTTGACCGGTACGCTGTGTGCGTGATGACAACGCCGCGGAGCACTGTCTCTGTGAATGAACGCCCTACTGTCGGTTCGAGGATGTCAATTAACTTTTTTATTTAACATTTTTGACGACGACATCAAATATGTGGTCATTCCAACATAAGCGACCATCGGCATACATACCGAAAACGGAAAGTCTTTCGGTTTCAATGACGCAAGTGCCATTCATGGATAATGGCTAGGTGTTTAAATTTCGCTTTAACGACAGCATTGTATTTTTGAAGCATTGAATGCCACTCTGTTGATAGTACCCCAATTGGTTATGTAATTAATAGCGGGATTTAATGAGCTTAACATACGCTATCGTTCCCGTGCTACAGTCGAAGAGCAGGGACGTGAGTCCGGGAACGAATATGAAAAGGAGAGAGTACTGTCGTCAGTAAAGGAATATATTGGATTAGAAGTCGCAGACAAGAGATCAGCGGTACAACAGCATTTATTTTGTGAATAGCGAACCTTAAACCATTCAAAACGTTCCTGGCTCGTTTAAACTTTTTTCAGTTTTCATCTGTCTGGTTGATCCTGAAGGACCGCAAAAACATTTCTCAAACCCTGACAGCCTTTTTACAGCTGAGGGATAATGGATCTCATTCCAAAGAGAATAGTGTCTGTGATCATGTCAGCATCGGCATTCACGTCGTTATCGAAGAAACATAAAGACCAATTACAATTCCTAAAGAATCTGTTAAGTCCGCTCCAATTGGAATTATAATATTACCGCTCCTTTTAAGAATCTTTTCTCTAACTGAGTGGTCGATGTACAAGAAATTAGCTAAATTAGCTGATATGTATCACACAATGCTCCGGCGAGTCTAGGGGGGCGGGTTGATTTCAACGGTGTACTTATCATGCAGAGAAGTTAAAAACGAATCTAGATTGTTGGCGGTATGACAACAGCGTCTGGTATTCGTGTGGGCTCATTGATAAGCTGGGTAAAGTTATTTTCCGCAACGAAGATCTCAACATACTGTCGTCCGTCGGGTGTTATCTGCCCAGAATGTCGAAAGTAGAGTGTATTTACCAATCCTGGAACACAGGGAGCGGGGAGCACCATGACGTCACGGGGTCAAAGTCCTTGAGGTGGGTAAGTGTGTCAGTGTGGTTTTTGTGGTTTTCCGGTGTGTTTTTTTGTGGTTTTGCGATGTATTTTTTTGTGGTTTTGTAAGTGTGTGGTTGGTGATAAGAGTAAAATATGATAAGGCATGCGTGATCGTGTTGTGAGAAATGTGATAGTGCATGTAGGTTGTTGGTGCGGGGATTCCTGGAACCAGATTGCAGGTGTGCGGGGATTCCTGGAACCAGATTGCACGTTACCAGATTGCGCGTTACCAGATTGCAGGTTACCAGATTGCGCGTTCCCAGATTGCGCATTGCGCGTTACCAGGTTACCAGATTGCAGGTTACCAGATTGCAGGTTACCAGATTGCAGGTTACCAGATTGCAGGTTACCAGATTGCAGGTTGCCAGATTGCAGGTTGTCGGATATGAGATCGTTGGTGCCAGATTGGAGGGTTCATGGTACCAGATGTAGTCAAAGTAATGTTTTTTGCGGTTTTGGAAATGTGCTGTGACATGAGGAGTGTGCGATAAGGTATGTGATTGTTGTTGTTGTTGTTGGTTGAAGTAAAATTTTCGGGTATTTCTGTGCGGTCGCACAAGAATAAAAACAAAAAACTTGTATTTGGGGGTCATTGTCGTAGGTCGGGGTTGGTTCTCGTATTGTGGTTTTTGTACTGTTTTATTGGAATGTGTATTTCGAGTCATTGTTCTGTAGTACATTGGTGGTGATAAGATTTTTTTTTTTGTTTTTCATAGGTTGGTTGGTTTTCTTTCAAGGCCATAGATTATACAGGCGCTTTAAATTAGAATATAAAAATAGATATCAGTATCCGATGTTTTTTTTTTTGATTTCCACTATGAGTACATGAAACCAAAGTATGGTGACAATATAAGATTAAATTATATGGATACCGATTCGTTTGTATATTCTATTCAAACTCAAAATTTTTATAATGATATAATGGCTGATATTGATGAACATTTCGACACATCAGCTTATCCTGTTGATAATATATATAACATACCAATGAAAAACAAAAAGGTAATTGGAATGATGAAAGATGAAATGAATGGAGGAATTTTAAGAGAATTTGTCGGTCTTCGTTCCAAGATGTATTCAATAGAAGTCGAAAACGATAGCAAACAAATTAAAAAAGCTAAAGGAGTAAAGAAAACAGTGTTAGATGGTATAAATATTGATGATTACAGAGATTGTTTGTATAAAAAGAAACTATTTTATGGTAATATGTTTATAATTAGATCTAAAATACATAATATTTATACGCAATCTGTAAATAAGCTAGCGCTAAGTTATGTAGATGATAAGAGATATGTAATGAAAAATGGTGTTAATACTCTTGCATGGGGGCATTATAGGCTAAGAAATTAGAAATAAAATACTGTATATAAAATAAATCTTTGTCTTTCTTATTTTTGAAGAAGATCCCTTACAGGCACAAAAGGTAAGAAAAACTGAGTCCAAAAAGCATTAACCATAATATTCAGCGAACAAAGCACAAGCAATTCAGATCAATTTGCGGCAATATCTAATGTGATGTTCAGTTCAATCGATAGCGTGCCCTCCTTTGAAGAAGATTCTTTTCAATCGTGAAGAAGAAAAATGGTATTTATTTCCGTCCTGGTGAAATGACTCAAGAAGATGATGAACTTTTCAAATCAATGTTTGAATATGAAGAAATAAACGTGGAAAACAAAGATATCTGCAAACATCAAAATTTTGTTGATGATAGTGAAATAACCAGCTCATTATACTCTGATGAAATCATTCCCCCTAAGAGTAAAACATGATAAGGCATGCGTGATCGTGTTGTGAGAAATGTGATAGTGCATGTACGTTGTTGGTGCGGGGGTTTCCTGGAGCCAGATTGCAGGTTACCAGATTGCGCATTGCGCATTACCAGATTGCACGTTACCAGATTGCACGTTACCAGATTGCACGTTACCAGATTGCAGGCTACCAGTCCGATAAGAACTGATCTGATAAAATCTGATCCGATAAGAACTGATCTGATAAAAGCTGATCAGATAAAACTGATCTGATAAAAGCTGATCAGATAAAACTGATCTGATAAAAGCTGATCTGATAAAAGCTGATCTGATAAAAACTGATCTGATAAAAGCTGATCTGATAAAAAAGCTGATCTGATAAAAGCTGATCTGATAAAAGCTGATCTGATAAAAGCTGATCTGATAAAAGCTGATCAGATAAAACTGATCTGATAAAAAGCTGATCTGATAAAAGCTGATCTGATAAAAGCTGATCTGATAAAAGCTGATCTGATAAAAGCTGATCTGATAAGAGCTGATCTGATAATGGAAAATGTAGACAAACAAAAAGATGTGAAAATTGTTACAAATTGGAAGAGATGTGGAAAAAAGGGTAGGTGCTCGGGGACTCATAGCAAAACCGAACTTTCACAGTTCAATACAATTTGTAACAATTTTCACATCTTTTTGTTTGTCTACATTTTCCATTATCAGATCAGCTCTTATCAGATCAGCTTTTATCAGATCAGCTTTTATCAGATCAGCTTTTATCAGATCAGCTTTTATCAGATCAGCTTTTTATCAGATCAGTTTTATCTGATCAGCTTTTATCAGATCAGCTTTTATCAGATCAGCTTTTATCAGATCAGCTTTTATCAGATCAGCTTTTTTATCAGATCAGCTTTTATCAGATCAGTTTTTATCAGATCAGCTTTTATCAGATCAGCTTTTATCAGATCAGTTTTATCTGATCAGCTTTTATCAGATCAGTTTTATCTGATCAGCTTTTATCAGATCAGTTCTTATCGGATCAGATTTTATCAGATCAGTTCTTATCGGACTGGTAGCCTGCAATCTGGTAACGTGCAATCTGGTAACGTGCAATCTGGTAACGTGCAATCTGGTAATGCGCAATGCGCAATCTGGTAACCTGCAATCTGGCTCCAGGAAACCCCCGCACCAACAACGTACATGCACTATCACATTTCTCACAACACGATCACGCATGCCTTATCATGTTTTACTCTTAGGGGGAATGATTTCATCAGAGTATAATGAGCTGGTTATTTCACTATCATCAACAAAATTTTGATGTTTGCAGATATCTTTGTTTTCCACGTTTATTTCTTCATATTCAAACATTGATTTGAAAAGTTCATCATCTTCTTGAGTCATTTCACCAGGACGGAAATAAATACCATTTTTCTTCTTCACGATTGAAAAGAATCTTCTTCAAAGGAGGGCACGCTATCGATTGAACTGAACATCACATTAGATATTGCCGCAAATTGATCTGAATTGCTTGTGCTTTGTTCGCTGAATATTATGGTTAATGCTTTTTGGACTCAGTTTTTCTTACCTTTTGTGCCTGTAAGGGATCTTCTTCAAAAATAAGAAAGACAAAGATTTATTTTATATACAGTATTTTATTTCTAATTTCTTAGCCTATAATGCCCCCATGCAAGAGTATTAACACCATTTTTCATTACATATCTCTTATCATCTACATAACTTAGCGCTAGCTTATTTACAGATTGCGTATAAATATTATGTATTTTAGATCTAATTATAAACATATTACCATAAAATAGTTTCTTTTTATACAAACAATCTCTGTAATCATCAATATTTATACCATCTAACACTGTTTTCTTTACTCCTTTAGCTTTTTTAATTTGTTTGCTATCGTTTTCGACTTCTATTGAATACATCTTGGAACGAAGACCGACAAATTCTCTTAAAATTCCTCCATTCATTTCATCTTTCATCATTCCAATTACCTTTTTGTTTTTCATTGGTATGTTATATATATTATCAACAGGATAAGCTGATGTGTCGAAATGTTCATCAATATCAGCCATTATATCATTATAAAAATTTTGAGTTTGAATAGAATATACAAACGAATCGGTATCCATATAATTTAATCTTATATTGTCACCATACTTTGGTTTCATGTACTCATAGTGGAAATAAAAAAAAAACATCGGATACTGATATCTATTTTTATATTCTAATTTAAAGCGCCTGTATAATCTATGGCCTTGAAAGAAAACCAACCAACCTATGAAAAACAAAAAAAAAAATCTTATCACCACCAATGTACTACAGAACAATGACTCGAAATACACATTCCAATAAAACAGTACAAAAACCACAATACGAGAACCAACCCCGACCTACGACAATGACCCCCAAATACAAGTTTTTTGTTTTTATTCTTGTGCGACCGCACAGAAATACCCGAAAATTTTACTTCAACCAACAACAACAACAACAATCACATACCTTATCGCACACTCCTCATGTCACAGCACATTTCCAAAACCGCAAAAAACATTACTTTGACTACATCTGGTACCATGAACCCTCCAATCTGGCACCAACGATCTCATATCCGACAACCTGCAATCTGGCAACCTGCAATCTGGTAACCTGCAATCTGGTAACCTGCAATCTGGTAACCTGCAATCTGGTAACCTGCAATCTGGTAACCTGCAATCTGGTAACCTGGTAACGCGCAATGCGCAATCTGGGAACGCGCAATCTGGTAACCTGCAATCTGGTAACGCGCAATCTGGTAACGTGCAATCTGGTTCCAGGAATCCCCGCACACCTGCAATCTGGTTCCAGGAATCCCCGCACCAACAACCTACATGCACTATCACATTTCTCACAACACGATCACGCATGCCTTATCATATTTTACTCTTATCACCAACCACACACTTACAAAACCACAAAAAAATACATCGCAAAACCACAAAAAAACACACCGGAAAACCACAAAAACCACACTGACACACTTACCCACCTCAAGGACTTTGACCCCGTGACGTCATGGTGCTCCCCGCTCCCTGTGTTCCAGGATTGGTAAATACACTCTACTGTCGAAGCCACCCAGAATTGTGTACATTAAAATCGTCCGTAATAATGGTTTCAGTATGAAGATACAAGGAAACAATTCTTTGAATGCAGTCAGACAGCTCATCGAACTCGTTAGAGGTCGAATTGTTGTCCAGTTTGGGACTTCTGTAAATAAACCAGTAGTGGATATTTTGCTTACGTAGATGGAATTTTAACCACATGAAATTGAATTCCGGATTGGAACAGGGGTTACATTGCAGTAGAGTTTGGTAGGCAATATCACTACGCACACGCAGATAAATGGCAAAACCTTTAAATTGCCGAACCATTATAAAAAAATAGATAATAAATCACAAACACCGACGATACTAATCACAGCTATGATGTTAAAATTCAGAGTTGGTCTACTGAACTATAATTCTATTTCAGAATTATACAAATAGTCTGTTACATCATAGATGGTGTGGGTGAGATCGAGATACGGAACATAACGATTTGCAGTAAAACTCTCATAAATTCCTCTTGTTTATCCATTCGAAGAAATTCTTGTCCAACTATTTTCACATCCATGACATGAAATTTTATATTCAGGAAGGATTAATTGCAACCTTGCAGGGTCGAACTTTATTAAATATATGTTATAGACCCTACACAAATTCATTCAGCTGTATGAATATGTAATGATTAAATTGGTAGACGATTTTGCTATCATAAGTCGAAGGCCTGCTGCCGAAATTTTCCATAATAAGAAATGGTTTGGTGGTTTTTAGTACATTTGGTATTCTCAAGCGTCATCGATAGCAATACATGACATTCGCTAATGAGATATATTTCTTCGATCCATAATGAGATTGACACGAAACAAGCAAGCAAGCCAATAATTTGGTTTGTTCGATAGGATCAAATTTAGACATTTCTTGCAGGTGCTACAGAAACTTTTCCAAACTCATCCCCATCCGCAGTACTACCAACACCTACATCATTACACAGATCACCGTCAGTATCATTGACGAACACGCTTTCCCGGAGAAATCAACAACTTTTTTTTTGTTTCAGCTAAATCCACTTTAATACTTTGTGCACTCTTGTGTATCTTTCTCTGTTCTATAAAAACGAAATTCGCAGGGATGGGATTCGAGTAGAAGAAAAAAAAAAAACAAAAAAAAAAAAAAAAAGTCAGGAAAAAAATTAATCCTTCAGCCATGATCTGGAAATTTTATCCAACAATGCGACGACCGTTACAGCGCTAATAATCCCCCACTTATCCTAAGTTAATATAATTTGCATTCAAACGATTGTTCTCGCCGCGTTCTTCAACAACAACCAACTACACCATTACACCTCCTCCGGGTATCTTTATTTTCATACTAAATTCAAGCCTCCCCTAGAATAGGAGATTGGTCCTGGTCATGATGGTGGTAGTGATGAGCGACTGCGAGCTCATAAAATCCCATAGCTTTAAGATAACACAAACCTCGCTCGCAAAGTCACTGAACATTGTACTGATACAGCCAACCAACTAGGTACCCCACTAAGTAGGTGGATATATAAGGGTGAGTATCTACAATACGAATGTACTCGTATACATCTCATGGATGCTTGGTTGCCTGCGACTGGATGCTCTGGCAGATTGTCTTTCTGCCTTTCTATTTGTTTGCCTGGCTTTTGATTTGATCCAGCTGAATGGTGGTGCTCCTTCATGTGGTAGATATTTGAATAACCAAACACAGAGGTCGAAATGAATGGAAATCAGTTGAATTGATTCAAAGAAGAACACACACTAAAGTGTCGAGTGTTTCGGTTTGACTCAAAGCTGTTAGTTGAATTCTCCGTGCTTACTCAAACTCCGCAAATAACTATGGACACTGATGGGAGACTATTGCGAACCTCATTAAAGTTGCCGCTGGCTGGCTAAGCAGAGGGTTTCTCTACCCACGAAAACTGCCAGCAAATAATCACAGCAATGATCATTAGCATAAATAGATAGTAAAGTGTTGGAGTATCTCTAATTGAATAGGAGCGATTCCTCCCGCCTTCGAATGGGAGTACGTATCCGAATTCAACATAAAAAGGAACTTGAGGATAATTTACTTGGGCATGATACTCACACTCCAATTTGGTGTTAAAGATTAGTATGCGCGACAAGACACACTCTGTCTCCTTTGACTGACTCATCAAATGAACTCAGATGGGATTCAAAAATACGGATACATCCTTTAGATGAACGAACACTTGTACTTGAAGTTACTTAACGACACTAATGGAAGGGTTAAGTGTGGCAATGAAAATAGATTTGAATGTCGCAGGGTTGTGCAGAATTACGGTGGTATCATGATTACACTAGAAATTTTGTTAATTTTGGGATAATCGCGACAGAATTTCACTCGAATTGGTCGTCTTGTCAAAAGTCGATGTGGAGGCGTAGATAAGATACATGTAAATAGGATTCTATGGGGTGTGATGTAAGAGGGGTAGTTAGTGTAAATTTCTGCTAATTGTATCGATTTTTATGGAGGCGTTTAGTTATGTGTTGGTTTTATGAGTATACTGCGTTACCTGTGGGCTGTGCTACTAAGTGTTTTAATTCAGATACGTGTTAGCGGATTAAATATCTCTATATGTATGAGGCGTGCGAATAATAACAGACTTTTTTTTTGTCCTAATGGTTTTGGCAACCGTTGTGATTGGCACGCGCAACAAAGTATATGAGCATTTTTTAGTTTGCTTTGCTAGACTTCCCTAATCCTAAAAAAGCACTATATTTCCCATATAAAGACAGATAGGTAATAAATTAACTTAATACCAAGGCTAAGCTATTTAGACGACGTGCCATTTATTTTCGAAGGGTCTAAGTGTTGTTTAAGAGTCGTCTGTAGTGCCATGTCAGCAGAACTCCTTTGTTCAGCCTCCTAATCTGCTAAATCTAATACTAATCGATGTTAGCTGACGGTAAGATGCAAAAAATATTGAGCAGAAGTATTATTTGAAATAGCGGGGCTTGATTTGATAATTAAATTACAGATGTTCAAATTCAAGTGTGTCCACTGAACGGAATGTCAGCATCGATTGCCCAATTCTTAAGAAGGAAAACCTTTGAAACTGCGCTACGTACTTGAAATCAGTCTCCTTAAACTCGGTAAAGAACTACTGAGGAATTTGATTTGTAAAAAAAAACGATTCCGATAATTTGACGCACAATCATATGACTTCTTGAAACGGAAATGTCTGGCGGTGTTTTTCACTATTATCCTTTCCTTTCCATATGGCACTAGTTTGCATAGATGTACGAATGTATAGTCGTATCCGACTTTGCTTCTACCACACCGGTAGTCTCCAGATGTGGGAACCCTATCACTCTTACAGAATTCGGGTTCCTTCCTTACTCCAGTAATATTCTTTAAGCCGCTACCGCATATAAATAATTGATTCTATTGATATATTATCAATATATCATCAATGAATTTCATCTGGATGGCGAATGACTCACGAAGGCCTTGGGGAGCAGCTTCTCCCGATTGGTGCTAGTCCGTTCAATAGCGAGTAAGAACCACCGCGGTCGACAACCTAGCAGCTCTGTTAGTAAGACCTACTCCCACCTCCTCGTTGTGCCATTTGAGAAATTGCGAACGGGATGAGGACTAGTGGCGAGTTTCCTGCGCCACAAAACAGGATAAGTGTCAGTTGGTCTATGACCCAGGGCGCCATAGCCGTAAAAAACATAACTGCTACGAATCGGCAGAAAACGCTCCGGATACGGACGGATAACTTGTCGAGTACCATTGGGTATCATATAAAGACAGCGATTAGATCCTGGAACGACCTTCCTCGACTCACTCCAGTAAGGGCCTCATAATGCCAGATTCCTCCAACTGGAACGTGAGTTCACACCATACAATATAAATATCCTGGGGCTGAGTGCGATAAGATGGTTCGTTGCTGGGGAATATAAGTGCCCAACAAAAAGCACTCCCATGCTCTACTCTGGCAAGCCAGCTGGAAGTGCTTGGAAGTCTGGAGTTGGATTGATGCTAACTCCAGCTGCGCGAAGAAGCCTCATATCCTGGAAACCCCACAGTGACTGGATATTAACGGCTAGATTCAAGAGTAGAGTAAGAAAAGTCAACATCATACAGTGTTATGCTCTGAAGACTGAAGACGCGGCTGAGGATGAAAAGGACTACTTTTACAGCCAATTAGACGCCCCTCACAATCGAAAGGCTAATGGGGACATCGTAGTGGTTATATGGGGATTTCAATGCCTAGAGGCTGATGGGAGTTCACGACCTTTCAGAACAGAATGACAACGGTTTGTAGACTTCTGCAATACCAATCGCCTAGTCATTTTAGGTACGCTGTTTAAGCTTTTTAAGAATAACACCTGCCACACCTAAAATGCGATGGGTCGGACTGGACAAGAAAACACTCAAAAACTGCACATCTACTACGGAAATTGTAATCGAGTGCAGTGCATATTTTGATGTGAAATTGTTATTAGAACCAGACTTTAACATATTTTCAGCGAATATCGAAACGAATGGTGTAGATGGAAATCCAAATGCAAAATACGCCAAAATGTTTCGTAACACTAGCCCAAATACTCGCCGTAAGATCGATAGATTTTGATCTTCTTCAACACTTCCACTAACCTCAGCCATATTTTCTGTAGAGCGTGCAACTCGATGATTTATATATCTTAAGACATCTGTAACAGAGTCAGTCTCTTCGATTTTTTTAAAAGTTTTGCCTATGGTACACTCAGATGGACGATTCTGTCGACCATAATGTACTAGTAATGCGCGAAACATACCTACTGCAGAGTCAATATTTTTGTAGAAAATTCTTATAATTTTACCACGTTCAGCGATCGTTAAATGATCCATACCATTGAAAGGCAAACCTCAAACTTAGCATATACAGGGTGTCCCAGTTTAGGCTTTCGTCCTGATAGCTGAAGTTTCCTGAAGTTTTGGCAAACAAAAACTTGTATTGCAAGGGTGGTCTATTTTCTTCCCGACTTGAAATTTTTAGTCAAATAAGCCCTTTCTTTTATGGCTTCCCAGAAAAAACAAATCATTGGTGTTCGGTCAAGAGATCTAGGTGGCCAAGGAAAAGGACCAAATCGGCCAATCCACCGTCCATTAAATTTTTGATTTAAAAACGAAGTTACATTATTGCTATTATGGCAAGGAGCTCCATCGTGTTGGAAAACCATTATTAGCCTCTGAGCAAGAGGAACATTTTCCAGAAGTTCCGGAACTAGTCTCCGTAAAAAAGGCAAATTTTCTTCTTTCTCCTCCTACAGACCCCTTTCACTTGTGTCCCTTCTTTCCAAGGTCATGGAAACTCTGATCAACCGTCAGCTCATGAAATATCTCTAAACACGAAAACTGCTCTATGACCGCAGTACGGTTTTCGTAGCAACAGGTCCACTGGTGACTTGATGGCATGTCTCACTGAAAAGTGGAACCAAGATGTACATCAATCTTTTTTTTTTCTTCCTTTTTTTTCTTAGCTTTAAGTACAGTAAATAAATATTAGTAAAGAAAATGTAAATAAAGTCGAAAGACATAGTTATAAGAATTTAGAGTAGCTTAAAGTGCCTGCGTGGGGCCAGTAAGTTAGTATAAGATTGTTAAGTAATTTTAAGCATTTTTAGTTAGTACTCGTACGTAAGAGTTAGTGATTAAGAAAATAAAATGCATTTAAAACTAAACTAAAACTAGCAAGATAGTTGTACTTGATATTTCTAAGGCATGCTTTTGGGATCTATGACCCTCTTCTTCAACGGATTTGAAATTACTTTTCGGATCGTTCAATTCAAGTTGTCTTGGATGGTTTCAAGTCCAATGTTCACAAATTAAACGCTGGAGTTCCCCAGGGTTCCGTTCTATCTCCTATTTTATTTTTAATTTTCATCAACGACCTCTTGTCTGCTTCTTTCTTTGCCTACAACAGTTTTGTATGGTTTTCATATTTGTTCCCGGACTCACGACCCTGCTGTTCAATTCTGATATTAACAGCATATCCAATTGGAGATCCACACTATCGTTACATTCTGTAAATCATACTGGGCTTTCGCGTGTTATAAGCGATAAAATGATCTCCTTATTAAGTACATAACATCCAAACGCCGACAAAAAAAGACTAATTTTGGTGCTCCGAGTTTATCAAAATCACACTATCTAGAAAATAACCGTCATGATCATAGAGTGTGCAACAATTTTTTTGAAAAAACCTTATGTATTTAAAATGGACCAATTAATACCGCTGCAAAAAGTGTAAGTGCTACTGGCTGCTTTGATGGCTTACATGCATAAAAAGTAAAATTATGAGCTCAGGTTCTTTTTTTTCATTCTCTGTATTTTAGCTACTGCTATAAACTGGACTATGGCCCACTATGCCCAATGTAAATACGCTCCTTCAAAAAAAAAAAACGATTAACACATAGTCGTGCACTTCACTTAAGCCACTCAAAGTATTAATTTGAATTAAAAGTCCTTCCAAAATAATTAGTTGAACTTCCAACTCTGGTGTTGAAAATCGAACCCAAAGAATTCGCCTCCATTCACAGTCACCTGAGAGAGGAATCGATTACTCAGAAGGAATGAAAGAATTTTTAATTTTTCATTGCCCATAGATTCGCAGATAAGTCTACAGGAAGGACAGAATTCACTTTCCGTATCCTAACCAACATACCAAACCCATCCGGAAATTAATTGACAACGTTTGCATGGTATCAGAAACTAATTAAAACTCAAGTAGATAGGTCGGCCATTTTCAACTGATTTGGAAAACCAATTAGTCTTTTTTTTTCGGCAAATCGATTTTCATGAAAATTGCGTTCAAAAGACATCGGTGATGACCTTCACCTCAGACCTTACAGTTGTTCTATTTAAAAAAAAATCCTTCCACTTCTCATTACAAGTACAAACAACAAAATTGTTTGTCATCGATACAAGGATTCACCCATTGACTCATTTTAGCTCAATAAAAAAAAAACAAGCAGATATATGCACCTCAATGGACAAAGATGTTACGGGTTAAACTGTAACACAAGACTTGTAGAAAATTGAACGACTCCGTGTGGTATACTTGAGTATTTTATGGTTTTCACAGGACACACAGTATATTTTCACCGAAGAAAGACGTGTAGAAAGGACATCTCTAAGGACAATAAATGGGTAGGACATTGAAAAAAAAAAAAACAAAAAAAAAACCAAACAATCTTCGCTACAACTCAATACAGTTCGTTTACTTCAAACGTAAGCAATATCCTAGACACGAAATACGGAACCATAATATTGTTATTTGTTGGTACTGTTTCTACTACTAGTTCTGGTTGTAGTTGTAGTCGTTTACTTGTAGTTATCTAACTTAAAGGACCCATATTAAACTGGACTCTCGAAGTGGACTTCTCATTTTAACCTAAGACTTCAGAACGGTTGGGGATACTCTTACGTTGTCGGGTTTTCTATTCTTTAATGTGTTTTAGTTCGCAAGGATAGCTTTCCCAGAAACATTTTCAATTTTCCTGTTACTTTGTAATTTTGAAACGAAATACGGAACGATGAGAATTACAAACAAAGCAAGTGAGAATCCATAATGCGAATCTTATCGGATTTGTAGCCCATATGTGTCTGCTTTACAACACATTGTGTGGGTTTGAAAACACCCCATCTGGACGTGTGACAAAAGAAGTTTGTTTTTAATCATTTAGGGGTAGCTCTAAGGGATGTCCTTCGTCTTAAAGTGAAAGCGGAAGACTAAAAACTGAAAACAGAAATCTGAAAGGTCTCATACCATATGTTGCTACCTACGTACGAGTATATGCGCATAATGTCATTTGTTGGAAATGGGAATATCGAAACTATTTTGATTTTCGAATCGTTTTTGATACGAACAAAATTTTCCATGAAGAAGCTTTCATCCCAGTGGAACACACTATCGATGAAAGCCACTGTTGGGGGTACTTAAAATTTTAGTTGGTCTAACTTTCTCAAAGATGAGTAATATGCTTCAGTTGGGTTCGCCTTCGATTCTCGTTATTGAGTTGTCCTTGCTATCAAGTTCCAGGAATTCAGCTCAAAGTAATTGTTTTCTGCATGCGGTTTTCCGGAATATAATATAAATATACGAGTACCACAAACGATTCAGTTCCAGAAGTAATTTAATTACACCCATTCTTGCTTTCATAAATTAATGAGGTTCCTCAAAATATATCGATTCTATGATAGTTACATTGGATATGCATACCTAATGACTTACACGAAGCCACACGGGGACTCGCTTCATTGTGAATATACTAACAAGAAAGAATTGGTCAGAAGAGTTTTTTCTACGCAAGGCATGGGGCATAACGCTACAAAATAAGGGTAATGTGATGGGTATAAAAAATTAAACGACAGTCAAGTATTTGTGTTAAAGTTTATATAGTAGAAACCCTTTTGCACTTGTACTCGTAGGATCCTATTAACATACATATGCGATCAACTTTGAATAAGGAAGTTATAGCTGGCTTTCTCTGGTAGTCTTGTCGTAGCAGGAAGGCCTAAGAGCCAAAGATCCTTCTGGAAAGAGCCCTTGTGAGACGTTGAACGAAGTGCCTAAAATGTCCAAGCTAGACGTTGAATGGTTAAACAGTATAGAAAGGAGGAAACCCCAAAGGATTATACTCCTAATAGCGACAATTCCCCGGTGGTCTTCTGGATCGCGACCGTAGCACGGATTTTGGAGGCACCAAAAAACATACCAAAGCAACCCCCAGGCAATCTATGCACTGATCTGGTATCTCCCTTTCTCGGCAAATCAGGGATACGGAGGACGTGCTAATACATCTTCATATCCAAAACCCTGGACTCGACACTGAAGAAAAGTTGAAAAGTGTTTATGGGTTTTCACACCTCTATATGGAGAGGGATCGGAAAGATCGAGAACTCGTCTTTTTGCACAGAGTTCACTCTCATCATCTAAATTTGGTAAATTTTTCCAAAACGATTTAGTTGCTGCAGACATAAGCTAAGAAAACAAAGTAAGATCGCATAAATTCATCGTTGCACGAGTTAATTTTTCCTATGATTTGGTAATACCCACACCGTCGGAGCCAGTAAGGAATACTGTGATTCAAAGATAATGGGACTTATCACATGCTGCGATGCTAGTGCCCATAAAACTTTTTGGAAATGCAGCGTTACACATTGTCAATCATGTAAGCTCTCTGTTAACATTTGCTGCGGAAGTAACGCAGAAAGTAATCCTCTAAAGATTTTCCAACACGTACACAAGGAGAGTACCGGCTTGAAAGTAATATCGGAGATTTCCATGTCATACCATAAGTACATCGAATTCAGAATCAGATGCGGGCTCCCGACTTTGTTGAAAAGGAGGAATTCGCGGAAAACCAACTGAGCACGCCCTTACGAGGAGATTGGCAAGTCTGCTAGTGTCCCCCCCCCCCTAAGCACGGTACAAAAAGATGGAGAAAGCTATTCCGGGCCCGGACGGTACCTTCACCAAGTATCGGATCTGACTTATCCAGCTAGGGCACTTTTAAACAAATCACTTAAGGCTAATTTGAAGGAAGACTGGAATCCTTACAGATCGAAGCAAAAAAGAAAAATATAAGAATCTAATTCCGATTTCGAAAAGTACTTTATAAAAAGAACTTTTCGAAAAAACCGTATCTCTTGGTGAAACAAGCAGTCTACTCGTAGTTAAAGTCCTCCTTTTTCACAAAATGGAAAATCACTTCCTCTTTATTGTGTGCTTTTGAGGAAAAAGAAATCATCGAAAACAAAAAAAGCGAGGATGCAACCTGCGAGGATTGAAAAAAATTTTAACAGCCAGTCGGGGTCATGTTACAGATATAGCGGGTCCCTCAAACGATTCTACAACAATTTGGGATCGACAACGAATTTGATGGTGACAGCATGGTGAAACAAATAGAAAGTGAAACGGAAATTTGTAAATAAAACATCTAAAGCAATACTTCTTATTCATAATTGCAAATACTTTTTGCAGTGCCATGAAAAAGTAAACAAGTAAAAGTAAAAAGTAAAGAAGTTCATCCAAAATTAAAATCCCCAGCGCACGAAGTCGATGACATCCTTTTTGAAAATGAAATTTCCCTGATAAAGAAAAAGAGACTACTCCACAAATAGTTTTGTCAAAGAATTTTAAAAAACAACATCAAGAGAATACATGGACGTCCCGAAGAAAACCAGTCGCCCCAAAATATCTGAGCAGTATCCCGAACTTTCGAAGCCTAAAATCGAACTGGCTAAACTGCAGTATGATACTTTAATATTGATCATGACCTGAAAATCTTTAGAACTAGATATCGAAATTAAATGTGAAGTGTTAAAAAATATACAAAAAGAATGCTGCACTGCAAAAGATGCCCAGAATTTTCACAAAATTTTTGAATTGTTTTTCAACGATGTAAATTAATGAATTAAAGAAATTTTAAGTTCAAAGCTATCAAAATCCGATACGCGCCGCCCAATAACTTGTTCCAACAGGTGCAAACAGGTTCCCAGCTGATTCAGCAAATAATTGGTTTGTTGAGTTTCTCACGGAAACGAATGCACGAGCACGCTATTCGACACCGGATCAGGTGCACGCGAATTAGGTAAAGTGCACAGTCAGGAGGAATGCATGGGAACCTTTGGATAGCTAACGTAGCTTTTGAATTAAGATGATGAGGATTGAGAAATTAGTTCTGGTCTGGACTTCTTCACGAATGGTATAACGAATTCGGAGATTGTATTTTTAAGTGTAAGTCGAACAGTTGGGTCAGCCCCTTTGCTGACGTTCGCGTTTTTTTTTTGTCGTCCATATAAAGAACGACTTTAACTTGAACATTTTTGTTTTTGTTTGAAATAATGTTTACAATCCTGCAAAACAGTTATTTATCAAATCCTTTTGCATAATCAAATTGAAGGAATTCGGGCTTGAGTTGTTAATTTGAGAACCATTTTCACTATGTATCTCTCCTTCAGTAATAACTCGTTGAAGGTTATATTCACTAACATCTAAACTCTCAGGGGGATCATTGAGATGACCATTTTGCCTCACTGTTAAACCAGTACTTAATTTTGATCGGGCACCAAAATTTTTAAAATCTCAAATGTTTTTTTATTGCATATCTTGTACGAATTTGAGACTCATTGAACAACTGTTCTGCTGAATTTCTTAGATTGAGAGGAGGTGTCATCAAATATGATTTTTGGGGATAGGCCGAATTTAAAAAAAAAATTCATGCACAAAATCAAATTTAAATAAAGCCTACCCAAGAGAATACATTCCGTATTTGTACTTGACCGTCTCTCCAAAACATTTCGAATCCGGCAATTACTGAAAAATGTTGCATCATGCGTAGATCCCGGACATCTAGCTACTACATTTGTAAATATCATTTTAACGTTGCAAATCGCTTGAACATTGATAGAAAAATAACTTTTCCGTTCGCGAAAAACTTCTACATGCATCCTTGATGAATAACATCTATTTGTATATTTATATGCAAATCAATTTTTAATAATAATTACCGGGAGACTGCAGTTTTACATGTGTAGTCTCAATAGCGCCAATTACATTTGGAAACGATGCTATACAAAAGAAACGGCGTTTGTTTTTTGTAATTTCAGCTTCAGTTTCAGGAAACTGTATAAAGTCGTTTCCAAGCTTAGTTATTGACCTAGAAACTTTTAAGACTATCCTTGAACCTGTTGAGACATGAATTCCACCAAAAACTATACTAAGAAGATGATTACCGGTTGCAAAAAACGCAACGGAACTAAAAATTGAATAATTGGAAATATAAAATTGTTTCGGGGAAGGCAAAATGTTTCCGACCGAACGATACAAGACATTTTTTCTCAAATTTTTTTTTTATTTTTCTACATAGTCCTCTCTAACCCGTTCAAATAGTGCTTGGCGTTTTTCTCTGCAAAATAATTGTTCACGAAAGTGATTGCTTCCTCATTTGACGAAAATCTCTGTCCTCCGCAGTTTTTAGATGAGGGAACAAAAATAAGTCGCTTGGGGCTGGATCTGGTGAATAAGGCGGATGGTCAAGCAGTTCAAACCGTAATTCATGGATTTTCGCCAAGGCAACCGCTGAGGTGTGAGACGACGCGTTGTCTTGGTGAAACAGGATTTTATTTTTCTGTAAATGTAGCCATTTTCCCGCAATTTCTGCCTTCAGCTTGGCAAGTAATGGTGCGTAGTATGCTCCTGTAATGGTTTCTCCTTTGTGAAGATAATCGATTAAAATAACTCCTTCACTATACCAAAAAAAACAGTCACCATCACTTTCCAAGCCGAAAAAACAGTTTTTGATTTTTTTGGAGCCGGCTCGCCCTTTGCAGTCCACTGTTTTGACAGAAATTTTGCTTCGGGAGTATAATGGTGTATCCAAGTTAATTAATTAATCGGCACCAAAACTCGAATTTATTGCGCCTAAACTGCGCCAACAGAGCGTTGGAAATGTTCATTCGAATACGTTTTTGGTCTAACGTAAGAAAACGCGGCACCCAACGCGCGAACAGCTTTCTCATACTTAAACTTGATTTAATATGTAAGAAACACGTTCTTTGGACATTTTCATAACCTCTACTATCTCTCTCACTTCAATTCGGCGGTCGTCTAACACCATTTGGTGAACTTTAGCAATGTTATCGTCAGTGGTTGCTGTTTTTGGACGTCCCGAACGTTCATCATCTCCCAAGCTCTCACGGCCACGTTTAAATTCAGCTGCCAGAATTTCACTGTGGTAAATGATGGAGCACAGTCCCCATACACAGAGTTCAATTCATTTTTGATTTGCGTAGGTGTATTGCCTTTCAAAAACAAGAATTTAATAACAGCTCGATACTCAATTTTTTCCATTTTTACAAAAAACACTCACATCGACTCACTCAAACGATTGTCAACTAAAAACTGCGCGTCCAAAATCACTGAAACTTCGGTAAGTAACTGTCAAAAGATGCACAACTAGCATTCGCTAGCTTTCAATGACGAGTGCCGCTATCTTTATGTCGGAAGCTTTTCAGACAACCCTCGTAGTTCAGGCATAACTGCTAATTGTGGGATGGACATTCTAAAGTGCATTCTATTTTGTTCAAAATAACTATTGTTATTTCTTCTGTTAATCGAAATCTTTTGAAAAAAGATAGCTCATCAAAAGAGTATTATTATTATTATTTTACAAACTAACAAAAATAATCTTAAATTACTAAGTTAGTATGAACACTGAACAGTTTTAGAGAGCACAAGCTGCATAGGCTATCGGCTCGTCAAAAGAATAAAATAATTATCTCTGTCATAAATGTCGTAAGTCCAACATCTAAAATTTCAAGAACTTCCACGTCATCTTCAATCAAGTCCGACAGTTCAAAATCCATTTTTATTGAATTCTGTAATAATATTATTCTAATAATCTTCACGATTCTTGAGTAATAAGTGAAAAAGAACAGGAAATGAACATTTATATTAAGTTTAACATAACTACTTTTTTCTTCCACCTAATTTATGTTCAACTTTCGGATTATCATGTTTGAGTTTTCGTTTGGTGCAAAGCAATATGTGATACGAGTACTTAAGGGTTTATGTGAAACATAAATTTTTAAGTTTCGTATCAGCAAACGGGCCTAAAACAGTTAAGTTTCATGAAAATCGTATTTGGGGATTTTGAGATTTTCTTGTGTGAAGTTCGTATTGCGGGTGGATTTTTTGATAATTTGTGTCCGCTTATATGTATGCATATAAAATTATATATACGAGTATGTATATATATCTTTGATATCAAATAAATGCTGGTTTCACTATCTTTTGTAAAATGTATGAAAATTATAAAGATAACGATAAGGATAAAATGATAGAAAAATAAAGGATTTCGTCGTTTGTTTAATTTTTTTTTATTTATTAAGTCCAATGTAGATAGGTATACTCGTATTTTTACACAATCAGTTCTTTTATTTTTCTATGTCGTCCATCGACAAAACTGGTTCTGCAAAGGAATAGAAAAAACCCTTTGAGTTGGATAGTAAATAAAAGGAAGATAAATGCACTATCATGCTTAGATACGAGATGAAAATTAAATAAGGAAGAACAGGTAAGAGATTAGAGGTGCAATGAGTACGACAATGGAACGTCATCTCGCCATACACACCTATACCTTCTCTGTTAAGGGGAACCGGCAATGCGACGCACACACGAAAGTATACTCAATCTATCTCAAACTACGGACCATAAGCGAACGAGTGGCACCGACGGCTATACCTATCTCACACACACAACATTGAGCGGAGCGGACACACACTACATCCCTCAAGCGGGACCCGAGAATAAGCAACCGCCACACACGACCCGTTATCTTGCTTTATAGACCGATTTCAGGACATAATCGGGATAAAGATTCAAAACTACTACCACTACTACTATATATAGAAAAACAACTCAGTGAACAAACTCACCGTTTTAGATAAGTCTACTTATCTTTTTCTTTTATAGATATCCTTAGTTTTGCTACTGACACACTTTTTCTTTTATGCACATGCACTGTCGGTGAGATTCGCGTACCAACTAAACCCTTCAGGCATAATACGAGTGCAACATGCAATAAAAGCAAAATCAAACAGGAAAGGGGAAAAGAACTACAGATAGTTCTCTTCTTCTTATTGTTCGTCTTTTGTTAACTAACTTACCGTTTTCTCTTACACTTTTGAATGGGGTAGAAATGTATCTAACTCTCAAGACTTTTAAAGTATTTTTTTTTTTTTTTAAATCACTAATTTTTGTAAGATATTCAGCGAGAGCGTATATCCTTTTTATCGTTACGGGACATAGCATCATTTAAGCTTTAATTTGGCGTGTGTATGTAAGATTCAGCCAACATTAACCAAGAAAAGCACTTTCAGTGTCTACGGTTTGGAAATCAATCACCATGTGCTCAATATGTATTATACGAGTAGGTACATGGTAAGTACCTAAATGGTTTTTCAATAGGGACATTACAATTTTGTATTTTTTTTTTGATCTGTCAATGTCAAAACGACAGTCAAGGTTTACATTTTTATCATGGTGAAGTTCACGAACGAGAAACGTTTGGAAATGAAAAACATACCGAAATTCTGAGTTTCGGTAGTTGAAACTTTTCAATTTTCGCTTACTTCAATTTTCTGGAGACTAGAAGGATAAAAATTGAATGGACGACGTGCAGAATACGGGAAGATGTTGTACCGCTGGGATGTTTTAGGTGCCTTAACTTCAGGCATCTAGCAAAGGCGTATAAAAACACCTTGGATAGAAGTGGTGATTGAGTCAAATGTGGGCAGAAAGTCCATGTGTCCAAGAACCGCTGCAATGATGCAAGGTGTTCGCGATGAAAGGGGAGTAGGAATATCAAGCACGCGGCATGAAGCACAGTATGAGCAGTATACCAAGAAGTTACAAAGGAAGCAAGAGGAATCTTAAAGTGCTGCCACTAAACGTAAACCACTGCGAAGCGGCACCTTCTGACACAAACCGTTCTCAAGTTGAAAATATCATTGTTAAATTAAAAGACTTTCAATTATTTTACTTTTAGATTACTTCAATATGTTTCACTTCAGACTGCCGCTGTCTAACTCTTTACAAGAATTTACACGTTCTTAATTCTAAGTGTTAGTATGTTTAAATATACTAATAGTACTGCCAATACGAATTCAATCATTTTGTGGAATATCTCATAGTGATCGTTGAATATCATAACAATCATAGATGTTGCCATATTATGCGAACAGTATAAGAATCTCGACGATAAAGTTTGGGTAGCTGATGACTCTAACAGAGTCTCTGTGAAGACTACGGCTTTGAAGGAGAAATGATGACAAACGAAATAGTCTTCATTCGAGAAAAGCAAGGGGTTCATATATTACAGTTGTTTTCCATCTCAGCACCTTTGAATAATACCAGGGTATGTTGGATAGACTAGTGGGTGATGCTAGAGATCGTAGCTCAACAGTTATGGCTGGAGACTCCAACGCAAAGGCCACTAATTAAGGTAGCACTCGAACCAATAAAAGAGGAGAGGCTCTACTAGAAGCTGCATCGCCACTAGATATAATACTGGTCCATACGGGATGCGAGCACACCTTTAAAAGAAATGGCATAGTCTTCATACATAGTTGATATCACCTTTTTAACGAATTCCCTAGCGAGAGGCGCCAAGTGGAGATTCAGTAAACAATATACCCATAGTGACCACCTGGACATCCAGTGTGAAGTACAATAAGGAGAGTGAACCAGAAACGCCCGCAAAAGAAGGCACAACGAATAGGGTTGAAAATAAGCACTCTAGATGAAGTCTGTTTTACCCTGATTTTTGAAGAGACTACAAAAAGAACCCAGCAACCGCAAATGTTATGGGCTTGCCTCCGGAAGACGTCAACAAATCGCCAGCCACCAATATACCGGTGGAACTAAGAGATAGCAGAGTTACGCAGCAAGTACCATGGAACGAGAAGACGATTCCAGCGATACAGAGGTTTGCCTCGCATAAGGTACTACAGATGTGATACAAAGATTTACGGACCTGAAACATGACAAAACTCAAAGTCACTAGAGCACCCTCATCCTCATGACCTCTCCTAATGCAAAAAAAATAATATCGGGATTATTTCCACCGCCAACAAGAGTAGAGCATACAGAAAAACCCCAGGAAATACAGTGGATCTCAGCCGTCATATGCAGACGATTAGATGATAATGAGTCACCTGGATTAAATGGCATGCCATAAAAAAAAAACACAGAACCATTTGTGGAAATGTTTAACAAGTGTCTAACAGAAGTGGTGTTTCCAAACCAATGGAAAAAACAACGTCTGGTGTTGATGCCTAAAAGAAAAAATTCATAAGATGAGACCTTATCATCCCATCGCATATGCCTATTAGACACAATGGCAAAATACTAGAGCGAATCATATGGTTTTTTTTTTTTTTTATTAAAAAAAAAAAAGGTTATTCGTCGAGGTAATTGTTTTTGCAATGTGCCTTCGAGTCAGCTTAATTACGAAGTTGACCACTCGTATTAGGTTCGCCTTGTTGTAAAGGACCTCATTAGGATAAAATTTCTTGTACTCCGATTCTGATGTTCTGTACAAGCGAAGACAAGCCCTAAGGCAAGCCCTCTCAAACACCCGAATCTTTTCAATTAAGCTTGGTCGTACATTGAACCACACGGGACACCCAAATACCAGCATGGGCCTGATAAGGGCCATGTAGCAGATTACCTTTACCCTCGCATCGAGTTGGCTGCTATAAAACAGTCTCTTTGTAAGGGCAAAAGTGCCTTTAGCTCTGGCCAGAGCAGCATCTACATTTTTGCCAAAATACAGAAACTGATCTAGCCAGATTCCAAGGTGAATGACTACATTCCGACAGGCAAGAGGCTGACCGTGCTGTCCAATGATTGAGAACTTTCTCCAATTTTTTCTGGTATCCCTAGAGGCTCCAGACAACGGCGTCCTAAAGAGAATGGTTTCCGACTTCTGAAAGTTGATTTTCAACTTCCAGTCATCGCAAAATCGTCTTATCTTATCGAAGTCACGCTGCAAGAGAGTATTAATGACCTCGATTTTTGGACCTGTTCTGTACGCTACCAAATCGTCTGCGTACGCAATAGTATGGGGAAGTTAACCTATCAAGTCGCTTGTATAAATGTTAAATAGGATCGGCGAATTGACCGCGCCTTGCTGAAGACCATTTTTAATTTGAAATATTCCAACAGAAGTCACATCGCCATTTTTCACGATGAACTGTCTGTTGGTTAGCATATTATAAAGAATGTACATGAGAGGTTTGCTGATCCTAAGCCTAGTCAGCTTATAGAAAAGACCCTCTAACCATACGGTGTCGAAGGCCTTCTCCAAGTCAACAAGTCAGGCACCAGTACATTGTTTTTTGCCTTTATTCCATTGGATATCGGACACCAGTTTAGACGCGGCATGTGAGATATCATGTCCCGCCTTAAAACCGAATTGATTATCCGGAACTATATGTTTGTCCTCAACCCACCTAGACAGAGCTCTATTGATTACCTTTTCAAAAACCTTACTGATATTCGTAAGGAGACTTATCGACCGGAGATTCGCCGGATTGGATATATCCTTTCCCTTTTTGGGGATAGGTTGAACCACCGCCCCGTTTTCCAATGCGCTGGATAATGTGCATTATTAATCGCATTATTAAACAAGGTGGTGTAAATGTCCACCGCTTCTAGAGGAAGATGTCGAAGCACGATGTTCGGAATACCTTGAGTCCCCACTGATTTCTTAACTCTGATTGTGTCGAAGATCTCATGGAGTCCTGCCTTCGAAATGAACGGGGGTAGGCCACCCTCTCTGGCAATGACGTTATTTGCCATATTTTCGTCGCTAAACCGGGTGAAACCAGAGCCCTCGGATCGCCAGTTCCCTATTTCACTTCGAATGCAGAAGTCGTGCACCAAGACGCGACTGTCCAGGTCGTAATTAGGGCCAATGATATCAATGGCCTTATATACGTCCTGGAAAGTGGCCCCTATGGCCTCAACCTTCTCCTGTGGATCCTCGATCACAAAAAAGTCGTCATCATCAGCGGCCTCATTTGGATCAATGCCTGCTATTGTCAGTAACCGTTCGTTGTCTGTTGTCCGGGCTATTTTAAGACACTGAAGGTAGTTTTGATTTTTTCTCCGAAATAGTTTATTTATTTGCGGAAACATATTCGGGTTGCTGGTGTTTACAGCCCGAACCTTGTTGTTCCAATACAAACTTACAGAAATTCTGTAATTTTCTTTTATTAGCGTTTTAATATTTTTAATCGACGACTTCAGTGTCCTAATCTCCGGGTCTTGTCGGTCAGTTAACTGTCTGTACAAGTTTTTAAGTCTGGTCAGAAGTCTATTTTTCTGTCGGTGCAGTGCGTCAATAGTAGGATTGCGGAACAGGTCTTCGTTAGTCGTACGTCGATACCGCGGTATTGTAGTGTCCATAGTTTGTTTAATTGTCTCGTCCATTTGTTTTAGGTAATTGTCGATCTACTCGTTTGACAAATTCCTATTGGACGGTGGGTGGATCGTGTTCGAGGAGAGCGCTCTAGTCAAGGTTGCGGAGAAGCGTGTCCATCGAGTCTTACTGTAGTTGTAAGAATATCTTTGGACAAACTCCTCCAATTCCGCAATTTCGTTGCGGACTGTAATTTCGGTGCTAAAACCGCAATGGTCGCTGTCATACACGAATGTGCGCAAACAGTTTAGCGTTCGTAAATTTGTACCTGTCAGTCGTATACGTTCGTCGTACAGCAGTAGATCCAAATAAGACCCGCCTCTGGGAAACGACGGGTTATCCGTCGCTTTAAGACCAAGTCTGTACATGACATCGTGCTGACCCCACCAATCGAGTAGTAGGTTACCTCTAGTATTTGACAAATTATTTCCCCAATATCTGTGTTTAGCGTTGAAATTCCCAACGATTATAAAATAATTCTCCCCCGATTCCAGCCTCAGAAGTCGGACAAGCGTGTCGAGCTCTGTAATGAATAGAGTGGATTGTGAAGCCTCAGGTGCATAAATTGAGGCTAAGTACTGCCGCTTTCCACTGCGGAGCGGGATGCAAACGACGACTGCCTCCAACACCCGGAACCTGCGCAACACGCCCTTGTACAATCTGTGAAATTTTATACCTTCTTTAATGAAGATCGCGACACCGCCTCTACGTTTGGATCTGGGCCGGTTTCTTCTTCTAACAATATAATTATTGTACTCCAGTTTGTGCTTATCGGTTAGCTTGGTTTCGCTAGCGAAAAGCACATCAAGAGTTTGGTCTTGTAGCAATTTAAACATCGTGGCTCTTCGTTCGATCCTAATCAGTGAATTAATATTCACCGCAAGGACCTTCAAAGTTTGCTCCACCATGTGCGTACCCATTACGGCATGTGTTGCGTTAGGCCCGGCAGCAACGCGTGGTTCTGGTCCACCCGCTTGGCCTGTTCTTGAACGTGCTTTTGCAGCTGAGCCATCTGCCCTTGGATTGCGGGTAAGATGGCTAGCATGTTGGGTGCAGCTTCCGTTGTTCTCGGCATCGGCGACGGAGAAGCAACAGTCGCTTGCTGTACCGTAGCCCCCCTGCCTGACGCCATTTGGGCGTAGGAAATTTGGGACGTGACGGCTGGTGTTTGAAACCTAACAGGTGAACGTTTGACCTCCACCTTCTGCTGCCGAGCCAGTTTTGCTTTCTTAATGTCAGCGAACTTAGGACAACCCCGATAGTTTGCGGTGTGTCCCACATTTCCACATAACACACACGAGAGCTGCGACCTATCGGATGTTCCGTCAACACCCAGAGCACATTCTTCAAAACTGTGGTTCTTAGCGCACTTCACGCATCGAGGCTGCATTTGGCAGTTCTACGCGGCGTGCCCGAACCTCTGGCAGCGAACGCATTGTATAACGCCTTCGCTCCTTTTTAGTTTTTCGCAGTGAACCACCTGGTAGTCTAGGACATTGATACTCCTTAGACTATCCAGACGGCTTTCGGGGCTGAGCTGCACCAAGAAGAACGGCAGACTCCGTTTCTCCCGCCTGGCTCTAGCTGTGGTAAATGGCTTTACCCCTACAAACTTGAGTCCTTCGCACTCCTTCTCTTTGAGCAGTGCCAGGATCTCCTCAGGATCAGAAGACGGTTCCAACCCCTTCAGCAACATCGATTGCAGCTTTTCACAGTTTCAGTTTTCAGTTTTCAATGCATTTTATTTTCTTAATCACTAACTCTTAGATACTAACAAAAAATGCTTAAATGCTAGCTTAAAATTACTTAACAATCTTATATCTAAGCTACTCTAAATTCTTATGACTATGTCTTTCGACTTTATTTACATTTTACTTATAACTATTTATTTTGAATACTTAAGGCTAAGAAAAAATATTTGTTAAGAAAAACTTAGCATATGGACATGATTTTATTTTTTTTATAAAAACTTAATATCTAACTTAAAATAAACCTTAGCCTACCTACACAATACACGCATACACACACATAGACATTATACACAATTATATACATATATTAGTATATAACGCAGCTTTTCACACTTCGGTGTGAATGAGAAGTGCTCCGTCGTCGTCTCTTTTAGGAGCTCTTTCACTTTCGCGTAGCCTTCCATTGTATTACAGTGGATGGCATGACGATCGTTCCCCAATCTCTTAATGTTAAAATTATTACCAATGACCAACTTACACAGGTCCTTGGTTGCATTTACCTCTAATTTGTAGGTGTTGATAGGAGGTACCTCCTCCTTCTTCTTCTGCTGCTGCTGCTGTTGTTGTTGCTGTTGCTGTTGTTGTTGCAGCAGCAACAGCTTTTTTTTCAGCTGCTGTGGTTTCAGGAGTTGTTTTTGCAGCTGTTGCTGTATCTGCTGCTGCTGTTCTTTCTGTTGCGGCTGTTGTTTCTGCTGCTGCTGTTTTGTTTCTGCTGCTGCTGGATTTGTTGTTGGGAGCTCGCTGCTTCTACTTGCTCCCTCTGCCTGCGTGCTGTTTGCTTTTGTTTAATAGCAAGCACTTTTTCTTCCAGCCTTTGTATGCTGCTGGTGATGTCATTTATTTGTTCATCCTCATCTTCCAACTCGGATGCCGCTAGAGAGGCAAAGTTGTTATTGCCCCCCTCATAATGGACCTCATCAGCCGTTAAAACGGCATTTATTCTCTTTTTTGTGAGATTGGGAGGGGTTTTCAAACTCTTCCTCCTTTTAATTGCTTTCGCCACGGCAGCGGCAACACTATTTTTGCCTTTTCCCACTCCCGTTATGGGAAGAGCGGAGCGCTCTCCACCATCTATCACGTGATTTTATTTTGTAGTAAACACTTTATTTTTTCTTATTACAATTGTCTTTTTAAATATATGAAATAAAGAAAAGAAAAATACTTCCGCGGAGGCTGGGAAGCGAACCCACAACCCCAAGATTTGTCGTCCGAACACTCGAGAAATTATGGAGTAAAAGTATACTTCTTTTTTTGTTTTTTTTTTTCTTCCACACTTGTGAAGCCGAACAAGAAATATGCCTGATCTCTTCGGAGGTCTATGAACGACTGACGTAAACTTAAGTTTTTATTAAATATGTACTCGAATGATTTCATATACTTAGTACTATGTCTATGTAGAAATTCAAGTCTTTATATTCAATATCAAAAAATTCATAGATTTTTGATCAGCAACTGGCAATATATTCCACAGTGCGGCGGTCCCGTGGGGACGATGATTCTTTGCAGAGGTTGGATATAGTGGGTCAGGGTCTCACATTAGCACCTGCACTGTTTACATGATGCTACCCCCTCCGAATAACAAAAAAAAAAATCGGTCATCGGTTGTGGTGACAGATGAGACCAAACTTATTGTTGCATCCGTTGATGGCTTTAAATCTAGAATATCTCACGACTTCCATGCTAATACATGTACGGCAATCTTTACTGAATACTGTTGAAAGGTTGAATTCTTTGAGTCTTATTTTTGGGTTGCAGGTCTCAACGGCGTCTCGGGAAATGAAATCGCTAATAAACTTGCTAGGCAAGGCTCAGAGGAGAATGTTTCAGAACCCCCACCTTCGTAACGCCGCCTTCGTCATCCATTTGGGTTTCCATTGACAATTGGGTTTTATACGAGCATAATCGCTGATCATATTTACAATACTTCCCGAGTTCCATAAGAACTCAGTGACTTAACCGGTGCGTGCAGGGACGCCTTTGGCTATTCGGCTTACGCTTGTATCAGGCTACTGATATCCGGCGCTAATCCCTGAAACGCTTACTCATTTTTCTATGAAATACTGAGAAATTTTAGTAAAATGAATATACAGGCCTAGTTTTTTGTCGGAATGCTCTGTTCAGGCAGGAAAAAAAATCCTCCTAGCTGCCTTTGAACAAAAACGGTTATTCTTCTAATTCTACTAGATAACTATTCACTATTGATATTTTGGCTATTAGAGAAATCTCCTGATAAACAAAAGTGCTATTGTGATATACGAGTATACATAAGTATATCTAAAAGGATATTAATACTTTTGGAGGGCAAAATGTTGCAAAATTAAAAATAAATGGCATCATTTACGCAACTGCAAAGTACGTGGATTTCAAAATATAGGAAAAAAAATACCTCTCAGAAACCAAGATACATACATACGAGTAGGTATGAACATACATTCATGTCAATGAATCTTTGGGTGAATGGACAATTTGAGTCACATTATGGTACATGCTGAAAGTATGTACTTACAGGCAGTGGTTAGGACTTGACCTACATACGAGTAATTGAAATGTTAACTGCTCCTGCTATTGCAAAAGCTGTTGGGACAAACAAAAGGGAGAATAGAATCACATCTCTTTGTGGTAAGCGGATGCTTTTGTGTTTTCCTGCAAGAGCCACTTAACCTAACGTTACATAAATGATATTATGGAAGTTAAAATCCTTGATATATTAAATAATCATGACTATAGGTTAGGATAGGTAAGAGTGGCTGTTGGAAATACCAACCCACTTAGGCCTATTGGCCAATTGTGATGCCACGTGGATCTATGATCTTCTTACTACTGAAACCAGTTTGAGCTTATAATAAAGCGTAGGAGACTGTTAACGTCTATTTTTTCTAGATCGTTTAGGTCGTTGTAGAAGAAAGCTACTAGATGTAGCTTCCTTCTCTGGAAGAGAGCTGGGCATGGGCATGTGCAGAGTAGGTGGGGGATTATCTCCTCCTCTTCATCGTCCATGCAGCTTCTTCAGAAATCATTAGTAAAAGCGCCAAGCCTTCTTGCGTGCTTGCCTATGAGGCAGTGTCCAGTAATGACACCTATTATGGCGCTGAGATGTTTCCTATCTAAAAGGATCATACACTTAGAGCGACTAAGATCCAGCCTTGGCCAGATCTGTTTGGTCGCTAGACATGTTTGTCCAGCAGTCCACCTAAGGTCTGTTTTTTTATTGGCATCTAGCTTTAGTGTTAGTTTGCACGTAGCGATTGGTATACCTATACTACCTTTGTCCGGTAGGATAGGTAGAGTGGTTCCAATTTTGGCGAGTTCGTCGGCTCTGCAGTTCCCTGGAATGTCTCTGTGGCCCGGCACCCAACAAAGGTGAATGTTGAACTGCTCTGCCATCTCCATGAGAGATGATCGGCATTCAAGGGCGGTTTTAGAATATAATGAGACCGAGTCCAGGGACTTGATGGCGGCCTGACTATCCGAAAATATGAGGATATCCTTTGCAGATATCACGTTTTTCTTCAGCCAGGACAGAGCTTCTTTAATCGCCAAAATTTCCGCCTGGAACACGCTACAGTGATTTGAAAGGCGGAAAGAGAGGCTTAGATTTAGCTTATCTGAGAAAACACCGCCACCAACTCTGCTATTGGTTTTAGATCTATCTGTGTAGAGATAGATTGACTTGTCCTCCATGAAAGCATCCTCCTCCCAGAATGATCTAGCGGGGACGCTTACATGGAAGTTTTTGTCAAACCAAAGTTCAGGTATGGTACTCGTATAATCGATATTCTCTGTGAGGATTTCTAATGTACGAGTATTAAGAATATTGGCGTGGCCAGATGAATTCTTTGTCCACTGTTTAGTCGCTTTAAGGCGAATAGCTGCAGTCGCAGCTACTTGCTTGCTAAAAATGTCGAGGGGTGTCAAGTAAAGCAGAATATCTAATGCCGCAGAGGGGGTAGACCGCAAGGCTCCGCTTGTGCATAGACATGCTGTTCTTTGGACTCTGCTTAATTTAATGCGGTTGACTGCATTTTCCAAGGCCGTCCACCAGACAACCACCCCGTAAGTAAGTATCGGTCTTATGACCGAGATGTATATCCAGTGGGTTATGCGAGGTTGAAGGCCCCATTTGTTCCCAATGGCTTTCTTGCAAGAGAATAAAGCTATTGTAGCTTTATTGACTCTTTCTTGAATGTTAGGTTTCCAGTTTAGTTTCCTGTCAAAAATGAGACCCAGATATTTTGCTGTATCGGAGAAAGCTAAACTGGTACCGTTTATTGAAGGAGGGTCTATGATTGGAATTTTATATTTCCTAGAAAAGAGGACAAGATCAGTTTTATGGGGGTTTATTCTCAATCCACAGCGATCTGCCCAGCGGGTTAATCTGTTGAGATTTACTTGGAGGAGTTCTTTAATGGTATTTAGATGTTTTCCTGAGACGGCTATGGCAACGTCGTCCGCATAGGCAATCACTCTGCTACCACCCGCTTCCAGGTATATCAGTAGTTCGTTAACTTCTAAATTCCAGAGAAGGGGGGAGAGGACACCGCCTTGCGGCGTACCCTTACTAACATATCTTTTAGCAGAAGTCTCACCCAGTTTGGAGTTGATTATCCTGCTTTTTAGCATTAGACTAATCAGCTCCCCAAGTGAGCAGTCTACCTGCATAGTTGACAGCGCAGTCGTGATTGCGGATGTGTTGACGTTGTTAAAGGCGCCCTCTATGTCTAGGAAAGCAAGCATTGTGTACTCCTTATATTGTAGGGATCTTTCGATGTGGCTAGCCAGAGAGTGCAAAGCCGTTTCCACCGACTTTCCTTTACAGTAGGCATGTTGAGCCGTAGACAGAAGTCTTGGATCAACTTTAGCTCGAATATGGATATCAATCAGTCGTTCTAAAGTTTTCAGAAGGAATGATGATAGACTTATAGGTCTGAGGTCCTTTGGGACTACATGAGAACATTTTCCAGCTTTGGGAATGAATACTACATTGACTTCTCTCCATAACAGTGGAATGTGGGTAATATATAATATAATAATATATACACAGCTCCTCATAATATTTTCCAACACTGGTAGTGTTGAAACGAATTAAAATCCTTTTTTTGCACATTTTGAGCAATCTTTATTCAGACGTTCAGCGTCGGTCTAGGACTTGCTAAAATTTCCTAAATAAACAATTTGATAAGTTTATTACAATAATAGGTATGCAATATATGAAATCTTACATTTGTTTTCAGGATATTCGTTTTCTTTTTTTTTTACTTTTTTTTTAACAATATTTTAAGAAGTTTATTTTACTTTTTAAGAAATTTATTTTACTTTTTAAGAAATTTATTTTACTTTTAAGTTCACAGCTCGACTGTTGAATTTCTCATCTCAAAAGCAAATGGCCGATTTCCAACAAAGGCAAATTTAAAACGTGCCATTTGCAGTGTGACCAATTGACTAACAAGAACAAAAAATATGTAGAAAGTGTATGGCGCCATCTACCTTGTAGTAGTACCGATGATGCCAGATTCCTCAACAGGTAGAATAATATCTGAGGACCTCTGTAGCTCGGCAGGTATAATACCGTCCGGACCAGCAGACTTGTATGGTTTAAAGCCATGCAGCGCCCAGAGCAGTTTGTCTCTCGTAATCAGACCATGAATTTTGGTCACGGTTGCAGTAGGCCTGTTTGGGCTGCTACTGGCCGCGAGTTGGGAGCTACCTGGAAAGTGGGTGTCCAGAAGCAGGTTGAGCGATTCATCACTTGAGGTTGTCCAAGAGCCATCGGTTTTTTTCAAACAGCTGGGCATCATAGGATTTGTGGAGAGGATTTTTCTAAGCCGCGATGCCTCAGAGGTTTCTGTAATTTTGTCACAGAATGACCTCCAGGATTGTCGCTTTGCCTTCCTCAGTTCTTTTTTGTATAATTTGAGGGATTCTTTATATGAGTCCCAGTCGGTCACTTTTCGTGTGCTTTTTGCTGCGTTGAAAAGTTTTCTGCAGGCGTTTCTGAGCAGTCCCAGTGCCGATGTCCACCAATGTGGCTTTTTCTTGCCTCTTGGTTGAATAAGAGGGCAGGAAGCGGCCATAGCCTTATTGAGAGCCAGAGTAAATTCCCTGACTTTCATGTCAAGCTGGTTGGCTGGGGGGAGCATCACTCAGACTGAATTGGATGTATCTATGGTCTGAAAAGGAGTGTTCAGACGATACCATTCAGTTTGTTAGCCTTTGGGTGATGCTGTCGGAGACAAGAGTAATATCTAACACTTCTTGTCGGTTTCTTGTTATAAAAGTGGGTTCATTGCCAATATTGCAAATTAAGAGGTTAGTACTTAAAATTTAGTCTAGAAGTGACTCACCTCTATCATTGATGTCGGTACTGCCCCATACCGTATGATGTGCGTTAGCGTCGCATCCGATTATGAGACCAGTTTTTTGCCTTACAGCTTCCAGTACTACCCTTTCTAGGTTATCACCAGGGAGAAGGCCCACTGTGTCGTGGCCCAAGTAAGCCGATGCCAGCCAGTAGGAGCCTTTGGCAGTCTCTAGTCTGGCAACGGTTAAGGCGGGGTCACTGAGGTTGGGAAGTAGAAATACCTTAAGGCTACGTTTCACTAATATACAAGTTCTAATCTTACCTTTGTCTCTTGTATAGAGCGGAGCGTATGTGGGTGTCCTAAGTCCACGAACCACGCCTTCTGCAATCCATGGTTCCTGGATTAGGATTATATCTTCTGCGTTATTAGAAAGACGCAGAATGAGTGCGGCCGAAGCCTTTTTTGAGTGGTGGAGATTAATCTGGAAAAACCGTATCATTGCTACAGTCTTCCAGAGTCGCCTCCACCACGGTGTTGTTGAGGTTCTCCGATTCTGAAGATGTGCCCAAGAGCTCATCTTCTATCTCTGATCGTGTAGGACTTCTAATTGCTTCGTCATAGGTTTCCATTTCCGACAGTGTGTCAGAAGAGGAGACCGATGGCTTAATAGTCACCTTGGACAGATTGGAGTCGTCGCTATCCAATTCTGGAAAGGATATCGACGCTCCAAGATCCGAGGTTGTGATGTCAGGTATTAAAGGAGGAGGAGGTTGCTTATCAGCATCCAGCTCATCCTTTTTGTACACCCTTAAATGAATGGACTCGAATCCGAACCGATTCATGCCTTTCGTCTGCGCCAGAAGATTAAGGGATTAATTATTGATCACAATTAACGCGCATCTATAAGAACCCCTTAGTTCCTCCAGTTTCGCGACTTTCCAGTCATGAGTCGGAAGAATCGGCCAAATCTCTCCTAAACCATGATGGCCTTGGTGACGAGATAGAGAGATATCTGGTTTGAACAAGCGATGAGCTTGACATGGCCTTGGTGCCAGCCAGCGTCGCTTGTGATAGGAGGTGGTCCGGGGTTTTCCCGCATGATGGCCAAGAAGTTTTTCGAGAGCTTCAGCTTGACCAGTTGCCACAGTTCCGGTATGATGGAACCGTCGGTATCGCTCCTGTCGATCACCGCGATCACCATTACGTCGTTTAGGACTTCGTTGTAAGACCTCAGAGATCTGCTGTTGGATGGCGCAGGGGTTGTAGAACTATGTGTTTTGGGCCTTTTGGAAACCGGTACGGTTTCCTCCAACGATCTCTGGCGCTTAGAGGAGTCTTTTGGCGTTTTGGGAGCAGTGGAAGCAGTGAGAAATCCGTCTTTTAGGATGTTTTTAGCCCACTCAACCTTGCTCAACCTTTTGGTAGCAGCAACAAGTCCGTGGCCTGCCACAAACTTGCTGCTGCTAGGGGCGGAGGAAGTGATAGGACCATGGCTTCCCACAGTCTTAACACTTCCTGAAGGAGTTTTGGTAGCAGTGACAAGTCCGTGGTCTGCCACAAACTTGCTGCTGTTAGGAATGGAGGAAGTGATAGGACCATGGCTTGCCACAGTTTTGCCTCCTCTCGGCAATGTAGGAGCCTTGCCGGTAGTCGGTGTAGTCACCGTTCCACCGCCCGTTATTGAAGGAGTACCGGCCTCGGTTTTTGTTTTCTTGGTTTTTTCCATGAATGGTCCCACGAGTAGCGGAGAAAGGGATGTCCATTTGTACAGAGATCCGCTGTATACAGATAAGGCTAGCTAATCCGGAGGTCGCCAGGTATCCGGATACTCCGTTCGCGACTGAGCTATTTTTGGAGATACTGGCCCCTCAGCCAGGTTGATCTTCAGCACGGGTCGTATGACACCTTGATCCAGCCCAGGGGAAGGAGGGAGTGCTTTGGAGTTGGTGAGGGGGGGGGGGGGAGCATCCTTTGGTTTCAGGACTCGTCTGGAGAATTTCTTCTCGAGATTCATTGACCCTACTCAGCCTCTACAACTCGACAAATTCCATGCTCGCGGTAGAAGACTATGATCATTTCCAACATCAGAATGAGTCAAAATGTTAATGATCCTGCATAACGTCAATATAGTGTTTTCGCAACTATGCATTGTGGTTTGATTTGTCTTCAAATCAATAGCCTATTATTATTATTATTATAATTTATTAACATGTTATTAAAATACATATTTTAATTCAAAAGTAGAGCACAAGCTACGAGGCCTACGACTCTAGGGTTTAAAATAAAATTATGAGTTATTAGCTAATTTATATATATATAACATATTCGTTTTGAATTAAAATATTGTTTTTTGTATGTACATGTATATTTTGTAAATATTCTTATGACTAGGGTTTCTAAGCATTTCATAGACTACGGAGTTGTTGATTGGTGATTGGTGGGTTGTCGTCTCACTTGGCAGTTCCCTATGCCAAGTACGTGATTTATATCAATCTGTGACCTACATACTTGACATGTTGGCGGGGTTTCCTTTCGAAGAAGGTGCTGGTGGGTAGTACATGTATGCCCGAGACGTAATCTAACAAATGTAATAATCATTTGTTTTGAAGTAGAAAGAGGGAAGACGTTGCATGTTCGATCGATGTTGATGGCCGAGTAATGATGGTGATAGTAATTCCAACTTAAAAGGAGTTTGAATTAAAGCTTTCGGCTAATATCCCGCAGGAGGTCAGGTCTCGCAAAGATTTCAAACCTTAAGAGTGCAGTCCGAAAGGCGTTTGTAACAACGGCATCAGCTTTTTTGTTACCCTTAATCCCCACGTGGCTGGGTACCCACATTAGTTTTAATTTGTTGGGCGAACTGATGAGATTATCTCTGATTTTATTAATTATATTGGCTCTGTGGTTTGGATCTATAATCGCATGTGGTGTTGATAGGCTATCCGAACAAATGACAAACTTTCCGCTTGTTTTTCAACAAGCTGTACTGGTTTTCAGAATGGCTAGGGCTTCTGCAGTAAATATGGACGCGTAGTATGAAAGTAGACCTATATTAATGAACGAGCCATTTTCATATGTACGAGTAGATGCGAATGAAGTGTTGTCTTTGGATTTGGAGTCATTCGTGAAGACAAAGATCCAACCCTTGGCTCTTAGACTTGATGCGATATTGAAGAACGCCGAACTGAAAATAGAGTTTAGTGTACTGTTTTTGTTGAAGTCAATCAGATCCAGTGTTAGACATTCAGGCCTTATGGACCATGGTGGAAAACGTGATTGGTATTTATAAGGCTTCATAATTGGGAGTTCCAGTCTTTTAGCAACGGCGAGAGAAATTGACATGGCTGATTGGAGACGTTTTGGCGTTTTTCTTTTAATTGAATTAACAACGTCTTTTTCAATGATTGAATTTTTTGAAAAAGCAAGTTTGATGAAAAGCCTCGCTTGGTTTGCTTTAATACGTTCTTCAATAGTGGGAAGACCCGTTTCAACTAGCATGTTTTTTATGGTGCTTGTAAGAAAGGCATTTAGGCTATTGGGGGCACTTTGGTGGTAGGGGACCTTTATGATGTTGATAGTTGATTTTGAGGAGTTACCATAGATGTATAAACCGTAGTCAATCTTGCTCAGAATTAATAATCTAGTTATTGTACATAGAGTATTAGGGTGTGCGTTACAATTCTTACTTGCTAAGTAGCTGATAATTTTGGCTCTCGAAGCTAGGCTCTTTCTTAAATGCAAACAATGTGTTTCCAATTATATCTATTATTAATTATTAAACCTAATACATTTAATTGTTTAACATCTATTAAACTAACATTATGGAAGGACAGGGGTACATTATTACATGAGGATTTACGACAAATATGTAACGTTTTACACTTATCTAAGGAGAGCTTAGCGCCCGACCAGGTGGACCAGTCCAGTATATCTTTTAGCGCATTGGATAAGAGACGGTTAATAGTTTTTGGATCGTTGTGGTTGCATAGAATATAAAAATCCTCTGCATAGACGCAATAATCAAGCTGTTTGTGGCTGTCAATGATTGCACACATCTCGTCAAAGGCAATAATGAAAAGTATCACCTAAGGAGGTGACCCTTGCGGGATCCCATTAAACAAGGGAAAAAAGTGAGAGAAACAATTGTTGACTTTTACACAGATTTTCCTGTTGGTAAGAAAGGACTTGATAAAGTTTAAAATTTTTGGGCCAACGCCCCATTTAATTAGTTTAGCTACAATCAAGTGTTTTCCTATACTGTCAAAAGCTCTTTCAAAATCTAATGAGAGTGACGTGGTTACGAGCTGACAACGCACTTGAAATGAAGTAGTCCAGATGCAGTAGCTCATCAGCGCAGCCTTTATTAGGTTGAAAGGCAACTTGGTTTCTTTTAAGAGTTTTCTGCATTCTAAGAACAAAAGCAGACGTTTACCAACTATTTTTTCAATAACGTTTGCCATGCAAAGGTAGTGGTAGTATTGTGACCTGTTTCCAACTTTGTGGGATGATACTCGTACCTGTGTCCAGAATATTATTATAGAGCTGCGTGAGCCTAGAAAGAACTGAAGGTGGTAAATTCTTCAGCATGAGGTAAGATATTCTGTCCCTGCTCGGTGTTTTCCCTTTAAGACTGGATTAGCAACAATTTAATTCAAGTTGTGTGATAGGTTCTTCATTCAATTTAGCTGAGGCAGAAAGGTAGATGACTTCATCCGTGCGAGTGACGAGCGAAACATTTTTTTTCTCTATGAAGTTAGGATGGAAGTTTTTGTCTCTGGATGGAGTTCACCAGGTGTGAGCAAAGTAGTTACTTATCTCACTTGATGTAGATAAGGAACCCATTGGTGTTTCTATTACCCTTATTGCTTGTTGAGAATAATTCCCTGTTAGACAGCGAAAGCTATGCCAGATCTTGTTAGAGGGTGAATTGGGATTTATTGTAGAGATGAAGTTTTGCAAGCATTTCGTTTTGCTCAGTTTTAATTCTCGCCGAAATTTAGCGTTAGCTTTTTTTAAAAAGGATTAGGTTAACCTGATTTGGATTTTTTTTGAATCGTCTCATGATTTAACTTTTATATATCTCAACTCTTGATTCCACCATGGCACAGTACGTTCTCGGGTAGAATACATACTTTGCGGCATAGATTTATTTCCGGCTGTTCGTATTGCTTTATGAAGTATAGCGGCTGCTTTATTTACATTGGTCGAGTGTTTGTTTGCTGATAAGTATTCTATAATGTGCTTACTAAAGTAAACCAAATTAGCAAAATCAGTTTTAAATTTGTTGTTTACTGATGTTGTAGAGTAAACTGGACCAATTGCAATAGTGGAAATGATAGAGAAATGATCGCTATTGAAGAGATCATCTAAGATTTCCCAAGAGACTTTAGGGTATAGTTCCGGGGAACAACATGTCACATCTACTCGTATGTGCGTCAAGGTGTGATGAGTTGAAAAATGAGTGGGAGAACCATCATTGAGAATCAAAAGATTGGAGTTTGCTATAAAACTTTCAATGATATTGCCTCTGCTATTGGTAGTTGGGCAACCCCAAAGAGTGATCCAAGCGTTAACATCACCTGCAAGTAGGATGGGAGTTTTGACTTGGTCAAGGATGTTCATCAAATCTTTGTTTGTAAAAGTCTGATTGGGTAGAATATAAATAGAGACTATTTTAAATTTATGTGATAGTTGAACTTCCACGGTCTCATTTAAAATGTTTGAAATAATGAATATTTGTTCGTGTTGGATGTTATTTTTGATAAGGATTCCTATGCCTTGTTTAGCTGTAGGGTTATGTGGGAAATTATAAAAATATCTGTTATACATTTTAGGAATGTTGGGAACAAATTTGTATTGGCAGTGAGTTTCTTGTAATGCTACAACGCAGGGAGAATACTGTTTTATTAAGATGCTAAGTTCATCGTAGTTTTTCATAAAGCCTTTCATGTTTATATTTTTTGTGTAGTAAAGGGAGGTGTAGTTTATATGGTGTCGTCATCGTTGTTATCATTTGGGATAATGAAGTAATTGTTATATTTTATGAGGGCTTGCGTGGTTTGAGAGATTGGTGCGGTTGGATCTGTACACCGAGGAGGGATGTTTGGGGGATTTTGGTTTAGAATGGTGTTATTTTCTGTGTGAGGATGCATTAGCTGTTGCTGTAAATTTGATGAGGTTGGATTAAAGTTCTCTAAAGAGTAACTGCAGCGTAAGATTGCTGAGAAAGGTTAACGGGGTGCAGCCTTTTATATTCTAGTTTCGCTTCTAAATTTGAACACTTTCTAATTGTTTTAATTTTTAGTATTTCTTTCTCTCTTAAGAAAGACTTACATGCTTTGGAAGATGCTGGGTGTTCTTCTGAACAGTTTGCGCAATAGATACGTGAACATGAATGCGGTTCGACACGTGGCATGTTGTAATTTTCACACGATGGAGCACGAAGTGTGACCTAGGAGTTGGCAATTTTTGCATCGCATGGGGTTTGGAAAATATTCAATCACCTTACAGTTATACCAACCAATGTTGACTGAATTTGGTGGACGGAAAAAGTCAAAAGTGAAGAGAATTAGGTCAGTTGGAATAGGGGTGCCATAGATATTTTTGGTGAACTTGTAAACATCTGTTACATCTTAAGGTTTCATTTCTACTTTGATCTCTTCGTCGGGTACTTTTGTAAGGTAAGGTGCATATACTGTTCCTTTAGAGGAGTTTAAGTTTGTGTGCAGAGATACATTTATGGGGCAAAGATTTGATAAAGTTTTCTTTGATAGGAACATAGTGGTAGTAGCAAACGCTTCTCACTCGGAGGGACCAGGTTCGAATCCTGCCCTGGCAAGTGAGTTTTTCATTGTGTAGTTGGAACTCAGACAGAAAAATTCTGCGTGTGAAGGCATAACACTGACACGTAGATTTGGCTGTTGTAGAGTTTCAAGCACGGAAAAGAAAAATACTGTGACATACCTCGAATCACTCTGAGTGAAGAAAAACTCTCCGTCCTATTCGGACTCCCACCCCTGGATAGCAAACATAGAAACCAAACACACCTGAGTTTCAAACCACTACAAAAACAATTTTCCTTTCTCCTCCTTCTATCTTTCCGCCCGCGCCTTGGCAACAGTAAAAGGGTATCTAACCCCTTAGGCGCGCGTAAATTATAAAAAAAAAAAAAAAAATATCTGAATTTTTTTGGGATCAAACCAATATAAGTAGATTTCCATCACGTATTTGTGATGGCAAAGCAACCGGCGACAATAAGTACGACATGCACTGAGAAGAGAAACGATGCGATCGGCTTTGAGGATAGTCGGTGACTGCAGGAAAAACTAGGAGATGCCAGAGCAATAAAAACAATAAAACTCCACTAAACCCATTGACATACAAGAGTTTTCGAGCAAATATACCTACATATATGTACTCGTATATCCGAAGAAAATCTATGGCAAAAGGACAGCTTTGTAAATGCACTCATTTACTTTTAACATCCTATTCGTTCGTCTTCGCAATCGATACTCGAATACTGAAAACATTGCAGTTTTACCCGTTACTCGTATGTACTTCTGCTTGCACCAAACTTGAATATCGAGATTTCTGTTGAAAATTGCTACTCGAAAATGTTAAATCTCCACTCTTAAGAATATGTTGAGGCAACGATAGAACTATCATTCGATGAAGCCACCGACCGACAACATGACGACAGAAAGACCTAACGTATCGTTCTGCTTCGTTAGACATCGTAAATATGCAATTCTTCCGTTAATAAATCTTTCGAGGTTCTTCGTTTCGATGCGAGAAATTTTTGAATTATCCTCCGAAATGTATCTATTGCATAAGAGTATGTCCATGTGTGTCAGAATGTATTCCGACTGGCACTCCTTGTCCTCCTTCTGAAACATCATCACCACAACTCATTCTCCTATTCAACCAGATGCTAAACACTTATCAAAACTTGCAGATGGAACTTGTATCCGTACTCATATGTTCTCGTCATCCGTATTTACATACGACTACATACATACATCCACCAAATGTAGGTCATACGTTTAAAAACGTATGTATATGTAAATTACTTCCATAACTCAGGAGATTGTTCAGGATACATGCATACTATCCACGCCGCTTATCTCTTCATCTAGGTGGCTGGAGGTTTGTATGTTAACTTACATATCCGTACTTGTATTCATGTGTCATTTTAAGTATAGATGCCGCTAATTGTCTGATATCCCAACGAGGATATACAACAGGAACTCGACAAATTGCACATGCGGATAGTTTATCCATCAGATTAAATGATTAATGCTAATTATCATGTGTCCTTTAGAAGGAAATTCTTTTCCGTGCCCATATCATTTCACATCATCCTCTCATACAAAAAGGACATACCCAATAACACATACATATCTTGGCTGAATAGTTTGATACGGGAAGACAAATACATATATACGAGCAGACGGGGTAAAAGGTAGAAAATAGAAGAATATATACATAGAATCTAAGCTAACAATGTGTCACCGTGTGATAAAACCATGACAAATAGCCAACTAATTCCAGTATCAGAAAGGTGCAGTCGTGTAGCAACCATTAATCCTGGCATAAGTCATCATTTGTTGTCATTTAGACGCACTCGGACGCCTATGTTGTTTTGTCCTTCTAGGCGTGTACAGTTTGTTCAAAATTGAACATATGCCCATACGGACGAAGGAATGGATGCACACAGCTTTATATTAAATGTAGATGCAGAAGTTTGTCCAAAATATTCTGCACATAGGTGGATACTTTCCCACAGCGTTTTGCAGAAAAAATAAAAAGAAAACAATAAAACAAGTTTTATGCATTGGAAATTCGATTAAACTTAATCTAACTTGGGAATGAATAAGGACAATATCGGCTGCAACCCGCAACATGGCGGGTTGCATTCATATATACGTATCAACGATTAAAGATGAAATAACGTTTGTAGGTAGGTGGAATAAATTTTTGAATAAATATTCGAAAATCGCTCTCTGACTCGTCTTTGCAAAGGACACGTTAACCAATTTCTAGAAAAGTGAGAAATGATTTTGATTCCTTTTATAAAATGGAAGACTACGAGTATTTGAACGATTATGCAAATTCAGTTATATGTAGTGCTTTGTTCATACGATGTGAACTATGTATAATACTTGCAGATACCCTGCAACCAATATTTTCAACAACAGGTAGATTTAATGGCGATTTTCCTCTGCTATAAACGGTCGCAATCTGCGATAGGAAGAAGGAGTGGAAGAGGGTCACTCCGCAAGAAGAGTCATTTTAAAATTCGCGCCATTATTGAACTGTCAACATTCAACTATTATTGCAATGCATTTGGATAAGTTATTATTATTTGGATAAGGTTATTAAATATGGTTCGATACACACTCGCACAATGCGTTCTAATAATGAAAATTCACTACAAAAAACGGTGAAGATATCGAAGAAACGTTTCGTAAAGTTCATACTGCTTTTGGTCAGCTATAGTGAATTTAAATAAATCAAATAAATTTTTTCGTGGATAGGTGACAAATCTTCATAGACACTATGTGCCCAGACCTCATAGTACTGTGAGATTTTTGCTCGCTAAACAACACCCCCCCTTCTACTGGTTAACTACGGCTAAGTTTCCTTATCAAATAGTTTAAGTTTCAAAAATATTCGCGTTGGGCAGGTAGCATTCCAGCAAGAGTACTTGCTAAAGCCAGCCAATAAATGCGGCTAGTCCTTATTGCGCTAAATCCAACGGTTTCTTTCTTTGTAGTCGACGCACAAGGTTTGCCTCGTCCAGAATTTGTAGTATAACGTTGTTGCTCTGACGAATACGGAGTTATTTCGCCATTGACGGTAGTTACTCCTATGCCTCTATGGATATCGTTGTTTTTGATATACAAGTACCATGGGGCATTTATTACGACTAGTAGAACTTTGTTTTGAAAAGATTGTAGGATATCTCTAGTATTATACTATACGTCCAAAGCTGTTGGTTATAAAGGGTAACCAGATAGGAACGATAAAAAAAAAGATTTAAATAAAACAACAACGGTGTGAGATATAAAATTATTTCGGAGCTACGTTCATGCCATTATATGCGAAATAGCACAGTAAAATTTTTGAAGAAAACAATTAAATATTTTTCCAGATACACGTGATCTCCGACGGCGCTAAGAAAAAAGGTCCTCCACTGCTGCAGTGATTCCGGCCTTCTCCGTAGATGAAATATAAAGAAAAACAATTCTCGTTAAACTAGAAGATATTGTCCGTACAATGGCCTACGATCGAAAAAAAAATCAAAAATTGACAAAATGGCGGCGTTTTTAAAAAAAAAGTTGAAATTTACCCAAAATGTTGGTCGTTTTTGGCCTGCCAAAATTCAATTTTTGATCAGATCAAAAAACTGGTAGGTCATTGTATGGAGAACTATATACAGAACATGCAGAAAAAATTTGATAGTGATCGGATCATTTGTCTCCGAGTTATCACTGCAGCAAATTTGAAAAATGCTGTTTCGAAAAAAACGCGTTTAAAGATAAAATGATCGTTTTCACTGTTATAAATGGATTAAAATCATATTTACAGCTAATCTGCTATTCCAGGCCCATATATATACATATATACAATACAATAGAAACCGGAATCGTATTATAACGTTGCAACCATTAGGAAGAGACAGTAGACTCCGAACAATACCTCAGGTACGTCCCGTATGCTAGTACAACTATTAACTGTCGAGCAGTTACTCTTCAAATGGCTGTAACTCAAAAACTATTTGAGATATCGATTTAAAATTTTAGTATGTTATTTCGTTTTTTTTTAAATTTCACACTAGGTGTGCCCCTTAAATGGGTAGTGTTCTATTTATTAAATTGAAAGACGACTTGTTTGTCGGTTTTTTTTTATCATTTTGAAGTTGGTTTCGAGATCGGAAGCAAAACTGTACTTGAATCTAAAATCTAGGAAGCTATTTTTTCTTGCTCTGCATTTGCAGTACTTTATCTTCTAAAATATCCCTTTTATTACGTAGGTATCGCTTTCCTTTTTGGTGCTCTACCACTCTACCCTTTTCCCATTGACCATCTGGATTTTTTTAAAAGTAAACTGATATATTTTCATCAATTGGAGCTCGTTCTTTTGAGTTTTTATCATAATAAAATTTCATTTTGTTCTGGTAACCCTGAACTTGCTGTCTGTATAGTTTTTCATCTACCAAAACCGGTTTTAGTTGTATATTATGCGTCGGAAGTCGAGTCCTAAGCTTTCTTGACATAAACAGCTGTGATGGAGAGTAATTCGACTGTGTAGTGGCTCAAAGATTGAGAAGTTCTAAATATGGATCTTCATTGGTTCCACAAGATTTGGTCAGCATTTTTATTGCAGTTTGTATAGGTCTTACCACAAAGCGATTGGATTTTAGATAGTACGGGCTACTAGTGACGTGGTCAAACATCCATTCACTAGCAAACTCTTTGAATTTTGACGAATTGAATGGCGGACCATTGTCGGACATCTCTACTGATTGTATATGTGTTTCGGCTTTTCTCTCGCGATAAGTGAAGTAAAGTTTTAGTTTTGCGTTTTAATATAAAGTTTCTGTATACCCAGTTGGTCTATTTTATTTCAGTTAACCCGAACCTACATTTTTCTTTATTCAGCCTCAATCCAACTTTCTTCATACTAGTATTTGAACTAATTTTCTTTTATAGTCTTGAATACTATTACTATAAACTAAGATGTCATCTCAATAAAAATTTCAATTTGCTGTGCTCCTTTCACCCCATATGGCATTCTTAGAAATTTATCCCTTCCAAAAGGTGTATTGAAAGTGCACAAATCACAACTTGCTTCCTCTAGTTTTAACATCTAACCTTTACTAGCATCGAGTGTGGAATAATATTTTGAACCTGGCAGTTTAAATTTAATAAATTCTAGATTTGGAATTGGATAGTGTTGTCTTTGTAATGCTTTGTTGAGAACTCTTGGATCCAAACAGATTCGCAATGAGCCATCAGTCTTTTCAACCAAAACAATTGAATTTACCTATTGAGTTGGGCCGTTGACATTTTCTATGCCTTAATTTCTGTTCCATTCGCTTTAATTCTTATTCTAATTTCTGATGTAGTTTAAACGGAATACGCCTAGGTGCATCAATGACTGGTTTCACTTGAGGATCAACTTTAAGTTTAAATACTCCATTTAAACAACCTAATCCTCGGAATAAGTGACTGCATTCAGGTTCAATGTTCTTAATCAAAACATTCTACTCATTTCATCGACTCATCTTAAACAATCGTGTTTATCTAGGACTGTACTTACGTTTTCATTGAGTACAAAAAAGTATAACTTCTCTTGCCTGACTTTACTTTTGTTTAGAAAAGCATTTACTTGACTCTGACCAAGAACATTAACCTTCGACCCACCAAACGCAGTTAATTTTCCTACACATTTGCTAAGAACTAGATTTCCCGACGAGTTAATATGTTTTTGAATGTATTCAAGCCCAATGACGTCTAGAAAAATTTCGAGTTTTTACACCCAGAATTTCCATGATGCAATGAGATTTGGCTGGTTAAAGTTCATTTCTTTCGGCGGCTTTGCTCCAAACGAAAACTCTATTGCATTCCTCACTGCTTGACAGAATGACTGAGGTTGACGAACTTTTGGATGTCTCAGCTTGAACAATTTATTCAGGATGAACGGATATTCCTGAGTCCGAAATAGATTTTTCGTTATCCAGTTCTTCGGCACGTGATTGGTACTTCTTTTATAGGTTACTTTCATTTCAATAGGTATATTACGCTGATGAGTTGTACCTTGAAATCACACTATGACTTTAACTTTTATTATGTATTATATTTTTTTTGTGTGTGTTCTTTTTCACTATGTTACTTTGTGTTTGAGTTTAGACTAACCTGACACCATATTCTATTTAATAAATTGAAAGACGACTTGTTTATCGGTTGATGTCTATTTATTGACTAACTCTATCTTAGGTATACAATAACACTAATTCAATTGAAGAAAGAGAGAGAGAGAGAGAGAGAGAGAGAGAGAGAGAGAGAGAGAGAGAGAGAGAGAGAGAGAGAGAGAGAGAAAGTACATGGTATGATTTAGATTTTAGAAGTTGTGCATACATATACAACAGGTGGGTTGTTAATTTTTTAGTAAGCCAAATTGATTTGGTCTCGTTGAGGGCAGATGCTAACTCGACTGAATTATCTGTTGTTAATATAGCCGTATCGTACGCGTACCTGGCTACAATGGCGCCTTCGTCTTGGGGCTTATCTCTAGTGTGGTACTCCGGCAGCGACTTCCTTAATTTCGTAGTATTCCGATCCGTGTTTGACACGGAATAGTCTTTTCGCAAGGTAGAATTGAAAAATATCATATAATTGTTCTGGGAGAACCTGCCTTAACTTAAGCTTCAGACTTTTATTCCATACTTCTTCGAAGGCTTGAGAGGCTTCCAGAAAAGCGCTAGAACATATCTTTTTCTCTATTTTTTTTTTGTTATTTTATAAAGCCGATCAACAGTGGCCTGCTTTGTTCTGAAGCAGAATTGATGATCAGGATTCAAACGTCTTTCTTCAATGACCGGTTGTAGGTATTTTTACAAAAGTTTTTCAAATACCTTAGATCAGTAGGAGAGATATCAGTCCGAACGTTGTTTTGTCGTTTGCAGACTTTCCCGGTTTTGGAATCATTATAACCTCGGCGACTTTCCATTGTCTTGGAACGTATAATAATCTTAGCGCGGCATTTATGATATGCACAAGTTTGATTAGGGCTTTCTTTGGAAATTCCTTGATGATATATCATATGCAGGGGTTTTGTTATTTTTAAGATTTTTTTTATTGTCTGGCAAAGTTCGACCAATGACACGCTCTTTATTTTAAAGTTGTAAGTGTCGTAATCGTACCATCAAGGTCTTCTATTAGCGCTTGTTCGTCAAATAATTTAAGCGTTTCTTCCATGTGCTCGGAAAATAAGTCAGCCACTTCCTCGTCTTCTTTCGCCTACTCGCCATTGTTTTTTTTATCGGTAGCGACTGCATTTGGGGTTTATTTTATCCCTTTCATGGCTTTGCATAGTGAATAGTTCGAACTTTTTTCGGCAGTCAAGCCTTCAAGATACGTAGAGATCCCTCAATTTTTGAAATATATATTTGATTGCTTTCTAAACAAGTTTTGATGTATCAGTTCTTTTATTTTCGGCTGATATTTACCTTTGATATTTAAGATTTTTTGCTCCACCCGGCGCTCTGTATGACTTAGATAAATCTGCCAACTTCATTTTCTATTTCATACGGTGTTTTAGGCGACATATTCTGAACAATATTTTCTATGCAATATTTCCTAAAGCCGTCTCAATTAATTTGGTTTTTAGTTAATCTAGGGGCTCCTTCTTTTTTCATTAGACGCTCGCTGACTGTCAAGATTACTGGTGAATGATCTGAGGAGAGATCAAAACTTTCCTCGATTTTTGTAAAGACTTTAGCTACACCTCTTGCAATGCAGACGTTTACGTGGGCTGGAGTTTTTGCTCTGTCCGTTTTCCAATATGTCGGTTTTCCCGTCGAAAAGACGGCTTCATAAAGTAGTCTGCCTTTAGTTAAATCGCACCCTGAATCCCAAAATGTGTGTTTCGAGTTGAAACCACCACCAACAATAAAATTCGGTCCAAGTGGGTCCAAAACATTTATAAAGTCGGTCTTTTCTAGTTTGTATCGCGGAGGGCAATAAATGGATGCGATATTGTAGCACGAGTGTTTACTTCTTACGCGAACTGTACTTACTGGCAGCGCATCGGTCTCAATAGTTGTATTTATAGAACGCTCAATACTATCTTTAATGAACGTGGAAGGTCCGCCTCTAGCCTTTTCGGATGGATGGTAAGCATGGTAACCGCACGATCCGTTTTTTTCCTAGATTCATTTTTTCCTTCTTTTTCAAGTGCGTTTCGGAAATAAAACATATTTCAATATTGTTTTTACACAATATTACTTTTAGTTCGTCTATCTTTTCCAATACTCAGGACAGGTTAGTAATATGAAGACTCCAATCTGTGTTCATCCTACAAGATTAGCTGAAAATGTCACCGCCGTAGCTAAGAGTGTGACTGAACACTCAGGTGTGTCCACTTCGAGACGATCATAAGAAATCGCCTATCCGCAACCGCTTTGCACCGCATTTTGCATTAAGATCTTGTGGGCCAAGGTTTATAAGTTCCAGTTGACACAAGAATTGAAACCAGCAGACCACTCACAACGCCGTACTTTCGCTGATTGGGGGCTGGAAATGAATGAACAAGATCATGATTTTGTATACAAAATTATTCTGTGTAATGAGCCCTTTTTCCATTTGTGCAAGTAAACAAACAAAATGTCAAATGCCTCAGAAAACCCAAAAGAAAACGAGTGATAATTTAGTGCAGTTTTTGGTGCGGCCGTTTCAGTGAATGGATTGCGTTACCAATGTTGGATGGATGTAGATGGGCTTTTTTTTACCTTGCCACATGTCACACAGCTGGTGAAAGAATGGCTCTATTGCGTGTCGAATTTCCTGGACATGTGATCCTTTGAAACGGAAACTTTAATTGATAGCTGTTATGTTAAAGATAAAATCTACGGCAATACTTCACCAACGATTCATGCACTAAAATAGAATATCCTAGCAGTTATGCGGGAAATGCAGCCGAAATTATGTGAAAACGTGATGAAAAATTCCATCAAAAGAATAGCTATTTGTAGGCAGGGCCGAGGCGGACATTTGACAGATATTGTATTCCATTACTAACATCAGAGTTTGTGTTTTTATTTGAAATAAAAATATCACAAAATAATACATAAAAATATTGCGTTTTTCTATTAATTGAAAACTACATGTATATATGTATATCTGCCCATATGGTAAAGACTTTATCTACCAGTAATAATTTTGGTGCTCCTAGTCTATCCCAACACAAAAATAAGCGCCTTTGCTCCGACGCCACAGTAGCTCATTTTGAATAAATGCATAAAGAAAGCAAGATAATCTTCTTTCACTTTAAAAGTTATTTCCAATGGTAGAAATTAGTCAATTTAAAAAAAAACCTTCACAGGGTGTTCTAGAATCGTCTGCTGATATACAACTTTTTCACCACAGCCTTGTATGTTACATTTTACTTCAAAAATATTCAAACGTCCAAAATTGAACTTAAGTATAGTATATAAACGAACCATTTTTTAAATTTTTTGATATTTTTTTAAGTAATCAAAAATTTAAATAAAAATGACCAGGTTTCTTCGAGAGTTTCGTCAATGTGCCTAGTAAACTTTTTTCCTTATTATTTAATCATCTATAGCAGGAATTCACAAACTATTTTGGGCAAGAAACCTCTTTTCCAAAATGAACTGAAACCTCAGACCCCCACAGCCAAATTACTTTAAAAATCCTACCTCTAGTTTTTTTCCTATCGATACAAAATACTTACCAATTTAAAAACTTTGCGGATGTAACTAGTGAGTAAACTTGACATAATTTTCTCATCAAAATTTAACAAAATAAATAGACATAAAATTCAGTAAGTATCAAAATTAATAATTATGTAATTAATAATTATTAATACAAATTAATTAAAAATACTTAAGTAGGTAATTCTTTTTTGAAAAACAAAACATTGAAATAGTAAAGTAAAAATAAAAAATTCAGTGTTATGGATGAACCTGGTGACTTTCTACCAATCTAGCTAAATCCGGTTCAATATTGGTGTGTTGTAGCCTTAAATCTCCGCGTTCGTTGATTTTCAAACGGTTTCTTTGTTTTGTCAAAATATTTGTAACCACACTGAAGCCTTTTTCGACTAGGTACGATGATGGAAAAGCGATAAGGTATTTACTAATGTTCCACAATGCAGGATACTGTGTTGCAATATTGTGTTGCAAGCAGAACTTCTGATAGCCTTGGTTGAGATTTTGCTTAAGTTCCTCGTCTGTGCTGATGGTAATCAACTCTTCTTGGAAGCACATTGGCTTCTTACATGGCCGTGGTATTGTACGGATTTATTATCCATTGAGGTAAAATCCTTGTGTAATGCGTCCAAGTGAGTGACATATGATAAAATAACACTTTCTTGAAGCATTTCGGTTAATTTTGACAAATGCGGAAACTGTGAATATACTTTTCTGCTTACATTTTGTTTATAAACAAATGCCGATATTATTGATTTTGTTTTAATCAAGTTGAGATCGACATGTTTTGTTGAACATACCAAAGAGATCAGTCAAGTAATAAATATCTGTTTTACAATTGTTCAGATTTTCTTTCAAATTCTGATCTTTTTCTTGTAAAAGCTCCAACACAGATTCAAAAATAGCTGAAAATCTAGCTAAGCAAGAGCCTCTTGATAGCCAGCGAACTTCAGTGTCCAAAAGTAACAGAGTAAAGACTTCGTCGTTTTCCTCACATAGCTGAACAAATAACCGAGAGTTCAAAAAACTGCTTCGAATCTTGTTGACAGCATTTATAACATATTGTAAAGTCTGATGCAATCTAGGACTCAGATTCTTTGCTACTAAATGCTGTCTGTGAATCGCGCAGTGAATGACCAGTACCTCAGGCAGTTGTCGCTTTAAGTGGGCTATAAAACCGCGATGACGACCAACCATAGACGATGCACCATCAGTCGCAACAGAAACAATGTAGTTCGATGGAATAGCTTTGTCGATAAAAAAAAAGTCCCACGGCCTGAAAAATCGATTCGCCTCTGGTATCAGTCTCTAAATAAAATCAGTTCTTGGAACATATTTTCATCTTTAATATATCGAAATGGACAAGACAAGATTCTCTCTGTTGGTCTGTAAGAAATTGCATAAAATTTTTTCCACGTCGCGACCCATCTCGTCTCTTCGTCTCTGAACGGTGTTAATGCTCAAAGGAATTCTCTTAATAATATCATGTGCGGGACTTATGTTATGCGGTTTCCCAACAAAAAAAAAAAATTCAAATTACTACTATTAATTACAAAAATTTTTATTTGCATATAAATGATTAAATATTAATAATAGCTTCGTAGTCTCAAGCCACCGTTCCTTTTTCCTCCACAGCCAAATTTTAAGTGACATCGATCTTATGGATGGCCTTTTCTCTAGTTTTTCTTTAAGTGCTTGAAAGAAGTACAATGACTTATTTTTTTTGTCAGCACGAGCTCTTGATAAGTGGTCTTCTATTTTGAAAGCTTCATGGCATCGTTAGTGAATACGTTTTCACATATGAGACACAAGTGTTAATTTGATAGAGATGAAATAAATCCAAACTTCAAGTAGTCCAAACTGTATTGTCTGCATTTTTTTTTTTTACTTTTACATTACTTTTCTAAAGTAATTTAAAAAAATACTTAGAAAAATAATAAAACGTTTATTTGGTACTTACCCTATTACTATTTCATAAACTGCACAAATGTATGGTTACGCAATTAACGCTCGTAAGTAACTAAGGATTTTGTAGGGGTCGATATCGACCACTTTGGGAATCCCTGATCTATAAGTTGACCGGATAAAAACGATATGAAAACAAAACTTAAATAAAATAAACAACGGTTTGAGATATAAAATTGATTCGCAGTGAAGATAACCGAGTGCTGTCTAATCGCATGGTGAATGCTTGCCGTGAGATAACCCAGTCGTCAAATTTCTCCTTCACAACTTCGAGCGTTGCGTCGTTTATATGGCATATAGTACTGTGTTGTTGGAACCACATCTCGTATATATCGATGTAATCGGGTCATTGATACGCAAAGAGCATAATTGTAAAATGTCTAGGATTCAATAAAAAATATCTTTTTCGAAGAATTCTTTCCGGTGCATATAACTTAAATTCTTCAAATGTATCAGGACATGTTATGCGATATGAGAAAATATCATGAATAAATAGTATACAAAGAACAATTCACCTTTTTTCTAAGGTATCTAGTCCGATCAAGGCTAGGTGTGCCTAGATAAAAGGGCATTACATCGAGGTTCCATTTTTTGAAAGGGACTTTGGTACCCTTGTTATCGAATTGACGTAAACTGGACACCATACTATAGACCAATACTCAAGGAAAGGTCGAATTAGAGGCACGTAAACAGATTTACGAGAATGCTCGTAAGAGCATTTGGGTTCGAAAATTCAGTTTTGTTTAAGAAAACCAAGCATTGAGTTTTTTTTAGCAACAACATGGCCTATGTGAAATTCAAATGTAACTTTTGAATCAAATATCATACCTAGATCTTTAATTTCGGTTTTTTGAGAAAGAGTGGGATAGAAAATTGTACAGTCATTGATAACAGGCAATAATGTGTGGAACACAGAATAGGAATGACACTTCTTATGTTCAAGTAAGGTTCAGGTAAGACGAGTAACCTCACACCAATTAACTACTTTGTTTAAATCATTTTGGAGACTTTTTTTTTTAAAACGCAAAAAGAATTTAAGGTCATTGGCATAGATCAAGCACCTAGCTCGATTAGGCAGTGAAGAGGTCTCACTCATATAAATATTGAATAGCAAAGGCCCTAAGTGGCTACCCTCAGGGACACCAGATAAAACCTCAATGAGCCTAGATTGAGAACAACCAATTTTGACACACAGCTTTCTATTTGGAAGGTAACTTGAGATTCACTGAAAGGAGTGCCGAATAAATGACAAATGATCTTAATTTCTTTTTAAGAATACTGTGACATACTGTGTCAAAATTAAAATTACATCACCTTAATATACTGATTCAACAGATTCAAAAAGATATTTGGTAAACAATGTCAAGTTGCTTAATGTAGATCTACGCAATATAAATTTATATTGCTCCAATGCTGTTTGTTCTTTGATTGCAAAATAAAGTTTTTTAGTTACTCGTACAATTGATTGAAACAATTTGTCGCGATCCAGCCTTAAATATGGGAGTTATAAACGAATATCTAAAATGTATTCCAGAAGCTAAGAATAAATTGAGAATTAGTTTTAAAGTAAGGGACAGGGATACATTGCACTCTTTCAGAAAATCAAATGGAAAGCGGTCAGAACCGCATTTTGGCAGGAGTTCAAATTTGTTATGCCTTGGTGCACATCGTCAATCGAAAGATAGATTGATCCATATAACATGATCAGAGAAAAGGGGAGAAAAGGGGAGAGTACGATAACTTTGGCGCCAAGAATTGATAACGGTATTTTGTAGAGGGGTTAAAAACTAGTATTTTTTACTATGGGAGGGGAGTTAGGAGTTAGGGGCAATTTTAGAAAAAAAAGACTTAAAATGGGAAAGAAATTATTAAAAAAACAACGGCAACACTTACAATAAAGTACTATACAGGATTTGAAAGCCTAAAATTTGCTCTTTAATATAAAATTTACATCAAATTGAATAATTCGCATTCAAACTTAAATATTTGGTAAAAAATGAATTTTTTTTTTTAAATCAATATTATTCAAAATTGTGAGATGATGTGCCCAATTTTTTTTTGTGTTAATGCGCATATCAATTCTGGATCGAACACAAAAAACCGCATGGCTTTATATCTTCTAGTTTTTGAGAAAATTGAAAATTACTAAAACTATTTTTTATAAGACGTTTTTTTTTGGTATTTATGGTGATCTCACTTTGAGGATTAATATTGATGATAGGGTCATCTTTGTAAGTAAAGTACAGCAAATCATTTAGCGTGACCCAGAATGCACCACGAGGAGGTAGATTTACATTGCATTCCGCGTCCCAGTCAGTCATTTTGTGAGTAAGTTAGGTGTTAGTTAAGAGTAGTCAATTAAATGTTCAATGTAAGAGTACATATTAAAAAGGTATGTAAGTTTCGTCAATCAAGTCATCGTCCGTACTGGTGTTAATGTCGAGTTCGTTGAGTTCGTGGATGATGGTGAAGAGCCGAGTTTGTTTTGGTGGTAAAATACCTTCTAAGTGCTCATTGTGAACGGTCGGAGGGTCGAAGTCATTTAGTTGCAAACCCACACTTTCTTTGCCTTTGACAAAACCTGGGTACACTTTTTTTACGTCAATTAAAAATTCCGTGATTTGGGAGCCCATGTCGTCCTTATAATTGTTTTCAAGGCAGTATTTCCGGTAAATGAAAAGTGCCATATATTAGTGAAGGTGCTGCGTTGTATTGCGGCACAAAATTAATTTTTTCAGAAGCTTGTTCTGATTCTCAAGATCATTTATAGTATTGGTTGCATCGGTCTTGTCAACATATTCGCCTTTGCTGTGGTTTGTAATTTCATGAGTCGTAGAAGTAGGGAACATTTTCTCAATACCTATGTATTGGCGTGCGTTGTCGGTACACATACGACTGCTGTTGGGGTTAACGTATTTGTGTATATAAGGCCACAAGTCTTCTTTACTTTTGGAGTTCACTTTAAAAAAGCGTCCGACCTTATCTTCTTTACAAAATAACCCCAACACTACGATTTTCATTTGTTCGGTTACACGGCCTCTGTGGTATTTCCTTTTTGTAAGAAAGGTCTCGTCGATTTGTACAGTTTTTCCTTCGCCGCCAATGTTAACATCGACGTGAGATGCTATTATTTCGGCTATTTCACGACAATAGTTATAGTAATCTATTATAGTAGATTTACTAAGCTCACTTTTATTGTCGCGATGGTGCCAAGCGATTATATGCTAATTTTAAAATAATAGCGTACATGTAATAATATTTCTAAAAAATCCTTAGGTTGTAGCTTAGCCCTCTAATGCACAAATCTGAACTGCTGCAAATTGAGAGTCCGTAATTATGTTTCTGTATAATTTTGGCAGTCAGATTTGGGATATCTGTTATAGTTTATCTGTGAAGTGAGATAATATGAAGGAGGCCTGTGGGCATCCTTGTGCAAATGGGTATGTAAAAGTGAAACAAGCAAGTTGAATATGAATTCAGTAGATATCGGTTTTATATTCAAAATAACCATTTAATAATAACTATGGCATAGTATGGTATGCTAGAAAACAATTTTTAGCTGCACTGCAATACAAGTGAAGGTCACATTTACTGCAAACACATTGAGTTTGTGAAATCTTGCAATGTTTACATTTTCTTTTGCCATCTTTCTTGGGTAACCTTATTGGCATATGGCCGGATTGGTCATAATGTACTTCTTCCACTGGATGTTGAGCTCGTTGACCAGATGTACTTGGCTGCGGTGGTTCTTCTGGTGCAGTTGATGGTCTACCAACAGGTCGTTTTTTGGTAAATGCACAAAGTGCAGCAGCTAAATACATACGAAATTCAGGCAATGATAACAAGTCTTCTTCTTTTATTGATGGATGTGTTGGATCCTTGTTTTTCTCGAATCTAGCTCTTTTGTACAATATGTAAGCATTTGTAATGGTCATGTCAACCAGGTGATAAAAAAAACGTGTAACAACATCACGAGTTTTCAATGAAATTTTGTACCTTCCCATCAAACCATCCATGAGATCAACACCACCCATGTGTGCGTTATATTCTCTGATAATCTGTGGGCAATCTATTTCGATGTATTTTTTTTTTCCTGTCTATGATACCTTGCAATTTTTGCTAGTTCTGCATTTCCAGAGTTTCGTGCAGATGGAGCTATTCCTACGTAAGTAGATGCTAAACGAACACATCTTGTATCTTTCCACAGCACAGTCGATAAATCGATGCCATAAGCTGTGCCAACATATTCAATGGAATAAACTCTAGTCGCTTTTGTAACTTCTCGATCTTTATCTGAAGGCAGTTTGCAATTAGGAACTTTATCTGCACGAATGGTACCTAATGCATAAATTCCACTTGCACGAAGGTATACTAGCAAAGGCAATGTAGTGTAGAAGTTGTCGAAATATATAATATGGTGGACAAAGTCAGGTATTGTCTGAGACAAGCGCACAACTACGTTAGCTGTAGCGCCGAGATCTGGAGCTCCAGGTACAATAATATTATCACCTGCACCATTGAAAATTTCGAACCGATACGAATAGCCATGTGAATCACAAATTGCGAACAATTTAACACCCCATTTATGCGGTTTATTTGGCATATATTGTCTCAGGTGATGTTTTATTTTGGTACTGCACATTTGCTCATCGACACACAACTGAGCTGTTTTTGGAATCGAGTCCAAACGTTCGTTCAATCTCTCTGATAGCTTTCTGATACGAAACAGAGGATTATAGCCTTCTTCACCTCTTTTTATTCTATCTTCTTCATTTGAGAAACATATGTACCTTTTAATCTGCTCAAACTTCCTGAGAGGCATGACGTTTTTTATTTTGTCCACTGGAAATTTTCCCCAGTACCAGCGTGTGTTAGGAATAGTAACAATTGTCATGTACACCAGTAAACCAAGAAAGTGATGAATAGTTTCCGAGTCCACGCGAAATTGTGTGTTAACATCATCTGCAACAGCTTTCAAATTTGTCTGATCTACAATAAAATCACTTCCGTGAAGAAGTATTTGAAAAACTGATAGGGTGATTCAAAACCTACTACTTTGCCCGGCAGCTTATCACTCCCTCTGAATGCCATTCCATTTACATGATGATGCAAACTTTTTTTTCGCCATAAAATGTTTTTGGATTTTTTGGACTGCTTTTCAATATCTAACAAATCTGAAAAAGATCAAAACGTTATTCATTCCACTCTTGGAAAGAATGACTATTTTATGGCTTACTTTGGTCTACAAAACCACCTGAACCTAAATGCACTGATGGACCGTCTTCTTCGTGTTCAGGTAGTGGTGAACGTAGCCTTTTTCTTTGACAAGTTGCTGCTTTAACCGTCGTTATTGATGTTTCGACGGTTGTTGTTACTGGTGGAGTGTCTGATGTTGTTAGTGACTCTCCAAGCGAAATGTGAACTGATTAGATAAATGCATCAGATGACTCTGCTGAGTTCATGGTGTTCAAACATTCATCTATCATTTCACTATATTCTGGAGTTATCTCATCTGGCTTGTAATCCAGGTCATTATCAACATGATCATCATAAAAATCGCTGTCATCCGATTCAATCACCGATTCCATTACATCAATTATTTGCTCGTCACTCATTGAGCTCAAATCATGTTTTTTTTGTCTTTCTGCTGGTGACCAGTATTCAATTTTCCTCCTTTTTCCCTCTTGTACGAGTCGTTTACGTCGTTCAGATATAGCTTTAGCATTATCTGACATGATTCTACAGCACAGGTAAAAGTTAAAGGCAAACAAAAGAAAACCTAGAAAAAAAACAATGCACGGGCATTGCAAAAAAGGGGCATTTTTTAATCCTTTGTTGCACAAGGCTGCCCACAGGCACGTTCAGAAAACAGTAGCCTAACCACATAATTTCTTTTTTATTTAGCTCACTGGCATGAAAATACCAAAATTTATACTCACGTGAACCTATCAACAAATTGTGGACTTAGTACGGCTAAAAAATAACTTTTTTTGACTGCCGAAAAAAAAGTAAATCACTCAATAATTTTACTTGTTTTATCGATGACTTTTAACCCTCAACTAATAATAACGTTGCAATTTTTCAAATCAAAGTAATTCAAATTAGTCTCGTTTTGTTGGTAGAAATATACTTGACGACCGGCAATAGCAGGCGGTGTGAAAACGGTAATTTCATTTAAAATAACTGACTTTAAAAATGAATGCCCCGAGACATCTTTGTGCATTAGAGGGTGGTTTAATTAATTTACCTGAAAAACCGTGTTCACAGGCATTTTGATAACAAAAGCGATAATTATTGCAAGCACCTCGCGAATCTCTAGCCGACATTGAGGTCCATGGAAAAATGTACCGATAGATGGGTTGATTGTATTTCTACAATTTTTGTCACCTTTCTTTAGAGCTTTTCTTTGAGCATCGCCACATCCAATCGAACTTTACATTTCTACACTTTTCTACCTTCATAGGTAAGTTGCAACATAGTGGGGGAATGGATGTTTTAGTGGGAATTAAACCAGATTCTTTTAAAAATTCAATGCTTCTTTCGTTGGTCGACACCAAATCTCCGAACAAACAAAACACTGAGAAGTTATTTAGTTTAGGATGGATTAGAAGATCCTTAGCCGTCATTGCTTATTCACTTGATTCGCACTACGGTTTAACACAGAGTGATCTTTGTGAATATCAATAACTACACGCCTTATCACAAAAAGAAATAACGGTATAAAAGCCAAACGTTTGTTCGGTTATATTTTTGCATCATTATCAAGTGCATTACATATTACATACGTACAAACATATGTAGATATTTCGCAAAGTAAATAATTTACTGCAACATTGGAACATGTGAATTTTCTATAATGCGAATTAGTGAAACTTTGTTATTAATGGGAACTTTGTAATTTTGTGATGAGTACTGTGGATGAAGAGTATTGATGACATAGGCGCCTGACTGACGAAAAGCACATACCCCGATCGGAGCAACGAAGTTGCGTGAGCGGGACCTGCCGCCTGCGGAAAGAGAGTTGAAATCCCTTAATCCCGCGAAGCGGGTCACCCATATACTCTTAATTAAGAAAACTATTGATATAGGCGTCTGCGAGATGTTTAAATAATACTCATTAACTTATTCCAAGGAAGACTACGTACATAAATGCCAAAAAACAAAACTAAAGTAGTAATTTCAATTTCAATTTGCTCAAAAACTAGAGGACGTAAAGCCATGCGGTTTTTTGTGCTCGATTTTTTAAGAATATAGATAGAATTAATACGCGCATTGAATACAAAAAACTAATTTGGCACATTATTTCAAAATTTTGAGTAATACTCGTATTGTTAAAAAAACTTTTTTTAATTTTTTACCAACAATTTGAGTTTGAATGCAAATTATTCAGAAACTATTCACACGAATAATTTGATGTAAATTTTATATTAAAGAACAAGTTTCGGGCTTTCATGTACTTTCTGTATAGTACTTTATTGTAAGTGTTACCGTTGTAATTTAATAATTTTTTAGTAATTTTAATAATTTTTTTCCCATCTTCAATCATTTGTTTTTAAATTGCCCATAACTCCTAAACGGGACGAGATGGACCCCCCCCCCCCCTCCCATAGTAAAAAATGCTAGTGTTTAACTCCTCTACAAAATAACGTTATCAATTCTTGGCGCCAAAGTTATCGCACTCGTGCCGAGAAAAGAGAAAAATTAGATTGGTCGACATAAAATGACTCCACAAACATTGCAAAGAGTTCACAAGTTGAATCAATGCTACAAGAGACGGTAGCATTGAGACCACGGTCTCAATTTTTTCGAACACCATAGAAATTTCATGGATTTCAGACCAACATCGAATTGATAAACTTGCACCCCAAATAGTTTCATATGAGTGCACACAAAAAATAACCTGGTATTCACAACAATATAATTTAGAAAGTTTATTCCTCACATACTCATAAAACACATAATTAAAAGGTCGGTCACACAAATACATTTCTCTTGCTCCATAGTCAGTATCTTGCGGAATAGGAAAATAAGAAAAAGAAAGATTGTCCCATTAAAGTGAAATTTCGTGTATCCAAATATCCAGAACTTACTGCACTCACCAAAACAACTCATGAGAGACAAAACTTCCTTCAATAAAACTTAGCTAACGACTAGCTATATACTATTCAGTTTTTAGCGCATCACCAGACGTAGTATAAGTTTTAAAACGTTCCAAGTGTAATAAAAGACTAAGAGGTGTTCTTATTTCACAAGACAACTTAGGCACCCCTCAAATATTTCCTTAACATTTATATATGTAGACGTACCTATGTACGAACCCGTACATGTGTTTACGAAATCTAATAAATGAGAAAAACTTGTTCCACAATTTATCATGCTTCTATTGTAGTTTGTGAATAATGCTCGATATCATCAATCCGAGGAAAAGTACAAGTACAAGTATATTTATCGTTGTAATTTTTATTTTACACTGTTGTCATAATCTCAAACTTTTATGAGGACTAAGCACCCTTGCACAGATGAGTTTTAGTTCGGTATTTTATGGAAACACTTTCGCATAAAGTCACATAGCTTATGATGCATTCATATAGTATGCAGATTAATCAAATAGAAATTTGGATACAGGTTTGTTCACATAAAATCTGTGATATGCTAAAGTTTTTAAAAAAAAACCTAAACATATTCAGATGGTGTCCAAGTAATTTTTGCCAAAAATCATGCGTGCCATAGTGTTCGGTTTTCTCCAATATATTTGAAATCTTTTTAACTCTTCTCGCAAGATTTAGATTCATCTTCTAGATTTTTTAGTACTTTTCAGTCAAAAAGACGACCCCGGGGTCAATAAAACATACCACACTTGCCCGAAAAACGGCTCTCTACACCAAAATAAAGGTCTTTCATCAACAAATTATACATAGATGTATGTAATCTGCATGAGTTGCTGTACACTAAAAAAAGAATTCTTAGTGAAGTGAAAAAATAAAAAATCACAGTATGGCAACGTCCCCCGCGCTAACGCGAAATATCTGGAATAAAATTTAAAAATATAAAAATTCATACCACAATTTGGTTACAAGGAAATTGCCGTAGTAAAAAAAAACACTATCGTGCCACATCGGCAACGTTGATGCCCACCAAACGCCGAAATCGGATCCAATAAAGACACTAAGATCATTTTCTGCTTCGACGGCAGCTTGATGAATCCGATTTCTACCGGTCGTATTACGTATAGTTTAAGAGCAGTAGACATAACCGAAAGTTTCTCAAGTTTTAGCATTTTACTTTTTTAAAAAGGGCAAGGTAACTGTCAATAATTAACAGTATTTACTAATGTGAATAAAAATGTCTGTTAGGCCGATTTGGCAATATAAATATCTTTGAAAACCGAAGGAGTCAAACCTCATGTCCTACTTGCTTCGATACAAACTTCTCAATTTATAGTATCTTTATTAGTAGTTAAGCCGATTTTCAGCTAAATAAAAAATGCAAGTGAATTTTTGTAAAACAAAAAAAGAATGTGATCTCAGCTGCTGCATCGAATATGCCAACCATGTTCATGAGGAATAAATGAGTTGCGGCAAGTACCTACGTCCGAAGGAAGTGAAATTCAATGAGAGCTAATATAATAGCCCTGCGAGTAAAGGTCATTGGCCGAACCATGTGTTTGGTTTTCAGAAAAATAAAAAAGCTTAGCGTTTTTTATTTGCTTTATTTTATTACTTTATTGCAGTGCGCTCCATATTAGATTTTTTTTTCTTTATTCTACTCTACGCAAAATAAGACAAAGTACCATCGCATGGGAATCATGAGTCCAACCACCAGTACGGCAAAAATAACTTATTGCCAATTTGCTTTGCACTCTTATTTGTTTTCGTGGGCAAATCGTGGACTTTAGTCAAACAAGCCACAAGATATGCGAGCTTTCTCTCTCTTTTTGTGGCTGATGATGTTGGCTTGCGAAAACGTCAACATGTGATATGCGATCTGGCTTGTATATAAATGACAAGTAGTTTACTACACCAGCATACAAGAGATGGATACATCTAAATGTAACTCGCGGAATGTAGGAAAACAAAAGAACCGTGACAACTATGAAGGAGTTCCAGAAGAATATTTCCGTCGTAAGGGGTTAAAGTACCCTTGAAATGTTTACACACAGCGCTGGCGGAGGAGAATTAGGGAGGGAAGAAAGATAGGTACCGATGTACGTTTATTTTAAATGTCTGAATAATATAATGACTAGGAAATAGAGAGCTCGGCAGGGCATTCCACCAGCGAGTTGTTCGGCTTTGGAATGAATCATGATATTTCAGAGTACGTCCGAAAGTGGGCTTGAGGGTATACTGATGAGCATTCATAGCGAGACGGGTGCTACGGTTAAAGGATTGAAGGGGCGGAATGCTACTGGCGATTTCAATAGAGCACTGATGGTGGTAATAGCGATAAAACAAATTGAAACAGGAGACACTTCGTCGGTGTTCGGGGGTGTCCATTGACTGGGTGATGGTAGCATCACCTACGAGTTTTATCGCATGATTTTGGTTCCTATCTAGCAAGTGCAAAGAGGTCTTAGGGGCACTTGACCAGATGTGGGTGTTGTACTCCAGTTTTGGGCCGATAAAAGCCTTATAGGCGTCAGAGTCAGAGGGGGTGAAATATTTCTTACATCGCTTGAGGACATTTCGCAGCATTTTTGGCGACATCGAATATGTGGTCATTCAAACGTAAGTTGTCATTGACACACATACGGAGGATGGAAAGCTTTTTGGTTTCGACGATGCTATTGCCATTCATGGTTAATGGCTGGGTGTTTCAATTTCGCTTTAACGAAAGCAGACAGCATTGTGTCTTGGAAGCATTAAATTCCACTCTGTAGATAGTTCCCCAATTGGTTATGCTATCAATTCTCGTTCTACATCCGAAGAGCAGGGACGTGAGTGCGGAAACGAATATGAAAAGCAGAGAGTACTGTCGGCAGCAGAGGTATATATTGGATTAGAAGTGGCAGACAAGAGATCATTGATAAAAACTGGAACAAGTGTCGGAGACAGATCGGGGCAGTGGGGCACATCAGCATTTATTTTGTGCATATCAGACTTGAAACCATCCAATACAACTTGAACTGAACTCTCCGATAGGTAGTTTCTTATTCATTGAAGAAGAGAGTCGTCGATCCCAAATGCACGCATTTTCGACAAAACAGCCTAATGCCAAATTTTGTCAAATGTCGTTGAAATATTAAGTGCAACTATCTTGTTTTCGCCAGATTGATGTACACTTTGGTTCCACTTTTCGGTGAGACATGCTATCAAATTACCAGTGGACCTGTTGCTACGAAAACCGTTCTGCCAGTCATTGAGAAGTTTTCGTGTTTCGAGACATTTCATGTGCTTACGGTTTATCAGCATTTTTATGCTGAACTTACCGATATTACTACAACTAATATCTTTCGATCTTAAATCTATCCTTGGACTTAGGTTATATAACCAACATATTTACATATATGATTGTCTAAGAAAATTATTGTCAAAAAACTTAGATGATTTAACTTTTTTTTAATTTTATTTAAACTTATCTACTTAACCTACCTATGCTACTTAATTTAACTTAACTATAATCCAGGTGGCGAGCACTCGTTTTCTTTTGCTCCGAGTGGTTACCATCTCTATTGAGTTTTCGGGCGCCTGGCAGTCGTCATCATGGTGCACATGCACCTCCGGAACTTGAAGAACTTGACAGAGGCCGTCTAGCATCGGTCAACTCTCGGAGGCACCCTTACGTGATAACGAGCTTCTCCATAAAAACCCCCTAGCTAAGCCTAATCTATTCATACCTAAGAGGAGCTACACAAGTAACGCACCGACCTAGAGCATGTCGGCTCCCCCTCCTTTTAGGCCACCAGTATTCGGTGTACTGCTTTTCAGTATCAATCCTATCCCTGTCCGCAATTACAGAGTTAAAACGGAAGAGGTCCTGAGCACTGACGACGTACCCGTCGTAGATGAGCCGCTTTTCCCTCGCACCGAGGTGGCGGTGGTATAATACCGGAATACCATCCCTACTTCGCACTAACACTTTAGCGTCAATGTGGAGAAATGCTTCCGTCGGGATAAAGCCAGATTGAAGTGTACTCTCGTGGTACATTATATTGGGGTAATATGCCCCAAAGATCAGGATATTATCGCTCGTCATTGCTCTTGCGATGTGTCTTCGAATCACCTTAATTAGAAAATTGTCAGTCCTATTTAGTCCAACTCCATTGTAAAGGGCTTTGTTGGGAAAATGTTTTATTTACTCTGACTCTGGTGTTCTGTAGAATCGAAGACAGGTTCTAAGACACTGTCTCTCAAACACGCGAATCATTTCCTTGTAAGACGGCTCTACATTAAACCACATCGGACAAGCGTAAGCGATTATTGACCTGTTTAGGACCACCCAGCATATGACTGCTTTGAAACAATTTTCTTGTCAAAGCTAAAGCCTTCTTGGCCCCAGCCAGACAAAGATCTATATGTTTTTCAAAATGTAAATATTTATCAAGCCAGATACCAATATATCTAACTGCGCTTCTCACCGCTAGTGGTAGTCCATGCTTTCCAATGATGACCAAATTTCGCCAGTTATTTCTGGTATCCCAAGAGGCCCTTCTCAATGGAGTTCTAAATAAATCGCAATACTCCTTAATATGATCGAAGTCACGCTGCAGAAGAGTATTGATGACTTCGATTTTTGGACCTGATCTGTACGCCACTAAATCGTCAGCGTACGCTATGGCACGATTGGCGGAACCCTCTAGATCACTTGTGTAAATATTAAACAGTATCGGATAAATCACAGCCCCCTATTGTAAGCCGCTTTTAATTTCAAAGATCTTGCTAGAAATAATGTAGTTACGTTTAACAGCGAACTTCTTTCCCATAAGCATGTCGTAAAACATATATAGCAGAGGTTTTCGCATGCCCATCCTGGTCAACTTATAGAAAAGCCTCTCTAACAATACGGTGCCAAAAGCCTTCTCCAAGTCAACCAGACAAGCACCATTACATTGGTTCTTGCATTTGTTCCGCTGTATGTTAGAGATCAGTTTTGAGGCCTCATGAATGGTGTCGTGCCTCGCCCTAAAACCAAACTGATTGTACGGTTTTCGTTTTAATTCTATCCCTCTTTGGAATAAGGTGTACCATTGCTATTTTCCAATGCGCTGGATAATATGCATTATTCAGCACATTTTTAATTAGCGTAGTGAACATTTCCACTGCTTCCCGGGGTAGATGTCTCAATATGACGTTTGGTATACCGTCTAGCCGACTTTTTGTTCTTCAGTGACTCAAAAATGCACAGGAGCTCATTTTTTCGCACGAACAAGTGACTAGCAGGTTGTTCTCAGATCCCCAATTATGGATTTCGATGGATTTATTCACAGTATGCACGGTTTCGAAATAAGCCCCTAGCAAACCCGACTTTTTTCTGTACGTCTTCGACCATAAAAATACCGTCTCCTGAGTCTGGGCTTATATCCGCGGTTAGTAATAACTGTCTGTTTTCTGTCATCTATGTGATTCGAACACATTGGATATCATTGTGGTCTTTCTGCCTGAACAATTTATTTATCAGCAAAAACATATTCGGGTTACTGGATTCTATAGGTCGGATTTTATTGCCCCAGTACAGGCTTATAGATTTACTGAAATTTTCTTTTATTAATTGTTTCAGGTTTTTTATCACTGACTTTAGTGTTCTTATGTATTTCAGTTCCTGTCAGTAAACCGTCTGTTTCAGCTGTTTCAGCCTCGAGAGCAATCTATTTTTGTGTGCGTATGGTGCGTCGATTGTGGTAGTTCGGTACTTATTAGTCTGATTGTCTTTGGAGTGCTGTATCCGAGGGATAGTTCGCTCCATAGTTTGTTTAATTACAATGTCCATTTTTGTTAAATGTCGGCCAATCTCATCGTTTATCACATTTCTTTTATTCGGAGGATCGATCGCGCTCGAACGCAAATTACGCTTCACAGTTTTGGCGAAACGTCACCACCGAACTCTACGATAATCGTATGAGAACACATAATCATATTGTTCCAGTAGTGTTAGCTCGTTTTGGATCCGTACTGTGGCGGCAAGTCCGTAGGGGTCGCTGTCGCACTCAACGGCACGTAAAAAATTCCTAGTGCTTCGTTCTATGTTCGTTAATGTCTATTAATGCCAAGTCCAAAAAGGAACCGGCTGATGGGAAAGATGGGATATCCGTGGCGTACAAATTGAGTTCGTACTCAATCCTATGAACAATAAACATAACCAGTTTTGGTTACCACTGGTATTTGGTCTATTATTTCCCCTTGCGTTAAGATCTCCAGATAAAAATCAACAATTTTCTTCCAACTGTAGCCGCAGAGAACGAACAAGTTTTTCAGTTGAGTGGGTAGAAGTGCTTCAGGTGCATAAAGCGACACCACATACAACTTTCTTTCACTACGAGGCCGAATGCATACGACGTACACTTCCAACACTTGGGACCCATGCTCGACCCTGATCTATATGATTTTATAGCGCAAGCCTTTACGTAAAAGTATACCAATTCCACCCCCTCTTGTGGATTAAGGCCGATCTCTTCTGTAAATATTGTAACCACTGAAGCCAATTTTGTGATTCTGGTTAAGCTTCGTTTCGCTTACCAAAATAACATCTGTGCAATCGCTTGCCAAAAAGTTAGAAAGATTGATCCTTCTCTCGATTCTGATCATTGAGTTACCATTTACTGCAAAGATCTTCAGATTTCTTTTCAAGGCATTGTGCATGCTTTGGAAGAAATAAAAATCGATGCAAGTTCTTTTGATAATAATACTTGTACCTCCGCTTCTGGTCTGCTGAAAAAAATCGTTGATTTTGATTTTATCATTTATTTTTTTTCCATTCGCAAGCGTTAATTTTTCTGGAATATTTTTTTCACAAAATCTAAGCAAAATGTAAGAAGTACGCTGCCACTGAATTTCAAATGTTTTTTTTCCCGTACAACACTCGAATACTCGTACACGGAGTCAGTTTTTCATGTTCGGATTAGTTTTGCGACAGACTTATATGATTTGCGAAAAAGTTGTACTTAATTAACCGTTTTAAATTTTAATTAGATTAGGTGGATGGGATTTTTTCAAATTTCCAGAATGGAGATGCTTAGTTTTTGCTGATAATGGCCAGGTGACCAAACTCTAAGCATTTCAAACATTTTTTTAGCAGCGTCAGTTCGCGCATGCGAAAATAACCCAAACGATTTTAACATTTCCAGCTTCTAAAAGTTTTGCTGCGTCTTCTGTGGGAAAGCTGATGATGATGATAATGATTGAGTGCCTCCGTGAGCCTTTCACAGGAACGAGATGTCTGCTGGTGAAACTGTCACTGCAAGCTTGGCTTTGATGGCATCGATTATGTGGTCTACAGCAATGACCTCATCGATGTCTTTAACCTCAAGGATAGTGTGGTGCGTAAGTGATCTTACGTTCACATTGATCCGCTAACGCTTCACTATTGACGCCTTTGAACTCAGTTCATTTCGGTGGTTTTGATACCCGTCACCTTGGATTGTATATATAAGGAGGCCTCTCTTTTGAGTCTTCCTAATTTTTGATACCGCCTTTCCCAATGCTTCCAGTTTAGGATCTGCCTTTAACGTGCGTATTATCTTCTCTTATTAGAGGGTACCATTCTTCTTCTCCTGTCGTCTGATTCTTATTGGTACTCGCATTTGTTTGTTTGTCTCTGATCACTCAACACCGGTTTTCCCATCCTTGTCCTTGGTGATTCTGTTCCGTGTTTATTTTGCCTGTAACATTGGTTCTGGTAATACGTCTGCAACAGCTTTTCATTGGTATTGCTATTATACTTCCGTTTGGGCTTCGGAATTTCGTCATCTGCAGCCTGTCTTCGCTTGGGCCCTGATGTTGCCCTTAGTCATAGCGAAGTTTGGGAGGAATTGATCTGACGAATCACTTCCTTTGCTTTCTCGTCATGCAACTGAATCGCAGAGAGCTCGTAAAGAGGTCTAATACTTTCGATAGCGTCTCCTGTCACTTGATGCCAGAGCTGGATCGTTGCTAGCCACGTTCCTTTGACCTTTGCAGCCACGCCCTCCATTCTCCGCCGCTCGTGGTCGAGGACTGCTTGTTAGGTATTCGCAGTTATCCTCCATTACGGCAGGCCGTTCAATATCCGCCCTGTGATGCCTCAAAGGGTTGTGAGCTAAGCGTCACCGACCCATCCGGCTTGGTGGCCGTGATGTGTCTGAGGCTGTGAATGTATTTATGTATGTATGTGTAGTATATGTGGGCACGTGTACGGATGTTCGTTCTGGTGGAGTTCTGTAACTAAGCGTTAACGTACGTATGTATCGTTTTTTCCGATGACATCGTTTTTTCAATCATCACCAATCGCCCATCGAGATAATTCACTATTCGTCGTGTTGGGTTTTGAAAATTTGAGTAGTCTTTGCTCAGTTGCTTCAAAATTTTGTCTAACATTTTACCTTCCATGTTTAATTTATTTAATTTGCACTAAGCCACACGCAATTAGAAGAACTAATAATCAATCACTGCGGTATTGTACGAGTATACTATTGTAATACTTACATAGGTGGAATCCTTCGCTGCTTTTTCATTACTGAGTTGAATGGCTTCAGATATGTTGAGCTGGTTGTCCTGAATCAAGACAATTTTCTTGAAACAGCAAGACAGATTGTCTTATTTTGGTCACGTCATGAGAGCCAACAAAATGTTTAAAGACCTATAAAAAATTAAGAACCTTCCTTATGTTCTTTGCATATTTTAAATATTCATTATTTCAAAGTGTAACTATCATACTTGTACTAAACGGAATGTTCACATAATCGTATGTATTTATGAACATACTTACAATTATCCGTTTATGACAAGAGACTATCTTAAAGATAATGAAGCATTCAAGCATATTCGTACATCCTTGCATCTGCTCCCAAGTACGAAAACATTTAAACATACGCTGTCATCTTTCATGAAATGTCATCTTCATATACTACTTGTGGTAAATGTTGGCATTGTCATCATTCACTTCAGAAAGAAGACACCATTGTCATCATCATTGCCTGTCCAAATGGGAATGTGAAGACACATACGTATGTACATCTTTATTGTAAGACTTTATTGCCAAGACCCAGCTGGAATATTCTCCATAAAATACTGCTCATGTTTACATTCCTTGTATAGTTAGATATTAGATACAATACATACATAAATGCTGTTGATGGTGGTGATGGTGATAGTCCTGAGAACGCAAGTTAAATTCATGTGGATACATTTTAAGATAGATTCTCGTAGAGTCTTTCAATTTTGAAGTATGTTAACAATGGTAACGCAAAAAACTTTGAGTATGGCTCTGTATATAGTTCGTTCCTATTCGAGTAGATGCTGTTATATGCGGACTTACAATCGATAGATAGGTGGTGCATATCAATTTAGTCTTCTTAGATTTTTTCCAGGATATGCCGTGATGTGTATATTTGGTCGATTGTACACTTACCGGGTCTAAAACCACACTGATCGGAACGAATAAGATCGTCCATAAATGACTTCAGGTATTCACACAAGATCTTAAATGCGATATTAAGGAGACTGATGACTGATGACTGAGACTCTATAATTGGCGCAGTTAAGAGTTTCTCCTTTGTTGTGGATTGGACACACGGTGTTATGGTTCCATTATTCAGACATGCTTTCTACTGACGAAATCTGTTCTTGTTCTTTAACTTGGATATTTCTATCCTCACATTATTTAGATCGAGCGGATTAATTACATGATTTTTACGATCCAGGTTGAAGGGCTCATTCTATCTGACAGCGGAATTTGTGGTGCCTCGCCGTTTATCACCCTGCAGAAGTAGCTTTTTCATATCCTCAATACCAACTGTGACTCTACTTCTCTACTTTCTTGTTTTTTATTTGCATCTGGTTGCATTCACGCATTATTTTTACTTTTTGATAAAGCTTCCGAACACTGCTCCTGAAGTAGTACCTCTCTATTTCCTAGATCGGACACATCTTATGCCGAGAAGCAGATGTTCTTCCCTTGTCGTTTGCTTATAGAGTTCACGGGCTGCGCTCGCCCTTCAATGCAGTGCCGCTTCGTAATCGAGTTATTACCTTACTAGTGCTTGTCTGTATATAGGTAGCCATGGTCATATTCCGCCCCGCAGCAAAGTCAATTAACCTTAGTGCATTGCCAGAATTGCTGTCGACAAAGCTACGAATTAGCCATCATACTTAGAATATTGCTGTTATGTTTTGTCGAGAAGCTCGTGGAAACATTTCTTTGGTTGCGTCGTCCTTGTTTTCCGTGAGTGCATATTGGGCTTATGTTGGTAGGTTTAGCGTTGCTGCGGATTGTCGTAAGACGCGCGCTCACTTTTCAGAAGTTCAAGACTACCGGCTTGGAATAAACGCTACTTTTATTCCCTATAGCAATCACGATTAGCTCGGACAATCATAGAACACTTCCTGGACGGCGGTGATATCTGCATGGTAGCAGTCAAGTGCCTCTGTTAATTGTATGGCAGTACGTAGTCTGTTCAGGTCCGAATATTCCACGTTCCGATCCGAAGATCCTTGTTTCGTTTATTGGAGTCATCATCAGCAAAGTCATCCATATCGGAGGTATGTTATTGTTTCGGAACAGAAGTTACCCCCATGCACAATACCCAACCTGGAGCGGAAAGTCCTTCATTTTAGTCCATAGAGCAAGGGACCAGATGCTCCGATGGCAGTAACCTACTTGAGGGATGCGAGCGCTGCCCTTGGCGCACAAAGAGTTCCTCCGTTACTATTTAATTTTTCAATGCACTGCCACTGACTTAATCTCTACATATTTTGAGGAAGCTCAAACAAAACCTTCACTAGTCTGGCTGTTGACGTCGCCATTCATTCTGTCGGTGGAAATTCCTCATCACGTACACGTCCTTCTTCTTATGACCTCTTGTTAGACATCTAAAAGCACTTGTCCATCAGATCAGCAAAAGATGCCTCGACTGGTACATACATACGTGCTGAAGTTTACCCGGCTAAGCTTGCGCTGTTCCGAGGGTTCAGCTCCACATACACCGGTCAGACTTAGCATACGCTCAGTATAGATTCACTATTCGATAACTTTCCTGCAGACACCACGTGGAGATGGTGATGCCGTATTGCCCACCTCCAGTTTCCAATCAGTTTCCATATAGAGAAGTGAAATCAACCTGTAGTCTTAGTGTTTCCCCCATTAGGCTACATTCAGGTAGTAGCATTTTCTATTTTTCTTTACAAATCCACAAAATGCTTTTGTTTACTGAAACTCTGGTGCAAGGTGGTCCTTTTCACCACCCTGTCATACTTATCACCTCCTGATGGTATTTAACCCCAAGGCAGACTTATAGCAGGCTTTTAATTTACACTTGCTCACAGTAGGATTTCAAATTAGATTTGCTTATACGGGTTCTTTGAAGTGACACCATCCCATTATATTGTATATTCTCTGTTACCAAGGACTTAAATTTAATACATATCCAAAGTTAACATCATCAAATCCCTACTTTTCTACATCATCAAATATATCTGTCTAAATCCTTTTAGCATATTCTCTCCTAATGCAAGTCAACATGTACTCGTACAAAATACCTAACTCTTTTGGGAGCCAACCAAGCTGACAACATATTTTCCAGTGTACTTTTCCAGCTGAAGCAATTTCTTTGATCCTTAATAGCAGCAAATTCACACAACAATACACACAGGTGGAAATGCCGACTCCCCAGGATCCTTTATTTCAAGGATATCTTCCCCACAAAAATAACTTATGTTTGAATAAAGAAAACGATACCAATAGACGTAATCGCACTTGGGTTGCTTCAATACTCCTAGGACACGCTTCAGTAGGCGGCAGTAACCTACAATCGTCATTTCGCATTCAAAAACCTTGGTATTGAATTCTCCAATTTGATTTTCCCAAGGACTTTCGACAACGTAGTTGTATCCATATCCGTGCGACATCCTTGACGCGAACATTACTTTCATTCTATTGAATGCGTAGGGATTTTAATTTTATCTTTTTTATTCTTCTGGAATGATTTCCGTATTTTCCCCAAGGCAGCATTTAAAATTAGACAATATTGTGGGATGCGTTTAAAGGGAGTTCTGTAAGAAAGGCGCCAAAATTGTGCTGACAATGCTAATGTAAACGCCAAAGAGGGTGTAGAGACTCTGAAGGAAAGTCATAAAAAAAATATTTTTTTATTGAAATCAGTCAAGAATATAATTTAATTACGGCGGTTAATTGATTTAGTGATATTATGCTCTTTTTTCATTTCAGAGGTATCCTTGAGCTGGGAAATAAAATTGGGATGTTCAATAAATACAAGGATGCCCCTGATTTGAATAGACACTTCGACACGAGTAATTTTATTGAGCATTTAATTTATTGCGGACGAGGAAATACAAATTTCGCTTCTCCCAATATGATTTTAGATTGTGTTATGGTAAAAATATATTTATTCTTAAAAAATTGGAATATAGCTATGTAGATGCTTACACACTGTAATATATTAAAAATAATATCGTTTTAGTATTGAAAAAGTGTGAAAAAATATGGGAACTGATTTTAAAATGAACATGTCCCTTTGCTTGAGGTGAGGGATACATAGTGTCGCCTGAGAATTGCAGGCTTCTATGTAGACCGACCTATGTTTCGATTTTTTGAAACAACCGCACATTTTTTATTTAAAAAAGTTTTATATAAGAAAGAACATGGTTAGATAAGATTAGGTAAGAATGGATGTTGGAAAGGCCAACCAACTTAGGCCATATTGGCCTATCGCCACTTGGATCTATGATCCTTCTACTCTTGGAGCCAATTTGAGCTTATGAAGAAGCGCAGGAGGCTGTTAACGTCTATATTTTCTAGATCGCTTAAATCACTGTAGAAGAAAAATCTCCTAAATGGTGTTTCCTTGTTTGGGAGAGAGCTGGGTATGTACAGAGTAGGTGGAGGATAGTCTCTTCTTCCTCCTTATCCATGCAACTTCTGTAGAAATTATTTGTAAGCCCCCCAAGCCTTCTTGCAAGCTTACCTATAAGACAGTGTCCAGTGATGATACCTATGATGGCGCTGAGACGTTTCCTATTTTGAAAGATAAGAATCGAAGAGCGAGTCGGGTCCAGATTTTTCAGATTCCTTTGGTCGCTAGATATTTTGATCCAATAGTCCACCTAAGGTTTGTTCTTCTATTACCATTCATTTTTAGTATTAGTTTTCACGTAGGGATTCGTATACCGATGCTACATTTACCCGGTAGAATAAGTAGAAAGGTTCCAATTTTGGCGAGTCGGCGATGATCGGCCATTCAACAGCGGTTCTAGCATTTGGAGAGATTGAGCCTACGGCCTTAACAGCGGCCTAACTGTCTGAAATGATGCGGATATGCCTTGCAGATATCACGTTTTTCTTCAGTTAGCACAGGACTCTTTTAATCGCCAAATTTTCCACCTGGGACACGCTAGATTAAGCTTTTCTGAGAAAACATCGCTCCAACTCCGCTATCAGTCTTAGATCAGTCTGTGTCGAAGTGGATTGACTTGTCCTGCATGAAAGCATCTTCCTTCCAGAAGGATCCAGGGGGGAAGCTTACATGGAAGTCTTTGTCAAACCAAAGTTCAGGTATCAGCGGAGGGAGTAGTATGTAAGGCTCCGCTTATGCACAGACGTGCTGTCCTTTGGACCTTGCTTAATTTGCTGCAGTTGACTGCATTGTCTAAAGCCGTCCACCAGACAACAACCCAATAGGTAAGTATCGGTCTTTTGACTCAGATTTAGAGCCATTGGTTAATGCTATGTTGAAGGACCCATTTGTTCAGAATGGCTTTTTTGAAGCAGTTAACACTCAAGTGGGAATGAATACACTTAAACTGCTTGAGCATGTGTAAAGTTGTTTTTTGGAAAATGGGATAGAGAGAAAAAGAAAGATGTTTGGGCTCAGTGGCTATTTCGCTCCATGGGTGGCATCCAACATTTAATGGGGAGACTACATTTTTATTGGAGGTTGGCTTGTTGGTGATTTCTAGTCAACTACTCATCTTGCATGATTTTCACTAATTAGAAAAATGACATATGTCTTTCGGGCGAGGCTGGGATTCGAACACCGAACCTTCCGATTTGGAAGCCAGTCCACTACCACTTGAGACACGGCCAACCACAAAAGCTTTCTTGACTCTTTCATGAATGTTAGGTTTCCAATTTGGTGTCCTATCAAAAATTAGACCCAGATATTTTGCTGTGTCGTAGGAGCTTGAACTGGTATAGTTGATAGAGAGAAGGTATATGATTTTAATTTCGTATTTCCTGGAAAAGAGGATAGGATCAGTTTTATGAGAGTTTATTCCCAATCCACAGCGCAATCTTAATCTGTTAAGATTTAGCTGAATGAGTTCTTTAATTGTATTAAGATACTTTCTGGAACGGCTATAGCAACGTCATCTGCATAGGCAATCGACTAGCTACCTACCGCTCCCAGGTATATCAGCAGTTCATTAACCACTAAGTTCCAGAGAATGAGTCTTGTGTTCTTGTTCGTACAACCGAACGTGTTCGCTATGTCAGAAGTTCTTATATTCCCCAAAAACTCGAAGACTCGACGCCAAAATCAGAACGACAAAATTCCGACCACTCGACTCACTGCGAAGTACCAAATGTTTGTTAACTAAACATCGATCCTAGCATCCTCATCCCATGGCTTAACTGGGAATGCCTCTGAACTTAATGAAAGTTTGAATATAAAGATTGATGACTTACTAGTGAAACTTAGTAATCTGGGCTATCAAACAATAGGATATTTCAATGACTTAGTCATAATTGTGAAAGGTAAACAGCCTAAAGACGTTGGATGTATGATGCTTACTGCTCTGAAGATAGCAAACGACTGTTGTATTGGGAAAATATGAGCCTTGTCCAAATCTAACTTAACGGTACAGAAATTGTGTACTCCAGCTAAATTTGAACTCACATATTAATAATACATTTACCAAAGCGACTAAAGCCACGTGGGCTTACCATCGTGTGTAGGGTAAGACCTGGGGATCAACCCTAAAGGTCACCCATTGAATATACATGATAAGACTCATTATCATCAACCCATCAGTAAAAGTAAAAGTTAAAGATACGAAATCTGCCATACCAAAGCTGCAGCAGCTACAAAGACTTGGATGTCTCGGCATAGGCTGCATAATGCACACATGCCTCACACCGGTTGTAAAAGCCAGTCCATCTCTTCATACAAAAGATGAAAATTGGTAGTACGGTCAGACTACTGTAAACAGGAGAGATTAATCACTCAGATCACGTGGATCGAATGAATCTTCTCCCCGAAATCCCCGAGTTGACATGCATTGATCGTTAAACGAGCGCCTACCTATGACCCTGTGCTTCGACAGAAGTTTAATATAGTGATCCCAAACCGAAAAGCATGGAATTACAAGTGGTTTACAAGTGGTATACGGATGGATCAAAGATGGACACCTAGATGGGTGCTGATATATTTGGTCCAAATACCAGAATATCGCAACCAATAGGAGAAAGTCCCAGCGCATTTCAAGCAGAAATACATCTCATTTGGGTGTTTGTCAATCTCTGGCTCGATAAGGGAATGATGGGTGTCCCCATTCCTATAATAACGGTCATTACAGCACTACGCTCCAATCTCATTGACTCCAAACCAGTGTTGCACTGCTTCAAGGCCTCTTCTATAAAAATAAATGAAAACTCTAGTGGGTGCGCCCAGTCATAAACGTATTGCCGGAAATGAAATAGTTGACGAACTGACTAGAAACGATTTAGCTGATTCTTTCATCGGCCTTGAGCCGTTTTTTAATATTCAAAATTCAGCAATTAACTTAACAATAAAGATTTGAGAGAACAAAATGTACATATCCCATTTCGAAAACATCCCAGGGCTTCGCCAGGCTAAAAGAGCCATCAAGCCTTTGCACAAAAAATTTGAAGAGTCGCAACAAGTTAAACTGGTTATATTTATACCGGAACCTGCTACCCACGATATTACCTACACAAAATAAGTCTTATTCATGAAGGCGACGAAAATACGGAACACATTTTATGTGAATGTATGGCTCTAAGTGCCCCAAGGAGACGACGATTCCTCAGAGAAATTCTCAAAATCTCCACCAAAGAGATGCTCTATTTCATCAAATGAATGGATCCTCTCTTGGCTTCTGTGGTACGAATGATCTTTTAGGTCGCAGTGCCCCTGCAATTGGTGTATCAGATCTTTTAAAAGGAAAAGAAACATGTGCAAGGAAAAAAATATTTTTTACAAAACTGTTGTAAATTCTACTTCTTCCGTGACAATCACCGCACAAAGTTTTACGGAACAGGGATGTAGAAAAGTACCCCAAAAAGCCGCTTGCTATAGATAGGGATTGTTCTTGTTATTTATATTTTTCACTAGGCACACATCGACCTATCGGTTGTTCTTTTCTTTTCTTTTGATAGAAATTCTTCCATTACGAAGCTGATTCGGACTATGCGTGGGAGGAAGAGAAACAAGCCGAATCACTTAATGGAAACGAAGATGGAAAGGACGTATCATAGGATGATGATTACGAAGTTAATAACGAATGATTTGTAACACATGGACACTTAAGCGATGAGGAGCTCCAAATTGAAGATGAACTCGACCCCGATGCGCCTCGTGAAGCGCAAAAATGAAAAAAGAAACGGAAAAAATCAAACCACGATTAACAGTGCAATTTGGAAGGATGAAAATGGCAATCAATCAGAACTCTTTCGTACAATCATCTAGAATAGCTTGTGTATACGTGAAATGATGTTTTCTGAACCACTGCTTGTGGAAGAGCCTGGAAGCATAGATCCTGAACCTATAATAGTACCCCATTACCAGAGCAACAAAAAAAAATTGAACTCAATGAGGCGTTTTTAAGTGATTTATTGTACTATAACACAATACACCCCAAAAGTTTTTCTCATACAAGAATAGAGATTAGTCAGAATCTTCACCGTTTTTTCTTTATTTATATTATAATGTTACTTATAAAATAGGAAAGCAGTCTTATCAACAAAACACATGCTTATATATATATATTACACATAAAACTACTTAGTTTAGAAAAAATAAAAAGAATAGAAAATTTGTTTGTACAAAAGATGATGATCTATTTAATTTAAATCTTTTTTTATCAGTTTTGATAAAAGTAAAGATAATTGACAGCTCCATAATATGGATACTGGACATCGAGTTCCGTGACGATGTGGAAAATATATTGTTATATATTATTGTCAAACCAATTACACGAGTAATTTAGTTTATCGCTGCACTTGTCGTTTATTTATCAAACATCAAATGTGCGATTCAACTTGCCCATACTACAATTCTCCCCAATATCATTTTCTGAGAAGATAATATTGGAGAACTAGTTTTAGACCATTAAGTTACGATTAGAGTTTGTAATGGGTGAGTCTTCCAGTCAGTTCTCCACAGACCTCCACTCAATTAAGTCATACATTCAATATTCCATTAATAAAGTTAAACATTGTTATGAGAATGAAACAAGTGTTATTATTTTAAAATAAAAAAGGTTAAAATTAAAGTGTGATACTCGTAACTGACATTATAATAAAATTGGCGCAGTCGGTAGACATTTTTGTTCGGAAATAAGTTAATTTATAGAACTTGAAGTAAAGAGACTCCAGCGTTATAACGGAACCAAGTGAAAAAATAACAGCGCCACTAGTATATCAGATGTACATATGTATATAAAAACAAGCACCCTTCTCAATTCAATTTTCTATCCACCCCGAACTCAGAAAAAGGAAATCACCTCACCGCTAACGGAACATCATCATTCAAGAAAAGATATTCTGAAGATATTACAACCAGGCAGAAACCAAGAACAAAAGTAAAGAAAAATTTAAATTTCGATTTTTTATTGGACGAGTAAAGCAGAAAAAAAAAACTTCTAGCGTGACTACAAATGGATACCCTTAATGCAGTGGATCATTTTAGATTAATTATAGAATTAATTAATAAAATTCCTGAATTCAGTGGTGCTAGTAATTGTATTGTAGATTTTTTGGACAGGGTAGACCCGTTGGCAAACAGTCTAGAATGTTTTGACAACAATACCAAAATATTACTCATATGTTACATTAAAGATAAAATTGTAGGCAAGGCTAGAATTGAGCTTCAGAAGCATGGCAGATTAGTATCCAGGTCTGAAATAAGAGAGGTCTTAAAAAATAATTGGGGAAAGACTTTCTGTTAATAAGTTATTAGACAACATTCGAATAGCTAGGGTGTCTACAACTATTGAGAATTACTATGATGCTATTAATGGGTTTTTGAGTAGGATTAACAATGTGTACCTGTTGGAAAATTATGAAAACCAATAAAAAATGATTAATTCAAACAGTAGGATCGCATTGGAATCAACAACCTTTCAGAACCCACTAAAACAATAGTATTGAGCCGTAACCCAATGATTTTAAATGGGGCCTATAAAATAATTCTTGAAATTAATCATCAAACATACAGAAATAATTATTCAGGTCACCAATATAGGCGAGAACGTAGGGACGGAAGTAATTCTTATATACAATGTAATAATAGTTCTAAAAGAGGGGAAAACAATGCAAACTACTACTCGTATTCACGAAATGGACAGTTAAGACAAAAAACAATAACAATACACGACAGAAACATAATGATTCACCGAACAGAGAAACACAACAGAACAACAGCTATACTCAGAGTGGCCAATCTCCACAATCAAACAGGTACAGTCAGTACAGTAATGCACCAATGGATATAACACTCAACGAACACGGGGGAAACCATTCACAACACCATAAAAATTTTCAAAGGGATCAGCAAAACAATTACCCTATATAATTATCAAAACCCATGTAAGACCTTTAAGATTAATTGTAGACTGTGGGGCTGAGTACAGCATCATAAATGAAAATTTATGCAATCCAAAGTGGAAAGTGCCTTTTAAAAATCACACCCTTAAGGTCCTCGGTCGTCATATAAATACAAATATAAAATATGACATACCTCTATTTAAAGAATTTAGCGAGCCAAATATATAGTTTTGCTAATCTTTTTGGAATACCAATTCCATGAGTATTATGACGGTTTGATCGAAAACAACATACTTGTTCGTCTCAATGCTATAATCGATTACAAAAATCGATGCCTAATAACAGATAACGCAAGAATTCAATTGTTACTTAACAAGGAAGAAGAAGACTATATAACAATTTGTCATTGCAATGAATTTTTAAACGTTTTCAGCATCGAATTTTTCAATACTGAAATTTCCGATAAGGTATTCGCCAGCCACTTAAATAAAACCGATCTTTCGAGGCTTAAGTCGTTGCTCCTTTCTTATAAGTCAATCTTTTTCAAAGATGGCGACAACCTTACTTTCACTAATAGGATAAGGCATCAAATTAAAACCAAAAATGGAATACCATTTCCTGAAATTCATTCAAAAGAGGTAGACAAACAGATCGAAGAGATGTTGCATCAAAAGATAATCGTGCTAACCAACAGTCCCTACAATTCGCCAATTTGGGTAGTCCTTAAAAAATCGGATACGAATGGGCAACAACAATGGCGAATTGTAGTGGACTATAGGAAATTGAACGATCAGATGATTGACGATCGGTTTCCTATGCCAAACATAGATTTATTTGACAAGCTCGGTAAATGCAATTTCTTTTCAACTATAGATCTGGTTAAGGGATTCCATCAAATCGAAGTCGACCCACCCGATAGAGCAAAAAACTGCCTTTTCCACAAAGCGTGGACATTATGAATTTCTGAGAATGCCGTTCGGGCTGAAGAATGCCCCAGCGACCTTTCAGAGTTTAATGAATGGCATTTTGAAAGACTTTATAAATGTAATCTGTGTCGTCTATTTAGACGACATCCTTGTGTTTTCTACCAGTTTCACAGAACATTTAGACGCGCTTAGAGAATTTTTTCAAAAGTTGAAGGGTTCTAATTTGAAAATCCAAATTAACAAATGCCATTTCGCAGATTTGTCCACTACCTATCTTAGGCATATTATAGTTAATAATGGAATAAAGCCAGACGTCGATAAAGTTAAAACAATAACTTCAATGAAGCTCCCGAATAATGTAAAAGTTAATACCTTCCTGGGAATAACTGGATATTTTCGAAAATTTATCAAGGACTACTCCAAAGTTGCTTATTTAATGATAAAATATCTCAAGAAATCTGCCAAAGTCAACATATCAGATCCCTAATACGTAAAATCATTCAACAGCCTAAAAGTTTTACTTACTAACGATCCTATCCTAAGAGCTCCTGATTTCGACAAACCGTTTGTTTTAACTACAGATGCTTCAAACTATGCTTTGGGAGCAGTACTAAGCCAAAGTTTTCACCCAATTTGCTACGCTTCTCGTACGCTCAATGACCACGAGCGTAACTATTCAACAATTGAAAAAGAATATTTCGCCGTCGTTTGGTCCGTCAAATATTTCATGACTTATTTATACGGGAGAAAATTTACAATCCGTACAGATCAAAAGCCCTTGGTTTGGCTTAATTTTATAAAGGAGCCAAATATGAATTTCCAGCGTTGGAAAATTATACTGTATGAGTATGACTTTGATGTGGAATACGTCAAGGGAAAAGAAAACTGTGTTGCAGATGGGCTCAGTAGATATATCGATAGAAACAGTAAAAAAGCGAATACATTGAATAGTAAAGACGACGACACCTTGGCAGACATTTTTAGTAATGAGGTGGTCACCTGTGAAAACCGTGTCAATTACGATGAAGTTGTTGATAACATGTCTCAGTTAAAGAACAATAGCAACGATGCTTTATCCACTGGTGCTACCATCCATAGTGCGCAAGAAGATGAAACTAGTTATATTTACATAACTGGAAAACCGATTAACTTGTATAAGAATGAAATATACCTTGAAAAAATTACAGTGAAAATAATACATAAAAAAATTAAAAATTACGTTCAGATAAAGAAGGATAGCAATAATCTATTGGATGTAATGAAGAGGATATTGTTAGCAAAGGGCCTCATCTGCATATACTGTCAAAATTTGTCGTTGTTTCTTCATTTTCAGGAATTATATGTTAAATACTTTGGAATGAATAAAAACTTAAAACTTTTAAAATCGAATACTAACTTTAGGGATATTACTGATAAAATGAACTGATTACTATTGTAAAGAACGAACACAATAGCAAAAATCATAGAGGGATTAGCGAAATGTTTTCTGAATTAACGAAGGTATACATTTATCCAAGGCTACAGGTAGAAATGCAAAAATTTGTCAATAATTGAGATATTTGCAATTTAGCCAAACATGATAGGAAACCAATGAAAACCCCTATGCAAATATCAGAACCTCCCAAGTTCTTTAATGATATTGTTCACATTGACATTTGGTTTCCCGAGAGAAACAAAATGTTTATGACCACAATAGACAAGCTTTCGAAATATGCAACAATTCGTAGTCTGACAGATAGAAACTGGATTAGTATTCTGAGTGCAATGAAACAAAGAATCCAATTCCTAGGGAAACCAAATAAAATCGTCTCTGATGGAGAAACTTGCATCCAGCACTCGGCGGTTGAGCAGTTTCTCAAAGAGAATGATATCGTGTTCCACAAAACGATAGGTTCCCTTAAAACTGGCAATGCCGATGTTGAGCGATTGCATGGAACGCTTAATGAACATCTTTGAATAAGAAATGCAGCCAAAGATGATTCGGAAATGGAAGAAAAACTTTTTAAAATAATCAATTTTTATAATAACACCATTCATTTCACTACCAAACTAAAACCAATTGATTTTATCTATAAAAACTGAATTAAAGATGATATTAATACAATGGCAGAGCAATTTAGAGCGAATAAACAAAACCGAGTCTATAGAGAAAACAAGAGAAATAAAAATCGCTGTACCAACGATAATCTATGTAATGATTTACGAGTAGTTCAAAATAGAACGGTCGTTAAAAACAAACCAAACTACAAACGTTTGTCCAAATATTGTGCAGAGGGAAACAATGTTATAGATAATTTAACAAGAAGAAGCACTAAATATTACAAAAAACAACTCAAACGTAGATATAAATATCAAGGTTCAGAATTTCTTCCACTCCCATACACATAGCATAGAATAAAATATCCCAAACACACAATAGTTTCCATATTACCTTGTCCTTTTATTACTCTCAGCAATTTTTACCTCCAATGTTTATTTCCATTTCTATGTCTGTTTCTAGTTTCAGTTCAAATTATTATACATTTGGATTTATTTTTGTTTCAATGGTTTCAAAACCTATATTTTGTACTTATTACCGCTCTACGAGTCACAAGCCTGACAACTGACAGGAAGCTAAGTTGAGTTTGTTCGTTCGTTCGTTTGACTCGATCAGGCATATACTCGTAGGTAACTAGGAGCACTTCTTAAAAAAAAAATAAACATTGGTTAATAAGTTGCCAAGTTGTCCAAAAAAAAAAAAAAACAAAGATAGATTGTGAAATATGAAAGAATGTCGAATACAAATAATAATGAATCGTGAATAATAGTTTTGTGTATCTTTTGGATATATAAAATTTGTAAATTATATGGTCATATAAAATATTGAATAAATTTGTAATTTAGATTTATATTTTTGAATTTATAAAATTTGTAAACTATGTACTTGAGCAAACCAATTGAAATTTATGTTTGTGTATCTTTGGACTTATAAAAATGTTATTTTGGATTTTATTGAATCTTAGTATTTCATCTTATGGAGTATTTTGTGTTTATTACTTGAATGGTTATTGCAATAGTTGTTAAAACAAAAATAAATTCAGATAGGTTCAGTTCTTGTCAAGCAATTGCTTCGTTCAGACGTGTATTGTGCAAAGAATTTTTTTGTAGTGATTTTTCTTTCTTTTTTTTTCGTCTATAATCTTCTCCTGCACTCACTCCTTGGGGTAAGTGATTCAAAGATTTAAATTCTCATCAACCTTTGACAACTGAGTATAGACATATACAACTGGATACGATTAATTTAAAATGGGCGGGGGGACACCCCCTCTAGACAGTAACCGGTTTAACCTTCTCCAATCTGAGTTTGTGTTAGACCGGAGTAAAAAAAATAATAAAAGAAAATGCCATGAAACAGAATATGTGCCTTTACCTACAATTAACAACGATAACAACCTTCCTCGCTTTATTGTAAATTCTTGTACCGAAAAAATAGGAGAGACCTTACGACCACTTTCTTCGTACAACCCCTTCCAGATAAATCGCGGTCTGGAATTCATATCAAAAGAATTGCTAGAGGTCAAAGCTATGAAATCAGGCGACTTACTGGTAAAAGTTATTAACTTGCAAATAGCTGAAAAATTCCTGAAAGCTAAGTTCATCGACTTGATTCCTGTAAAAATAACCTATCATGCAAATCTCAACTCAGTTCAGGGCAGAATATATTCTAGATATATTATTGACATATCAGAAGAAGAACTTTTATCTGAGCTCAAGAAATTCAAGGTTACCGAAGTCAGAAAAATGATGAAAAAAGAAAACGGTAACCTCATACCCACAGGAGCAGCAATAATTACGTTTGATCTGATTCGACGACCGAATGAAATCAAAATTGGCTGGCTCAATTGCAAAGTTGAGGAATTTATCCCAAATCCAATGCGCTGTATTTTTTGCCAAAAACTTGGCCACACAAAAAATCGCTGCAACAACTCGGCATTGTGTAAGGAATGCTGCCTCCCACCTCCGCATGATACTTGCCCACGAATTTTCTGTGCGAATTGCAACGTAGAAACTCACACGTCATACGACCCCGGATGCCCAGCGTTTCTTCGACACAAATCGGTGAACAAAATTAAAGCTGATCGGCGCTGTACTGTCAAAGAAGCCTGGCAAATTTATAAAGACAGCCCTACATTGCACCAACTTCCAGCTCCAAAACAGCGAAACACAGGTAAACCGACAATGGCTGAAATTATAAAAAACCGGATAGCAAACGCACAAAAAATAATAGTTTCAAAATCTAATACTGAAAATACTTCCTCAACAAAGTTCCGGACCGAATTACAACCACAAATCGAACAATATAACACAACTTCTAACAAGTTCGCTCAGCATCCGATCAAACTCTCTACGAACCCAACAAACCCCATCACAATCAAACAAACCTCACAACCTAAGCTCAAACAAAACCAACAACAAGAAAACATTAACAACAGTAATCAATCAACAATGACCAAAGAAACCCGCAATCTCGAACCATCAACGTCAACAGAACTTGCCTCAATGGATGTAGAGACTGGGACCAACTGCGATCTCTCTACAACCATGCACGATAATAGTCAACAACAAAACCTCTCAAACAATCTATTTCTCACTCATTCGAAATCACTCGAAAAAAAAAATCAATAACACACCAAAACACTCCTCCAAAGAAAATAATATACATTAATAATGGCTCCGTTGGAAATTGATCTCTCAATCCTCCAATGGAACCTACAAGGATATATCAATAACAAATATGCCCTAGAACTGTTAATCGCTAAGCACAACCCAGACATAATAGCACTACAAGAAACACATATAATCGCCAAAAGTCTCAAATTTTTTAACATGAAAAACTACCAGAGTTTTCCCCACAACAAAGCTTATCAGTATTCCAAGTCAGGTATAGGTATTCTTGTTAAGAACAATATATCCGTCACTTCACATAATTTGTCCACTTCTAACCTGCTCTATCAAACAATAACAATACAAACGAAAAAACCCCTGCTTATAACAAATATTTATAGAGAACATGAAGTCTCAGTAACGCCTGATATTCTCAATGAAATTCCTTTCACTTATAATAGCCACCACATTATTTTAGGAGATATTAATGCTGCTAACACTCTTTGGGGTTCCAATGCAACAAATTCCCTAGGCACCATTTTTGAAGAATTTGCAAACGAGCATAGTCTAGTAATCCTTAACGATGGGACACCTACGCTGCTCAGCACCAAAAATACGTACACAGCCGTTGACGTTACCTTCGCATCCGAAGACATCGCACCTTCCCTACAGTGGGAGGTAGTAGATACGGGTAACGATCATGTGCCTATAATAATTCGAACACCAGGAACAAACTGTAAAAAAAAAATGGGTGTCAGATTTAAGGAGGAGTTAGCAAACTGGGATTTATTTAAATCAACTTCGTGTAAAATATCACTTGAAACACCGGTCTCTTCCAATACCAACCAGGAAGCTGCCAAAGGAAAAAAAATCATAAGAGCCACCGCAGCAAAATGCATACCAACCACGAAAATTCCGAATTTTAACAAAAGAAATCCAGTATGGTTTACACAAGATATTGCTAAACTTCGTGATGAAAAAAACAAAACTTGGGTAAAACTACGTAAAAACCCCACCACACAAAATTGCATTGCTTATAGAAAAGCTTTTGCAAAATTTCGAAGGGAATCAATACAGTCAAAGAGGACATCGTGGGAAAATTTTGTGAACACAATAGACCCAACGTTAGATCTCAAAACATTATGGAATAGAATAAAATCACTTCGATTTTCAAAGCCGCCACAAAACTTCCTCCATATGCTATCAAACCAAACACTGATCAATGATCCAGAAATAATAGCCAACACCTTCGCAGAGTTATGGAAATCCTATAGTTCTGATTGCAACTACCCGGAAAACTTGATTACTTGTAAACAAAACTTTTCAATCAATGATTTACCTTCTCTGCCAATCCAATCTGGACATCTTGCCGAACAAATAACACCAACTGAGCTAGACTTTACCATCCATACCGCAAAAGGAACTTCACCGGGAAATGACAAAATAACGTACAATATGGTAAAACATTGCGACGGAAACTTAAAAACTAGAATATACACGTTGTATAACAACATTATAAATACTGGCAATTTTCCACATGATTGGAAAAGAGCGCAACTAAAGCCCATCCCCAAAAAATCTCGGACATGTCACTCCTTCGAAGAATATCGGCCTATATCACTCCTTCCAGTTCTCTCCAAAATTTTTGAGAAAATCATTGCGAGAAGAATCAGCCTGGAAATAGAGAAAAAGATACATCCTGCACAGCACGCATTTAGGCCAAATAGAGGGGCGCAAACCCTCTTACACCTTTTAGAGGAAAAATTAGCGGAAAATCTATCTATGCGAAAACATAGTGTTATTATGTCGGCTGACCTTGAAAAGGCTTTTGATAGGGTGACACTTATCGCTGCAATCAAACAACTTCATGCATGGGGAATTCCGAATAAAATCTTAAAGATTGTTAGATCTTTTATGTCAGGAAGAACATTTCAGGTAAATGTGGATGGCTTTATGTCCTCTATAGTCCAACTAGAGAATGGTGTCCCACAAGGCTCTCCACTCTCAGTAATCATTTACAATGCCTATATCGACTCATTAATACGTCGGCTTGCTAGCCCCGAATATGGCTTACAGTTTATCGGTGTTTACGCAGACAACATTTATACACTAGCATCAGGAGACCCAAACCACGTCAACCAACTGTTGAAGACTACGGACTTAGCAATATTTCAGTGGGCGCAAAAAAGGGGAGCTTCTGTCCCACCAAACAAAATAGAAGCCATCCACATTTGTAGAAAAAGAAAATGCATATGTTCACCCCTGACCCTGCGGAATGTCACAATTCCACTCAAAAGAGAGCTGATGATACTCGGTGTTCTGTTTTCTGGAAATCTAAAATGGAATTTGCAAATAAAAAAGACAATAAATCAACTTAAACTACGCAATAATGCCCTGAAAATGATTTGCTCAAAAAGGAAAGGACCCCACATTGAGACCGCCATCCTACTAGCTAAAACCTTGGTAATGGGATCTCTCCAACATGGTTTGACGACTTTCATGTGGACCACCAAGAAAAACGTTGAAAGTGTCAACGCTGCTATTAACCAATGCTTTCGCACAGCAACAGGCGCTCTAAAAACTTCGCCAATAATAGCGCTTCGAAGAGAAGCTGACTACCTACTTTTTGTACAGCTTGGAAGGATAAGATCCGTAGGTCTTATAAGCAAAGCTCTGGGAAACTCATTGCACCCACTCCATACTGCAACAAAGGAAGCACTTATGATGGAAAAACCTCGGAAGGGCACTATTTCCGCAATACGTAATATGGCGTCCTTATTGTCATCGATAGAAGTTTTTCTTCCAAGTTCAGTCACAGCCAACGACTCGCTAACATTGAATTCTCCACCACCTTGGAAAAGAAATACGCTCCCAATCAATAATAGCTTAGCCAAACTACAGGAAAAAAGACACAACTGATCAAGAATACAAAGCGCTCCATAACGAGATGATTGCCGAGATTCAAGCAGATCAAATCTTCTATACGGATGGATCATTTAAGGATTCTAACTCGTCATATGCAGTAGTGGAATTAATTTCTAGTGATAGGACGAAAACAATCCATCAAGGACTACTTCCCGAGCTGACCGGATCCTATATATCAGAACTAACTGCTATCGAAAAATGTCTTAACCTAGCTAAAAACCGCCCGGGAAAGAAACTGATATTCACGGATAACCTTAGCATACTAATGGGCCTAAAAAGTGAGTTCAATAAATCGGCATCATTAGAAAATATTAGAAGCGTGCTTTACTCATGCAAAGATATCATCTTGGCTTGGGTACCAGGCCATGTGGGTATCAAGGGCAACCATGATGCAGACACCGCTGCTAAAGAAACATTTAACCTCCCACTTACAGTGGAGATCCCAAATTCAACTCACACCATCAAAAAATACTTTAAAGCAGCCCTAGACAAAGAGATAGCTTCCTCGTGGGAGAATAGTCAAACATTTTTGCGTACATTCCAGTCACATCACAAACGCACCCCATACAACAAAAAACTAAGCAGAGAAAACTGCATTAAACTGCTACGCATAAGGTTGGGAAAAACACTCTTCACTAGTAGGCACTACTACACAAGAGATGCTCCAGAAAAATGCGATTTCTGTCAGGTAGAACTATCCATCTGGCATATCCTGGTAGAGTGTCCTGTATCGAAAATAACTAATGAAGACGATGTTTTAAGCAACGAACAGCAACTGGCTGAATTATTAAATCCACAAAGCATTGAGTCAATCCAGCACATCAAATCAACCACAACACTTCATAATAAATTCAGTGATATATAAATTAACGTAGCACTTTTGTTAAAATAATCAAAGTACGAGTAAAACTCTAAATTGTAAATGTTTTTTTGTTCGTCTTTTGTTTATTCAAATCAAAAACGACTTCAAATGGCCTTGCTGCCCTGAAGTCTTCAATTTAAATATTTTATAAATTGATTTTGTAAATTATTTAGACAAATAAATAAATAAATTCAGATAGTGCTTTATTATCCTAAGTAATATTTTGGAGACCAAAATGCTAAGTGGGGGAGGTGTTATATATCATTGTCAAACCAATTACATGAGTAATTTAGTTCATCGCGGCATTTGTCGTTTGTTGATCAAACATCAAATGCGCGATTGAACTTGCTCATACTACAACTCTCTCCAATATCATCTTCTGAGAAGATAATATTGGAGAACTAGTCTTAGACCATTAAATTACGATTAGTGTTTGTAATGGTTGAGACTTCCAGTCAGTTTTCCACAGACCTCCACTCAATTAAGTCATGTATTCATATTCAATTAATAAAGTTAAACATTGTTATGAGAATGAAACAAGTGTTGTTATTTTAAAATAAAAAAGGTTAAAATTAAAGTGTGATGCTCGCAACTGCTGTAAATAGTGATTATAATAAAATTATATATTCTCAATTTGTGGAGTTAAACAATGCTCTGACGAGAGATCGGAAACACCAAGTACTTATCTTATTATGTCGGAATAATTCTTACCACATTATTTATAACAATTCTGCATCTGGGAATGGTAATACTTTATCGTAGTGTTTGAATTTCATTCCGTTGTTTGAGTGGCAAATAAACAATATTGAATCCCAGTCAACATTTGTTACAAAAGGAAGACAGCAAACAATCAAATCAATTGTACCTAATTATCTAAGGTGGTATGACCAACAAATAATTTACTAGGAAATATATAGTATCGGAATTGTTCATGTTATCATGTTACACAACAGGTTAATCGAATTCCGAATCGAAAACAGTCTTGATGAAAAGGAATTCAGAAGAAAAGCTAACTGGACATATTTAGGAACGAGTTGGGCAAAACTAGTCAAAAAGAATGTATGAATAGATCAGGGAAAGAAATTAATCTTACATTTGGAATGAACTTATGTCATTGAACTAAGTATGTGCTGTTTTGACCGATAGCCTTTTGTCATTTTTATGGCAAAAGCATTATGAACTTCTTAAGCACCGTAGAACTTCTCGGCGAAAAACAGAACTAAGTGACAGGCCTCTTTTGGAATCAGCTTTACACCATTCAGAGAGTTCTGCAGTGAATGAAATAAATGGTAGTCGAGCAGATTGTACTCCACATATTAAATTTGCAAAGAAAAAGACATTAAATATACGACCAAACTAAAATGTATATTTTTTACTTAGATATAATTGCTGTAGTTAGCATCACTTATTCACATTTCTTCAAGCTCTTGAATTTTACATTTACATTCATTGTTCTTACTGTAAAAAAGAAGTGAAATTAATTATTTTTAAATCAAAATACTTGCTCACAATAAAATGTAAACAAACAATTCCAACTGCTTTTGACACACCCATACTCATATAAAGTCAATCGTTGCAGCAGTATTTTTTAGAAAATTATTTCTGCTTGCTCCAGACATCCTTATTAACTTCCTAATAAGAAAGATCTGACATTCACCTTATCTCTCTCATCATATTTTTACGTTTTAAAGTATTTATAGAGTTTTTAGGCAGTTTTTAACAAAACATCTGTTGTGTTTTGTTTTTTGTTTGGTTGCGCCAAAGGTCGCTAGCGTGATTATTCGATACACACTTCGACCACTCTCCCCACGAGACTGCCATTAGGCATTACTTCGCGGGGCTGGTAAGCAATCTATGCAATATCTTTTATATTTTATTCTTATTCTCTCGATCCTTCGCAGTTTGTTTTGCATGTTTATTGTGAAGTCGCAAATCTCCATCCAACTTCCTTCTGACCGCAATATTTGGCCAATTATTGACTGCGAGATATCAGTTCTCCATACCAGACAGTGTGTGCAATGATTGCATGCTCTGTGTCTTCCTGCCTGATTGTAGAAAATTAACATTTGCAAAATGTTCAAAATGTGAAACTGCACTTTGCTTCAACAAAGACTTCCACACAAAATGAATTTTCTCCGCTGGAACATCTAAAATTTTATTTATGTACAATTATTTTATTTTCATGTAATAACATAATTTAGAATTTTTTAAGTTTTGTTCTTTAGTTACACAATTTGTTTTATTTTTGTTACAAGCGTTGAAAAAAAATATTTGTAGAATAGAATAGTAAAATAAAATTCATTTTGAGACACCAAAAAAGTGTATTTTAGCTGCATGATATATCATATAGGGTTTTCCAATAAGGACTTGACAACTTTTTTTTTTAAATAAAACGCAAACCATTTGAGATATTTCAAAAACTTTATTATCGGCTTGAAGTATTATTTACTTGGCCACACATTTCGGAGGAAACGGCCGCTATTTCGCGTTCAGTGTTGAGCTCTTCCAACGTCGTCGGCGTGTTGGCATAAACCAATGACTTAACGTAGCCCCACAGAAAATAGTCAAGTGGCGTTAAATCGCACGAACGAGGCGGCCAATCGACTGGCCCATTTCTTGAGATAACACGCCCACCATACTCGTACTTACTCTTCAATAAATCGATTGTAACGTGTGCTGTGTGGCTTGTGGCATCATCCTGTCGAAACCACATGTCGTCCAAGTCCATATCTTCCAATTTGGGCCAAAAATAATCGGTGATCATGGCGCGATAACGCTGACCATTCACAGTAACGTGACGATCGTTATCGTCGACGAAAAAAATATTTCCCAATAACGTCGCCGGCATGCAAACCGCACCAAACAGTTATTTTTTGTGGATGAAGTGGTGATTCATGAAGCACATGTGGATTTTCACCCGAGCTTGATCTTGTATGGGTGTAAACTAAGATCCTTACGCAAAATACGCCATAATGTGGTCTGAACGATGCCCAATTCTTGAGAACGCCGTGGAATTGACTGATTTGAATCGTTTGCTACGGACGCCTGAACGGCAGCGATATTTTCGACACTTCGACCAACCCGTTGTCTCACTATCACGGCAACATCACACAACGAATATGTAGACTCAAATTTTTGCACTAAACTTGTTATTGCCTGTCTACTAGGGCTAGAATTAGGACTGAAAATTGGAGTTAACTCTTAAAGTTGCAGTCACCGACTCCGAATTTCGGTAGAAAATTTTTATAATTTGCAGATGTTGCTCGTTCGTGTACTTTACCATGATGAAAGTGCTAAGTTTACTTAATAAATTGACAGTGACAGTTTGATGATTAGTGAAAGAGTGCATTCACAAATTAAATTCAAAGTTGTCGAGTCCCTATTAGAAAACCCTTTATATGATATGTATACAAATTGAGCAAAATCTCAAAAACGGCTCAATATTTTATCAAATCATCCGACAAAATATATAACAATATATTTTTAAATCACACAGTAAAGGACTAAACCACTCTTTCTGCAGAAGATATAACTAATGCCGGTTTTAGAAATATCACTGATACGAGTAAGCGTGTAGGTCAATCCAAACCATTAGCAGATAATAAAATTAAATAGTTGTCCACTAAGTTTGATTGCGTAAGAATATTAATATTAGTATCACCTAAGAAGATACAGATTTTTTTGGTTTTCTGGTTTTGTATCAGATTATGCAGTTCCTCGGGAAAGACGTCGCCAGTACTATCATGAAACCTAAAAGCACATAGGAAACAATGTTTTGCGCGATTTAGATCGATAGTAAATTTAATTGTATCAGCTGTGATTAAATTTTTGCTAATGATATCAAAGACCTTATATTCATTTTTCACAAAAACACCAACTCCACCAGAAGAGCAAGAGTTATTACGCTTAGAAATGAATTCACAACCTGGTATTTCAGAATCACTTTTTCCATTATCAAAAATCCAAATTTCTGAAACAAAAATGAAATAAGGCTATAAACACACAACTCAATATGAAGCAGAAGGTGTTCGCGCTGAATGGCGAAAAGTGTTGAAAAAAAAAGAGAATTAAAAGTCGCGCTGAAAATGGCGAAAAGAAACTCTGCGAACACGAACTAAGTAAAAAAACACGTCCTTTGGGGTTGAAAGCAGACAGCAGACTCACTGTTTTTTTTATTTAAATTTGTTGAAATGTCAATTAGGTAACGTAATGTAATGTATTGTGTTTGTAAGATGATATCGTAACATTATGTTTGCGAGATAGTATCGAAACAGAAGGACATCGAAATTTTAAACGTAAACTGCAATATTTTAATGAATTAAAAATAAACTATTGGAGCAATATTGATTATTAGAAAAAAAATTTCTAATATTTTACGATGAAAACTAAAGCAAGTTTTTATTATTAATCTGATCAATATGGTTTTAGCATTTAAAAAAAGATTTGATTAAATCTTATTGAGATCTTCAAATGAACTTATCTGGGCAACTTTGTCACCTTCCTTCTTTCTTATTAAAAGTTCTGAATTCTTAATTCATAAATGTTTATAATTTTTAGTTATCAAAGCCGCTTTAATCAATTCTCTTGCATGGCACGTCATTTATATTCATTTATTTATTTTTTGTTTGTTTTTCCATATTTTCTTAAATTCAAATCTTTTACATCTGTGTTTTATGCTAGACTTTATATAAAAATATAAAAATTAATTGAGAATAGGTACTGACATTTGTATTTTAAAAATAAAAATAGTGTTAAATTGCACTTCACACTTTAAAAAAAATTTTAGTTTTAGTCACAGTTTTGTTTTTTGTTTTGTTTTGTGGGTTGACAAAAAAAAAGCAATGGACAAGAGCAATTACAAATAATTTTCTTCAACAATCTTATTGTTTACAAAATTATTATAATTACATATACATATAATTACATGTATATTACAGCGGCAGAGAAAAAAACAAATATTTGGAAACATTATATACAAAAAAATCAATTAACGAAGCGCAACAATACTTGGATTTCAGTGTGGTTAAAATCTAGAAGCCATAACTTTACCTTACTCAAAAATGCAAATAGGTTTCTAATAATTCGTATTTCCATAGGAAGGCTATTAAGCAATTTACTAGAGACAATAGAGTAGAAGTTTCTGGGATATGAACAGTATTTCTTACAAAGCTACTTAAATTCGGCAGGTAAGATATTAGACTTTGTTAATAAAAAAGACTTTTAAAACTTTATAAAAATATAAATGTTTCAATGGTAGTTTTGCAAACATTTCTTATAGCACATTTTTGAAGAGTAATTAATTGTTGAATTTTATTATGATATGCATCACCCCAACATGTAATTCCATACTGCAGCTTTGAATCAAGTATCGATAATAGATCATTTTAAGAGTATTTAACAGACAGTATCTCCTAAGGCGATAGATAACGCGAACAGATGATCTAAGATATTGTTTCAAAATCGAGATGTTTAGCACTCATCGACAATTTGATTATTTGTATATTCATTTCCTTATTCATCATTTGTTAACATTCATTTGCTTATTTTCTAAACTTTGAATTTTTGAAACAATTTTGTTAAAATCTTTTGTACACCCTGTAGACTACTTTGCACGCACTGAGCATTTACATATTTATAATACATAGGTTTTTGTTGCCTATTAGCAGGTGCCTACATGGTAGTCCATAGTGGTAATCTCCCCCGCAGCATTCATCAGCCACACGCATTCAATCGGTTTCTTTGCTGTTTATCTTATATATATGTAGATTAGATAAATACGTTACTAATCTCTCTGAGGACATTCGTTAAATTTCTTTCGATAATACATACTATGTAATCATGTACTATAATCATGTACATTACATACTATGTAATGCTGCTGGGCTGTTATCTCGTCCACTCAAATTTTGGACACATTTGAGGAAACACCACACATTGGACCTAAGTACCAAACAAATAAATTTTTATAACGTGGTAGCAAAAGTTTGGATTATTTTTTTGTCTATTGTAATTTGTTGAAGAATGTAATTTTTTTGAGTTTAGGAACAATTAAATCCTATTCACGTGAGGTGCTTTACTAAATTCATATTTTGGTCAATAGTTACACCAAGATATTTTTAATAATTAACAATTTCAATTTTGAAACAGTCTTTGTTACAAGCAGTACGTTTAATGTAGGTCTCCGACCTCTCTGTAAGTGATGTCAATAACTGGTGATTCTTGCGTATTCAGGCTGAAAAACATTATTTTAATTTTACTGCTAATAATAAGCCTGTGATTGGCAAACCATAATCTTAATAAGTGGATGTCATGGCTTATATCAGTTAGCAAATCTAACGGACTAACTGAGCAGAAACCAATTGCAAGATATTTGCAGATGATCTTGCACTAATTTTTCCCTTGAATGGTAGCTTACACAAAGAGTTTATATACACTCGTATAAGGAACAAAATTGGCCCTAATACGGATCCCTTGGGAACACCTACATTGGAAGCTTGGTTGATACTAAAATCATTTCCAATTTTGACTTTTTGTGTTTTGTCTTTTAGGTAAGACACAAACCAATTGAAGATGTTTCCACGAAGTCCCACAGTTTTTAGTTTATTTAACAGGACGTTGTGATTTATCATGTCAAAAGCTTTTGTTATGCCAATAAAAAGTCCAGCACAGAATTTTTTGTCATCCAGTCCATTATATATAAGGGAGCAGAAGTCTAAAAGAGCATCCTCAGTGGAAAAACTTTCTCTAAAGCCAAACTACATAGGGCTAAAGAAGCACATTCTGTTAAGGTAGGATACAATTCTTTTCTTTATTGCTTTCTCGAATATCTTTGAGATCTAAAACGGTAGGGATATTGGTCTGTAATTAGTTTTGTCTTTTCTGCACCCTTTTTTAAACAAAGGAACAACAATAGCACATTTCAAAGCCTCGGGGAAAACTCCAGCTGTAATACTCAAGTTACATAGATGTACTAAGATATCAACATTGTTCAACGCAGTTCTCTTAAGCATAATGTTGGAGATTCTATCTGCATTCTATCTACACGCTATTCCTGGGAGCTTCAGACCACTCAGAATTGGTGCAACAGTGACAAGGTTGAAACAAATTCAAAGATGCAGATGAAATTCCTACTGAAGCAAAGTAATGATTAAATTCATTGGCTACACTTGTAGGACCTGTATCATCTATATTACCATTATTTAGTATTATGGGATCTGCAGATTTGGTTATATTTCTGTTTGCAATGCTATTAATTACTTGCCATTGCTTTTTGTGATTACCTTTTGCTGTTCTCATCTTGTTCTCAAAATATCTATCACGAGCCTGACGAATATCTGAATTAATTTGCTTACTCAAATGAATAAAATGATTTTTAAACTAGGATTTAGAGCGTGCTTGTGGCATTTTACAAGCACAAACTTGATTGTGTTTTAATCGTATCTTCTTAAGAAATGCTCGATTAATCCAAGGTTTAAGTCTTGTTTCAGAACGCTTAAGTGTAACGGTAAGGCTCGAGCAGCCCACATGATTTTTAAAGATATCAAGCTTTAGAAGCATTGTCTTCGCTATAAACTTCGTTCCAGTTTTCAAAACGAAGCTTAAGGTTCAACTCATTAAATTTAATTTTTGGTAAGCAATGATTTGTAATTTTCCTTTTATTTATTTTTAAATTTTCAAAGAAAATACCAGTCATGCGGTGATCTGTTATTTGTAGATCTAAGTTGATTCCAGCCACTAAATTTAAAGAAATATCACCGAAGCGACAAAAGACATGGTCAATGCAGGTGCCAGAAATTGGTCTAGTTGACTCATTAATAAGAGAAAGAAAACCGTGTTCAGATAAAAGTGTGCAGTAGGAATCAGTTGGAAGGCTTGAAGTAAGAATGTCTGCGTTGAAATCACCTAAAATTACAACATTAACCGCACGCACATTACTTAGAAAAGCAGAAAACTCATCAATAAACAGACTCAATGGTTGAATTTGAATTCTATAAACACAAATAAATATGAAGTGAAGGTTACATACATTGCCTGGAATTCGTATAATATCCGTACTAGAAAAGTTAAAATGCTTTACGTTATCAAAATCAAACGAGTTATTGACGAAAGCTCCTACTCCACCTGCCTGCACATTACGAATCATTCGGACTAGCAAAAAAATTATACCCGGGTATATTGTAATCTTCAATTTCGAAAGAGTAAATCCAAATTTACGAAATAAAAATTATTGAAGGCAAATTCACAAATGCTTCAAGATTTCCGACTAGTAAATCAAAGTTCTGTCGCAGTCTTCTTATATTTTGATGTACAGTACAAATTGATTTTTCGTCAGAGTTACACATAAGATCAAAATAGGATCTGACGGTTTTCGTTCAAGAGATCAATATCATTATACATATTAATTATCAGAAAGTGAATCTAGATCACCATTATCAACCTTTTTTAATAGTATTTTAGAGTTATTAAAGTATAGATACTTAAACTTTTTTTCTATTTTTATTTTCTTAGCGGCAAAATACAGAACCCTATAAAAATTTGTGAAACTGTCATTTAGAAATACTAGGCTCGCCCGTAGTCGAAATTCAACGATTATATATTTAAATACGTGCTATGATATTTTCTCGCACTCACATGATTCCTATATCACGTTCGGTTGAGTTTCGTCAGGTGAACAGTGAGATAGAGACTAATCTATATGAAACAAAGAGATAGATAGTTACGCCACTTTGATTGCTCTTTGAAAAGCTCCTTTGGAATTTGACTCCTTCTTCCATAACCAAGCGAAGAAGAACTTCCACATTTAACGGCTCATTAAATAGCGCTAAGAAAGTCCCCTTTAAGGCTTCCAATTCAACACCTTTCTTTTGAAAAAAAAACAATCAGTTTTCTAATTCTCTATACGGTATCTGCTGTTTTGGCACAAAAGTCGGAATCCGGTGGTTTTGTTTCTGAAAAAGTATAATGTAATTAATTTATTTGTAAAATATATATAGTAAATATTAGATAATATGGTATACGTACTATTAGCAAGACCTTTTAATTCTGGTCTATCCTTATAAATGTGCTTCAATCTGTGATTAATTATCTCTTTCAACAATTCAACCCCATCTGAAATATTAACAACACTTATTTGAAAATCAATTTTTAAATTTTAGTATTTGAATAATAAACGTACATTGTTCCTTTTTCAATTCATCCCTTTTTTCAACAGCTTCTGCGAGCTCTTAACGCAAATCATCCTGCTCCATTTTCATTTTCTTAAATATTTCCATTAAGCGGTTTTCACATGAATCCCAATTTCTTTTAGCTTTTTCAAATGTTTGATGAGTTCCAGATCCATGGTCAATAACAAAATTGTCCATTGTTATTCAGTAAGGGGAGCGATAAGGGACACACATTACAAAATCATTTTTATAATTCAAGAAATGATTATAATATTTCAAATTATTCTAAACTATATAAAATTTGTTAAATGACAATGTTTTTAATTGTAATGATGATATGATAAATGATATATTTTTCAAAACATAATGATACTTTTTACAAAAGTTTGCAAATTAATTGAAAAAAGAAAACTAAAACAAAACTTCTCTAAATACAACATTTTTGGTGAATACCCTATTATCATTTCTAGTTGACATTGGCCATTGACCAAACCCTCAAAACTTGTCACTCTACTGGATGCTACATAGGTATGTTATAATTGTCCGTGAGTGAACACAAGTCTTTTTGAAAGGTCTGTCCCTGCGATTTGTCAATAGTCATCGCAAAAGCAACAATAATACTGAACTGTGTGCTCTGAAATTTAAATGGCAACTCACTGCCACCATATTGCATATGAATTCACGGTATTAATACTCTCTTATTACGCGAATGTTCAGTTAAAACTTTGCAATCAATCAAGCTTTCACACGCATGCGTGTACCATTAACCAAACCTTCAGATGGATTTAAATTTCTAATTAACAATACTATGCAACTAAATTTTAATTTTAAGCGATGGGGAGGAAATCCACTTACATCGAGCGTATTAAGAAATTCTACCGGAATATTATTGATTTCAACGTCATTGTCCGAAACTACTCGTACTTTATCGTAACTATAATATACTTTGAATTCCCCCAGCATACGATTTAAAACATCATCATTTACAACTGCACAGTGTTCATTAGTGCTTGCTACCACAACTGAGTTAATAATTTGATCTGTTAACAAATTTTGTCTAATATTGCCATAGACATCATTAATAATATTTTCGTAATTTCCAAGCAAATGCTGTGATATTTCAATAATATCATCACCAAACTGTGGAAAAGTTAGCGCAGTTCCATTTCCAATTTTGTTCAAATACTCGATCAATTCCACTTCATTGGGCTGTACTCTCATATTTTGAGTCAAAGTGACCTAGTGGCCAACTTTTAATGCAATTTTCAATAAGAACAGCACGACTTGCACGCGGTAATATTTTCCTGAAAATCGCCACACAAAAGGACGGTTTTGCCACCAAACAACTTGTTCTTATTTTCATTAACCATGCATAAATCTTTCAATAATTTATGTATTATTTTCAATAATTGGATCGGACACATTGATCATCGATAATAATAAGTGAAGCGAAATTAATGTATCGACCCTGCATACTATTGGGCGTTATTGTAAATATGTTGTAAAATAACCTAATTCTGTAAATGTGTTTACCAAGGTTCTACACAACCGTTTGGCAAAAAAAAAAACACATTGTGCACATCTACGCGAATTTACCTTTCCAATGGTGTAAGTATCATGCCATTTGGTTTAGTAGAACGGTGTATAAGCGTACGACAAAAATGGGCAGCACTTATTTATATATAGATATTCTTATTATACCTTATCCAACAAAACATGTCAGTACAGGGCTTATGGGAAAGCTTTTTTTCTAACAGTGGTGCCTGTAGGTGGACTCAATGGCACATTACCACTGAAACACAAAAGAAGCCACTGAACTTTGTGTACAATTGTTGTTGTAATCATTTTCAGATTTAACCACAAACACCCTATGACTTGCTTGCCCGATAGCCGTGGGCAGAATGATCATAAAATCACCATTCGCCATTACTGCTGGCTGTGCATTGAAAATAATCTCATCAAAGCAGTGTTACCATTCTCAAATGTTAGCACATCGTTACAGATTTTTCAGTGTTTTTTACAAAGCATATGGGATTTGAAAAATGAAGTTGTGTGTAATAATATGTGTGGTGGTGTTGTTATTTGCGTTTTTTTTCTCCTCTTTCTGAGAAACCGTTAAAATGTAGTCAAACCATTTTTTTCGACTTTGTATTTTAAATTTTATTCGCGCGCTATTTTAATACATTGCAACAAAGCAGTGCAATAAGTGACCATATTATTGTTGGACTATGTGCGTTTTAGTGATATTGTGTTAAATAATAGTGGTTCAAATTACTCTGTTGTGTCGGTGTTAATGTTGTGTTTAAGAAAAAAAGGATTATTTTCGCGGTGTTTCGAAACTAGAATTCATTGACTGTGCAATTAGTGATTATATTGTGATAGCCACTTAAATGTGAGCAGCGACATCTAGATTTACAGAGCAGAAGATGTCGATATACGAAGAGCAGAAGATTTCGATACTTGAATAGCAAAGTCTCAACCATTGATGACTGGAGAGTGGAATCGAATTTTCTAGCAAAATGGAAATTATATGGGACGCTGGATGGCGAGGAAAAAGATACGATCGTAAATGAAATTTATATCGTTCAGCAATATTTTTATTTGTTTATTTTAAGTGGGGAGATGGTAACCCTAAGCAAAATGCTCTTTCTCTTTGTGGTGATTCATCATATACACCATGGCAACCCTATGGGAGCTTTAAAGAGGGACACATTTATGCATGTTATTGCAACCAGAGGCAAATGTCCTAACTTCCCTGTACTGACATTTATTCTTGGATAAACTATAGTACCTTCGATTAAAATTGATGTATTCATCTTTTTCAACACAGTCTTCTTGCTCTTCATTATATTACGTTTACATTCTTGCGAAGATGTCGTTATATGATGCATCCGTATTTGGTGAAGAAAGACTTTTCTTAATTCGCTTGACATAGCATGCTTGCACATCGTTTACATCTACATTTACGAGTACGTTCAGCGCATCTTTAAATATTTTTTCAACACACTCCTTAGCATTGTTGTTGTCAACACCTGGCACTCCAACAATTTTTACAATGTTCTCAAGCTGTTTTTGCTCTCTCCAATTGAACTTCCATTCCAGAGTCGCAATCTTCGAGCGCAGTGTTTTATTTTCTTCTCTTAGTTGGTGAACTGTGATAAAAAATTCATTGTTTATTTTTTTCAAATTTAGTATTTTCACATATAACAATTGCAGAGTAATTTATCTTCGTGAATCGTTGTCGATTTGTTCGAGCGTTGTGGAATGTTGAGTGTTACCCGTTGACAATTTAGCGTGTTGAGTTTTTGTTGCAATTTTATTATGCACTTTAGTAGACTGCTGTAATTTAGCCGTTGTTCCTGATGTTTGATGTTTGGCTGCTGTTGTTGTCTTTTGATACTTCTCTGACGACTGCAGTTGGTGATGTTTGACCGCAGTTGCTGGAACGTGCTTCTTGGATGTTGTTGTTTGTCTCCAGACAATTGTTTATGAAGTAGCTTTGACGGTACTGCTTGTGGCGGTGGCTTCGCTGTATGCTGTTGTTGGAATGATTTACGGCGCAAAGCACTGCACTTGTCGCACCGATTCATTATGTCATTTGCGGTCATAAAGTCAATATCAGTTTGTTTGATATTAACACAGAGGCCATGAAAGAAGTTTTGCAGTCTCCACAATCAATTTTTGATAAATCATTACGGTCAACTTTTTCATTGCACACTGAACAGTTCATCTTAAATAAAATATAATAACTTATTTAAATTTGAAGGCAATAAAGTAAGCACTCCACAACACTGTGACTCCCTTAACGAAAGTTAATTTGTTCACTTTTGATTATAAATAAAGTTGTTGCAGTTGTTATTGCCAAAGATGTCAGCTGTTAAGCGCCATTTGTTTTCTTTCCTTTTCTTCATCAATTTCAGGTTGGTATTAAAAGAGAATAAGTTGACACATACGATATTGGTTGCAGTTTCTTCAGCCGCTGAAGAGACTTTTGACTTGCTGCTCTTTACCTTTTTAATATATGGTATGTCGTCGATTTGCTCTTCACTTATTTGTAGATCAAGGCCAGTAGCCTTGCTTGCATCAGGTAAACCAACAATTTCAATCGATTTGTTGTACAAAGTTATTATTAACTTGCTGTAGTGTGCTCAGAGCAGATAAAAGTTCGATGTTGAGTTTCTTAAGTTCTAAGATTTCCTTATAAATATCCTTTAAAGATATAGATGGCATTCTCATCAAGTGTTGTAGCGAGAGCGGCCAAATTCCTCGAACAGTTATTAGACCCACAGGCTAACAGATGAAATGGCTGCAATAGCAGTGGTAAGCGCAGAACGGTCAATGATGGGAAGGGAAGCAGCTAGCTGATTTATATGCAGTGATTTGCGACGAAGAGAGGAACACGGAGCACAACGATATATTAGAGAGTTTTTCACCATAAACTCTTAGTCTGTATCATTAATATTTACACATTTAGTGTGAAAAAACATTTTTTCGGCTGGTTATTAGAAGAGCTTCCGTTTTGTGATCTGCTAGTTCTAGGCCGGTGGATATAAGCCAGTCTTTGATAAGATTGATTGCATTGTTCGTAGCTGACTATATCTCGCAAATATTCTTTGCAACAGTTACAATGGCGATGTCGTCATCGAATCCGATTATGTTTAATCCTGGTGGCAGTGATAATTGCAGAACTCTGTTGTACATGATATTCCAGAGTAGGGGCGCCAGTACTGATCCTTATGGTACTCCCGCAGAGATTTTATAGTATTTTTCCCCTTCGTCAATTTAATATCACAACCTTCTACTGCTGAATTAGTCGGGTTCAATCCTTCGCAAGTAGCATGATGTATCCATTCTAGCTAGTGACCTTCTTATAAAAGATCAATTTGCGGAGTTAAAGGCGTTTTATCATACTTAAATCATATATAATCCGTTCAAGTATTTTACCCACTATGTCCAGTGGACATATTGGGCGATATGATGCTGGTTCTCCGGGTGGTTTGCTTCTCTTTGGCAGATGTACCAAATGTTGCACCTTTCACTGTTCTGGGAAAACTCACTCTTTCAGATACGCTTACATCGTTGTTATAAACATGTATGTTCGGCTTTCACTGCCTTATTTGGGATGCCATAGGGTCTAGGCGTTTGGTTGATGTCTATCTTCTTACATGCGTTGAAAAGTTCGTCTAGTAGTATTTTGGAATTAACTTGTTGTCCAACTTTTCCATGCGTAACAGCTGTAGAAGTTGATCCCATTTATTTTTGCACGAACGTACACATCCACATGTCTAAGTTACGGCATGCCTTGATTTGTCGCAGATCGAGATGTTGCTGTCGAGAGTTTCATACGGCTCGCTGATCAAAATGATTTCCGCTCCCTCGTCTTAAGTCGTTTATGCTATGGCTGTCCTACAATTGTTAGGGTTAATCTTTATTATCTTCATAGTTGTTTACTGGTAATGGCTCTCCTGAAGACTCTCTATCCTTCTTGCAGAAGAAACAAACAAACAACGGGTCTTTGTTGCAGTCTTTGGCTATATGGCCCTCTTCCCCATATTTTTTACATTGCTTGGAGCGGTCCATCTCATTTTTGCATTGGCGTGTAGTGTGGCCGAACTCCAGACATCTGAAACGTGTTACGTGATAGCTAGGGTTTTTTTGGGTGTCTATATAAGCGTTTCTCATTCTAATTATGCCTGAATTGTCTACATTATTCAGCTGATATTGTTGTATGGCTGATTCGCAGATCTCCTCTTTCGGCATGTCATTCGATGTCCTTTACTTCAAGAGTAATGTGGTGTGTCAGAGCCCGTATGTCAACATATTTGTCAAGAGTTTCACCAATTATCTTTTTAAATTGGTCTGTTTTTTCTCCTGTCTCCTTCAGTGGCATCAGCAGGTTTTCTTTCTGCGTTCGTCTGATATACGTGACCGGTTCACCGAGAACGCTGCATTTTGGTTCCGCCTTACTTTCCGGAGTATTTCTGCATAGGAAAGTTCCCCCTTCGCTGTCATCACAATCGGTGGGTGTCGAGTTTTTTCCTTGATGGGCCTTTGCTTCTCGACTTGCCTCTTGTTTTTGATGGCGTTTGTGCAAGTGTTGTTATCGTCACTTATGGTCGGTTTTCCGTCACTTGTTGTGGCTTTGTCGGCCTTTGTCCGCTCAGTTTTTTACCTTTCGCAATTATTTCATGGCTCCGAGTACCCGCGATGTTGCGAGGCTTTTTATTCCCGTCAGCTGGAGGCGGTCTGTGATGCATTATTTTGTTGAGTAACTTCCTTGGCTCTGTCGTCCTGTATCTAAATCGCCGAATAAAGCGCTTTGATCGATTCGATGGCATCTCTCATCGGCTAGTGGATAGAATGCATTTTACCATCTACCATTATTCCAACAAGCGTTTTTATCTGTTCTCCCAGTTTGTATAAGATAGATGACTATACTGTCGCACTTTCCTCAATACTTCTCAGAGAGGTTTATATCCCCCCCGGCTGACCTCTCTACCCTAGAACTCCTCTGGAAGGAGTTTACTCCAGAGCCTAAATTTACCTCGTTTGTTTTTGTTAAATTATTTTTATTCATGTTCATTGGGCCCGCACTCAAAGTCGTTATCGATGCCCGGATGTGTAGTAAGCCCATGGTCAGTGCGGCCATGCGAGGGTTGACACAGGCCCTTATGGAGAGCTGTGTCGGGCTACAGAGGGACTTTCTCGTGATTTAGCGAACCAGCATCTGTCGGGTGATGAAAATTCTACGAAACCTAATACTAATCCGTGCCATCTAGTATGTGTGCGTGTGCGTTGTTTTTCTTTTTATGGTTGCGCCAGAGGGTGTGTAATATTCGAAAGATACTAGTGGCCCGAATCACTGAACACTGAATGTTCATGTTAGGAGTATATCTATGTATTAAACCACGCCCTTCACACTTCAACCACTCTTCCCGCGGTACGCCCTTGAGGTATTAATGCGCGGAGCTGGTCAGCATCTATGCTATCTCCTGAGTCCTTGCTGTTTCAGCACTTCGTATCTGTTCGATTCGGCGGAGTACTTTCTGCACACCGGTTACAAACTCACAAATTTCCGCCCAGTTTTCCTCTCATCGTAACTTATGTTTGACGAGGGACTGTTGATTCGGTACGTTTCTTCTTCTTTCTGCGAAATGACTGTAACAAAATATTGCATGCTTGCATGCATTTACACAAGGAAGAGTTGTCGCGTCCAAAGCGGTACAGATATTTACGGTACCCCCGTGACCGCGCAGGAACTGCGCGAGGTGGTAGCTGCAGCTCTGGAGTGTCCGGTTTACCACACTTCTATAGACGGAACTAACTTGTAGGTCCATCGGCGTTTTGTGGTGTTTTGCTATGCATTTTGCCACCTAGTTAGTGAGGTCATCCTTTCCTCCTTTTAATCCTTTTTATGTTATGCGTTTCTACGTGGGGGTTTGACGCAATTTTGTTGTATACCTTAAACATCTCATTCGCGAGTATGTCGATGGGTACCATTCCAGCTATAACATAAGCTGCTTCATCCGTTATCATTCGAAAGCCACATATCGTCCTTAATGCGCATAGTCTGTATGCCGACGATAGTTTTTTCTTAGCATCCTGTCTAACTAGAGGCGGCGTAAAGCAGAACCGAGCTGATCACTCTTGAAAGTAGCACCCTTCTCTTGTAATCAGGTCCACCGATATTTGATAGAATTCGTGATAATTCCGCTTTTAATAAAGATGCCTTCTCGCTGGCACAGAAGACATGTGGTGCAAACTGCAGTCTATTATCTAACATTACTACCAGGTATTTCAGTACTCCTCTAAACCGAATTGTTTGGCTTCCAACCACCTCAGTTTTGTGGTCAGCAAGTTCTAGTCCAGCTGAACATAGCCAATCTTTTATTTGCGCAATAGCAGCATTTGTAGGAGATTCTACTTCGTGAATGTGTTTGGCGACCGTAAAAATAGCAATATCATCAGCGAAACCTATTATGTGAACTCCTCGTATTTGCGAATACACAGCATAGAATTTCGATACAATCTGTGGCACTTGACAACTGTTGCACACTCAAGAGCATTCGACCATACTCTATCTGTAAAACGGTCGGTTGTGTGGAAACACACGATACAATTATAGAATGCAACAACAAATCCAGCCAACCGTTGGTACAACGATTGTAGCGTGTATTTCGGACTTTCCAATTATAGCTTTGAGGATAGATAAGCCCCTATATGTTTGTTGAGATGTGGGAACCGCGTGATGGCTACTGAAATATTATGCACCGTTATAAATTCTAAAAAAATGAATCCATTGTCGGACGTGAACTTATACGGGCTGTGTTTTCCGATGACCCGTTCAGAGACAAAGATCTCATAGCTCAGTTTTGGCGTCATAGATGAGCCACTAAGCATATGTACATACAAATTTTGGTTTGAATTCTTCATCGTTTGATTCTGTTATCCGTATCCTCGTCTATAGGGACATGAACGCAAATCAGGTTTTTATCTACGAATTTGGCTTTAAAGCGGTTTATTATGAGCAGCTCGCTTACATGCCGAAAGCTTTGGACCTTTTACCTGAGCCACCCTCAAACAGCAAATTCACGTCCAAATAAGCGTCGTCTTCGCGTAGTAGTTGTCATAGTTTTTCATCCGCTTAATTCTTCACAAAATGCTGAAACATCATTGAAAATCCAACAAAAACGTGATCTACGAGTATGTATGTTGCTTAGGAAAGAAAAACATGGGAATGCCGCTGTCTCTCCGGTCTAATAACATTTTTTTGCTGTAATAACCCATTAGAGCATATATGAAAGTCATATGGATGGCATCAGGAGAAACTTGTTGATTGACCCTTGTTTACTCATCACCGCGTTCCACGTCCGTTAAGCACTAATGGCCTTAATTTCTATACCACTGCCTTACAAAAAAATATCAGAAAAATCACCATTTCCATCACAATCCAAAAGGAGTCTCAACAAACTTGGGATTCCAACCCCAGTACTCCATTTTCAGTATGTCCTTTCTGGTGTGGCATTGCCTTAATGGTACGCTATCTTAAAAGAGAATCAACGCGAATTAGTTGCATTTAGCATTACTCATACTCTAGGAAACTGTAGTAGAGCTGATGCAGGAGTATCTGTAGGAGGATTATATTGTAAAGCGCTTTTCGGAAAAGCAATATTCCATCCTCTGGTTACAGATGTGAAAGCTGCTACCCAAATATGGGTGGGTCGGCTATCCTTAATGTCGCCATCTATCTGCTGTTTGAGATAGTGCATTCTACTTCTACCCATGCTCACAAATATTTACATATGCACATGGAGATGTAGTGGAATGGAATTCGATTTAGTCGTGTGCATTTAATAACAGTCATAATTCTCGTTAATGGAATTTGCAATTAATTATCTGTAGCTCATAGGAAACCACCCTCTGTTTTGTGGCTACTCGTATATGTTGTGAGAAATTTGTTTGAGTATTCTAGTGGAATGTTGAATGTTGCAATTGAATCAAGTCCTGCTCAATAGAGATAAATTTTAATTAAAATATTTGGACACAGAAATTTGTCGATTTACTAACGCCGTTTCGTGAGAGCAGCAGTTTGATTTAGTCTTTGAGGTCTTCGCTTTTGTACCTATAGATGTAAAATATACATAAACACTATGTAATTTAAGCTACCTCAACGGAATTTGGACTACAATGTCTGACTGTATTATGTGGCAGCTAATTTACCTTAAGCTCGCAAATTGAGAAACTGATTGATGTCCAAGAGTAAAGTACATAGACTGGTCGCGCTAAAGAGTGAAGCATTCGTGAATGTTACTTGCAAAACACTGGACATGTAGGCACTGTTCTGTACTGTAGTTGGCACAGTACATATTTATTCTGCCACATGCGATTGTACAATAGTTTTTGTTGATAAACGTTTTCCTCTTACATCAACGGTCATCGATGTAAGAAATAAAACGTAAGAATAGTGTAGAAACCCTGCTCGGTATTTCAAAAGGCCAGCTCCACATAAATAAAGAAATATGGAGATATTTTGCGGAAAGGTGTGTCTCGAGATGGACTATGAACTTTGCAAAAAAGAGGCGAAAAAAGCGGTAGCAAGAGCATGTGCGATAGCAGTAGAGGCATTTATCGGGAATTAAAAGAGGTACCTTCACAACCTTTAAGTAGATTACAAGCCGCAGAAGAATGGCAACTTCGAACCACATATAAACGATCTAACATATAAAGAGTATTTTATCGCCTTCTTACCCTCAGCTGTCGCGTACGAAGAGAGTATGGTTGAACTGAATAGCATACCCTCCGAAGTATTTGTGTCAATCAGAATGGCTCGCTATTTTATTCAATAAAATGATGAGAGGTAATCGGATGCCCAAACAGTGGATGGAGAGTTTTCTGGTTCCACTGTATAAAGTCAAAGATATTGCAATAGCTACCGGTAGGTACAACTAGTGTCGCATACTATGAAATATACGAGCGAGTTCGAGGCAGTCAACAACAGAATATTATTAACTCCATGGTAGCCAGTGCAGCTTCATATGCGGTCGGTCGACATATGACGCAATTCAAAATTTACGAATGATGATATATAAAAACATCGCGAAGCTACGAAGCACCTGCATATCGTCTTCATCGACTTGGAAAAAGAGTTCGACAGGTTTCCCAGAGATCTCAAAATGTACTCGAGACAAGTAAGAATGATTTGCGAAAAGAACGATGATGTTAAAATGAAAGTTAAATGTACAACGGGAATAATCGGTTTGTATAAAATATGTTGCTTTTTAATGTGGATCTAGATTTTTTATTGAAACAGAACATGAACGAGTAAGGAACGACTTCTCTGCTTTTCTCCGGTGATAGCTCTAGCACAGACCTTCAAGCAACTCTTAATATCATAGATGAACTAATATATTGTAGACGTCACCTCCGACCGGCAGGCATCTTAAAGCGAGCGTCAATGACGCCAGCGCGGAGGCTTAACTCACAAAGACTCAGCGACTACGTGGCGAAATAATAACTGTCAAACCTGATTCCAGTGGTGGTGTGAGCGTATTGTAAACTATGCCGAAGGATGCAAGGTTAGGGGTCAAACCAACCGCGAACTGAACTCTCTCAGCCGCCTTGGCGCGGGTGTGTTATACTTATCCTTACCTAGGTATGGCGGCGCTGCCTGGGCTGACCTTTTATTTCCGGCCTTACTAGTGGGAGTCAAATTTAATTTAAATGGAAAACCAAAAACAAAAAAAAAAACAGGCAATCTCTATCCAGGAAGACTTCATTAACTCCCTCCTGGTAGGGGCATTGGAAGAAGTGGAGCTTTTGGCTAGCGGCAGTGAGGAGTTCGAAAGAACACTCACTAACTGGAGCGATTTCACCGGTAAGTAGGCTGGTACTCACACCAGTGATGCACGGAATAGGACCTAGGTCAAAGGGGTAGATAAACTTGCCTGCAGCAGTGCGATACTACTCACTAATTTGGGTCACTTCAAGAGCAGTAGTTTCGGACACGGTACGGTTCTAGCGGAGCTACTGCCGAGCAATCCAATTCAAACGGATGAAATTCCTTGGTCGACTTCGACATTCCGTATGATATAATATATCCGAAGAGGGAGGACTGGCAAAATAATGCAATAATCAGGTCAAATGAAATTGCAATTTTCACAGACGGATCGAATACAGGAGAAGGAACAGATTCTGGTATCTTCTCTTCTCAGCTGTCCTCAGGGCGGCTGAGCTAATGCAGATGAGATCCGAAAGAGATATTGCTATCTACATCGATAGTCAGGGGCTGCCGTAGAGTGCTCAAAGCATTATGGAGTCCAAACCAGGTGAGACTGTGCTGGGTGACAGAACACTGCGGTATTAAAGGAAATGAACAAGCGGATGAGCTGCAAAACGAGGGGGGCTACTCGATAATAGTGAGGTTGCTAGCTCCAAACCACCACTATCGCGGAAAAAATCATACTGACTGCCAATCTAAGGTGGTCACGTCTTGAAGGACACCGGTTCTCCAAGGCTCTCTGGCCACTTTTTGATGGCAAAAGCAAACGATCTAGGAATTTAATAAAATTACCCAGGGATAAGCATAGGACAGTAATAGGAATCCTGTCAGGAAACTGTCTCCTACGGAAACACGCAAAGAGAATCAAATAGGCAAATATGGATATTTGCAGATTCTGCAAGCTGTTAGGGACATAACACACCATAATGTGTGAATGTGAGGCAATATCGTGTAGTCGAAGAAAATTTTTAGGGAAATACTTTTTTCGAAAACCTAGAGGAAGTAGACGGCACGAACTTCAAAGGCCATGTTTAGGCTTTTGCCATTTGAAGACAAATTCAACTGGTTCCACTGGGATCGCGATGGACCCGTTTTGGTGTCTAGTGTTTGTGTGATGGAATGTCCATCGCACCCCTGTTTTAACCTAACTTAAACTGACATAGTTGGCAAACTTTTCTAATATTTTTCGAAACCCTTAAACTTCACACAGACACACTGTAAGTGAATTACCGACACATTGTAGAAGCCTGTAAACTATTAGAATCTGCTAGAATGAGAGAAAATTACAAGTAAAATTTCAAGATTGAGAACAATTTACAAATAAAGCTGCTAGAATGGAGCGATTTGCACACAAAGCTCGATATGCGTGTGTAATGTGGATGACGTTTTTTGAGTAAAATAGGCGGGTTTTTTGTAAAATGGGAGAGATTTTAACATTGATGACAATTCACACGTTACACTGATAGAGACGATTAGTGGAAAGCGGGTTTTGGACTTCCAATATCTGGAAAGTTTGCCATCTATTTAGTTCATCTATGCACAAAACACACTGAAGTAACCAGGTCATTCCAACCCTTACACACATCAATCAGCATGACGCTCATCATGCGAAAACAAACATACTTTGATTTTCGTCAATCAGTCTTCATCAAATGTGTGTGACGCATACAGATGCATTTTCATAAATCCATGTAAGTGATTGACGTCAATTGATTGATCGCGTAGTGGCCGCTTATGTTAACACTTCCGTTTATGATAAAGATCGTACCAATCGATAACGTTGAAGAATCGAAAACAAAGTTCCTAAATTTGCTTTATCCTTTGCACTTGATAGAAAACGTACTTTGTTTGGCTATTGTTTTTTATTCGATCGGTAATATGCTTCAGATACATGAACAATTATATGCAGATTATATGAGAATATAAAATATCAACATAAAGATGTTATTAACTAAAAATAGCTTATTCTGTTTAATTATTTAAAAGAGCTTGAAAGGTATCACGGCATTTGAATTTTAAGGAATTTGTAGGAGCGGATAGATAGCAAAAATGGCTGTCGCCTTGAATTTTCCAGAGTTGCGCAGTACACTTAAATCTTTATCACAGGATTTCATTTGCGTGGTTATTGTCGATTTGCTTTGATTTCGGCTTTGTAGTTTGTAGGCTTTGTAGGTAGGTTTAGCAGACGCGAACAAACAGATTTGGCCTTTTTTGTTATCTCAACATTGTTCTCAGGGCGCGAATGTACAATGGGATCTTTTTCTATTAATATTATGTCTGTAAATAAATGTTGGAAGTCGCTTTTGGTAAGAAGTCTTTGGCCATATTTTGGTAATAGTTAGAGCCTCTTTTTTCAGCGTCCAAATTGTCTGGAGAAGTTTCTGTCAGTCCCCTCTTGTCGATTTATTGAGGTTAAGATCAATGCTTTGGTGCTGTTGGTTTATTTTCCGAAAAGTAATCACTTTTAGTAAAAAAAGGAAACTTTTTTGCCTTTTTTCTAAGAGCTCTTATTTCCACAACTCCACAACATGTTTGACAGTTTAGCAAATGTCAATATCTCGCAACTAAACGTCACAAAATCTGCCGGTGCCCGATATTTGTCTTCCGTGAATTAACATAAAACCATTTTCCGGTAAATTCGAAGAGTGGAGCGAATTCCACAAAATTTTCGAAAGTTTAACAAATCGAAACGTTGGTCTTTCTGAAAGTTGAGTTTCTAAAAATATCATTGGGTGGAGAAGCCGCACATCTCATGCAACATCTTCTATGGCAAAAGCTATGAATCAGCATGGGTGATAATAACTGATAAGTTCATAAACAAAAGAAAGTTAACAAAGACCCAATTACGAATTCTATTAAAGCAACCAAATCTCACCCATGAATGATATCAGCATCGGGTGCATCCATGCATCAACGTAGAGGCATGGGATGCCATAGCGACCTTACAAAAAGATTGGAAGGCAAAATTAGGTAAGAGCATATCCGATTGAAAAATTTTTTTGGCCTTCATTGAGGGCCGACTTAGCTCCGTTAAGAATATCATGGAATCAAAAAATATATGTCAAATAACCGCTGCATTCATCATCGTTTCAGAAGACCTCTGCTCCTCATTAATATCACGTCAAAACCGATGGTGAAGGCAAACAATTTCGCTGTAGGCTTTGTATAAGCGCACGAAGTTTAAGCCACCGCAAACGATTTTTAACTATGGACGTCAAAACCCGTATAGAGACAACCAAACGACATTCAGTTTCGAATTATCATTCAACTCGCTTAGAACACATTCTAATGCCTAAAACTGATGTGCAGTAGTATTGCTGCGTTGAAAAAGTTTTATCCGTTTTGTCAAAAAAAGAATTATTATTTCACACAAAGTCAATTACAATATGTGTTTCTACATTTTCGAGAAAATATTTAAAATTTCGGTATAAACAAACTGCCAACCAAAAAAAAAAATTTCGTCAAGTGATTTAAAATGTCCTAAACTGTACTAATTTACAATTACATCGGGTTTGCAGTAAGATTAGAATGTGTGATTCTTTTTTTTATAATTGGCGCGCGCTGAAGTTAGGGAAGTTAGGGAGGGAAAAAAGAGAGATACCGATGTGCGTTGGTTTTAAATGTGTGCAAGTGTAGTGACCAGGAAATAAAGAGCTGGGCATGGCATTCCACAAGCGAGTTGTTCGGCTTAGGAATGAATCACGGTATTTCAGAGTACGTCCGAAAGTGGGCTTGAGGGTATATTGATTAGCATTCATAGCGAGACGGGTGTTACGGTTAAAATTTTGAAGCGGCGGAATGCTACTGGCGATTTCAATGGATCACTGATGGTGGTAATAGCTATAAAACAAAGTGAGACACGAGACATTTCATCTGTGTTCGAGGGTGTCTTTTGACTGGGTGATGTTAGCATCACCTACGAGTTTTATCGCAATATTTTGGTTCCTATATAGCAAGTGCAAAGAGGTCTTAGGGGCACTTGACCAGATGTGGGTGTTGTACTCCAGTTTTGGGCCGATAAAAGCCTTATAGGTGTCAGAGTCAGAGGGGGTGAAATATTTCTTACATCGCTTGAGGACATTTCGCAGCATTTTTGGCGACATCGAATATGTGGTCATTCAAACGTAAGTTGTCATGGACACACATACCGAGAATGGAAAGTTTTTCGGTTTCGGCGTTGCAAGTGCCAGTCATGGATAATGGCTAGATGTTTAAATTTCGCTTTAACGACAGCAGACAGCATTGTGTTTTGGAAGCATTAAATTCCACTCTGTCGATAGTTCCCCAATTGGTTCTGCTGTCAATATCGGAAATTATTGAGTTTAGCATACGCTGCCGTTCTCGTTCTACATCCGAAGAGCAGGGACGTGAGTGCGGAAACGAATATGAAAAGCAGAGGTATATATTGGATTAGAAGTGGCAGACAAGAGATCATTGATAAATATTGAAACGAGTGTCGGAGACAGAACGGGGCCCTGGGGTACACCAGCATTTATTTTGTGAATATCAGACTTGAAACCATCCAAGACAACTTGAATTGAACGTTCCGAAAGGTAGTTTCTAATAGAGGTCTGCAATAAATGTCTTGATACCAGTTTCAAGACATTCGTTTTATTTCAAGTACACTGCATTACTGTCCTTACAGCGTGAAAAGTAGAATGAATGAATCACCTGATTTGTGATTTCTATATGCATTTTGCACCCATGCTAAACCAAACACTTAGTGCAGTGTACCCATAGAGAACGGGTATTCACAAATAGGTATTCACAAAAAAAGTATACACTACACTGAGTACACTGAGTACACCAAATATTCGTTAACTTATTTTTGTTTCAAGTGAAAGTCAAGTTTCTTAAATGATAGATTTGTGAGAAATGGCTGTTAAGAAAGGCAACGGATTAAGACAGAATGTATAATATTAGCAATTTATGAATGAGACAAAAAAAAAATAAACTTCATTTTTTTTCAATTTCTTGAAAATGATCTTTGAAGTCATTACACATTTCAATTTTATTTATGTTACAATGTAAAAACATTATTTGGTTAACTAAAATTGGGTCGGATCCAATTTGACTACGTTTTTCTGAAATTTGCTAATTTCTAGCTGAAGAAAACATTCGTTCAGAGGCAGCACTACTTGCCGGTGTAGCTATTATTTTGCAGCTGACTTTAAACAAAAGTGGAAATTCGATTTTGTGTAAGTGCCACCACTGCAAAACATCAAATTCTTCGTGAAAAATTACGTTAACATTTTCATATGCCAGTAGTTCATTGTTAATTTTATCATTAGAATTGACAGTTTCTACTGGTTGAATAAAGTCTGTAAACAAATCATTACCATCTGATAGACAATCCAACTCTTCATTTAACAATCGTTCAAATACTTGAGGATCCGGTTTAGAAATTTCATTTGCATAATCTTGCATACAATTTTTGCATTCATCCCTTATAATATTTTTTTCAGCTTCATCAAATTGGATTAACTTGTTAGTGGGAGGGAAAAGAAAAAGAGCAATTTTATGATTTTTTGTCAAATTTTGTAAAACAATGGTATCCAAAAAGGTGCTTAATTTTGATTTGAAATTTTGTATTACATCTAAATCTTCAGAATTAACGGCACATATTTTTTTTAAAGGATGGATATGAACGATTGTTAGATGAAGAGTCGGATAGTTTTCAGCTTCTAACACTTTTGATGTTTCCTTAAAGGACCTTAAAATTTTAACTAAGCCACTTATGTGACTTAAATTAATATTACAAATTTTTTGTACTCGTAATTCATTTTTTTCCCGCAAAATATTTGTGATTTCGACCCAATTTTTTTCTATGGAAAGCAATAAATAATAAATTGTATTAAATCTATTATAAACATAACTTTTTAAGGATGTTTGAAGAGAACAATTAACACCCGAATTTTTAAAATATTTTACAAGTTTAGTGCAAATATTACATATCTCAGCTATTTCAGGGATTTCTTTTATATTTTTTGTATAATATTGTGTAGTAAATGATTAATGCACAAATTATGATCAAATGAACGGAATGCAGCAATCATATTTGACCCCCTGTCAGTCACCAGTATGGCCTTGTGGTTTAAGTCACATTCAAATTCACTTAAAAGTGTTGTGATTTTCGAATAAATGTTTTGACCTGAAATTTCAATGGAATGTTCGGTTGCACTTTAGACAATTTTAGAAATAATCACCTGGTCATGATACGCCCTTCATAGATTTTAAACCCAACAGTCTGGAAATCAATTTCCCTTCATTGACGTAATGAATTGTCAATGATAAGTATGCAGTTCTTAAGTAATTATCTGTCCAAACGTCTGACGTAAGTCCATATTCAATATTTTTAATACTCATTATATCAGACCTTACAACTTTTAAGTATTTATTGTATACATTTTGAATATTACGTGAAACTGTTGTAGGGTGTGGTAATAATTTGCCGATGTCAACATTTTGTCCATATTTTGCACCAATGGAAATTAAAAACTCAGCGAAATTTCTTAAACCACAATCCGTTACAATATTAAACGGTCGGCAGTTTTCTATTGTCCATTCCGTTATCAACAATACACTTTTTTTCTTATCTTCAAAGTCTACTTGTGTTTTTTTTTGTTTTGTTATTAGTTTTTATTTTTTTCAAAATGTAACATTTGTGTTTTACTAAGTTGGATGTACTTTTAAATTTGTGTACCGAAAAACAATTTTTACACGCCACTAAATTGTCAATGTCAACGCCGTTTTCATTTTTTATTATTCCGAATACATCCCATACCTTACTGGGGCCTCTTTTATTATTAATATTAAATTCGCCATTGATAATTTTTGACTTGATAACGGAATTGCTCAACAAACCACTAACACTGGCCATTGAGACATCGGAATCGTTTGTTAAATCCTAGTTAAATATCAAACTATAATACAAACAAAATCTTTCTATAAAAGACAAACATTAACTTACAACAGAAACCTACATAACCAAACTAAAGCTAGAGACCAACTAAACTTTGTAATCGTATTATTTGGTCTACTCAGTATACTCAGTGTACTCAGTGTATTTTCAACAGCTAACATTGCACACGATTTGCTCACATCAAGCCATTTCAAGCACCCAAGCGTGGGAGAGAAAGAAAACAGTGCACTCATTTTGCCATCACGTGATCGAGCATTGTACAGTAACTGTCTTTGATGTGGTATTCTATTTCACTGTACACTTTATTGATAATTGCAATGAATATGAATACACTGAAGCACTGCACAAGTTTAGAGAGAGCAAATGAATGCATTCATGCAGGTCTCTAGTTTCTAATTCATTGAAAAAGAGAGTTTTCATGTTTCGAGATATTTCATAAGCTGACGATTTATCAGCGTTTCCATGACCTTGGAAAGGAGGGACATAAGGGCAATGGGCCTGTAGGAGGAGAGAAAAGATGGTTCGCGTTTTTTAGGGACGGGCTGGACAAATGCTGTTTTCCATCTGCTCGGGAAGAGTCCTAAAGAGTAGGATTGATGAAAAAGCCTACGGAGTTTTTTTGCCAGCGTGGAAGAACACCTCTTCAGAGGAAGGGAAGATATACTATCTGGACCAGCAGATTTGTGAATGTTAAGCTCTTTAAGTACTCTTAATCATTGAACATTCGACGCACTTAAGTGTAGGCGGAAAAAAAGCACAATCTGGAAGTGTTGAACTGGCCGCAAAGCGTGCAGAAAGCAGATTGGCTTTGTCCAAAGAGCTGACTGCTGGAATGTCATTGTAAATGAGCGTTGGGATGGAGGATGAGGCATATTTTTTAATATCTTTGACGAACGACCTTTGGGACATTGTAGTATTTGTTCTCTTCATTTTTGGTCGTACACGCTTGAGAAAGACGTTGCAGTCATTCCTGGCTCGTTTGAACTTTTTTTGGTTTTACTCTGTTGGGTTGGTCTTATAGGATTTCTCTAACCCTGACAACTTCTTTACAGCTCGAGTCGTACCATGCCTTCTCCTTTGGTTTGATACTCTTCATCCAATGATGTATATGTTCAATATTTAACGTAGACTTAATAATAAACTTAAACTTAAACTAATTTTAACTTAAATAGAAACCTTATTCTGATTCTTATAAAATATTATACTTGAATTTATATTTTGCTTTTTCATAATGATATCTTACTTTCGATAACCACTGTATGTAAATATTACATAAGTTCACTTTCTCCTCATAATCATATGATAGATCTCTTTCGATAAATCGTACCGTTTTATAACTCTTGCACAGGTTCTAAGTACAAGTTGCTCGTTTTGTTTTCTTTTTGTTGTCTGACTACGGTGGTGATCGGTTGTTTGATAAGTTGCACGTCTTTTAATTAACTAAAGAAATTAAACCATTTTGACTTTAGATTGAAAACATTTTTATTTTAAAACTGGTGTGATATGTAATAGTTGATTCTTAAAATAAATAAACTAAAATTCAACATAAAAAGTATTATATTGGCAAACATTGGCGACCGTGACAGGACAATATTAAGGTCCAAATTCTTATACACACATTTATACATAACTTTTTATCGTGATGTCAAGTGAAAAGGAAATTTCAGTCTTGAAAACTAAGCGCGCGTCGGTTATCGGTCGGTTGACAAAATTAAGAGCATTCTTTCTGACTGCACATGACGAGATTTCATCCCCTGAGCTGGAAACTAGACTTGGTATGTTGGAATCGTTGGCGGAAAAGTTTGATGACTATCAAACAAATCTCGAAGTTCTCGACGAAAGGGAATTAGACGGCGACAAGCGGAATGAGTTCAACAAAGGTTATTGTGAAGTGAAAACTAAAATCGGTGCCAAAAAACCACGTGTTCTACCTCAGGCTCACGATGAGTCATTTGTTACTCCCGTCCTTCGCACCAAAAACGCACATTTACCAAAAATTCAATTAACGAAATTCTCCGGGAAATATACAGAATGGCCCAACTTTTATTCTATGTTCCTGACATTGGTTGACTCGGATGAGAACCTCTCATCAATAGAAAAGTTCCAGCATTTGCGATCATGTCTAACGGATTCTGCGTTGCGAACAATTGAGTCATTGGAGATATCGTCTGAGAATTACATCAAGGATATGAAATTATTAAAAGCAAGATTCAATAATAATAGACTTATCTTTCAGCCACACATAAAAGAATTATTCAATCTTCACGCTGTAACATCTCCAAGTGCAATCAAACTTAGGGAATTAAGTGATTCGGTCAACTCGCCCCTCCGAGCCCTCCAATCTCTTGGTAACAAGGAGCAAATTGCGGAAAATTTACTTATATTCCTGATTGGTAACAAATTGGATGTACAAACCCAAAGTAAATGGGAAGAAGACGCTTCACACAATCTGATTTCATCGTGGGACGAAATGTCAACTTTCCTGGGTAAGCGCTGCCAAATGCTGGAGAATCTAGAAGGCACCCTACAGAACACTAGCAACAAAAGGGGAAACATCAACAACTTTCAACAGAAAACTAATTCACGTAAGCTACTCATTACATCAAATAATATATCAAATTCTATCAATCCCTGTTTATTATGTAATTCGAGCGGCCACAATATATAATCAAAGTTTTATAAAACTTCCCATAGATAGGCGTATATCTGAATCGCTGATAACTCAAGTGATATTTTAAATAACAAATCCGCACACTCGTCACCATCTGTGTACAATCAAACTTCTTCCCAGCCAGATTCCACTAATACAGCTTTAACTTCTACTTTAAATGACACTTCAACGTCGACTTCAAATAAAATTAAAATTCCTTCAAATCGATTTCTATTTCTCGCAACTGCAATTGTTCTTGTTCCAGATAAATATGGGAAATTCATTCCAGGAAGAGCTTTACTAGATTCTGCTTCGCAGCTACACTTTGTAACTTCTCGTTTCGCTCAACTTTTAGCAGTCAAGCGAATTGCAGCCAATTTGCCAATTAGTGGAATAAACTCTACATTCGCTTCTGTTAAACAAAAAATTAATGTAACGCTGCGGTCCCGTGTAAATGAGTATACAAGCACATTCGATTGCTTTGTACTTCCATCTACGAGTATCACCGAAAATCAACCAAATTGTAATTTTGACTGCCATTCGTTTTGCCTTCCCAAAAGCATAGAGCTAGCTGATACCTTGTTCTACGAAGCAAAACAAGTTGATATGTTAATTCTGGCCTCATTGTTCTACGAGTTGCTCTCCATTGGCCAAATTCGTCTTGGCGACAACATGCCTATTTTACAAAAAACCCACTTGGGTTGGAAATTATGATTCCAGCAATTCTACTGACACTTGTCTCAATATTACTTCGAAAACCCACAACGATAAAATGGAATCTTGTGAAATACCCAGTCAAACAAAATCTCCAGAAGAACTCGACTGTGAAAACAGCTTCGTTAATACGCACATACGCTTACCTTCTGGACAATATGCTGTTAAACTTCCATTTAAAATCTCCCCTACAAAATTAGGATTATCTTATGAATCCGCAAAAAAGAGATTCTTCCATCTTGAGTCCAAGCTCAATCGCAATCCACAGATTAAGCAACAATACATTGACTCTATGGCAGAATATAAACAGCTTAACCACTGTTAGGGTAGGGCCGACAATTCAAGCTGATTTATTCAGTATCCTGTTAAGATTTCGTATGCATCGATTAGCCCTGACTGCAGACATTGCAAAAATGTATCGTTGTGTACAGATGCAACCTCCAGATGATAATTTGCATTGTATATTATGGCGCGATAATATCTCAGAAGATATAAAGATATTTAAATTAAAAACTGTGACTTACGGCACTGCACCTGCATCATTTCTTGCCATAAGCAGTCTGCATCAGCTTGCACTAGACGAAGAACAAAATTTCCCAATCGGCTCAAAGGTGGCAAGGTCAGATTTTTACGTCGATGATTTACTAACCGGTGCTGACACAATTTATGATTTAATCGAAATCAGAAACCAAATATATTCTTTGCTTCATATGGGCGGTTTTCACTCGCGGAAATGGTGTTCCAATTCAAAGGAGATCCTATCAGATATCGCATTAGAGGAGAGGGAAGATTTTCTTCATATTAATAACGGAAAGGTTACAAAAACACTTGGTCTTTTTTGGAATCCTCAGTTCTCACATCACACATCACAGTTTCTCACATCGACATTCACATCCAGCAGGCAAAATCACTAAACGCATAGTTTTGTCAGAAATTGCTCGTTTATATGACCCCTTAGCATTTATAGGACCAGTTATTTTACAAGCAAAAATATTTATTCAAACCCTTTGGAAGCAGAAATTGAATTGGGATGAAACGTTAACCTTCACACACAGTGGAAACAATTTTGCGATGAACTTCCACTCATAGATTCAATAAAATTAGTACGCTATGTATTGTTACCTAAAGCTACTCTTCAATTGCACGGCTTTGCTGATGCCAGTATGGACGCATTTGGAGCTTGCATTTACATTAAAAGTATTGAACAAACCGGAAAGGTTCAAGTCAGGCTTTTATGCTCGAAATCGAGAGTAGCCCCGATCAGCACAATCTCAATCCCAAGGATGGAATTATCTGCAGCACTTTTATTAACTGAACTTATTGATCGGGTCTTGAAAACGATTCCACTCATCTTTAAAAACGTTACTTGTTGGTCTGATTCTACCATCGTACTAGCATGGATATCGTCCCCAGCATGCACGTGGAATACATTTGTAGCCATTAGAGTTACAGAAATTCAAAAATCTTTCAAAAAACTTTGAATGGAGACATATTCGTACTAATCACAATCCAGCTGATATTCTCTGGCGAGGGATGTCTCCTCTAAGTCTAAGCAGGTCTGATTTATGGTTTAATGGACCCACTTTTCTAAAAGATGACTCTGTGTCCAGGCCGACTTTAGACACACATTCAATTTATGACATTCCCGAGAGACGTACATCCAAGATATGTTTATTATCTTCTAAAATACCAGATATTGCATTGCATTGTAAATTTATAAATAATTTCAATCGAATACGTATAACTTTTGCCTTTATTCATCGTTTCATCAAGAATACCTCATTGCCTAAGGGAGGTCGAGTATGCACACGATTGTCGGCAGCTGATTTAGATTTTGGACTACAATTATTAATCAGATCGATACAAAGGACATCATTTCCTGACGAGTACAAGCGGCTTCAAGGCGCTATGGAGATAAGAAAGGATAGTTGCTTAAAGACATTAAATCCATTTTAGATGATTTTGGACTCATCCGCATTGGAGGAAGACTAAAAAATTCATTACTTAACTACAATGCTAAGCATCAAATAATTTTGCCTAAATATTATAGATTTACTCAAACCATTATCAATCACTTTCACATAGTAAACTTACATTCAGGCTGTCAAGCCCTCACTCATTACTTAAGAGCACGTTTTTGGCCTTTAGGAGGTAGGCATACTATTCGAAGGGTTATTAACAAATACATAAGATGTTTTAAGGCTAGACAGATAATGCGCAGACAGCTTATGGGTGATTTACCATCGCACCGAATACAACCATCCAAGCCTTTTCATAATTGTGGTAGAGATTTTTGTGGTCCTTTCTATATTAAATCTGGAGTGCGTGGTAAAGGCCCCATAAAAACATACGTTTGCGTTTTCATTTGCATGGCTACTAACGCGGTTCATCTTGAACTTGCCACTGACCTATCTTCATCTACTTCAGCATTTCTATCAACATTTAGAAGATTCACATCAAGACGCGGAAAGCCAAATACTATCTTCTCTGACAACGCCACCAATTTCGAAGGAGCGAATTCTCAACTGCAGGAGTTGAAGCAGATATTTGACAAGGAACAAAGGAACTTCGAGCTCATACACAAGGAGTGCGTTAATGAAGGCATCGACTGGAAATTTATACCGGCTCGGTCCCTCCACTTCGGCGGGTTGTGGGAAGCTTCGGTTAAAATAGCTAAACACCACTTGCGTCGAGTCGTTGGATACACAATTTTAAGTTTCGATGATCTTCACACTCTCATATATCAAATAGAGGCTATTATTAACTCTCGTCCTCTCAGTCCCCTTTCAGATGATCCTGATGATTTGAGTGCCCTTACCCCTGCACACTTTTTGGTTGGCACATCCATAACTGCAATACCGGAATCAGATTTTACTGCTTAAAAAATTGGTCTACTAGCTTCTTGGCAACAAAGACAGTCCATACAACAACACTTTTGAAACAGATGGAGCAAAGAGTATCTCAATACTCTACAAGAGCGTCATAAATGGTATGTTTCATGGAAAAACATTGTGGTGGGAACATTAGTTTTAATTAAAGACGACAATCTGCCATCAATGAAATGGCCATTGGCTCGAGTTATGGAAACGTATACGGGCGCTGATGGACGAGTTAGAGTCGTGAAACTTCAGACCCAAGATGGACTGATAAAGAGGGCACTCTCAAAAATATGCATTCTTCCAATCAACAGCTCTGAAGAAAACTTTAATTGAATTCTTGTACATATTTATACATATATCTATTTATGGAAATATTATTATTATTATATTTGTTTTGAAAGCATGAGCTTCCAACGTGGGGAGCATGTTCAATATTTATCGTAGACTTAATAATAAGCTTAAACTTAAACTAATTTTAACTTAAATAGAAACCTTATTCTGATTCTTATAAAATATTATACTTGAATTTATATTTTGCTTTTTCATAATGATATCTTACTTTCGATAACCACTGTATGTAAATATTACATAAGTTCACTTTCTCCTCATAATCATATGATAGATCTCTTTCGATAAATCGTACCGTTTTATAACTCTTGCACAGGTTCTAAGTGCAAGTTGCTCGTTTTGTTTTCTTTTTGTTGGCTGACTACGGTGGTGATCGGTTGTTTGATAAGTTGCACGTCTTTTATTAAAATTAAAGAAATTAAACCATTTTGAATTTAGATTGAAAACATTTTTATTGTAAAACTGGTGCATAAAAAAACTGCAATAGTTGATTCTTAAAATAAAGAAACTAAAATCCAACATAAAAAATATTATATTGGCTGTTAAGGGATCTCATTCCAAGGTGAATAGTGTCACTGATCATATTAGCAGCGGCATCCACGTCGTTATCGAGGAAACATAACGACCAGTTAAAATTTCTAAAGTAGCTGTTAAGTCCGCTCCATCATGCGCATGTAAATAGCGAGACCGCGATGAGAAAAGAATAGTGGCACTAGTTCGTAGCCAGGTATCGATCTGTTGCAGCAACGTAAGGGGTGCAGTAAACACTTGTGTTTGCTTGTATAGAAAACAATGTTCTCTAATTTTGCTGCTGGGATTTTATTGCATATGTGTTTCAGACATAAGGATTTGAACAAATGTACTTCTAGGCATGGCAGGAGAATCTCAGAATGATTTTACCCGATTTCAGATATTAAAAGTAACCGTTTTATAAATTTCTTTTAAATGCTCTTTCTAATTTTAGTAACCAAATCTAAAAAGTTCTAATACACATAGGTACCTTCTGTGCAGCGGGTGAGAATGAATTCCTAGATGCTTTACAAATGTATTATACTAATGCCATACCTGTAAAGGACAATGGAAAAACATTTTCATAAAAATTTTAGACAAAAGCCATATTACAATCAATTAAACATTTTCTTATAAGTAAATCAAATATTTGAAAACGTGCAAGGCCATGACAGCTGGTACACTCGATTAATAAACTTCCGTGACCAGTCTCTCCAATTTCCATCCGCATATTAGCTCAACAAATAAACTGCAAGTAATGCCCTTCCAATTAAAGAAGCTCACCAGCAAGAAAACACGCCACAAGACTGCAGGCTAAACACACCATTTTGACACGTCGCAAGAACAGTATTAGCATGTATGGCATTCACGCCATAACCATTCAACAAGCTGTTGCCACGTACCATAGCTGATTTCATTACTTGATTCCCGGGAATTGATTACATTTTATGTTTGCCATAAAAACTAAATTTAACTACTCTACACCGGTTCAATGGAATTCCCTTTCATGACAACACGACCAACTTCTTGCATCGCCCACCCTACCCAAAACCTCAAATCCAATGAAATGCAATAGTGTTGGCGTAAAGCTGCCTGAAGACAAGAGAGGCAATATGTAGGCAAGTGCAGGAATTGGAATGTTGGGTCATGACTGAGAATCGTAGCCCGACGTCATGTGGTTAATAACACTTTGCATATTGGAAAATGGCAGAATCATGTTCAGTACTGGCAAAGCACCCATGTAAGGAACCCTGGACGACAAAAGGCATTTTTTTTACCGCCATGAATAGGTACAGGATACCACGGCAATGCGACGTATAAAATTTTGATACTAACCTTCTCTACTTTTCCACCTCTCCGCTGCTGCATACCCAGTTTGTAAAAGGAGGCGGATAAGTCTTCGTCTTGTTAACATCATAAATAACACAAAGCGTCGCTATAAATAACAAAGTTTATTCCATTCGACTGGAGAATGGCAGGAGCACGAGATCCAAAAATGTATCCTGAAATGTTCTGTATAAAATTGCTATAATGGGTTTTGGTGCTACTGCTAGTGTTTGTGTCTACAAATTACTTGTGGTACATACGAGTAGGTGTTGGTTTAGTAAATTCTAACATGCAACTGACGGGGGAGTTTAAATTGCCCGAGAATAGCTTGCTCAATGAGGCCAAGACATTTAAAGAATTCTGGTTCATTCATAAAGTAAATATACGAATATGGTCCGTAAGGACTATGATTTTCCGTGGAACTACCTGCCCAGGAGAAGTATACATTCACTTATGAAAAGTACACATATTAGGTCATGGCCACAGGGAATGGGAAACTTGTTCATTGATTTTTTTCAGATGAAAATCTTGGTTTCTAGAAAATTTTCCCTATCTTATACATATCCCAACAATATATTAGTTCAGATCTTACTACAATGTCATCACTCAAACCTTGGAAATAGTCTTTTATTGGTTTCTAGAAGTAGCCCAGTAGGCTAGAAAAATTGTTTTTGTTGGGAAGGCATGACTAGTATAAGGTTACGTAGAGGAAGTCCCTTATGACAGTTGTCGGTGTATGTTCGAGGTATCTTCGGAGTTTTCAAAGTAAGAAAAGAACATGTGTCAACTTCGGCGTACTCTGCTCTGGTAATCTCAGGTAATGCGGGATTCCAACGTAAAGCTAATGTTTATATTACCATCATAGAAGAGCCTCATATCGTTGATGTCGTGGCTATGCTTACCAACTACCCTACAAAAGATGTCCTCCTTTCCTATCATGGCATCAAAATCATCTAGTTGGATTTTAAGGTCATACGCAGGACATTGCAAGGAACACGTGAAATAGAGAGTTGTTACCGCAGGAATGACGTTCGGAAGTTTTATAAGAGCATGCAACGAATATGACACGGTTGCAAAGCCAGAAAGCAAAGCCGAAAAGACGAACAAAAGCCTACTTTTACAGGCTGAATAAGGGTTATGTTGGTCAAAATATAATACCACCCTATATAACATAAATAATATAGAGAATTCCGATCCCCTGACCTAGCGAAGCTAATTTGGCATTATCGAGGATAAAGTCGAATAAAGCCACTTGAGGACTGTTTGTTGACCCATTTAAAGCAGCTGTGGATGACCTGGTTAGGAACATAAATTAGCTCATTTGTAAGATACTATCAGAGGAAAGCATGTCCAAAGCATGGAATCTCAGCAATATTTATCTAATATACTAGAAAGGAGACCCTTCTGATAACGCCATATATAGAGCAATAGGCTTCATAATCATAACCAGAAAAATGTTTTCTACCGTTTTATGTTCATGAACAATCTGTCCACTGTCGATCAAATATTCTCACTTCGCCAGATCTTGGAAATAGCCGGGGCTATCAGATCAACACTTACCATCTATTTGTCAACTTTAAAGCCCCTTATGACAGCGTGTATAAGCACGAGCTATACAATGCAATTTCTAGTTTTGGCATTCCTACCAAACTCGTCAAATTGTGCAGAAAGGCAATGTGATTGGGCGAACACAGCGAGCCGTCAATGAAATTTTCGTAATTATTAAGTATTGAGACTAGATGGGCCTGACAATTAAGAAAAGTGATTCTACAGCATTACAACGCTCGGCCTCACGTTGCCAAACCCGTTAAAACTTACCCGGAAACGCTCAAATGGGAAGTTCTACCCCACTCGTCATATATCCCAAATATTCCGCCGTCCGATTGTTACTTGTTCCGTTCGATGGCACATGGTCTAGCTGATGAGCAGTTCCGCTCATATGAAGACATCAAAATATGGCTTGATTCGTGGATAGACTCAAAAGATGAACACTTTTGCTGTAACAGTATTCGAGCTCTGCCAGGAAGATGGGAAAAAGTTGTAGCTAGCGATGGGCAATATCTTGAATGATTCATTTGCAAACATTTTTTCATCAAAAAAAAAAGCGAGAACTTAGTTGCTAATATTAGATACTATAACTTTTTGTTGCTGTGCATTACAGTTACGTATATGCTCTCAAAATGTTTTCGATTTTGCAAGTATCATTTTGCTCAGGGATTTTGTTTGTTTTGTCTAGCAGACATGAGCATTTGATATCCACAAATGAACCTTAGTTTCGAATAGGAATGAGTGGCGTATATTCATTTAGTTAGGTGAAAGTGAAAATTACATATCCTTAGTAGCGAAAATAGCACATATTGTAGTGAAAAGTATCGGTCGCATTCTTTGTTGTGCCAGTAGTTCGGTAAGCTTGGTAAAAATACCTTTAACTCGAAAACGCCTTTCGCTGTAAGATAAAGTAGAATCATTGACGAGCGCAATAAGGGAGTCCCGCTTAAGGACATTTCAAAGAAGTTTACAATTCAAAAATCGAGCACTTGTACCATTAAGAAAAATGGAAACAAGGTTCACAATAATCTGAGACACATAGTGGAAGAAAGCTGGATGCTCAAAAATGGAAAAGACATTGTACAAATGGTTTATTACCCAACGTGCGAACCACATTTCCATAAATGGAAACATTCTGAAAGCCAAAGCTATGGAAATCCAAAAAAATATTACCTCGGAGAATTTTCAGAGAGCAATGGTTGGCTGACGAAATTTAAAAAGCGCTTTGGGATTCGTATTCTTAAACAGTTTTTGGAAGAGCAGAAACTACCAACACAGGCTTTGTAGCTTCTAGATAATGCGCCTAGTCAACCTCCCGATGAGGAGTTGGTAAAAGAAGCGGCCGATGGAAAAATTTGGGTGTTGTATTGTTCATGCCACCAAATATTACACCATTGATGCAACCAATGGATCACAAGGCGATCCAATTAAATAAGCTTTTTATAGAAGTATCCTGCTGAGCAAAATGTTTAGTTCGGGAAAAGGCATAACAAATGCTATGGAGTTTGATGAAGAAGATGATATTCTACTGTCAGTTTTACGGTATTTTTTTTTTTTTCCAAGGGGTCTTGCAACCATGCTAAAATGTTTCTTGCAGAACATAGTCATACCAGCACATTTCAATAAAACGATGTTATTGATATTGTAGTGATGAAGATGCTAGCTTCTCAGAAATGGACTCGAACTTTGTTCAGAAAGTAAAGCATACCGATGCGGTTGAGAACTTTAACAAAGGAAAAAGCTGTAAATTGCTGCGTTCAGAGTTCACGAAAACAGACTCTTATTGGCGATTTCTTTTTAAAAAAAATTAATGATAGTATCCAAAGACTCTTTTACTTCTTACTTTGAATAGTTTTGTTTGTTAACTTTACGAATAAATGAAATAAAACAATACTTCTACATTTATTTAACATTTCGTAGAAGTAAAATGTGCTCGATATTACGAATTTTTCGATTTAACGAATACACCTGGATATTATATCATTCGTTATACTGGACCTCCACTGTATTTGGTTATAATTTGTTGTCAATTTTGAACGCCTTTCCGAGTGACACGTTTTCATATTTCACTCTTATTTATACAAAATGTTGACAAAACTTTTAAATAAGTTGTGGTATGGAATATCTGTTTCTAAACTGAACTTTTACTTTATATCTAATCTTTCATTAACGAAAAGAACGATAAAGCTATTTTGAAGGCCTACGAACAAATTTCTTTCAAACGCATAGGTAGTGACCTTAAAATACTGTTTCTTGTTCCAATTACAAAACCGTTTTATTCACATCCACCACATACACACCACAATTTTATAAGCTTCTTTCCCTCGTATCATATTTACAATCAAAGAAACAAAATACATTTGACTGACTTTTTCACTCAAATCTTTCTAGCGCACATGCAAGTTAATGTAGTTTAGTTTTATTTTGCAATCACATTAAGACATAAATTATCTTATAAACTAGTGTAGCGTTAATATGTTCAATACAACTTCAGATTCAGATTCAAGCTAATATAGAAGATTAAGGTAATATTAATACTAAGAAAATATACATATAAATATAGGACTTAAATTCATTCCTAAACCTGTTGGTGCCACAAGACCTTCGGACATGCTGTGCTAAGGAGTTCAACAGGCGAATAGACGTTATGAAAAATTGTCGCTCAGATGTTAGGCATGAGTAACGAGGGTGAATGATTTGCCGAGATCTTATCTTATTGAAAAGGTAACATGGCTGATTGGTTTGAATCACATTGGAAAGCAATATAACAGATCGATGGATGGTCAATTGACATCGAAGATGTCGTCGAAGATTGAAAACGTAACTCACAATATTGTTGAAAGCGACATTAGGCTTTTTTTTACTGTTAGCTTCACAGTAACAGAATTTTTCGCATCCATAACAGAGAATTGGTAAAAGGAGTGTTTTAGCTATTAAAGGCGAGTTTTGAAGGGTGAAGTAGTATGACATCCAGAGCTGGCGCAGAGCTAACCAGTTTGATATGCGCTCCAGGTCAGTGTTTAAAGCATTCATCTATCACACCAAGAGGGCAAGTTCGATAGAGTTGAACGTCATTAGCATACATTTGAATAGATGAGATCACGAAAGTGGGAATCTCATTTACGTACAGTGAGAATAGAATAGGTCCCAGGATGGAGCCCTGTGGAACTCCTGTAGTATTGTATATAAAACCAGACGATTTTTGGCCAACTGAGATAGCTTTTTTTCATAATTTTCGGTGAGATGATATGCTAGTTGAGTTCGAAAAACGGAACAATGTCAGAAGTTTGTTACAGATGTTAGTGTGGTTAACCGTGTCGAATGCTTTCAAGAAATCCAAAAGTACTATAAAAGATACTTTGTCTTCATCCAACGCCTCCCTGATATCGTCTACAACTTTAATTATTGCCTTTGTACAGCTATGGCCTTTCCTAAATCCTGTTTGCATTGGAGAGGGCAAATTGTTGGAATGAATATAGGAGTTTATTTGCCCTCTCAAATATCTTAGCGAAGTAAGGCAGTATGGATATCGGCCGATATTCCTTACTATTGGAACTCTTATGTATAGGAATTATTTTGGCACATTTCCATTGAGAAGGGTAAATGCCGGTTGTTATTATTACTTTGAAGACATGGACCATATTCACAAGTTTGGGATGGATTTCATCGAAACCTACAGCATTTGATTTGACTGACACAAAAAATCAACCATTTCTGTATCATCTATGGAGGAAAATTCAAAAGCACTGTCAGGAAAGATAAATTCGAGAGGATTTATAAGAACAGCATTAGTGTTAGGAAAAGGGAAACAAAACTTGTACTCAGGGATTTAATGTTTCCACGTATTCCAAATTTCTGGATATTTTTCCAGAGTTGGCGACCTGTTGTTGATTGGTAAATTTTTTTCCTGAAAAAATTCTTTTTGGCAATTTTAATTTTACCGACAATCTGATTGGACATAGAACGATATAGTTGCAGGTGTATATCTAGCTTATAATGCTCCCAACTCGCGTAGAAACGATTGCGTTTATGGATCAGTAGTCGAATTTCGGGAGTAAACCAAGGACATTGGCTAAAACGGATACGCTTGGTTTTTAGAGGAACATTATTCATTTAAGAACTCAACTTGGTCATCAAAGGAAGACATAAAATACACAAGATCCCAATCATATATTCAAATGCAAGTTCGAAGATCAGAAATAGCAAGTCATTTCTAGAAAAAGAAGGTACGGAGAACTGGTCATACAAGAGAGCATCATTGACATTATTCACAAAGAAAACATCGAAAAGAGTACTCGTTTGATCGGAAAAGTGTGTAGCATTACTTCCATTGACTGGGAACAAATTCAGTGTGTACATACTGCCAATAACGCTCGCGTTCGTATTCGCAATCTAAGCCAATTGCATTTTGTTTTTTACTGACCCAACATTTTTGTTTTTCTTCCGTCTTTTTTGTTCGACCCATATACTTTTACCGACCTACAATGTCTAAATTCTGCAGTAACCCCAATTGTGTAATTATCAGTGAAACAAATGCTGAATCAGTGAATTGCAGTGGCCTCTGTGGGAAATCCTATCACGCCCTTTGTGTTGGATTGAGTAAAAGATCGATTGTATATCTGAAAGACTACAGATGCAACTTTCTCTTTTTTTGTGATGAGTGTAAAGATATCTCGACATCGCACATTATGCTCGCCATAAAATGTCTCAGTGACTCAATAAAAAATATTGGCAATGAAAACGTACTCTGCTTCAAGAGACTACAAAACCAATTCTCCAAACTTGATAACGTTATGAGAAGTGTTGAAGATGTTTCTGGTGTCGTAGAACAATCAACCAACCTCTTCAAAACAAAGTGTAAATCTCTCGAAAAACAGTTGACAAATACCCTCGAACTTCCAAAACCCACAGACACCATTAATATTAACAAAATTAAAAGCGTTATTGAAAACAGTGTGAAATCTGCCCTTAAGTTCTATTTACCGTCTATTGCTGATACTCTCTCTACCTTAAGATCCGACCTTGATATCTATTTCCAAGGTTCATCAACCCCAAGTGCTCCTCAGTCGATCCAACGGAAATCGAGGCGACAATTTCTCGTTTTGGTACTTCCTGGACATCCTCGGAATGGAAACAACGTCTTCAAAAACTCGAAAACCAAAACAAGTCTGAGGGCGTAACATTCACTCTCGACTATTTAGCTGGAACCACAGACTCAGTCTAGCTTGTGAACTTTTTTAAGCGCAGATGTAAAATCACCATAGACAACTGCAAGAAAATCACATCGCCCAATAAACCAAAGTCTTGTCGTTTCAAATTCAACATTCCCCATAAATACGAATGGCTTTTTCGAAATCCAACTTCAGAGATTTTTCAACTCGACGGGATGAAGATGCAGATTTTTAAGGATTACAAGATCAAGCACAAAAGAACTCTTAAGTCTAGAATTAACTCCGCTCATACCTCTATGTCACCCAACCAACCCAAGCTACCTGAGAACCGCAACCCTACGGATAAGCCTAAGCGCAATATACAATCCAAGCCCTCCCATCGAGACCCCAACTGGAGTTTTAAGGTTGGCTTATTTCCCTCGTTTTCTCCACAGAATCACTTGCTTTCCCCTCCTCATGTCATTCAACCAAAAGAAAATAAATTTAATTTAATTTTGGTGGGGGCGAATGCCCCCATTTATTCGGCTTAATACAAGCTATAACTTAAAAAATAAACTTAAACTAAAACTTAAAACTAAGGTTGGTTGGAGTGGTGAAGGAGAACAGATTTGAGGTAGGAAGTGGTGCGGTGAAAGTCAAAGACGGTAGGGTTTGAGTTGATTTGACGTAGCATACGGGAGATTGGTTCGTTCGCGCCATAGGAGGTGTGGTGGGTTGGTAGATAGAAGAGTCGAGGGGTACGTAGATTACGAGGGTTAGTGTTGAGGAAAATGGAGTTGTGAAGGGACGCGCATTCAACGTGACCTGAAAGGAGTCGATGAATGAAGAGAAAGTCTGCTGCATCTCTGCGATCTTCGAGGGTGTTTAAGTTGATAAGGTTGAGACGATATTGATAGGGGGGCAGATTAAAAGGATCGTCCCAGGGCATACCTCGAAGAGCAAATCGAAGAAAACGACGCTGAATGCTTTCAATTCCCGAGATATGAACACGATGATATGGGGACCATACTTGACTGGCGTACTCTAGGAGGGGGCGAACAAAGGTAATATAGAGGGACCTCGTCACGTATGGGTTGGTGAATTCTTTGGACCACCGTTTTACAAAACCTAGTGCAGAGTTGGCTTTGAGGATTATCTCATCCATATGTAAACGGAAGTTGAGCTCGCTATCACACAAAATGCCGAGGTCACGAAGAGATTGTACGGAGGAGATAGGTTGGTTATGGAGAAGATAGAGTCGGGGAGGAGATTGGTTCGGCTTATGTGAGAAGGTGATGGATTGGCATTTGGCGATGTTAAGTTCCAAAGAATTTTTGAGGCACCAGATCGAGAAACTATCAAGATCTTGTTGAAGGAGGAAAGAGTCATGGGGAGAGGAAATGGTTTTGAAAAATTTGGTATCGTCGGCGTAAAGGGAAACAGACGAGTGTTTGATGATCATATCGAGATCATTTATGGTTAATATAAAAAGAAGGGGACCGAGATGGCTGCCTTGTGGAACTCCAGAGGTGGCCAAAAATGGAGCGGACTGGGCTGACCTAAAACGAACACTGTAAAAACGGTTTTCGAGGTAAGAGGATATCCATTTTAACAATATGGGTTCAAAGCCGAGGGCAGACAATTTAAAGATAATTAACCGATGAGAGATTTTATCGAAGGCTTTGCTAAAATCGGTTGCAACTACATCGACTTCATTGCCATTCTCTAGGGCAGAGAGGGCAAAGGATACGAATTCAACGAGATTTGTGGTGGTTGACCTACCCTTTAAGAAGCCATGTTGTCTAGGGGATATAAGTGATTTGCATTGGAAGCTTAGAGCTTCATACAAAATACTTTCGAAGAGTTTGGGTATATGGGAGAGTTGATGTCTCCCTCCCCACAAAATCTGTCCCACCCAAACGTGTCTCTTTTAATATTACACCCAATCAATCTCCTACAAAACTCCAAGCCTCACACCCTAAACCCCCCTCACTCTCCGCCCCTATCCGAATTTCATCCGCTCCCACACACTTAATCCTCGGTCGTCCACGTTGGCTGTTGACCATAACTCCTCCAATACTCTCGAAATCCCAACCTCCACAATTCTTGACCCCTTGATTCCTCCCGCAGTTAAACTAACCAAGAAGCTAGCCGACGTGGGAAATGACGGCCGCTATGTCCTTTCCCGCCTGAGGGACCGTCGGCTATATCAACACGTGTGACTTTACCTTGCTTACTTGCACGATAAACCCGATTCTATCTGCATCGATGGTACCACTCGTACAAATCTCATGGTTTCAATCCAACAGGAAGGACTCCCCACTGATCCCAAAGATCTTCGACGAATCTTTATCGGTTTTCACAACAATTTCAATATCTCTTCTGCAAACGGCGATAACGATCTCTCCTCATACGCCTCTCATGTCTCTTCCAAACGTCTCTTGCATCTCCAAAAAACGCGCTCTAGTTTTAAAAACTACTATCGTCCCTAACATGAACCACAATCCAGCAAACAATCGTCTATCACTCTACTACCAAAATGTGAGGGGGTTGCGTTCAAAAACATCTTCTATATATCTCAACTCTCAAAAGCTGCCTTATGATATTTTTGCCTTAACCGAAACTAATCTAATATCAAGGATTCGGAACTATTCACACCTGAATTCCGTTTATTTCGCGACGATGGACGTGCTAATAATGACGATTCTATAGGACGAGGTGTCCTTCTGGCAATCAAAATTCGGTTGAACCCTGAGCTCGTCAAAAAGTCATCTACAGCCGATTTCGAATTTATCTGTGTTAAAGTTACTCCCTCCAAACACAAACTCTATATCCTCTGTTGCTATGTTCGCCCCTCCCAACCAATACACAGTTATCAGCTCGCGACTAATGCGGTTGATTCCCTCTTCGAAATCACAGATCCCTGTGATGAAATCATTATTCTCGGTGACTTTAATCTCCCTCACCTCCAATGGACTCACTCGGACGAGGAATCCTATCTTGTTGCCACAAATGCAACTTCTGACAAAGAAATCCTCCTCACAGATTGCCTCACAAACTCTGGCCTTTTTCAAATAAACTCAATTTCTAATTTCATGGGTCGGAAACCAGATCTGATCTTTACATCCGACACCACGAACTGTCTTGCTCTCGAGTGTGAACTTCTTCTTTCGAAATTAGACCGTCCCCACCCACCTCTCCACGTTATTTACTAATATGATAACAATAATTCGTTGAGCCTTTCAGAAACTCCCTTCCATTTCGAATTCCGTAAAACCAATTACACTAAGCTCAACAATCTTCTCAAAAATGTTGACTTTAGTTTTCTTCAAAACAGTAACTTAACCGCAGATTCTGCTGTAGCTATCTTCTACGATAAGATTTTCCACTGTATAAGGCAAACTACTCCTTTTATTCGACGCAGAAATGCTTCGTCATCTCCTCCCTGGTATAATAAAGAACTTCGTACACTTCGTAATAAGAGAAACAGGTTATGGCAACAGTACGTTAAATCTGGTTCTGATTTTGACCAACAAAACTACCTCCTAGCTTACAATCACTTCTCCCAACTGGCTGAATATCGTTACCAAAGATATCTCAGCCAAATGCAATTTTCCATCATCTCAGACCCTAAAAAATTCTACCCATTTATTAACACAAAAAAAATCCATCAACTCTCAAATTTTCTAATATGTCTTCCGATGACTCAACAACCATCGCTAATCTATTTGCGAACTTCTTCAGTCAATCGTTTTCGACCCAATCTGATGACATCGATCCTGAATACTTTTCTTACCTGTATAACTGTTGTCAAATATCTCCCTCGTCAGTTGAAATTACTTCAGCTCAGTTACTAGACAAAATACATAAACTGAAAGACGATTTTTCCCCAGGTCCTGATGGATTGCCCGCAGTTGTCTTAAAAAAATGTGCTGATAATCTAATTAATCCCCTCACTAGTATTTTCAAACTATCTTTGTCTGAAGGGCTCTTTCCTCATCTGTGGAAAAGCGCTTTTATTACACCTATTCACAAAAAAGGATCAAGGCACGATATCTCCAATTATCGCCCCATTGCTAAACTATCCTGCATCCCCAAGGTTTTTGAAAGTATAGTTTATGATGCACTATATTTTCAATGTAAATCTATATTTGCAACCAACCAACATGGTTTTGTTAAAGGCAGATCAACGATCACCAACCTCGTTGAGTTTATTTCTAGTTCACTATGCGAACTAGAGCAAGGGAAAGAAATTGATGTAATCGCCACGGACTTCAGTAAGGCCTTTGATAAAATCTCGCACAAGTTAATTTTATTCAAACTCAAAGCTCTTGGTTTCGAACCTAGACTGACCTCTTGGATTAACTCCTACATTAAAAAGCGCCCCTGTATTGTTTATTTTCGTTCCCATTTTTCTGACCCAATTCTCGCCACTTCGGGTGTTCCACAAGGTAGTCATCTCGGTCCATTAATTTTTATTTTAACTATTAACGATGTTGTTAACGTTATAAAGTACTCCCACATATCTATCTATGCTATCTATGAAAATTTATAAACAGATCTCAAGTCTCTCTGACTCTCAACCTTTACAAGATGATCTTAATAGATTCTCGACATGGTGCCATAAAAACTTTCTCGATCTCAACATAGAAAAACGCCAAGCCATTTCTTACTCCCGGAGGGGTTTGACACTTCGAACCCGCACCTACTATTTATCAAACCAAAGAGTAGCTGGAGTTACTTCAATGCGGGACTTGGGTGTCATTTGTGATTCACAGCTTAATTTTCGCAACCATATAGACTCCGTAATTAGGAAAGCTAACTCCGCTCTCGGATTTGTTAAACGATGATCAAAAGAATTCTCCGACCCCTATGTTGCCAAATCCCTGTACATAACCTTTGTTCGTCCACTTCTTGAGTACGCCAGCGAAATATGGTCTCCTTACTATGATGTACATATTCTGCGCATTGAAGCTGTCCAACGTACTCGTAGATTCCTGCGTTTCGCATTACGCGGGCTACCATGGGCTGATCACAATATTTTACCCCCCTACGTAAATCGATTAAAACTACTCGGTCTCCTGTCTTTGGAAAAACGTCGGGAGTCCGCCGATATTCTCTTCATACACAAACTCTTAACTGGTATCATTGACTGTCCCACAATACTCTCCCAAATCCCAATCAATACTAACCCGTGTCATTTAAGATCTGTCTACCTTTTCCATCCGAATAATCACAGGACAACTTATGGTCTCAACGAGCCACTGTGTCGTATGCTACGTGAAACAAATCGGGTACGTCAAGTGTTCGATTTCCACTACAGCAGCCCAGCCCTTCGAAATTCCCTAAATAACCATTTTTCCCGTCTATAGACCTTAGCTTAAGTAGAAATAGTAGTTATAAGTCATAGTTTTAAGTTTAGTTTGTTAAGTTATATGTTTGTATTAAACATTTCCAATAAACTGTCCGGGGTCGACCTGAGCCTCAAATCAAATATCGTTGCCAACTAAAAGGTTGCTGTTTGAATTACCGCCTAATGAAACTTTTTGGTAGTGAATTGAGATGGATTCCAACACAGAGAATATCGGAGATGGATCAATATATTTGTTTGGCCTATAAATAGATCCAATTAGAAGTTTGCCTGTGGTAGATATGGGTTCCACCGGTCACGTAGTCAATTTGACTATCGGCAGGAGACCTCAATATCGGGTAGCACTTCAAACCTATCCTATCCGCTCGAAAAGGCCTGTATCCATCAATATTTTACACCTCATCCCTTATACTATCTTTAAACCTCGATTCTGTAATGCAGACAATATGAACCTTGGAACCTATTAGCAAATCTCTTAGCTCATCAAGCTTGGGAAATAGACTTTGCGCGTTTAAATGACACAAACGTAGACCATTCATCCAGTTACACAGATCATCAATCATTAAGTGACAGATTTCAGTGTGACACTCGCCAGTGGGACTCAATATGTTAGAAGTCAGCCACATATCTAGCGTAAATTAATAACAAAAATGGGAAGGGCTTGAAGTAAGCGGCCGGAAGCACAGCAGGCTTAGGGTCAAGAATAACACCTTCCATCAAGTTCTTCAAAAATGTATTACAACAAAAACAAAAAATACACAATTATAAGTAAATAAGCAAATTTAAATACAATTACATAAGAGTTCAGAACTTACAAAAAGAAATAATTAAATAGGAAAAGAGAGAAAAAATAAAAAATATTTAAATATATACATATAAAGGGTCCGCCATCTAACGTTTTTTTTTTCAACTAGTACTTATTTCATGAATGGTAACACTTAACTCATATCTGATTTGACAGATAATTAGTTTTATCCTTCTGCTGAACGAATATGGTTGTGTATACGCTTGAACAATACTGGGAAATATTGCCTGCGATCGATTTAGAGAAGGTTCCCATTTTGCCAAAAAAATCATCTTTTCAGATGAAGCTCATTTCTTGGCGGGTATATAAACAAGCAAAATTGTCGCATTTGGGGCACAGAAAACCCGCACGCATACATTGAAAAGCCGATATACCCAAAACGAGTCACTATTTGGTGCGGATTTTGGGCCAGAGGCATAATTGTGCCATTTTTCTTCGAAAATGAGCAAGGAGTGGCCGTTACAGTCAATGGCGATCGTTATCGGGCCATGTTGAACGAATTTTTGTTCACAAAAATTGGAGAGGAGGATATTGGCAACATTTGGTTTCAACAGGACGGCGCTACGTGCCACACAGTCGAAGCTACACTCGATGTTTTGCGCTCTGTTTTTAAAAATCGCATTATCAGCCGCAGAGCTGATGTCGTTTGGCCACCTCGGAGCTGCGATTTGACACCGTTGGACTATTATTTGTGGGGTGCCGTAAAAGATAAGTGTTACGTCGACAAGAAAGAGACAATTGACGCTTTAAAGGACAATATTCGTGAAGCCATTGGTGAAATACAGCTGCACACAATCGATAATGTGCTTAAAAATTGGACCGATCGTGTAGGCTACTGCATGGCCAGCCGAGGCAGCCATTTGAATGAAGTTATTTTCCATTATTAACCGGAAGGATTGTGCTTTCAAATAAAAAAAGAAATTTGAGAAAGTATTTAGTAGGTTTTTTTTATAGCATTTTCAAAAAAAAAATTTTTTTGGCGGACCCTATATAAATAATATACTCGTATTTAGGGTCTGGCAATGCTATGCAATTTATCGATGCTATTAATTTCCACAGATTCATCAAAATTTTAATGTAAATACATAACTGAGTTTCTTGGCACATGTTCCCGAATGCATGAGAATTTATTTTCCCTTGAGTTTAGGTTGAACATTTTGGACCTTTGGACTCAGGGTATCGAAAATAGATTTTAAAAAAATTTAAAACTAAATAGCTTAACAAAAATTTATAGAAAAAAAAATATTTTCGATTTTAAAACTGAAAATATTAGGCAAGAAGAAAAAGAAGTGAGTCAAAATGATTAGCTTAATTTTTATCCTCAAACTTAAAAACAAAAAAAAAAAAACAAATTTAGTTGACCTTACAAATTACTCCACATTAACTTCTGGATTCAACAATTGTTTAAGCCACTGAATTTGGATGTTTCGCAAGGTAATAACAATCTCCTCTGCTGCTCTCTAGCCGGAAATTTCCGAATTCCATTGGACACAATTAAGACATTTTTCACTTTTGGTTTGCAACAAATAATTTTATTTGAGCCAATGTAAATTCTATAAGACTTACCTCGCTGTGGTAAGGCGGCAATCGTAGCACATTGTGTACTGCCAACTGAGCCAGTAAATCTACCACATATGTATATGTTGGTTGCATGTGACATGTCGATGAATATATGATTGGCAAAGCCTCCGGCGATTTTTTGAAATTGCATCTATTCAACGTTAAATTTCCTCACAGTATTTATTCGTTGTTGTGGTGTTTGAAATATTTATATCCGCGCCTTCGCTGCAAAGGGGCAATGGTCCGAGTCTATGCTCGCATCTCAGAACTTTCGGAAACATATTATACTGGATGAGCGTCTTTCGTCGTCAATCGCAACATGATCAATTTGGTTGACGGTTTTATGAACAGGTGATCACCATATTATTTTGTGCCTACTTTTTTTTTATTGAAAACTTTATTTCATTCTCTTAATCTTGAAGCTACAAAAGCAACAAAAATTCAGAATTATATAAATATATACAAAATAACAAATAGAGAAAAATATAATTAAAAATAAATGTATGCATATAGATTCTTTAACACAAAAAGGGAAACTGTTAAGCACATTCTATTTTTCTTAAAAACAAGAGGCGAATTTACTACAACATTATAAACAATTTTACACATTTATTGATGAAGATGCGATAATGTTAATAATGTAAAAAATAAAAATAGATTCTAATTTAGAATTTGAATTTACTGAAAAAAAATTTACAATATAAACAAAAAATCATATTAAAAGATTGATCAAGTTTTCAATAATATTATTATTTAAATGGAAAAGACATTGTTTAACTCTTTCAAGGTATACTGATTTAACACTCTCATATCTAAGATTCTCAGCTAACTTATTGAACAGACGAGGCGCAGCAACTTTAAAAAATTGTGAGAAAAGAGTTTTTTTGATGGTGGGCACAAGAGCGAGATTTCTGGTGTTAACACGCAAATCACGGTTTACATAAACTCTCGGAGTGTCATAACCGGATTTTTCAAAAAATACTTTTAAAACTTTATAAAGATACAAGTGCCTTAGTGGAAGAAGATTAAGGCTTCCAAATAACTGAAAGCTGGGAGTTATTCGATTCACTTTGCACAGAATATGAATCGCATGCTTTTGCTTGATTAGTAAAGGTGGTATTTTGTTGAAATGAGTTCCGCCCCAACAAGCTATACCATATTGAAGTTTAGACTTAAAAAGACCGTTAAAAACTAATTTCAAAACAGCCAAATCACAATATTGGCTTCGAAAATAGATCTGTCTTACAACATCATTTAAAAATTGTTTTAAATACATTGTATGATTTATCTAGCTCATTTTATAGTCCAAAATAACTCTTAAGTACTTAAAAACGTAAACGCTCTCAATTTCAAAGCAGTTGACAGTGCGGCATGTTCTTGAATCAAATGAGATTGCTTTATTTTCATGAAAACTTTCAACAACTTAAATTTCTTGCAATTGGGCGAATGGTAGTATAGGGGCATATCATTACAGAGTTTATCTTTGATATCAAAAATAATGAACTTCGTTTTTTCACTTATAACCAATTTGTGTAACTTGAACCAACGTCGCAGAATTTCTAAATTGTAGTTTACGGCGAATGATAGATTCAAATAACTTTTACAACTGTAGGTCAAGGCAGTGTCGTCGGCAAACGCTGTTATTTTGCCTTTTAGCGGTTGTAAGAAAAGGGAGTTCACAAAAATTAAAAACAAGATTGGTCCCAAAACAGAGCCATAAGGAACTCCTATGTTAATGAAATTTTTAGGACTGAAAATATTTCTAATACAGCGATTTTATAGATAGAAAGTGAACCAACCATGTATCAGGCTTCTGAAACCAGCATTGAATAGCTTACTGAGCAGAATGCTATGATTTACCATGTCAAATGCTTTGGTTATGTCAATGAATAAGGTAGCCAGAACATCAGATTTGGTAAGACTAGTATAAATTTTACTGCACAACTTTAACAGTGCATCCTCCTTGAAAACCAAATTGTGAGTTACTAAGATTTCCAAGAAGGACATCATTCTAGAATTTATACCTTTTTCAAAAACCTTTGCAAAGACTGATAACAGGGAAATTAGTAGATAATTGTTTAAATTCGTAGCAACCCACTTTTTGTGTAAAAGGATAACAACGGATATTTTTAGTGAATCAGGGAAGACAACCTTTTGAATGCTAAGATTAAAAATGTAAGATAAAACATCAGCAACCATAAAAGATATGTTTTCCAAAATATTGCTAGTAAAATTGTCACACGATTTCAAATTGGAATTTTTCAATGACTGAATAATTTTGTGTATTTCCATGGGCGAGAAAGACTCAAAGAAAAAAGTTTGTGTTTGAAATGGATCAAAAACAATTTTACCATCACATTTACATTGAAAAGAGGAGTCATAAAAATTCATTGTAATAGTATTCGAAATACTAACAAAATAATCATGAAATGCAGTGGAAACTTCTAATGGCTCGGATACGGATGTATTATTAATACTGACTACGAAATTCGCTTTAGATTGGTTTTTCTTTAGGATTTGGTTGACAATCTCTAATTCCTTTTTTTAATTGCCCATATTATCAAAAAATCTATTACTGAAATAAGCATCTCTTTGAAAAGGTATAAGGATCATCAGTTCTTCAGACAGCTTTTCGTAACTTCTTTTCAACCTTAAGTTGGTAGATGTTTTTTATAACACTTGAAAAGGTAATTTTTCTTAAGAATTTTCTTCAAAAGCGTATCCGACATCCACTGTTTTAAATGTTTGTTTTTTATATATTTTTTTTGTATTTTCTTGCTACATAACATTAAATTAGCTTGAAGTCTGTCAAGAAACAAATTGAATGCAATGGATGGATCACAGGCTCTATATACAGGGTGCGTAAGGTATTATACGGACATGTATATATGTGGCTATAATTATAAGAAATGCTGTCGTCGTTATACGTATGTGCGAAACACACCGATTTAGAAATCTCGAATTTTTTCAATTGCGCCATCGTTCGTACATAAGGTTCCCCGTGAATTGAAAGCATCAGGTGGGGATACAGAATTCGTTGCTAAACGCAAAAAGCATGAAGAAAGTTCAGATATTGTTAGAACCGCACAATTTTTCCAACAAGTGCAAGCGATCATTGACGAAAACCCTTTAAAGTCAATGAGAGTGCTTGCAAAGGATCTTAATGTTTCTGAGGGCCTGATCCGTCGAGTTGTAAATGAAGAACTTCGCTACAAATCTTATGTTATGCGCAGAGGACAGTTTATGTCAAAAAAAAAACAAAACACGGGAACAGAGAACTTTCATTGAATTCTAATAAATTTTGTAAAAAATACAAGCAGACTAGTTTTACTCTCAATTTGTTCTCAAATACCGTACGCCCCCTATATTTCATCCCAAGACTCAACAACTAAAGCAGATTTTAAAGCAGCAAAATCAATTATTATGAAATCTTGAGAAATTGTATTTTTTGCTCTTGTCTGTCTGAGATCAATCTGAATAGATGTTAGCAAATGATCATTTATACTAAGGTCAAAGGTAGTTGTTATATAATTCATTAAATTATTTCTATGTAGTCTAATAAAGATATGGTCTAAGCAAGAACTAGCATCTTTAAATATACGGGTGGGATCATTTAGTAAACTGGCAAAACCAAAGAATAATAATCATGACAGATAGTTATCAAGTTCAGATGAAAGAGTCAAGAGATCGATGTTAAAGTCACCTACCAAAATTAAATTTTTACATTTGCAAATATTCAGAAAACCAGAAAAATCTTCCAGAAAGGCATTAACTGAATAGAAACTGAATCTATAAACACAGACAAAATCAAACAAGACCGTAAGCTAACCCATGCGAAACGCCAAAAAGGGAAAACGATAAATGTCAAATCGTAAGGGAGTAAACTGGGTGTACATAAACCTGCGTTTACAGGGTAAGTTAGATTATGCAACGTTTACATATTAATTATAGAAGCTGCAATCTGCAACAATGGGTAATGGCTCATTAATTCGACGTTTTGAAATTTCAGGAATTGAATCGTTTGACTGGCTCAGTGTGAACTAGCATTGTCATGATGGAGGATGACACGTCCTTTCAATTCACTGGTGACTTTCGGCAAATAAATTCTTGTGTACCAATCGGCATTGACAGTTCTTCTATCCTCTACAGCTGCAGTATCAACATGACTCGATTTATCGAAAAAATAAGAGATCAATTTTTTCGAAGTGCTTCGAGTCACTTTTGCCGGTTTTTGCTCATTTGGAATACCCAGACAGCCGATTGTAGCTTAGATTCGGTGGTTCATATGAATATAATCAGGTTTCGTCTCTTGTAACCACGATTGAATTTCTTTATCATTTCTTTGCACTATTTGACACGTCCCTTTTTTGATCATCGGTCAATTTGTACAGTATCCACGTAGCACAAAACTTCTTCACTGCTAAATGTTTATAGGATATACAATAGATGGGTTTGTGGTCTTACTAATGCCCATGGCTGCTTCTATCTCGCGGTATATTACATGCCAATTGGTTTCAATAATAGGGCGTATCACATCAATGATTTTTGGAACCACATCACTGGAAGGACAACATTCACGTAATTCTTCACTATGACGCTAGCGCGCCTGCATTTCAACTCTCCAAACCAGTCAGAAATTGTATCATTGGATGGTATTTCGTCACCAAAAGACAGCGGTAATGGAAGATAGGAGTGGTGCAGCTGATTCCCAAAATGGTTAAATACACGTCGAATTCAGCGAATCTTCGGTCGACATATCTCCTCCCGAATGTCAGTAAGGTATTCGAAAAGGTAGCCAATAGAATCCTAAATGAGTGAGTTGGGGACAAAATATAGTTTCGGATAATTAACTCAGTTTTAAAGTGGGCCATGATATCTCACATGCCGCGTCTAAACTTGTACCCGATGTCGAATGGAACAATAGCAAGAGATAATGCACGGGAGCGTGCTTGACTTGGAGAAGTCTTTTGATGCTGTATGGTTAGAAGGACTCCTTTTCAAGTTGACAAGACAGGGCAGAAGTAAACTACTGCTGAATATACTTTTTGATATGCTCATCAGTAGATGAGCATCGTGAAGAATGGCGACGCAACAACGTGTGTTTAATCCGCCGACTTTATTCAACATCTACACACTCGACCTTAAAAGTGTAATGGAAAAGATTCGGGTATTTGAGAGGGCTTGTCTTCGTTTATACAGAACACTACAGTTCGAGCACATACAATTCTTTCCTAATGAGGTCTTGTACAATAAGGCGAATATAATAAGAGTGGACAATTTCCTCATTAAGTTGACTCGAAGTGTGCGCTTTAAGGACATCCATCCCCCAGAAGCGTTCCTCTAGCCAGATAGTAAAGGGCTGATCCATGACAAATTAGCAGTACCGATAATCGCACATGGTAGCGCGGAGTGTCTCCGGTTCAGTAGGGCGGTAGGAAGCAGCATTAGGGATGTTGCTCGGCAGAACCATGAATTTGGTGGCTTAATGAACAACAGGAAACTACGGATTCCTTCCAATTCGGTGTATGTTACTTAATTAAAGTAGGTTTTGCAGAATTAAGTTAATATACTTATGTATATAAAAAAAAATAAAACAAGGGATGGGTAACAAAATAAAAGAACAAAAATTTAAAATTTGTAAAGGAAGTGCGTATTTACTTACGTTACATAGATTAAGTTAATTTAGGTAGGCTTGGAATTATTATTTAACCCTAGAACCTACACCTACCCATATTTGGGGTAGTGAGTGCCAGGGCACCATGTTATTTATTTCGTGATATTTTTTGTAAATATAATTGTCTCCGTAGTTTTTATATTTCAATTGTTTACTTTGGTTAATATTAGTATAGGAAAATACAAAAGTTTAATTCAAACATATCTTTAATTCATTTTTCACATATTTTAATTTGATGCTCGATACATTTCCGGTCTAAGTACGGACAAAATCGACATCGTTCTTGTTTTGGAACGTCAAGTGTTGGTGGTATTGGCACAACAGATATCTTTCATTGATCATTTGGCGGATATTTCTGTATAAATTAGGCCAATTTTTTCATTCTTCAAACCACGGTAATATGATATCCACTGCAAATGTCTTCAAATAGATTTTTCTTTTTTTGTTTGTTTTCAGCTGAGCTAAACTTCAGCAATATCATGGAGTTTATACCAACTGCATTTAGAAGACCATAAAATACACATAATGGCCAGCGTCGAGTTTTTCCGGATACTGAGTATCTGTGGCAAAGTTGGTCAAATGTATCGACTCCGCTTTTTGTTTTATTGTAGAAATCCACCATTTGTGGTAAAGTTACAGTTTTTTCCTTATCAGGATAAATGTGCATTGTGGATAGTAAATTTACTATCTTTTCTTTTTGGGCCTTTAGGTGGACAGTATGATAGTAAAGTTAAAAGTCTACTAAAAGCAAACATTGCAGAATTCTTTTCAAAATTGCATTTGTTTTTGAATAACTCCGTTATTACTACACAAAGTGGATAGAGGTATGTCATCTTTGGAGTCAGATAATGCAGTTTCATGAAAGTCCTCGATAAGTTGATTTAATTCGACAGATCAGATGGAGGTGATCCAACGTAAAGTTCATTTTCGTCATCTTCATCAAGTAGTAAGAGCTCAATAGATGCGTCTTAAATCATTACATTTCGTCATTTTGTCACTAATACTGGATAACCTAAAAGCAACACTTTTCTAATAACAAAAGCAGAATATCCCACAGAATAAATACCTGCAAATAAACGCGAAACAATTTTCCAATTACTGCCGATCTTATTATCCAAGGCTGCTACAGCACCCTGTATTAATTATTCCTGTACTATAACTTACCCGCTCGATAGCCAACTGACAACTAGCACAAAATGGAGCATACAATGGATGGGTTAAGAAATACTAGCGGCCGTAAAAATAGGCGTTTTTGTGTTTCTTTTTTTATGAAAAATATAAAATAAATCGAGCTTACAAAGGTAGAAGTTTATTGTACATATGATTGACTGTAGAAAATAATTTTTATAGAATAATTTATTTAAAAATGGCGGCTGTGCAGCGTTTCTCAGATGACCTCTCCTTTTTGGAAGTGTCTCCGGCCATACCAACAACTCCTGTAAATATTGAATTATGATGAGTCACTACATTTTTTTTATTCTATATAACAACAGCTGGAGAAGCACGTATTATTTTTTTTGATATATTGATTTTTGGCGCACTTCCAAAGTCAAACTTGCAAAATTCGCGGAAAAATAGCCGGAAAATTGTTAACAACAAATGAACTATGCCATATAAAACAAAGCCTACGTACTTACTTAGACAATATATTTTTAAAGATCTAGTTAAAAATTAAAGTGAGTTGGTTGAAAATTGTTTTAGTTATGGGTGCGGCCAACTTGGAAAATGCAGTTTTGAGATAAACACGTTTAAAATTTTAAAGAGGTTCGCTGCCTACCAGGCGGTCTTGTACTATACTATATTTTGAAAAACAAAAACTTCGAGATATATTCTGGCCATAATCTTTTGGGATATCATTTTTGAGGTACTACGGGACCGTGGTAGGTAGGTAGGTAAAAGTGTCTGTTGGAAAGGCCAACCCATTTAGTCCTATTGACCCATTGTTATGACACGTGGATCCTCTTACTAATGGAACCAGTTTGAGCTTACGATGAAGCCTAGGAGACTGTTTACGTCTATATTCTTTAGATCGTTTACTCGTAGGTCATTGTAGGAGAAAGCTCATATGTGAAGTTTTATTTTCTGAGAGAGAGCTGAACACGTGGAGAGTAGGTGGAGGATTGCCTCCTCTTCCTCCTCGTCCATGCAGCTTCTACATAAATGGTTTGTAAAAGCGCCAAGCCTTCTTGCATGCTTGCCTATGAGGTAGTGTCCAGTGATGATACCTATGATGGCGCTGAGATGTTTCCTATTTAGAAGGATCAGACTCTTAGAGCGATTCAGATCTAGCTTTGGCCAGATCTGTTTAGTCGCTAGACATGTTGGTATGTTCTTTTATTGGCACACAGCTTTAATATTAATTAGTAAGTAGCGATTGTTATACCTATGCTACCCTTTTCCGGTAGAATAGGTAGAGTGGTTCCGATTTTGGCGAGTTCATCGGCTCTATAGTTCAATGGAATGTCTCGGTGGCCCGGCACCCAACAACTGCCATCTCCACAAGAGATGATCGGCATTCAAGGGCGGTTTTAGAATTTAATGAGACTGAGTCCAGCGACTTGATACCGACCTGACTGTCCGAAAAGATGCGGATATCCTTTGCAGATACTACTTTTTTCTTCAGGCAGGACAGAGCTCCTTTAATCGCAAAAATTTTCGCCTGGAACACGCTGCAGTGATACAGCTTATCTGAGAAAACATCGCCACCAACCCCGTTATCGGTTTTTTGATCTATCTGTGTAGAAGTGGATTGACTTGTCCTCCATGAAAGCATCTTCCTCCCAGAAGGATCTACAGGGGAAGCTTACATGAAAGTCTTTGTCAAACTAAAGTTATAGTGTAGTATAGTGTAATCGATGTTCTGTGTGAGGATTCCTAGTATATTAAGAATATTAGCGTGCCCAAATGAATTATTTGTCCAGTCGCTTTATTACGAATTATTTGTGTAGCCGCTTTAAGGCGAATAACTGCGATTGCAGCTACTTGCCTGCTAAAAATATAGAGTGTTGTCAAATGAAACAGAATGTCTACTGCCGCAGAATGAGTAGACCGTAAGGCTCCGATTATGCATAGACATGCTGTTCTTTGGACTCTGCTTAGTTCGCTGCAGTCGACTGCAGTGTCAAAGGTTGTCCACCAGACAACAACTCCGTAGGTGAGTATCGGTCCTATGACCGAGATGTATAGCCAGTGGATTATGCGAGGTTGAAGACCCTATTTGTTCCCAATCGCTTTTTTGCAAGATAATATAGCTGATGCAGCTTTATTGACTGTTTCTTGAATGTTAGATTTCCAGTTTAGTTTCCTGTCAAAAAGGAAACCCAAATATTGTGGTGTATCGGAAAACTCTAAACTAGTACCGTTAGAATTTTGTACTTCGTTCAAAAGAGGACAAGATCAGCTTTATGGGGGTTTGCTCCCAATCCATAGCGATCTTCCGAAGTGACCCAAGGGACCATTGATAAAAAATAAAAAGGAAAATGATTTTTTTAAAAATCGTAGAGTGGGCTAACCTCTTAAAAGAGAATAAAGAAAATAACGAACACGTACTGCCAATGGTTGCAAAAATGTTATCTATTTTTAGCACAGGGTGATACAGCAGCCAGTGATACAGGTAGGGTTCTAGGGTTAAGTACATACGCGTACATAGTTTTACATTTTATAATAACGAAATGCAAAAATAATGTCTAGCTACTAAGTTTTTTTTTTTTTGGTTTCTATTGTAAATATTTTCTTAGTTGTTAAGGTAAATAATTCAACTAGCTAACTAAAAAAATAAAAAAATAGAATATGTTAGGTTCGACGACCGACTTAGATAAAGTGATAAGCGCAGCTAGAGGGACCACCTTTAAGAAATTTTTGTCTTGAATTAAGGTACATATTATCTACTGAATTGAAATAAATAAAAATTTGAAATGGAGTGAAATGAATGGACTTGCGCTCCAATCAATTAATAAATCAATCCTAAATCAAACATTGATAAGACACTTTTAGACCCACCCCAAGTATTTTTTTTTATCACACCACGCCGTCATGTTTAAAAAAATAAAAAAAATATATGCAACTCCGATAACTAATCTCAATAATACATATGATAACGTTTCCACATATCTGAAGTTTAGATACACACACCTCTGATTGTTGACCTACAGATAATTTCATTATTGACTCAAAGTAACCCGTTATCAACGAGCATCATACCATGCACTCGCACAGAGTTTTTAGTTTTCCCGAAAATTTACTTGTGATAGCCGCGTATCAACAAAATGAGTTGCTGCTCTTTTTCATTTAGCCCGCAGAGTTTTAACAAAACAGCTGCATAATGAGCTGCGGATGTTGTAGTTCTCACCTGTGTAACATTTGGATGTTTATCATTGGAGCTCTATGTACCGGAACTGGAATCGTTTTGATCATCATTTGGCCAGGTGTTTCTGAATCTATCATCAATAATGTAAGTTTGTTTTTTATTGACTTAACAACGGAATAAAATAGTTATCCAACTAGAAACTTCCGCTCGGTCCCGGGTCATGGATGTTTAAACATTGGTTAAATCCTCCAATCACTATATACATGGTCGTGTACATGTTCAACTGGACGAATATGTATGAGGCAAGTAACCTCAATGTAAAGCCCAACTTTGTCCAATGTGGGCCGTATGTTTTTCGTGATGAAAAAACTAAAGAGGACATCACCTGGCACGACAATGACACCATGACATTCTATGGACGACGAACGTGGTTTTTTGAGGAAAACATGTCGATTGGGTCATTAAAAGATTTAATTACCCTTCCTCATCCGCCGAGTGTGGTAAGTTATATTCATCAATCTGGTGCTCTGTTTAAGATTTAAAGTTTTGTTTTTCACATACATACATATGTATGTATCTAGGTAGCAGCCAATCGGGTACGGAACTGGAATCGTTACTTGAAGAAAATAATGAATTATTTTCTAAAAATTGAAGGTGGTTCCTTGGCTGTCAATAAAACTGTCGAGGAGTGGCTGTTCAAGGGTTTCTATGATCCCTTAGCCGAATTTGCTATGCTCCTGAATTCAGAGTTGATTCAGTGGGGTTATGAAAATTTTGGCTTCTTTCTTGGACGAAATGGCTCCAAAGAGTATGAAGGAACATACACAATCCATACGGGACAAAGGGATTTGTCAATGCTAGGAGAGCTATCTCATTGGCGTGGAAGCAATCAATCGTATGCATATGATGGGGAATGTGGTTATGTGAACGGAAGCACTGGGGATATCTTTGCGCCCGCACGTGGTCCCGATGAAACTGTATCATTATTTATTCCCGATGCCTGTCGATCGCTTAATATGTTTCCTGGTGAAAGGAAACGTATCCGTGGCATTGATACAGTAAAGTATTCGACTAACAGTATGTCGTTTGACAGTGGTCAGCTGTACCCGAACATGAAGTGTTTCTGTTCAAATAAAGGTGAAAGTTGTGCCCGCAGTGGTGCCTTGGATCTAGGGCCGTGTATATATGGAGCTCCTTTATATTTGTCCCAACCACATTTTCTCAATGCAGATCCCAGTTATCAAGAGTCGGTAACTGGAATGAACCCCAACCCGGAGGAGCATGGTTTCTATGTGATGATGGAGCCAACCCTGGGTGTACCTGTGAAAGTGAACGCCAGCATGCAGATTAGCATGCTTCTAAGAAGTGACGAAATTATTGAGTAAATACGAGTACATCTACTATTATTGACATTAACATGTGAACTAAGATATTTAATTTAAGGATCTTCAAGGATATCAATGAATTTTACGCGCCTCTTGTCATAATATCAGAACAAGGTGATCTCAACGAGAGCATGGTTAAACTTATCAGGGTGAGTTAAAATGTCCATACCATTTAATTTGCCTAAAGTATTAGTTTTATTTGTAACCGCAATCGGATTTAATGCTTTATCATGTTTTCCACTTTTGATGGTATCCTAAGAAAGTGCTCCTTACTAGTAGTTTGCAAAATCTTTTATTCGTTCTTTTGCTTTAGATAGAAGTCTATGCTTAACTCTTCTGTTTTATTCCTGGGCATGCATACCACGAAGCAGAACTTTTTGGCTCATTAGTTGCAAAACATTTAAGGGTGTATTAGAGTGATATTCGGCAATGTTTGACCACTGTTGGGGTTTCCGAATATGTGATCAGCCGTGTGATGCTATAGCTACTCCAAGGTATTAGCATGTACCGAGTTAATGTTAGGCGGGCACTAACTACCTATATCAATGATACACTACAGGCCAAAAGTTTGAGTGCTCGAAGGAAAAATAGAATTTGACATCGAAAAACAACTCTCTAGTAAATAGGATAATGTCTTACTCATGTAAAATGAAGGGGGGGACATGCAGTATGTTGCAAAAATAGGTTCACACATGACATAATATTTCTTTCTGAAATTTGGATTTTTGAAAATGAAATCTCGGATTATGCAATTCCAAATTTCACTTTTGTTGCAAATTGTAATAATTCGTATTCGGCTGGAGGTGTTGCAGTATTTCATAAAAATAACTTAAGTGATTGTGAGAGTAAATTATGGAAAATGAAAAGTGCCGATGTACTGAGGTTATTTTGTGAAATTTCTGGTGTACGTTATTGCTTCTGTTGTGTTTATAGACTTCATAAATATTCAGTAGGTGTCTTCATAGATGAATTCTCGAGTTTCTTAGAGGTACTAACTTGTAGGAATGTTGTACTGTTGGGCGATTTTAATATAAATATTCTGTCTGATTCAATAGTAGTTGATAATTATCTATCACTTATGGCGTCACATGGTTTTGATTCTCTTTTGAATCAACCTACACGTCTTGATTCTTGTCTAGACCACATATTTCTAAGGTTTAACAGATGCAATTTTATTGGTTATCAAGTTATTGACTTATGACCTGAGTATAACAGATCATTATTTAACATGTATTCAGTTCGATCATAAAGAATGCAAGTCCAGAAACTTATTTTATCAAACTTTTGAGAGAACTGATTTCAATGCTCTCAAGAGTAGACTTAATTTTGAATTTTGTGATGAAGTTTACAATTCAAACGATCAATCTCATGCTTTTGATAAATTTCTCAAAATATTACAGTTTCATCTATCATGCTGCACTGGAAGTGTATTAAACCGTGGATGACTTTTCGCTTACTTAGGAAAATAAGAAAGAAAAATATGCTATATTTTCGTGTTAAAAAACATCCTAATAATAAAAACCTGAAGAAATACTACGATAAAGTATGCAAGGAATTGAAAAACGAAATACCCATCTGCAGAGATACTTATTTTACAAGTAAACTATACAAAAATATCGGAAATACAAAAAAAGAATGGGCAGTAGTAAATGAGATACTGAACAGATCGACGAAGAATGATGAGTTTATTTTAAGATATATCGGATCCTTTGCAAGTTGGCAACTTATTCAATGACATGAATTTTTAAATGTAAGTGTCATTACTTCTCATTAGGAACATTCATTTAATTCAGAGATTGTGGAATCGCAAACATTTTTATTCTGCGAATTTACAGGTGCTGAGATTCAAGAAATAATAATGTCCTTAAATCATCAAATTCATCCTCTTTTGATTCAGTTTCCAGCTCTATTCTTAAGCAGATTTCATTTTTTGTTTCCGACGTCCTGTGCTACATTTTTAACCTTAGTGTTAAAAATGGTATTTTTCCAGAAACACTGAAAACAGCTGTAGTAATACCCCTTCACAAAAAAGGTAATACTCAGACCATAGATTACTATCGGCCTATATCTCTATTATCTGTATTTTCAAAAATTCTGGAAAAAGGGATGAAATCGAGAATTACTTCGTTTTTAAGTAAGACAAAATTTTTCAATTTGGCTTCGTACCTAGCAAATCGAAAGCAGATGGTAAAAGTCAAAGAGTATTTTAGCTCGTTGAAATTTATAAATATAGGTGTTCCACAAGGATGCACATGCTTAATAACAGAAGCATGGACTATCAAGATTTTTCGTTATCTTACCATAGCCCGAATTATACACGTTTTCCTTTAATCTGTTGTTCGCAAAATTCAATTAGTTTTGATCACATCACTAATTGTTGTGATTTCTGCTTCAATATTGAGTGTGTTCAACAATTTAAATATTTGGGTATTATTTTAGACTATAAACTTAGTTGGAAGCATCATACAAATTATTTGAAACACTATATGAATAGAGTAGTAAAACAGTTGTACCACTTAAGTCAGTATTGTAATAAATCTATCCTAAAGCTAGTTTACAATGGTTTACTAAAATCTAAATTCCAGTATGGATTATCTTTCTGGGGTGGGGCATATTACACGCACATCCAACCCTTGTTAATTAAGCAGAAACATTCAGTCAGAATTATCTGCAAAGTGAGTCATACAACGCATAGCTTAGAACTTTTTAGGAACCTCGAATTTCTTCCTTTAAGACACTTACGATACTGCTACAAAGTTTTAAAAATATTTTTAGAGAAATCTGGTTATTATCAGGTTAGAACATATGATAATTATAACTTGCGGAATAACACCAGGAATTTTGTAACAGTACCAGTAGTTAAAAAATCATTTCTAGGTTTTGTTCTGTTGTTGCACCTCGTCTTTTTAACTTGGTTCCTGATAACATTAGATGCGAAAGAGTATAAACAGTATTTTTAGTTAATGTTAAAAAATGGCTTTTTTCTTTTAACTTTATCTATTTGTATCATCTGTTTGGATTTTCTTCTTAATTTCTTTTCTTCTTTGAAATATGTTCACAGAGTTTTTTTCCCCATCAACATTTTTAATTTACATTTTGAATTTAATTTTGTATTATTTTATAAGTATACATTCGTCGCTTGTCCATTAGGCAATGTACTATATTATTTCATGCATAAATTGTTTTGTCATTATATAATATTGTTATTTATAATATAAGTTTGCAATGAAATGAACAATAAATAAATAAAATAAAATAAATAAATTTAATATCAAAAATGTTATCACGACTGAACTTTTTCCAAAAAGTATGTTAAGTATGTATGTGAAATGTAAAACAACGTAAAACAAGTTATGAAAAAAATTTAATTAACAATATTGTAAACAATATTATTAAAAACTATTTTTCTTTTTTACATAAAACCAAACTGTGGTACATGGTTCCAGAAACCCAATAGTATATTCCACAATGCAGATTCTGATGATGTGCATTGATCGCGGACCCTTCTATCCAGCTCCTCCCACAACAATGCCATAGGGCTAAATCCTATGATTGTGCCAGACATATCATGATTTGTTAAATTTGTTCATTTTCCCTCTGTTTCAGATAGTCTTGACAAAGTTTTGACGTGTGTTTAAGGTCGTTATCCTACTGAAATATGAATCATGCGCCAATTAATCTTAGTCCAGAAGTCATTCATTTTTCCAATCACTCGAACCATAGCCCAAATAGTCCAGCATGTCTTCATCTTCGTTTGATCGTTCTCAAGGACAGAGGTTATTAAATACTTAAAATACTAATCTGTATTATTCTGCATTGACAACACTAGTATACTCGTATACTGTTATCGATATATAAAGAATGTTATCGATGTTTGACATTTGTCACACACCACATTGTTAATCACTTGTAGAGTAAGATTTTTCTGTCACTTTCTCTTTGAAGCCAACCACCATGCGGGGCAGTCGCAAATAATAAAATTTAAGTATTTAAATTTTTGTATTTATTTCCTTCGGAAACCATAATAATTGGGGACGAGGATGGGATTAATTGCATGCGGAGTGAACTTACCGAAAAATTAATAAATCAAAAAAAAAAAGAGGGACATTAAGTGGAACAACGAAAAATAAAAGAGGAGACGTGCTTGCTGCTGGTTTGGAATTGCTGCTAACACGTGGTGAATTTTGATTGCCGTTGAAATTACGGGAAATGATAACCCGCTGCCTATTACACCCGTTAGTGCCGTGTCTGGAGCAGTGCCTGCCTATGCCGGTGGTGTTCCACAAAATTTCTCGATCGAATTTTTCGATGAAACGAAAAGTAAATTTGAGAGGGGGCTTCAACGTCTGGAAGGGGCATTTGCGATATGCAATATAAGGCACGTGGTGATTAAGGTCAATTATCTACTGCATTACATAGGTCCTAATATATTCGACCTACTTTGTGACGGAATTTTCCCAGCTACACCTAAAAGTCGAACATATGTTGAATTGGATAAGGTGCTAAAAGAGCATTACAACCCACAACCCCTGGTAGTAGCTAAATATTATAAGTTCCACCACCGCGAACAAGTGGAAGGACAATGAGTCCGTGATTACGTAGCTACCTTACGAAAAATAGCTATTCACTGTAATTTTGGAGCTTATTTAATGATTGCCCTGCGAAACCAACTTATCAGTGGTATAAGGGACAAGCGAATTAAAGATCGGTTACTGGCGACGAATGGTCTCACATTTGAGAAGGCAGTGGAGACTGCTGCAAGTTCAGAGATGTCGCAGCGAAACTCGATTCAGCTCAACGAGACAACGATCTAAATTCACAAAGAAAGGAACAACAACAACATATACCGGTCGCAGAAACCATTGGTTAAGAGGCAGGAGAGTAAATTCAAAAATCAAAGATAAGTAAAATGTTTTCGTTGCGACGGCCCCCATCGTGCTAATGTATTTTCCACAGAAGTACTGTGTGTAATTTTTGTAAAGATGACCACATCTTGCCAAAGTATGCTTAAAGAAACGCCCAACAAATAAATTAATTAAAAATAAATTAATAGAAAATAAATTAATTAAGAAATAGAAAATAAATGAATTAAAATGGAAATAGATGGCGGGGCCGACGTATCGGTAATGAATTATAATGAATTTCTGAAAAATTGTAATCATTTGCCAATTAAACGTTCTAAAATAAAATTAAGTAATATAGTAAATAAATTAAGTAATAGTAGGAATTTGGTTAATTGGGTATTTTTCGTTTCATTATCCCTCTCTTTTGCACTTATTTGAATCTTTCAAAATATGCACCGTGTAAAAGCGGACATAGTAACGCAGTTGCTTAATATCCACGGCTTTTTTGTTGTATGTGCTTCTGGAGCAGTTGTATCATGTCGCTCCATACGTTTCCACAGTTTCTGCTCCATATGTCATAGTTTTTACCGCTGAAATCACAGAAAACACTAACAAATTAACTTCCTATGGAGCAGAGTTTCAGATCTGCGCCAAATGCAAGTTATTTACAATAAATAAAATTGATTCCAACAAACTAAAGCAGACGAGTTGGTTGTAGAAGGTAGAAGAGAACGCGTTATATATACGAGGGGCGTTCAATATATTCTCGGTATCGATATGAAGGAAAATGCGAATTCAATTTAAATTGTTTTTATTTTTCAATATAATCTCCCCTAACATCAATGCATTTGTTACATCTTGAGATAAGCTTTTTTAAACCCTCAAAAAAATAAATTTCCTCTTTCTCTGCAAAATACCCATTTATTGCCGACTTGAGTTTTTCATCATCCGAAAATCTTTTTCCACGAAGACATTTTTTTCAAATCCGGAAACAGGAAATAATCACTAGGGGCGAGGTCTGGACTATTGGGTGGGTGTTGGAGTTCTTCGAAACCACAATCTCGCGCAGCAGTTTGGAAACTCGCGCCGTGTGAACAGGAGCGTTGTCATGAAGAAGCAACACACCCGCTGCGAGTTTACCCCGTCTTTTCTTTTTAATTTCCTCCCGCAAATTATGCAAAGTGGAAGCGTAGGATGTGGCGTTGATGGTTTCACCTTTTTTGTTGTACTCAATGAGCAAGATTCCCTTTGAGTCCCAAAAAACTGTGGCCATGAGCTTCCCGGCAGACGGAGTGACTTTGAACTTCTTCGGGGGGTCTGTTCCTTTTTTATGCCACTGCATGGACTCTTGTTTGCTTTCAGGGCCATAGTGGTGGACCCATGTTTCATCCCCAGTAACAATTCGATCCATAACACCGTCCGCGTTCTCACTACAAATCTCCAAAAGCTCTCTACAGCATGCGATTCTCACTTTTTTCTGAGGCGCTGTGAGCATTCGTGGCACCCACCTTGCACTGACCTTTGAAAGGTTAAGATGGTCATGAAGAATGGTGTGAATGGTACCAATTGAAAGCTTGGTGATCTCTGCCATCATTTTCACCTTTATTCGGGCATCCTCAAGAACAAGTTTTTCGACTTCTTTGATGCTTTCTCCCGTACAAGCAGTAGCCGGGGCGCCGGACCGGGGGTCGTCTTCAATGCTCTCTCTGCCTCTCTTGAACTCACTTGACCACTTTTGCACAGTTGATAATGAAGGTGCGGAACCCTGGTAAACAGCCACCATCTCTTCATGAATAGTTTTTTGACTTTCTCCTTGCTTAGTGAGAAATTTAATTACAGCGCGATGCTCAATTTTCACCATCATCGTCTCAGTTGCCATTATGATTCTGTTTAACTAGAGATAAAACGCGAATTAATAATCACATTTATATGAAATTTTACATGAATGCACTAAAATAATAGTATTACTTGATAAATAAGTCAATTTATATATACAACCTCAGCTTCACCCCGATACCGAGAATATGTTGAACGCCCCTCGTATTTCACAGTAGGTACGCGCTTGTTATGTTAGGATTGTATTTGTGTATGTTATGTATGTCAAAGCATGTTTTTTTTCACAGATTTGTTTTTGGATAATTTTAAAATTGTGCTTTAATTTGGAGAATTTAGAAAACCCAGTCAATGTTAAAATAATATGTAAATTGATTGTCTGTTTTTTGTAATTGTTTATTTCTAAAGTAAAAACAAGTTCCTGTATACAACTGAGTGTATGTACTCGTATTTAGGAAAGAATAAATTATCAGGTAGTGAGTGTAGGAGCAAACGGAAGGCGACTGAGGCAGACAATGCAAAACTGGCGCTGCAGTTTAGGAAATACCTTACTGTGTGTCCTTCAACATTGATCCTAAATTATGGAAAAATTTAGGAGATCAAGTTATTCAATTATTAGTGCAGCAGGGTCCTGTTCAAGTAGAAAATTTTAATTTCCCTGTAACTAAAAGCAGGAAGTTTAGTAGCCGTTTTTACCAAAGAGGTTTAAAAAATGGTGAAAACACATCAAGGGCATGGTTAGTCTACTCGAAATCTTCGGACTCTGTCTTTTGGTTCTGCTGTCTCTTATTTTCGCGAGCGAAAAGGAGTGTCGTTTTGTCCAGCACAGGCTACAGTGACTGGAGTCACTTGACAAGGGCTATTCAAGAGCATGAGACAAGTCCCTTACAAAGGACAGCTTTTCGTGGTTGGAGAGATTTAGGTTTAGGTTTGCAAAAAGACAAAACAATAGACTCTGGAAAGCAAAACCAGATGGCCAAGGAAACTGAGCATTGGAGAAATGTCCTGAAACGGCTTATAATTCTCGTCCAATTCCTTGCTACACAGTCTTTAGTATTTAGAGGAAGCTCCGATGTTTTATTCGAGCAAGACAACGGCAATTTTCTGCAACTCGTGCAAACTGTAGGCTTTGCTCGTCCCATGCTCCCCGCATTCGCTGAATCTGGTCATATTTGATGGTGTTCAAAGTTCTTTTGACGTAGTATTTTGTGACACGGTTGAGAGTTTATATGTTTTTTTCTCTAGCTCTGTAAACAGATGGTCGGTGCTGAAGAAAACATCTTATAAGTTTGAATCTAAGACCGCTAGGTATGACTAGACGGGAGAGCAGAATAGATGCGATCAGCCCATATACCTATACTTAGGAGAAGTTTATGAAGCCCTTGTTGAACTATCACAAACTGACGACCCTAAATCCAAAAATATGGCCCAGTCTCTTGGCGGCAAAGTGACTGATTTTAGATTTATTTGTTGCGCTGTAATTTGGCATAAAATTTCAAATAGGATTAATATTGCTGGCAAGTCACTTCAACAACGGAATATGTTCCTCAAGCTGGCAGTTGAGATTTTGTGTTCAACAAAACAGTTTTTATGAGAAACTGAGAAATGATGAAAAATTCTCCTTGCTTTTAGAAGAAGGTAGGATCATAGCTGTTCATTTAGAAGTTCCTTGCACTTTTCCAGTCATCACAGTCATGCGGTCCCGAAAAGGGGCAACTCGATTTTCCTACGAAGGAAAAGATGAGCCCATTATAGAACCGCAAGAAAGATTTAAGGTAGAATTCTATTTTAAAGTTTTAGATCAAGCCATTTCATCAATTTCTGAAAGATTTGAGCAGATAAAAGAGCACAATGAATTATACATATAATGTGTACCATATATATACGTGGCTCAGAATTTTATCGAGAAATCATCATGTTCAACCATATCAATTGAAAAAGAAATTATGTCGGAGCTTGATAGTAATTTTCTAGTGGAAGGTTTTGCCAAAATAAAGGCCGGTAAAATCATTTTCAAGGCAACACTCTTTTTAATTTTAAATTTTCTTACCTATGTAAATACCTAACTTTAGTTCTTCAGTTTATGTTTTTTTGTGACTTCTTTAAAGAAACCTTATTTTTCTAAAATGTGTACGTAATTTAATTTTAGCTTTAAACTTTTTCATCTTTTTTCATTTGCATGAAATATTTAACAAGTAAACCTTATCTGAACTTTTTTGATTTGTATTTACATATAGAAAGGAATAGGCTTACTGGGGAAAACACAAAAAAAAACGCATCCTTGGGTGATGTGGAAATGTATTCATACATAATTAAATATTTTCGATTTTGCGATCGTTTTAAAATTTAATTATTGTTTAAACCTACATTTTTAATGGGCGCTATTATTATACTGCGCCGCACGTCAAAATTCATCGAAACGGCCCTGACCCCAATCGTCCCAATAGTAAAAGCAAACGGCACAATACGCCTTTGCGAAGATTTTAGAATAACTTTAAATAAATTCATCGTTGGGATCGAGCATCCGCTTCCGACAATAGATTAACTTTTTCACGCGATGAATGGGTGAAAACAGCTTTCGAAGGTGGACCTTCGTCGTGCTTACTTGCAATGGAAAGTAAAAGATGAGGATCAAGAGAAATTGACTTTATCAACATTTTTAGGTCTTTTAAAATGCACTCGGCTTTGGTATAACCTTATCTGTGCGCCTGTAAAATGGCGGAAAAAAATGGAAGAGATTTTAGCTGGCATCGAAGGTGTAGGAGTTTTTATTGATGACATATGTGTCACAGGCCTGATTTCAAAACACATCTATCTACGAGTAGATTGGAAGCAGTATTTGCTAGGTTAAGTTCATTTGGGTTGCGAATTAATTCCGAAAAGTCAGAGTATTTCAAGGAGTCGATCGAATACTGTGGTTTTAGGATCAATAGGTACGGGATCCATAAAAGCTCCACGCTCTACAAATGTTTCTGAGGCCTGGTCTTTGCTGGGGTTAGTGAATTATTATGGTTGATTTTTTCAAAATCTTTCTGATGTACTAGAGCCATTACATTTACTCCTGAGGAAAAATATTCATTTCAATTGGACTCAGGAATGCGAGAATGCGTTTTGCGCTATTAAAAAAGAAATAGTTTCAGATAGGTTTCTGGTGCATTATGAATAGGATCAGCCCTTTTGCTTATCAACAGATGCCTCGCCAGGAGGGGGTTGGAGCAGTCTTACTTACACTTACAGAATCACAACGTAAGTGGTCTCAAATACACAAGGCGGATTACGCAATCATTTACGGTGTTAAGAAATTCTACCAATTTTTGTTTGGACGTCATTTCATTTGATTTGTTTGAATTAGACCAAATAGAAACAATGCCGACCACTGCAAAACACATTGCGGAGGAAACGTCCAAGGACTCGGTTTTTAGAAAGTTGCTAAAAGGTATTCAGGAAGGTAAAAAATTACAGGCTAGATTTCGATTTGGTGTAAATTAAGAGGAATTTTCCATTCAGAGGGTTATCAGAGTGGTTATCCCCACAAAATTTCAGAAAATTGTTCTTGAATGAATTAATGATTACTGAAGTGTTTTTTTTTTTTCTTTTTTGTATATTGTATTTTCTTGAGGGGGGAAAATGTTAAATACTTAAAATAATAATCAGTATTATTCTGTATTGACAACACTAGTTACTCGTATATTGTTATCGATATATAAAGAATGTTATCGATGTTTGACATTTGTCACACACCACATTGTTAATCGCTTGTAGAGTAAGATTTTTCTGTCACTTTCTCTTTGAAGCCAACCACCATGTGGGACAGTCGCAAATAATAAAAATTGGGCGTTGTATTTATTTCCTTCGAAAACCATAATAGAGGTTCATCCGGTATTTGATTCATTTCGGTGCGCATTTCGTGTGCTGCTTTTCGTATATTTCGTTTGCTTGTTATGACTATTAGTCGATCCTAGTGTTTAGTTGTAGCTCTCGGCCGTCCTGACCGTGATTTGTCTTCAAGATTTCCGGTTTGAACGTACGGTTCAATGGTCCGTTGAACGCAGCATCTTGGTAGCTTCTACTGCGAAGTAACTTTCCGCTGCGATTTGGCCTCTTTAAGAAGAGTGATCATTGCAGATCGTTTCTTGATTGTGGTTTCCGCAAATTTTCCAATTTTTAACGAGTTACTTACCCAAGATGCGAAGAATATCAAATAAGTTCTTACGATTTTAAAGTGTGGCTTTTATGCACGACCCAGGTCGACAAATTTTGGAATTTGACAGCCCCATTTGGTGTAAAGAATCATAAACAAGTGTTGAATCAACAATCAAAGGCCATAAAATTTGATTATTATAATCATAATTTCCAGTTGCTATGGCACACTTTACACAAAATATACGGAGATATGAATACGAAAGTATGTATACCTTCGTATTGAAAAATTACGTACCTATAAAAATTTTAAACGTAATTTTTAGATCACAAAATATATCACAAATATCGTCCTTATTCTGTCTGACTGCTAAATATCGTCTTCGCCATCAGTCAATCTATAAAAATTATCCGTCCAGATTTTTAGCACCGTCCGTGACTCTACTACCGCGTTTCCCTCCCTCTTTTCATTTTACCATGATTTAAGTGTCTGACACATCTACATAATATGTTTTTATTTTATTTTTAAGAATATTTTATTAATCACCTTTATGTCTTATTAAATTACTCTACTTCTATTTTTTTAGCTTGCGCTTAGATCTCCGGACATTGGAGTTGGATTTGGTGCAGGACTGCTCGCCATTGGAATAATTATCCTTACGATAGCTACTTATCGACATTGCATAAACGGAAAGAGAGGGAGTAAAAAGTGAATTCTTTCGATTTGATGATAATTAGATATTTATACCAATCTTGATAATTTTACTTGGACATATTCATACAAATAATGCGAAAAATAAAAACAAGAAAGAAATGCTTTGGCGATATTTAAGATTTACTTAGTTGGCATATTCAATTGTTTCTAAGTTATATGGCTAAATTTAGCCTGGGAGATAGGAGTCTTCTTACCCACCGTCAAGTTCGGAAGTGTTTTAATTTCGCTCCGCGGTAATTTGTGAATACTTGTTTTCCGTTTGACTTTTTCTTTTTTGGTTTCGTGTTTGACCCCATTCGAACCACATTACCTGTTCCCATTCACTTACACCATAACTTCTCAGTGTCATCAAAACACAGTGACTTCGTTCTCAGTGTCATCAAAACACAGTGTCTTAAAAAACAAAAAAAGAAAAAAAAAATTATAATAATACTTAATAACCTACTTGCTAATAATGTAACCATGTCTTCCTGTGGATTTGCTGACTGCGATTTACCTACTAACACAGTGGAAATGGTTACATGTAATGGGATATGTGGAAAGAAATTCCATCCCATATACATTGGTTTGAACAGAAACGCTAAAACTCATCTCGAAGAGTATAAGCGCATATTCAGCTTTTTTTGTGTAGAGTGCCGGACCATCTCCCTGACACATATAATGCTGACACTCATTTCAGAGAGCCATGACAATCTAAACTGTTCGATCGATAACAGCATAACCGCCATAAAATCAGCTGTTCAATCCCTGCACTCTAAAATCATTAAATTAGCAGATTCCGATAAGTCTCTCTGCTCAAACACATTACCAGCGATTCAGTCAACTTCAACTCAGTTGGGAAAAATTATGTCAGCATTGGCTGACCAATCAACTCTTCTACATCTCAAGCATGCTGAACATACCGAAAACATCGGATCCATCCAACATGACCTCAATTTTCTTAGTGAGGAAGCTGCATCCACTAGATCAACCACGATGCAGATATTGGAGGATGCCTCCATCTGCATTAAGCCCGAGTAACAAATCCTTGCACGACGAGCTATATACATCACCTTCAACCACTTCAGCCCCTACTCATTCAATAGCCGCTACCACCGAAGCTCCGTTCAACCCTCTACGATAAATGCAACTTCGATCACCAATCCCGACCCAAGACCATTGCCAATAATTAGGGCTTTTGGGACATCCTGGACTCTCCCCGAATGGACCAACAGAATTCAAAAATTAAATAAATTGAATTTTGAAGCGATCAAAAAACCGGAACTGTCTACTTTCTTCCTCCAAGCTGCCCCACGTCACGCAAGCCCGTCCTGGATCAAAGCCCTTTTTAGGAGTAAATTCGGTATACAAGACGTCAAATGTAAACAAGTTGGCAAAGTCAAGAGCAAAAACGGCCAGTGTTTTGAAATACGTATACCCACTAAATACGATTGGATGTTCAAATCATCGGATACCACGGCATACCAATAACGGAAAAGATGGTCATCACCCAACGGAAGGATATGGTAGATAATAAGTTTACTATTAAAAGAAAACATAGCCCGAACAATTCTACCTCATCGCATCAACATCCCGACTCAAACTGGTCATTTAAGACCAATATCTTTCCAAGATTCTCCTCACTCCTTCCCCCCTTTGCACCATCTAAAAAGAACACCAGAGTCGCTACACTAAATTCTCTCCCTCCCCTCACCAAATCTTTAAAGCCGCTTCAAAACAGAGTTTCATTCAACCTTGCTCCTGCGCCTTCCACCCAAGTTCCAACTAACAATGCCCCATCCGACAAATATCCTAATTTTATTAGTTCCCATATACTAAACCCAACCACCCATTCCTCATCTTCATCTATCAATCCACCTGATCCAACCCCCCTCACTAGCCAAGATTCTAGTTCCGGGGTGCTTGACCATCCTGTCCCTTCATCATCCGCTCGTGCCTCCGATTCTCACCCAAAATACCTTGACCCACTCCTTCCACCAACTGTCAAACTCACTAAAAAAATTTCTGATATGAATGATGACAGTCGTTATGTAGTATCTCGTTTGAGAGACCGCCGCATTTATGAAAATGTTCGGCTCTACCTTGCCTACTTACACGACAAACCCAACTCCGTTTGCATTGATGGCATAACCAAAACCAACATAATGGTTTCGATTCAACGAGAAAGTCTTCCTATTAAGCCAGCGGAATTAATGCAAATTTTCGTTCGCTACCATGAGAGTTTCGACATCTCTTCCGACGAAGTTCATAATGATCTTTCTACGTTGTCTTCGCATGTCAGCTCCAAACGTCTTTCCCATTTGCAAAGAACTCGTTCAAATTTTAAAAACTATTACAGTTCCTAACAAACTGAAATCTGTATCCTCCAGTCCACAATGCCTGTCCATTTACTACCAAAATGTAAGAGGTTTGCGCTCTAAAATCTCCTCGGTATATCTCAATTCTCAAAAGTTTCCCTATGACTTAATTGCTCTTACTGAAACAAATCTAATTCCAGACATTAAAAACCATGAGCTGGTTTCCTCCAAATTTCAACGTTTTTCGAAAAGATGGATTGGAAAGAGCTGATAATCCTTATGGCCGCGGTGTTTTACTAGCAATCCGGAACTGCTTTCACTCAACTCCTGTCGATATTCCCCACACTGAAAACTTTGAGTTAGTATGCGCCAACATTACGCTCCCCAAACGATGTCTTTACGTACTTTGTTGCTTTTTTGACTGAGGATGCACAACCTGAAGATTGCATTGTTCTAGTAGGAGATTTCAACCTCCCTCACCTTATATGGGAGCCTTCCGATGATTCGTCTCATTTTGTCTCTCGTAATTCGACATCTGCAATAGAAATATTGATGGTGGACTGCCTAACCAACTCAAGTCTGCATCAGATTAGTGGAATACCTAACACAATGAACAGACAACTCGACCTTGTCTTGACATCCGATTCAGATAACTGTGTCGTTTATAGGAGTGATCATCTTCTTTCTAAACTAGACCGCCTTCATCCCCCTTGTCAATTATATATTCATATGAAAATGGCAACACATGTGTCGATTCGGAAAATTCATTCTCATTTGACTTCCGTAGAACCGACTTTAACAAACTTAAAAACCTCATCAGCAACATTAACTTTGACTTTATTGGTGAGACAACTAACATTGATCTTGCCCTATCAACGTTCTATTCGTTAATTTTCTCCTGCTTTGCCCAATCGGTTCCATATACCTTCCGAAAGGACTGCATATCTGCTCCTCCCTGGTACAACAATGAGTTGCGCTCTCTCCGTAATAACAGAAACAAGTTGTGGCACAAATTCTTAAGAACTCGATCTGATTCCGACTACAGTAATTATCGATCGGTATATAATCGTTTTTCTGAACTTTGTGAGTCTCTTTACCTTGAGTACCTCTACCGCATGCAATTTAGTTTAGTCTCGGACCCTAAACGCTTCTACCAGTTTATTAATACCAAAAGAAAGTCAGACGGCTACCCATCTACTCTTAAATTTCTTAGTGAATCTTCTGCCGATCCAAAAACAATTACAAATTTCTTTGCCTGTCATTTTAATAAATCCTTTTCTAAGAAAACAGCTGAACCCGATCCTAGCTACTTTAGCTATATGAGAAACTATCCTGAGACGTCAGCCATTTCACTAAATATAACAACAACTTTGGTATCTGAAAACATTAATAAACTTAAAGATGATTTCTCGACCGGCCCTGATGGAATTCCGGCTATTGTAATAAAAGAGTGTGTTACCCATCTCGGTCCTCCTCTTGCTGCTCTATTTAACTTGTCTATCTCAACAGGTACTTTCCCTTTCCTATGGAAGGAATCTTACATTATCCCCATTCATAAAAAAGGAAGTAAAGCCGAAGTCGATAATTATAGGCCCATAGCGAAACTCTCTTGCATACCCAAACTTTTTGAAAGCATAGTCTATCAACAACTGCTTCCGTACAGTAGGCCAACTATCTGCACAAATCAGCACGGCTTCTTGAAAGGTAAATCAACGACCACTAACCTAACAGAGTTCGTCTCTAGGACTCTTCATGCTTTAGAAGACGGTGATGAAGTCGATTCAATTTCCACAGATTTCAGCAAGGCATTCGATAAAATTTCTCACCAACTTATCATCTTTAAACTAAAAAAACTTGGCTTTTCCCCTCATTTTGTGGCATGGACCAAATCCTATTTAGAAGACCGAGAATACAGGGTCATCTTCAGATCTTCAATATCCGAACCCATTAAAGCAACATCTGGTGTTCCTCAGTGTAGTCACCTTGGTCCAATTATCTTTATCCTCACAATTAATGATATAAATTTAATTTTAACTAACTCTAATCTTTCTATTTTCGCTGCTATCATCTCATTGCCTTTTGACTCCCATTGCCTGCAAGATGACTTGAATAAGTTTTCGGTATGGTGCAAGCAAAACTTTTTGGAACTTAATGTCAGCAAATGCCAAGCGATAACCTATTCCCGTAAACGTCTACCTCCCCCTCCAAGAAACTACTTCATCTGCGATGAGCCTATTCCTTCCACTACCCAAGTACGGGATCTAGGTATAATTTGTGATAGAGAATTTAATTTCGACTTACATATTGACAGCATTATAAATAAAGCTAACTCTTCACTCGGCTTTATCAAACGCTGGTCAAAAGAATTTTCCAACCCTTACGTTACAAAGTCCCTGTACATTACTTTTGTAAGGCCTCTTCTCGAATATTGCAGCCAAGTTTGGTCACCCTATAAACTAACTCACATTCAAAGAATAGAAGCAGTCCAACGCAGGTTTATCCGTTTTGCACTTCGTGGTCTACCTTGGGCCGATCCATATGGATTACCCCCCTATGAAAATAGGCTAAAACTAATTAGCATGCATACCCTAAAAAAACGTCGTGAAGTCGCTGATGTACTTTTTATCCACCAGTTACTGACTGGAAATATCGACTGCTCGACAATAACGCAAAATATTGAATTCACTCCCAATCCCCGTAATCTAAGATCTGTCCCACTCTTCCTGATCCGAACGCACCGCACCAACTACGGTCACTTTGAACCCATATCCAGAATGTTGCGTATAACGAACAACTACGCCGAAGTCTTTGACCTAAATAGCAGCAAACAAGAAATAAAAACAGCGCTGCTCAATATGCCACTCCCTTAACATCTCCCCCGTCCACCATTTCTCCACGCCCCATTAGGTTAAGTATATCTTTGTTAGTTTTTAAGTCTAGTTTTAAGTTTGGCTTGTTAATAAGCATAATAAAGTTGTCCGGGGTAGACCCGGGCCAATAATTATGTTTTATGTTCATACAAGGATATAAGATTTATTGAATTCTACTAGCTTTAAATATAAATTATGATTTGATTTAAGGCCGGGCTCAATACCCGACAGATTTATTAAAACTCACATTTTTTTAGGGGCAACTTGTTGAGTTGAAAGTCGAGGTTGAACATCGTTGGCTTCCCGTATTGTTCTTAACATTGGTTCTGTTCGTAATTGTTCGGTTGAAATTGAGTTGAGTCGATTCGAATACGAAAAAGTGTGTATCATAGAATCCGAATATAACCGCAAAAAGCATTGCCGCACTTAACGATCATATTCGAAATTTCGAAATCAGCTGCTTAACGTCAAAGTAAAGTAAAGTTGGAGAAATAAATAAATTACAATCGTTGTTTTGTGTATTTTGAACAAAAAAAATTGGTCAGAAATGGATTCTTTTGCACTTGCAATGGTTGCTAGTGAGGAGTCTCCTCCTCACTCCTCCTTAAGATGTTAGACGCAAAGAGAATTAAAAATTCAGCGTAATATACTGAGGGATGTATGTAATCCGATTGACCTCGAGGATCAAATGTGAGTTGTTGCAGAACATTTTGTTTTATTTTCGCCTCAACAAACAAGCATTCAAGTATGTATTGGAGAAACTAGAACAGGAACTCGGTCCTACTTTTTTATCCTCTTCAATCATTCCTTTAAGTCGGCTTGTAGCCGTATTAAGGTTTATGGGCGAAGGCGGATACCAACACAGCGTTGGTAAAAACCACTCAATTGGAATGACACAGTCTACATTTTCAGGCACGTTAAAAATGGTGTTGAATATTTTGGAAAGAAGGCTGTGTCCAGTCTGGATAAGATTAAACATGAACGATGCAGATAAAAGACAGACAAAATTAGGCTCCTACTCAAAGGCCAGATTTGCGGATATTGTTATGTGCATCGATGCAGGTTATATCAAAATTATCCCGCCCGCTGAAGAAAAATATTTATACTACAACAGAAAAGGATATTATAGTCTAAATGTCATGTTGTAAATATACATACCAAGCACTTCTTTTAAGTGGTCCTAAATCAATTTATTCTTAGATTTGCGATACCAAAATGCGTATGCGGTTCATCGATGCACAGTATCCGGGATCAAACCACGATTCTCATGTATGGAATTTGAGTAGTGCAAGGATTTTTTTTTGAGCGTAAATACCGCGAAGGAGAAAGAAAGATTTGGATTTTAGGTGTGTACAATGTACATTGTACATATATAAAACGCCATGAGACAATACTGCCGTGTCTTAATTTTATGGTAAGTTAAGAAACACTGAATGTTTTTCCAGGTGATTCCTGATATCCTCTGGAACCATGGCTTATTATTCCATATCGTTCGCTGGCAAGTGGTAGTCATCAAAGTGCGTTCAACAAACGAAACAGCAGAACTCGCAATATTGTAGAGAGGACTATCGGTGCCTTCAAAAACCGATTTAGGTACATATTGGGTACAGTTGACGTACTCACCTCGTAATTATCAATGTTGCGTGTGCTTTGCATAACATATGCTTACACTTTCGGGTTGATAGTTTTTAAGCTGAAATTGAAGAAGTGGAAGAAGAAAAACGACATGAAAACTCCATAGTCACCTCATCTAATTATTTATCCGCTTATCTCTACGCTTCTATTTATCCGTCTTAAACTGGTAGAGACTTGTTCATTATTTATTCTTATATTTGCCTCAGTTTTGGTATAAAAATCCTTCTGAATTTTAATTTGCTCCTTCAAAAGGCTGGCAGTATCTATTCGCTGTGTGCTTGAAGGGGAACTCTTTGGCATACTGCGCTCTCGATTGGAACTTATGAAAACATCCGCTTGATCAGCTCCCTCTGAGTTTTCACCCAAGCAAGGGTCTTCTACGAGTATATGATCTGTTGATGAGTTTTGAAGTTCTTTGATTCCGTCTGTGGAGATTTTTAAGACTGTCAATTTTATGACGGGCCGCTCCGGTACCTTTGCATACTTTTTTATTTTCCGATAGTTTCCTTTGTATTTAGCCTTCCAATCTTGAAACCCTAATACAGAACACTCTCATTCTCTAACTTACTTTTTTCCAACTACTGGTGTTCTCTGAAGGAGGACCGAAGCTGTTAAGATCAGTTTTGAGTTGTTCACAGAAAGCGTTTACTTCTTCCTTTAATCTCTTTGTAAATCCTTGAGCAATTCCAGGATTCTGCAAAAGCCGCTCCACCATTCTCTGGTACCGCTTGTAGAAAAATTTTCGACCTTTAATGAACAAAAAATTATTATTTATCCATAATGTAACAAACAAACTTGATTTTTACATTTTGAATCATTTTTGTCTGCGCACTACGAAAACTCAAATAGTTCGTAGATTTAAATGTCAAAATTCCGATTCATTCGGATTCAGTGATACCACTTATTAAAATTTCCGTAAGACGGATACTGTGATAGTTCTTTCGGGGTTCGTAACAAAATTCCGAGTACGACGGATTCTGTGATAGACGTGAATATCTAGTGAACAAAGGGTATATCGGCGACTTTTGGTGAACAGCGTGAGTCTGTAAGTCAGTAAGTTTTAGTCGATCAATGCTTCATTGCATCAGACAGCAAGAGCGAGGGTGATAGAAGGCGCGGGTGATAAAAGCTTCACTCCCTCAGTTACTACGGAGAAGAGAAGAAAAGTAACACCCACTGAAATATTGAAATCGACCAACCTCTCGCATCTGAAACTGCACCCTCTTCTCCTGTCCCGAACAAAGGACCCCAATCCAATTCCAAGACTCTGATCATCAATGACGTATTCTAGTAATGAATCGGGAGCACAGCAATACTGCTCTTGTCGTAATGGCTTTCAGATTAACGCCATTGAAGGCTACTACGATTTGATGAGTTACATTATGAGCGGCCGGTCATAAGGTCCTGTTGAGCGCCATAGACTACCAGTAGTCCTACCAGGACTTATCTTTACCAGATCTTAATATACAAAAATCCGCTGGTCCAGATGGTATATTTCCCCATCTTCTGAAGAGATGTTCTTCGCTGGCAAAACCACTGTGTGGGCTTTTTCAATACTACTCTTTAGGACTCTTTCCGAACAGAGGTAAAACTCTATCCTCCTGCAGACCAATTGCACTTACGTCCCTTCTTTCCAAGGTCATGGAAACACTGATAAACCGCCAGCTTATGAAATATCTCGAATAACGAAAACTTTTCTATGACCGGCAGTATGGATTTGGTAGGAACAGGTCCACTGGTGATCTGATGGCACGAAAAGTGGAACCAAAGCGTACATTAATCTGGCGAAAGCAAGATAGTTGCACTTGGTATTTCTAATATATTTGACAGAGTTTGGCATCAGGCTCTTTTGTCGAAAATGTGTGCATTTGGGGTCGATGAATATAACTACCTTTCGGAACGTTCAATTCAAGTTGTCCTGGATGGTTTCAAGTCTGGTATCCACAAAATAAATGTTGGTGTGCTCCAGGGCTAGGTTCTGTTTCCGACTATCAATGGCATAACCAATTGAGGAACTATCAATATAATGGAATTCAATGCTTTCAAAATACAATTCTGTTTGTGGTCGTTAAAGCGAAATTTAAATACCAGCCATTATACTTTAATGGTACTCGCGTTGGCGAAACCGAAAAACTTTCCATTTTCGCTACGTGTGTCAATAACAACTAGAGTCCGACCGAATGTGAATTTTTTGGCCGAAACCGAACTTCGGATTCTTCATCACCTTCGACCGAAGCCGAAGCCGAATCTAATGGAGATTACATTCCAAAATGCTAAAGAACCAAAAATAAAGGGTTTTCCAATAGGGACTTGACAACTTTGAATTTAATTTGTGAACGCACTCTTTCACTAATCATCAAACTGTCACTGTCGATTTATTCAGTAAACTCAACATTTTCATTATGGTGAAGTACACGAACGAGCAACGTCTTCAAATTATAAAAATTTTCTACCGAAATTCGGAGTCGGTGACTGCAACTTTAAGAGCGTTAACTCCAATTTTCGGTCGTAATTCTCGCCCTAGTAGACAGGCAATAACAAGCTTAGTGCAAAAATTTGCGTAAGGATCTTCGTTTACACCCATACAAGATCAAGCTGACTCAATAATTGAAGACTTTTGAAGCGACGTACGTTCTCCGATTGGGTTCTGGAGAAGATGCGCCAAGATGATGAATTTCATCGCAAAATCAGCTTCAGTGACGAAGCACATGTTTGGCTCAATGGGTTCGTCAATAAGCAAAATATGCATTATTGGTCGGGTGAAAATCCACATGTGCTTCATGAATCACCACTTCATCCACAAAAAATAACTGTTTGGTGCGGTTTGCATGCCGGCGGCGTTATTGGGCCATTTTTTTTCGTCGACGATAACGATCGTCACGTTACTGTGAATGGTCAGCGTTATCGCGCCATTATCACCGATTATTTTTGGCCCGAATTGGAAGATATGGACTTGGACGACATGTGGTTTCAACAGGATGGTGCCACAAACCACACAGCACACGCTACAATCGATTTATTGAAGAGTAAGTATGGAGAGCGTCTTATCTCAAGACATGGGCCAGTCGATTGACCGCCTTGTTCGTGCGATTTAACGCCGCTTGACTATTTTCTGTGGGACTACGTTAAGTCATTGGTTTGTGCCAACACGCCAACGACGTTGGAAGAGCTCAGAGCGAACATTGAACGCGAAATAGCGGCCGTTTCGGCCGAAATATGAACAAAGTCCATTCATAAATGTTTTGATTGTACTTCAAACCGATAATAAAGTTTTGGAAATATCTCAAATGGTTTGCGTTTTATTTAAATAAAAAGTTGTCAAGTCCTTATTGGAAAGCCATATATAACCATTCCTAACGTTTTTGCAGAAACATTTGTTGATTTATTGAGTTTGCTTTAAGTTCGATAAACCGTAGATTTACTCAAAGAATTGATTTGTTCATTCGAGTGGAAATGTTAACTTTTAAAAACAAAAGCCTACCTGGCGCTCCTTCGAATTTCATTTTTGACCAATTGAACTTTAATTTCGACAGTTTACATTATTTTATACGAGGATATCGGTGAAACGTATACTCCTGTACAAATTGGGTTAACTATTTCCCTGAAACCCCCACTATCGAAATAATTGAATGGTTGCCAATCTTTTACCTCATTTACTTCAGAATTTAAAATGACTGTAGGGATGTTTGTTTGATTGGGGATATTAATATCGATATTCTTAGCTCTCCAAAATCCAGTGATAATTATATGTTCTTGCTTTCGTCAATGGGTTATCATTCGTTCGTTAATATTCCTACTAGGGTGACTGATAATACATCTACCTGCATTGATCATATTTTTCTTAACCCTTCTGTTCTGTTAGAAAAAAATTGCACGTATTACGTTTCGTGTCATAAAATGACCCAAATTTATTTTATAACAAATTTGATGAAAAAAATGGAAAAATGCAATGAAACAACATAAAATACATACAAATTCAGAATTTATGGGATATGTTCTTTACAATAAGTGGTAGTAATGACTGTGCTATGACGATGTGTTAGACATACTGGCTTATTACCGACACTGCATGTAGTAAAAGTTTTCTTTTCATGTTTTGGAGGACGAAACATGCAGCGTTTGCGATCGCTAGCTTTGAACTTTTTAGCCGATGGTGACGATTTTTAGCAGATTGATTTGTCATTTCGGGTATTACGAACGATGGCAGCAGAAGCTTCGGCTCTAGGAAGACGGTTTCTTCGAACAATACACGCCCAAACTAAATTTTAACCTAACTCTTGTAAAAATAGACGACGTTTATATCGTTTATTGTTATTCTAATTTGGGTGAATTTCCGTCCACAATATTAAGGAAATGTCAATAAAATTTTAAAACAAATCTACTGGCCAATGGTTAGTTTGTCCTTTGCATGAATATGTGCGAACCCTTTGATCCATCGTATCAACACCGCCCTTAGTTGAGTTGTAAAATTCAATTATCTCTGGAATCTTCTTCGGATGTCCCTCTAAAACTTTATCATTATGATGCATAGTACTTAGCAACGTGACTAATTTGTACTGTTTCGGTATATACTGCACAATTGTTTCATCTCCATGGAATAACAATTTGCTCAAAAAAACTGGAAGCGTACGGAGCTCTTGAGCAGTAGCATGAACTATTAGAAATCTCTTGTTCTTTCGAACTGTCCCAACAAAAGTATTTTTCGTTTGAGCAATTCTAATGCTAAATTATTATTGAAAAAAAATTATTATTATTGTGACATTTCTGTTTCTTTTAGGTGCTCCTCCAGTTCTTCAAAGGTACATTTGAAATTTCAAGCAAAACCCACTCACTGAATCAGCTGCTATCCATACCTTCATGCCATATTTTCCAGGTTTACTGGGCATGTAAACTTTGAAGGGACATCTCTCACGGAAAGTAATCAGTTGTTCCTCCACGGTTATGTTCTCGTTTGGGACATATAGTAACTGTAGATTCTCTGTTCACTTTTCATAAAAGTCACGAATCACTGCATGCTTATGTCCACGAGCTTCTGACCTACGACCTTTTCTGTCGTCGAATACAAGTACTATACACGTGAAATTTGAAAGAAATATTCTAGAAATATTACTTAGCATTGGACACATTGGACGCCCATGAAGTTCATTCCACAAACTTCTGATACTTTCACCGTATGCTCGATAAACACCTGCACAAAAACGAACAAAAATGTAACATATGTTTGTATGACTGTAGTTATTACATACCAATAAGCAACAAAAGGCCCAAGTATGCATCCAACTCGAACTTGCACTGAAACGGATAACATCTTTCTTCATAGTCTGAGTCATACAAAACTCGAAAGCATATTTTATGCCGTAAATGCGGTGAACAGCAAAATATGTTTCACCCGTGCGTTGGTGGATAATCTGTTCAGTTGCAGCATGAAAAAGCCGATTTCCGGGAGGTGTTGTTACCCACTTTATATCACGATCTTTACTAAAATATTCAGTCAGATTCCCAGATATCTCTTCTATATCTTTATTATCACTCCTAATATCATCGTCTGAAACATCTTCGTCCTCCACTTCTGGTTCGTAGTCCTCATTACCACCATTACCATCCTCATCTTCAAAATCGTCATAAATTTCATCTTCAGCACGGTCTAGAAGCGCAGGAATCTCACTTCCACTCATTTTTTAGTTTAGTTTTAAACGCATTTTATTTTCTAATCAATAACTCTTACATACTAACAAAAAATGCTTAAATGCTAGCTTAAAATTACTTAACAATCTTATACTAACTTACTGGCAACACAAAGGCACTCTAAGCTACTCTAAATTCTTATATCTATGTCTTTCGACTTCATTTACATTTTATGTGGAAATATTTATTTTATATACTTAGGGCTAAGAAAAAAAATTGATTACAAAAACTTAGCATATGGACAATTTTTTATTTTTTATAAAAACTTAATATCTAACTTAAAATCAACCTTAGTCTACTTAACCTACATACACAAAATGCACATAAACACACTTAGACATTATACAGAATAATATACATATGTTAGTATATACCTTTATATACACTAACACATGCATATATTACTTAAATGCTAACCTAAACCTATGTAAGCTGGCCATCGCTATTTACTGAGCAAATAGATTGGTCAGCTCTGCCTCATTAGTCAGGCTGGTCCGTAATTGACGGAAACGACGACGAAACATCTTCTCCATCATTCAACCACCAGAAATGCTGGTGCTGCCGAACGACATCCCTCTTATCGCGATTCCCCACCGCCCTACTGAACCTGAGTCGATCCACACTGCCATGTGCGACGTCTCTGTTGTAGTTGAGTCGCCTGTCCCCAGCTGTCCGAGCGACATGGAAGATTAACGGGACCGCTGATATATCCTGGATCAACCCTTTCTGATCTAGGTAGAGGAATGCTTCCGGTGGAACGAAGCCGTCAGATCGCACACTCTCGTGGTAAAGGTAATTGGGGTAGTAAGCCCCAGATATCAGGTTATTCGTCGAGGTCATTGCTCTTGCAATGTGCCTTCGAGTCAGCTTAATTACGAAGTTGTCCACTCGTATTAGGTTCGCCCTGTTGTAAGGGACCTCATTAGGATAAAATTTCTTGTACTCCGATTCTGGTGTTCTGTACAAGCGAAGACAAGCCCTAAGGCAAGCCCTAAGGCAAGCCCTCTCAAACACCCGAATCTTTTCAATTAAGCTTGCTCGTACATTGAACCACACGGGACACCCAAATACCAGCATGGGCCTGATAAGGGCCATGTAGCAGATTACCTTTACCCTCGCATCGAGTTGGCTGCTATAAAACAGTCTCTTTGTAAGGGCAAAAGCGCCTTTAGCTCTGGCCAGAGCAGCATCTACATTTTTGCCAAAATACAGAAACTGATCTAGCCAGATTCCAAGGTATCTGACTACATTCCGACAGGCAAGAGGCTGTCCGTGCTGTCCAATGATTGAGAACTTTCGCCAATTTTTTCTGGTATCCCTAGAGGCTCCAGACAACGGCGTCCTAAAGAGAATTGTTTGCGACTTCTGAAAGTTGATTTTCAACTTCCAGTCATCGCAAAATCGTCTTATCTTATCGAAGTCACGCTGCAAAAGAGTATTAATGACCTCGATTTTTGGACCTGTTTTGTACGATACCAAATCGTCTGCGTACGCAATAGTATGGGGAAGTGAACCTATCAAGTCGCTTGTATAAATGTTAAATAGGATCGGCGAATTGACCGCGCCTTGCTGAAGACCATTTTTAATTTGAAATATTCCAACAGAAGTCACATCGCCATTTTTCACGATGAACTGTCTGTTGGTTAGCATATTATAAAGAATGTACAAGAGAGGTTTGCTGATCCTAAGCCTAGTCAGCTTATAGAAAAGACCCTCTAACCATACGGTGTCGAAGGCCTTCTCCAAGTCAACAAGGCAGGCACCAGTACATTGTTTTTTGCCTTTATTCCATTGGATATCGGACACCAGTTTAGACGCGGCATGTGAGATATCATGTCCCGCCTTAAAACCGAATTGATTATCCGGAACTATATGTTTGTCCTCAACCCACCTAGACAGAGCTCTATTGATTACTTTTTCAAAAACCTTACTGATATTCGGAAGGAGACTTATCGACCGGAGATTCGCCGGATTGGATATATCCTTTCCCTTTTTGGGGATAGGTTGAACCACCGCCGTTTTCCAATGCGCTGGATAATGTGCATTATTCATTGCATTATTAAACAGGGTGGTGTAGATGTCCACCGCTTTTAGAGGAAGATGTCGAAGCACGATGTTCGGAATACCATCGGTCCCAACTGATTTCTTAGCCCTGATTGTGTCGAAGATCTCATGGAGTTCTTCCTTCGAAATGAACGGGCGTAGGCCACTCTCTCTGGTAATGACATTATTTGCCATATTTTCGTCGCTAAACCGGGTGAAACCAGAGCCGTTGGATCGCCAATTATCTATTTCATTTCGGATGTAGCAGTTGTTCACCAAGACGCGATTGTCCAGGTCATAATTACGGCCAATGATTGAGACCTTGTATACTTCCTGGAAAGTCGCCCCTATGGTCTCAACCTTCTCCTGCGGATCCTCGATCACAAAGAAGTCGTCATCGTCAGCGGCTTCATTTGGATCAATACCTGCTATTGTCAGTAACCGTTCGTTGTCTGTTATCCGGGCTATTTTAAGACACTGAAGGTCGTTTTGTTTTTTTCTCCGAAATAGTTTATTGATTTGCGGAAACATGTTCGGGTTGTTGGTGTTTACAGCCCGAACCTTGTTGTTCCAATATGAGCTTACAGCAATTCTGTAATTTTTTTTTATTAACTTTTGCACATTTTTAATCGACGACTTCAGCGTCCTAATCTCCGGGTCTTGTCTGTCAGTTAACTGTCTGTACAAGTTTTTGAGTCTTGACAGAAGTCTACTTTTCTGTCGGTGCAGTTCGTCAATAGTAGGATTGCGGAACAGGTCTTCGTTAGTTGTACGTCGATACCGCGGTATTGTAGTGTCCATAGTTTGTTTAATTGTCTCGTCCATCTGTTTTAGGTAAATGTCGATCTCCTCGTTTGACAAATTCCTATTGGACGGTGGGTGGAGCGTGTTCGAGGAGAGCGCTCTGTTCAAGGTTGCGGAGAAGCGCGTCCATCGAGTCTTACTGTAGTTGTAAGAATATCTTTGGACAAACTCCTCCAATTCCGCAATTTCGTTGGGAACTGTAATTTCGGTGCTAAAACCGCAATGGTCGCTGTCATACACGAATGTGCGCAGACAGTTTAGCGTTTGTAAATTCGTACCTGTCAGTCGTATACGTTCGTCGTACAGCAGTAGATCCAAATAATACCCGCCTCTGGGAAACGACGGGTTATCCGTCGCTTTAAGACCGAGTCTGTACATGACATCGTGGTGACCCCACCAATCGAGTAGTAGGTTCCCTCTAGTATTTGACAAATTATTTCCCCAATCTCTGTGTCTAGCGTTGAAATCCCCGCCGATTATAAAATAATTCTCCCCCGATTCCAGCCTCAGAAGTCGAAAAAGCGTGTCGAGCTCTGTAATAAATAGGGTGGATTGCGAAACCTCAGGTACATAAACAGAGGCCAGGTACAGCCGCTTTCCACTGCGGACTGGGATGTAAACGACGACTGCCTCCAACACCCGGAACCTGCGCAACACGCCCTTGTGCACTCTGTGAAATTTTATACCTTCTTTAATGAAGATCGCGACACCACGTCCACGTTTGGATCTGGGCCAGTTTCTTCTTCTAACAATATAATTATTGTACTCCAGTTTGTGCTTATCGGTTAGCTTGGTTTCGCTAGCGAAAAGCACATCAGGAGTTTGGTCTTGTAGCAATTTAAACATCGCGGCTCTTCGTTCGATCCTAGTCAGTGAATTAACATTCACCGCAAGGACCTTCAAAATTTGCTCCACCATGTGCGTACCCATTACGAAATGTATTGCGTTAGGCCCGGCAGCAGCGCGTAAATCTGGTCCACCCGCTTGGCCTGTTCTTGAACCTGCTTTTGCAGCTGAGCCATCTGCCCTTGGATTGCGAGTAAGATGGCTAGCATGTTGGGTGCAGCTTCCGTTGTTCTCGGCATCGGCGCCGGAGAAGCGACAGTCGCTTGCTGTACCGTAGCCCCCCTACCAGACGCCATTTGGGCGTAGGAAATTTATGACGTGACGGCTGGTGTTTGAAATCTAAGAGGTGAACGTTTGACCTCCACCTTCTGCTGCCGAGCCAGTTTTGCTTTCTTAATGTCAGCGAACTTAGGACAACCCCGATAGTTTGCGGTGTGTCCCACGTTTCCACATAACATGCACGAGAGCTTCGATCTATCGGATGCTCCGTCAACACCCAGAGCACACTCCTCGGAACTGTGGTTCTTAGTGCACTTCACGCATCGAGGCTGCATTTGGCAGTTCGACGCGGCGTGCCCGAACCTCTGGCAGCGAACGCATTGTATAACGCCTTCGCTCCTTTTTAGTTTTTCCCAGTGAACCACCTGTTAGTCTAGGACATTGATACTCCTTAGACTATCCATCGATTGCCGCTTTTCACACTTCGGTGTGTATGAGTAGTGCTCCGTCGTCGTTTCTTTTAGGAGCACTTTCACTTTCGCGTAGCCCTCCACTGTATTACAGTGGATGGCATGACGATCGTTCCCCAATCTCTTTATATTAAAATTATTACCAATGACCAACTTACACAGGTCCTTGGTTGCATTTACCTCCAGTTTGTAGGTGTTGATCGGAGGCACCTTCTCTTTCTTCTTCTTCTGCTGCTGCTGCTGTTGTTGTTTTTGTTGTTGTTGGTGTTCTTGCCGCTGTTGCTTTTGCTGCAGTTGTTGCTTCGGCTGCTGATGGTTTTGTTGTTGCTGCAGTTGCTGTTTCTGCTCTTGTTGTTGTTGTTTTAGGGAGCTCTCTACTTCTGATTGCTCCCTCTGCCTTCGTGCAGTTTGCCTCTGTTTAATAGCAAGCACGTCTTGCTCCAGCTTTTGTATGCTGCTTTTTATGTTGTTAATTTCGTCATCTTTGTCTTCCGACTCAGATGACGCCAGAGAGGCGAAGCTGTTGGAGCCCCCCTCCTCTTTGTCTTCTTCAGCTGTGGAAACAGCACTTAATTTTATTTTTGACAGATTAGGAGGGGTATTCAACCTCTTCCTCCTTTTGCTGGCTTTCGCCACGGTTATGGGAAGAGCGGGGCGCTCTCCACCATCCATCACTTGTTTTTTGTTTTTTCCTATTGCTTGTTGATTTCGACAATATTATGTGTACACAATTTGAGGGGCAAAAAAAACGTTCTAAGTCTCAACCGGGATTCCAACCGGTATCCCACGATTTGCTGACTGGCGCCGTTAACCGCTGGGCTACTGAGTCTACTAACAAAAGCGCAACTGATTATATTTGTGCAATGAATTCTTATTTTTGTTTACTTTACGAATAGCCGAAAGACGTCTTATCTCATCGGAGATTCGCGAACGACTGGCACTTCCACTCATATAACTCATATAGTGTATCTTTGTACATAAATGGCATGCAATAACAATATGAAAAAACTTATTGTACATACATACATATGTACATATGTACTGAAAAAAAAACTTACTATAACATTCCGTTCTCTGTTTTCTTCATCCATATTTTATGCACTTATATTTCTGTGACAGGAACACACAACTACGAATATTTCAAAGAATAACCTATTTCGACAAAAATTGACAATGCAATGACAAACAAATGTGTTTCAATCGGGAAAACGGTGCCGTGAAATAATGCCAAATTCGCGTTTCAGGCCTTAAAACAGAAGGGTTAAGTCAAGAAACAAGCTTAATGCGCAACCCTTTGACTCACAGCTTAATATTACTGATCATTCGGCTATCGGTATCGCTCTAAAGAATTTTGTAAATGAAAATGAGTCAACTGGTGCATCGGAAATTGTTAGCGAAGACATTAAAAAAATTAATTTAACAAAACTTAATTGGCTCTTAAACCGAGAAGCCTGGGCCAACGTGACAAGTACTTGTAGGACAAGTAAAATCTGACTACTCAAAAAAAATTCTGTAAAACAAACCGGACTTGTCGTTAATACTGTGACAGGTGTCATAATGAAATATGACAAGTGGGTAAATGTTTAATGTCCCTTGTTCTGTAACAGAACGCGACAAGTGTCAAGAACCACTAGTCAAACTACCACTGCTTTTGGACAGGCGTTTTGAATATTGTCGTAAAGTGATTAGTGAACTTTATCTAAGTTGAATTATAGTGAAAATATGAAAACTTACAAAAAATTTACTTTTTTGAATCCGATTTTGACAGTGATTATAATGAATCTCGGCACAGATTAAAAGTCTATAAGTAAACAATTAATTTTGAAATTGATGATCATATGTTTGTTGTAAAGTTTCGCATATCAAAATTAACGGCACAATATCATATCACAATACCTTAGTGGTAAACTGCAGTGCAATCCAAATAAAGAAGCCTCACTGACCGTTTATCAAAAACTTTTAATTGCTCTACATTGGTTTGGCTCTGGTGGACAATACCATACCATAGGTGACATGCACGGTGTTTGCACAATGACGGTTTGTCGTTGCGTTAGAGAGATTACTCAGGCAGTAATTGAAGTAGAATTCAGCAAACAAGTATGTTGGCCCGAAAATGTGCAGACTGTTATACAGGGATTCTATGAAAAAGGTGTGATGGCGGAAGTTTGTGGCGCAATTTGATGCACCTCATTCTAATGAACTAGCGTTTGTTGATCGTCATGGCAGACACTCATTGAATTGTATTGCAGTTTGTGGGCCGGAACTATAATTTTACTACTTAAGTGCAAACTGGCTAGGCAGTGTTCATGATGCGAGAGTGCTGCGAAATAGCACTTTATACGAAAGGATGGAAGCAGTATGGAGGCCTTTTGACAATGCTGTTATTCTTGGGGATATTGCATATCCACTTAAAACATGGTTAATGCCGCCATTAGTAGCAGGTTCAGATGAAATATCAGTCATTCAATACAACAGGGCTCACAAGCGTACACGGCGTTTTATATTTAGAATGCGCATTTGGAGTACTTAAGAAAAAATTAACTAACCTACGAGTATGTGTCAATCCTGTATATTCTGCAAACATATTCAAATGCTGCGTAATATTAGGTCTGTTTGGTTACTTTTTGTGGTGAAATGGGTAAAAGCTGTCAAAATTCAAAGATGGCAGAAAATTCGCTCAGAGAGAGAGAAACTTGCAAGAAAGTAAACAAACACATTTGTGTATTAACGATCAGACAAATAGATAGGTCGACATCGATCTTACGACTGACTAGTTGAGTGACTAACTGACTCTCCATAACTCTCCATAACATCCAACTTTGTCTTTACTCGATGACGAAGTTGGAGGTTGGAGGGCGCGGGTGGACGCACTTACACACATGATGTTTGCTGGCCAAACAACAGGTGCTGAGAGAACCAGATAAGTGCGTGCACCCTTAGGGGAATAGGAAGATAACATTTTGTTACACCTCCACCGCAAAGAATTTTTGGTCTCCAAAAATTATAACTTTACTTATGTTTATACAAAAAATTTATACAAATTTTGTGGTGGTTATATTATTTTGTTAACGTAAAATATGATAAATTCAAGAATAAATAACAATGAATAATACTTTAAGATCTGAATACAGTAATATAGAAGTTATTTTAGTTCATTAGTAGAATGAAAGTAAATAATATAACTCAATTCATGTCAACTCATTCGTTTTTCAATTTCAATTTTGTACATCATTAAAAATTACAATTTGTTTTTCTTTTGATTTATTTACTTCTTTGTCGTAACTATGGTTGCTTTTTGTTCTTTACTCTTTTTTCCTTTTTTTTTCTACCATTAAAGTATACAATGTATCGTTTCTTAACGATTAAACTTATCTTTGTAAAGTTGTAAAGTTGTAAAGTTTAACGTACATAAATCCTTTAAATGTTTCGTTTTAATTTTCATTCTTGTTACATTAAAAAGAAAATAAACGGTTTCCTTTCTGAACAGAGTTTCACCCATTGCCAGCCGCAGATAAACTATTGTCTAACATAGTAGGTACTTCAATAATCCCTCATACATGTTGAAAACATTTTCCCTGAATCATGTCATTAAATGCAAATTAATGATGAAAATTTGGCAATACTGAACTTAAAAGCAAGCGGTATTTCGTTTTCTACTTTTAAATCGAAAAGAACGTTTTGGAAAGATTTTCAAAAAAAACATTGCTTGCACTTGTAACGAAATATAAAAGCGTTTAAAAGGAATCAACGAAAAGTATTATCATTCTATTACATCAGGCAATGTAAGGGATAAATAGAAGAAATTTGGCTATTGCATGCTGTACTCTAGGTATGTATGTATTTCCATTTTATGTTTTTTGGTGTTTATATTTTCTTTTAACTTGTTTTTTGTAATATCTAGTGTTTCTTTTTGTTGTCCTATCAATAACATAATGACCATCTATCTTAAAATTGGAAAGTTTCTTATACCGTGGCTGTATTTTGCCAACTGCCCTATTTTTAAATATATTTTTGCATAATTTTAGATCAACGCTGATTTCCATATTCAATTTTCTCACCCTTATTTCTTTATCGTTTGTAAACTTTTCCGCAAAGATGCAATATCTTCCTTGCTTAAGTTCTTTGTTAAGAAATCTATAGGTCGTAGTTTTGTTGTTGTATGGATTGTTCTATTGTAAATATTAATAATGTTAAAGAGTTTTTCATCTAGTTCAGAATGATCCATAGCCGCTTTTCGAATCCTAAGGTGTTCATTTAATGTACTGTGAAGTCTCTCTATATCTCCATTGCCTGTTTTAAGGGAAGCCGTTGTTTTATGGAACAGAATTTCGTTGCCTTTGAAAAATTTTTCAATTTCGGAGTGCAGTATACAAGTATCGCTATCAGAAATAATTTTCCCCGGCTTGCCTAAGAATTGTATTCTTTCTTTAATTGCGTTTAAAATTGCAATCCAGTTCCTATCAAGTAATTTATGTAATGTTGCGTATTTAGAGAACTTATATATTGTAGGTTTCGCTCAGGAAACCAAATGTCAATATGAATTATATCGTTAAAGTGTTGTGGGGTCTCAGAAATTTGCAGCGGAATTTTAAGAGGTCTTCGATCATGTTTTGCTACGTTACATATGTTGCAGTTGTTAACAAATTTCTGTATTTCGATCTTCAGGTTCGGATAATAGTATCTTCCCTTTAATTCGAAAAACATTTCATCGATTCCCCTATGGTTTTTACTATTGTGTTCATTTTTAATTAAGGAAATTATTTCATTTTTATCCACTACATCTTGGAGTTTGCAATTTGCTTTGAATAGTTTAAGATTCCTATTCACCGAGAAATACTTTATGTACAGATTTTGAAATTTTATGAACAATGGGAGGTCATCACAATATAGGCACATTAGCCCTTTACTCAAGAGGAGTCCTTTCATAACATTTAGTAAACTATTGTCATCTGTTACCTGGACAAGGTTTTGTACCTTTTTATGTATTATTTTTATAATAACCTTTTCTTTTTTTCCGTAGGATAAATAGATTTGGTTTTTATATAAGTTAATGGGTTTTTCAGTTAAATATATGTGACTTGATTCGTCCTCTGAAGCGCTATGGATCGTAGCACCAGTGGAGATATCTTCTTCGTTATCATTTCCGGTCGCTGCATTTGCTGAAATAACTTCATCGTTATTGTCGCAGATGTTATTAGCGCACTCATTGACAAAAATATTTTTCAGGCGTATCGTTGTCATTAAACAATTTGGTACCCTGCTCGATATACCTACTGAGTCCGTCAGCCACGCAGTTCTCCTTTCCTTTCAAATATTCAACTTTAAAGTCGTACTCGTTAAGCGCTATTTTCCATCTTTGAATTCGGTTCTTTTATTCCGTGTAACCAAACGAGAGGTTTGTGATCAGTCTGGATCGTAAACTTTCGACCGTATAAATATGTTCTAAAGTATTTTACTGACCAAACCACAGCAAGAAGTTCCTTTTCAATAACTGAGTAATTCAGCTCATGATTATTGAGAGTCCTGGAAGCGTAAGAAATGGGATGATTATGTTGGCTAAGAACAGCACCTAAGGCATAGGCAGACGCATCAGTAGTGAGCACAAATGGTTTAGAAAAGTCAGGGGTTTTTAGAACGGGGTCAGTAATAAGAAGTGTTTTTAGGATTCCTTCTTTTCGGATTTCTGCAAATACCTTATCATTGGATAAGCAACTTTTGCGTAGTCTCTAATAAACTTACGATAGTATCCGGTGATCCCTAAAAACTGTTTAATGCCTTTAATTGTACCGGGAAGTTTCATTTCAGAAATGGCTTTAATTTTCTTATGGTCTGGTTTAATGCCATTATTTACAATAATATGACCCAGGAAACTTGTACAAAGTTCAGCAAATTGACATTTATTTACCTGAATTTTCAAATTAGATTCTTTCAATTTTTCAAAAACTTTTCTCAGTGAGACTAAGTGCTCTTCGAAACTTTTAGAGAAAACCAATATATCGTCCAGGTATACGACACATATTTTATTTATTAGCTCACTAAGCACTTCGTTCATTAACCTTTGGAATGTGGCCGGGGCGTTCTTAAGCCCAAACGGCATTCTAAGGAACTCATAATGACCGTGCTTAGTTGAGAAAGCTGTTTTTGCAATATCTCGAGAATCAACCTCAATTTGATGGAAACCTTTTACCAAGTCAATGGTTGAGAAATAAATACATTTTCCCAGTTTGTCGAAAAGGTCTTCCATATAAGGCAACGGATAACGATCGTCTATAGTCTGGTCATTAAGCTTTCTGTAATCTATAACTAGTCTCCACTGATTTTCGCCACTCTTATCACTTTTTTTAGGTACAACCCAAAGAGGAGAATTATAAGGGCTGTTACTTGGCTTAATAATTCGTTGCTGTAGCATGTCACTAATCTACTTATTGACCTCATCTGAATGTATCTCTGGGTATCTATAGAGCTTGCTATAAATTGGAATTTCATTTTTAGTATTAATTCGATGCCTGACATTACTAGTAAATGTTAACATGTCACCCTCTGTTAACATATTTTTGTATGACACAATTAGATTTCTCAATTTGGTAGTATCCGAACTACTTAAATGCTTTGCGAAAATTGTATCGGTGAACTTATTGTTGAAGACTTCATTGTTATATATACCTGGAAGCTCATTACTTAAACTGTTTTTAGTGTAATCTTCTTCCTCCTTATTAAAATACAAATTAATTGCAACATTATCAATAATCAAGGACTGTTTTCTATAGTCGATAATAGGATTAAGATCACTGAGGATGTTGTTTCCTATCAATCCATCAAAAAAATTATGAAATTGATATTCCAAGAATTCAACGAAATATCCTTCCTTTTTAAATTCTTTAAATAGTGGTATACTGTACATTGTGTTCGAAGTTATACTCCTACCTAACTGTACTTTCCACTTCGGGCTACATAAATTATTGTTTATGATGCTAAATTCAGCTCCACAATCAATAATAAATCGGAGAGGTCTTGTACGGCTATTTACGACTATATAGGGTAATCGTTTTCTTGAATGTTGTGAAAATTTGGGGGTGCATTCGAACTATTTTCGTTCAACGCTATACTCGTATCCATAGGTTCACCTTGTCTGTACCTATTAGACTGGCGACTAGGATTATAATTATTTCGATGCTGCTGTTCGCCACGAGTGTAGGTATAGTTTACTGATTGCTGTCCAACAGACTCACCTTGGCGGTACCTACGAGTATTTGGTTGTCGGGACTGTCCACTACGATTGTAACTACTCTGACCTTCGTTTCGCGCCTGGTTATAGTCCTGTCTTTGTGGTTCAGTGCGAGCGTTGTTATGCATAAAATATTGACTACGGTTTCCTAGGTACTTATATTTGTTAGGTCCTGATAACGTATGACCAACCTCTACAACAATTTGATAGGCCTCATTTAAAGTCTGCGGATTTCTACTATAAATAATCGTTTTGGTAGGTTCTGGAAGGTTGCTTTTAAAAGCATCCAGTGCTATTCTATTGTTCGATGAAATTAAAATATTTCCTATGTTGTTGTCATCTAATAGAAACGCATTATTTATCCTACTCAAAAGCCGATTCACTGTCCGATAATACTCTTCGATAGTAGTTTCTACTCTAGCAGTTCTTATTTTGTCCGGAAGAGCATTAGTCGAAAGCTTTTCACTAAAATTTGCCCTCAAAATCTCCTTTATTTCGGCCCAAGTATTAACTTTGCCATGGTTTTGCAATTCACACCTAGCATTTCCTACAATTTTGTCTTTGATATACCCTATTAAAAGTGAAATGGTGTTTTCATCAAAACCCTCAAATGTAGCTGTCAATGAATCGACCCTGTCCAGAAAGTCCACTGTACAACTCTGATCACCATTAAATTCTTGAAGTTTGCTTATTAATTCTAAAGTAATTTTAAACCGCTCTGCTGCATGAAGAACCTCCATCTTAGTTTTTGTTGTAATATTTTAACTTACCGCAGGTATGCTTTGTTTTTTCCAGTATATTTCTCTAAAACTGAAACTTTGGTTGATGAGATAAGATAACCCACGTTCAGATGCTGACAGATTCCGTTAGGCCCAGATTGGCTTGATAACGGGACATCGGTTTGATGTGTTGAAACTTGGTTTGTTCCAGGATGAATTCCCAAAAAAGATTCCGTTAGAAACAGATTGGCTTGATAACGGAACATCAATTTGAAAAACGGGAACCGAAGATATTTGTATCACGTTGATGTTAGTTTTGCACTTAATTTTATCCTTTATTAGGTTTTGTTTTTCAATTTTTTTTGTTATTTTAGTTAATTCAAATTCTTTTTTTTTTTTTTTTTTAGGAGGGAGCCTAAATCAGATCTCGAAATTGAAACACACGCGGTGATTCTTTACTTCGAATAAACTGACTTTTTTTTTTCGACTGCGCCAGATATATAATCTCTTATTAGTTTTACAAAAAAAACAGGATTAAACGAATAAATTTAAGTACAAAATTTATTACTCAGAAATTAATTATTTATTGTAAATCTTAACGATCAGACAAATAGATAGGTCGACATCGATCTTACGACTGACTAGTTGAGTGACTAACTAACTCTCCATAACTCTCCATAACTCTCCAACTTGTCTTTACTCGAAGACGAAGTTGGTGGTTGGAGGGCGCGGGCGGACGCACTTACACACATGATGTTTGCTGACCAAACAACAGGTGCTGAGAGAACCAGATAAGTGTGTGCACCCTTAGGGGAATAGGAAGATAACATTTTGTTACAATATATAATAAATTCTTTCGCAGAATAGCTGTTTGCTTTGACAGTTGATAAACAGCTTACCTACAGAAATTTATGAGGCAGAAAATTGCAACTATTTCAATGGAGGGGAAATGTTTATCTCTCTCGTCGGCTCTCTTTGTTGCAACTTTTTGGAGTAAACAAACAGGAATTTGTAAAAAGTTTTACGAATTTGTACAAATTTGTACGATATTTCAAGTTAACAAACAGACCTATTGTGTAATTTCTCTCGTCACAACAATGATAACATTCATATAAATGATACAGGTGCCAAACAAAGAAGATATGCCAAATGTAAACTTATTTCCAACACCTACTAGAGAATCTGAGATGAATCAGCAGCAAATTATTAACATTTTTAACCTAGAACTGTTTTAAAAACATTTTAAATTCATAAATTCAATTTATTTAAAATAAAACTTAAAAGTTTAATAATGCGTTATATACCCCATCTTAAAATTCATTTAATTCCAAAACCCTTTCATTTTCGTTGTCAGCAAATTCAGAGCTCTTTTAATTATTAATGCCTATGCTCTCTTCTAAACGTTTAGTAAAAGCTGAAGGAGGATAGCCAAGCTTTTTCTCCAAAAGAGCTATCTCCAATTTTCCTTTATGTTTGGAAATCTCGAGATTTTCAATCACCAGTTTCCTTCTTTTAAAAATGAAATGAGATTCTTCTTCCTTCGATGTTTTTCTTTCTGCTAAAATTATAATGTTTAGTATCACTTAATAAAAATGTACAAACTGTACTCTTTTTCATGCATGATTGAAGAGCATTTTTTTTAGTAACAATATTTCCCCTAACAATAGTGGGAGTACTCCCTGAATCTACAAAGTAGGAAACTTTAGCTATACCATAATATACAAACATTATACATTAATACATACCATTAGTAAAAGCCAAACACTTAGTTCAACTACCGCTTCAGATTTGCGTCCAACCATGTCGAGCGCAATGTTATCGCAAGAAGTTAATATGCAGCCTCGCAATCTTTTTGTCTTCAGAAATTTTTGCCATCTTAACTCATTGATCACTTGTCAAACAATGTAGACAAGTTGACGGAAATTTATTATTCTGACAAGTGCAATAGTTTGGGTTGTCCTTGTCGGACAAGTATAGTTTGATAAGTGAGTAAAAACTTGTAGACTTGTCACGTTGTGTTACAGGCCCCTGGAGTTTACAATTGTTTCTGCTCTTCGGAGCCCTTTTTTTTGTTCTTGGAAGAAATAAATAGTTATTTTTAAATTTGTTCCAGCACGTTTAAGCAAAATAGTAGGATTGAAAAATTAAAACCGTGGATGACGGAAGCAATATGTACCAAAATAAAGGAAAAAAATAGCTTTTACTCAACGAATAGGAACAAGTTAAACCAGCCCCCAATAAAATAAAAGTACAAACAACTACAATCGAATGTACGCAAATTTATAGATGAACAGAAGATAGAATACCATAGGCATACATTTCTGGATAACAGATCCAACCCCAGAGAGCAATGGCGTATAGTCAATAATATTCTAGGAAATGATCAGAAGAAAGATTTTAGTTTTAGTTTAGTTTATTTATTCAGTTTTTATTTTCAACTTAAAATAAGAACAATTACAATTTTTAAAGGAATAAATAATAGCTATCATTCTGTAACTGGGAAGTTAGTGTTGAATGGTACATTTGTAAATTATAATTTGCAGTAATAATAAACTGTAAACTGTTGTGGGGTAATAATCAGCAATATATAATATTATATCAATATTTGAGAGAAAATGATACATATTTTTGTTTTTATAATAATTTTCAACAATAGTTATCAACACAATTTAAGTCAATCGTGAATAGCCAGTATTTTACCATTTTTGAGAAAGTTTTAAAATTTAGAGTTTGCCTTATAGACAGACTATAAAAGACTACTTGGCTGCGACAGTTAGAGAAATGAGTTTTGTGAGTTCAGTGCTTTTGAGCAATTATTAAAGTTCTAAAAGTATTTGCATAGGAACTACCCCAACTAGATAACCCATACTATAGTTTAGAGTGTGCGAGGCCATAATAGATTGTTTTGAGAATCTTTTTAGAGCAAAATCGCTTTAAAAGATACATTTTTCGTGTTATAATCATCAAATGATCAAAATATTCACAACATCAAAGTTGGGTATACCACAATCATGAATTGGAAAGCTAAATTACCTACGATTCGAAGCATGAAAAAACAGGTTGTAATTACAAACTGGATGACCAAAGGTTTTAAAAGCCATAAATTTAGTTTTTTCACTAATTATTAGTTTATGGTAGGAAAACCAAGTTCTCAGAATTTCTATATCGTCTTCAATTAATAAAATACAATTAAAATCATAATTTGACCGATAGGTAAATGATATATCATCTGCAAATGCCGGTGAAGGACAGTTTAACGGGAGTTTAAAGATTGAGTTAATGTATACAAAAAAAAAAAAAAAAAAACAAAGGGCCGAGTACAGATCTCTGTGGTACTCCGTTTTTAAAAGCCGAGTTTCACTTTGTGTGCCGTTTATAATAACTTTCTGAACTCATATCAATGAAGAGGGCCATAGTAGATTTATTATCATTTAAGCTCCCATAAAGCTGGCTGCATAGCCTAAGAATTGCATCTTCGGTTGACTTCCCCGAGCGGAAACCAAATTGATTATCGCTAAAAAAAATCTTAAATCTTAAAATTTAAATCAGAAAAGAAGTAATGTTATTGACCATAAGTTTTTCAAATATTTTTGAAAAAGTAGGAAGGGTTGAAATAGGTACATAGTTACCCATATTTGTTTTATCTCCTTTTTAAAGAGTGGAATAACCTCAGCACATTTAAATTATTGTTGGAAACAGCCCTGTTCCACACTTAAGTTAAATATATGACTCAAAACATCTGAAACATAAAAGGCAATTTTTTTAAGAAGATTACTATGTGTCAAAAGAGGTGATAGGATTAAAAGCAAAACTATGGACGTGAGAATTCAGTATTTATACACTATTGATTAAAACAATTACAATCATCACTAAAATTAATGGACTGATTCAATGTTGCAGGTATTTCTGTAAAATATTCATTAAATTTGTTGGATATACTTTTAAAATCTGTTAGAGTAGCATTATCAACTACAATGGTTTCTATTATATTAGGCTTAGAAGTTTTCTCTAAAATGCTGTCGAATGCTCTCCATTCTTCTTTAATATTGCCCCCGTAATTTTTCAAACAAGTTAAAATAATATCTACCTTTCCCGAGTCAATTCAACATTTGCGCTTACAGCTTTAAAAAGTTTAAGATAGTACTTTTTCAATTTTTCATTGTTTGGATGTTTTTTTTTTAGCTTTATACTTATTTTTCTCTTCTTTTTTTTTACAGAGAACTTAAGGAGAGACCCATTCATCCAAGGCTTGGAAAACTTATTTCTATTAGATTTATTAAGGGATATAGAAGTGCATGACACTATATGTTTTTCCAGAATTGAAATAAAAAAAGCGTATGAAGTAGATGGGTCCTTTTCCGAATAAACCTGATCCCAAAATTCATGTTTCAACATGTTCTGTAATAAAATATAGTCCACTGTATAATGCTCTTTTGTTTGAATTACTAAAGTAGGTTTCGATATATTTTCTGACTCATATAATAAGACGATCTGTGATCAGATCGAAGAGACTTCCAGAAAGTTGTAATTTATGACAGATTTTAAACCGGGTGAAAATGTGATCAATGCAAATACTTGAAGATTCTGTTATACGGGTAGGGTCATATATATTACATTTGAGACAATGCGAAGCCATAAGGAACAAATACTTATCAGTGTCAATATTGGACTCGTTAGAAATATCAATATTAATATACCAATTAAAATTAAATCACAAGTTTTGTTTATACAAAGAATTTTGCTAAGTTCCTCTATGAACAAACTTTTACTATACCTTATCCAACAAAACATGTCAGTACAGGGCTTATGGGAAAGCTTTTTTTCTTACAGAGGTGCCTGTAGGTGTACTCAATGGCACATTACCACTGAAACACAAAGGAAGCCACTGAACTTTGTGTACAATTGTTGTTGTAATTATTTTCAGATTTAACCACAGACACCCTATGACTTGCTTGCCCGATAGCCGTGGGCAGAATGATCATAAAATCATCATTCGCCATTACTGTTGGCTGTGCATTGAAAATAATCTCATCAAAGCAGTGTTACCATTCTCAAATGTTAACACATCGTTACTGATTTTTCAGTGCTATTTTACATAGCATATGGGATTTGAAGCTTTTGAGAACACAAAAATGAATTTGTGTGTAATAATATGTGTGGTGGTGTTGTTATTTGCGATTTTTTTCTCCTCTTTCTGGAAATCGTTAAAATGTAGTCAAACTATTTTTTTCGACTTTGTATTTTACTGCATTGCAACAAAGCAGTGCAATAAGTGATCGTATTATTGTTGGACTATGTGCGTTTTAGTGATATTGTGTTAAATAATAGTGGTTCAAATTACTCTGTTGTGTCGGTGTTAATGTTGTGTTTAAGAAAAAAAGGATTATTTTCGCGGTGTTTCGAAACTAGAATTCATTGACTGTGCAATTAGTGATCATATTGTGATAACCACTTAAATGTGAGCAGCGACATCTAGATTTACAGAGCAGAAGATGATCGAAGATCAGAAGATTTCGATACTTGAATAGCAAAGTCTCAACCATTGATGACTGGAGAGTGGAATCGAATTTTCTAGAAAAATGGAAACTATATGGGACGCTGGATGACAAGGAAAAAGATAAATGAAATTTATATCGTTCAGCAATATTTTTATTTGTTTATTTTAAGTGGGGAGATGGTAACCCTAAGCGAAATGCTCTTTCTCTTTGTGGTGATTCATCATATACACCATGGTAGCCCTATGAGAGCTTTAAAGACGGTCACATTTATGCATGTTATTGCAACCAGACTAAGAGGCAAATGTTCTAACTTCCCTGTACTGACATTTATTCTTGGATAAACTATAAAGGCGTGCAATCTATACAAGCACAACATTGTATAGTTTTTGTTTTGATAACAAAACGACAACTTTACAAAATCCGCACTACGTATAACAAGTTTGGAGAACTTGTGATCAATACTCTCATCAATATAAACTGCAACACCACCCGACGAATAAGATTCATTATTCAACTGAAAGGAGCATAACCTGCTATATTATAAAATTTCATTTCATCCGCATAAACCCAAATCTCTGTTAGAACTATTATAGCTGGCAATTTATTAAGTGACTCAATATGAGCCAAGAAAACAGAAAAAAATTGTCTTAGGCTGAGGATGTTTTGGTGCACACAAAAGCAATTATCGATAAAACTACGAAAAACTGGCATATGACATACATTTTGAACTGAAGAAGGAATAGGATTAACAATATTCATATTTTATCAAAATCAGAGATACGAGTATAATTAATTCTTACGGAATTGTCACCCTCGTTCTTCCTTATAAAAATATTCCCATTTCTAGTCCAAACGTATTTGACTCCTTTTTTATTTTTTAGCGCTAGCGCAGTATTAAGATTAAGAAGTTGACGCATCTGTTGTGTTAACCAATCGTTGATGTATACATTCACTGCTTTACCTTGTGCCCCAAACATTTTTGTTGTTAGATGCTCTCTTTTCTCTCGTTTTATTTTCATTATTTTCTCTTTTAGGATATGAGAAATGAATTAAACATGCAGAACATTTGTACTCTTGAAAATGCCATTGGTAAGAGATTTCCCGTTATTGATTTTTTTAACAAAACACTGATCAATGTTAGTCTTTTTTACGTCATTACGAAGAGTATTTACTGCAAGATCGATGTATGGGATGTCTTTGTTAGCGATCGGAACATTATACAATTCAATTCTGTTCGAGAGAAGACGTTGTTCTAGACTGTCCACCTTTCTCTCCGGTGTAAGGATTTGTTGTTCCTTTTCATTTATTTTAGAACTCATTTCATCAGTCTGAGCTTTGTGATAGTTCTTAAGCTGTATAATTTCAGCGTATACCATCTCCAATATTACAGCTGGAGGTAGCTCTTCAATAGGTAGAGTTGTCTTGCTTAAATATGCGTTAGCGGTGGGAAAAGCAGCGGTGATGAAAGGTGTGTTTAATGCAACTTCGGTGGTGTTGGAAGAAGAAGCGTTAGTGATGGATAGTTTTTTGTAGGTGGAAACAGTGGTCGTGGTGGCAACGATGGTATAGGTGGTAACGGTCTGGTTTTTATTTAAGTTAGTATTGAAGATGATGGGAGAGAGTCAGTTGCAATAGCTGATGGTGGTGGTGGTCGCGTGAATTCCAATAATGATGCACCAGAAGAGTATTTTATTTGAGTGAGACCAGAAATAGATCCTCTCCTCTCAGCCATACAGCTAGGGCATCTCCAATGTACTTTGGTATTTCTCATATATTCAAGTTCATTGGGCGTAATTTTTGCATATTTTCCATGGAAAATTTGTTACGGTTTATGCACTTGCCTTTAATCTCGGCTCTTTCGACCTTTTTTTACAAATACCGCACGACATTTTATGGGTGATATGAATGAAGAATTCGAATTTTTATTTTATTTTAACTGAAATAAGCTCCCGATATGAGTGTACTCCACAACAAATCGAAACGATAAGATAAACTAATAATCCTAAAACTTGGAGATAGGAATATTAATACCAATGAGGAATTGTGCAAAGCATTTAACTCCTTTAGAAATACGGCTAAGTCAAATATTACAGTAAAGTTAAATAAAACAAATGCGAAGTTCTTGATACATAAATCCACCTCATGTTCATTTTTCTTCAGTCCGATAACGAATGCAGAGCTGCTTTCCGTAATTAACATTCTTAAGCCAAAAAAAAAATCCTATTTTTTTCAGTAAATCCCAATATGGCTTTATAAAGGACAAATTTCTTGATCAAACAAATGCCTTTGGTTTAATGAATCATGAAATATTGCTGCAAAAACTTTTCAATGCTGGATTCAGGGGAAATATTATTGAATGGTTCAAATCATTCCCGATTTGATTGATTCGAACATCCAAAGCAGAATGTGTGTATATGGTAAACACACTTCTGCCATTCAACCGAGTACATCCAACAACGGAGTACGTGAAAAACCTTCTGCTTAACGATGTAATCCATGAGTACTCTGATCTTTTGTTTGAATACTTGTGCAGTGATGTCATGTAGATCTTTGGATGTTTGTCCTGTCAGCAACAGATTCGTAATTTCGGGCCATTTCGGATTGCAAGTGAACGTGATAAATAAATCCGGGTGTCCGTAATTCAGCATGTACGTCATCGCATCTTGAGCGTACTGCAATTATCCACAATCATATTGAGAACAATATCGCGTGATTCCACATTCTCGCCAACAATCACCACTGCGACTTCATTCATAGTGATAGCATTGTCTTGCATGGCCTCCAGCGGCTCTTTTGTCTGCTCTGATAATTATTTTGTGGTCGTCAGAATGCATTGTATCCAATGCGATTTTCAACAATCTGACCAATTCATTATGCTCATGCAGAAGAGTCGCAATAAAAATTGCACAACGCTGATTTAGTTAAATTGCCCAATCACCAACGAAATAGATCTGAAGAGACTTATGATGGTGGTGGTAACAAAGCGCCCGCTCGATGGTGAATTTTCCCTTGAATCTGAATGTTTGGAAGCAATTTTGAAAAAAATGAGAAGAACTGTTTATTTTGATAATAAGTAGACGCCATTACCTTATAACTCGGCTTGTAGCCGGGTGAAATCAATAACTTCGGCTCCAAATGGCGTCATTTGAAAGCATCCGTTATATTAGAGAAATGAATACAATGACTTTGGCGGATGAGTCAAAACGGGCAATTCCACTTTGCCACCAGCGCAGCATAAGCCGGGGGTTTCCGATTGAAACTTCAATGCATTGTAATGCTGGCATACGACAGACAATGAACCGATATCAACGCAGCCAAGATCTTTGTAGGCGATTGTGGAATCGTATTCGAAAGCAGGGCGACTCAAATCTACATTTACGACTGGTCTTCTTCCAGTAATATTTTGTCGAATTTGAGGTGGTGCAGTGCGGACCCTTGCAATATTGGCACGTCTCCATTCATTTTCTTCTACACGTTTCTGCACGGACATTCTGACTAATTATTGCACGACGTATACGTCGTCCAAGGTTTGATCGTCTAATAGAAGACATTAGTCAAGCAAATAACTCTCCCTAAAAAAACAACAAAGTCCTTTTTGACAAATCCTATTCTCTTTAAAAAAAAGCGTACGTAATGAATGTTTCGTAATGAATGCCCGCAATCCAATTGGATAACCTCACTTTTTACATGCAAACTTATTTTCTGAAAAACCTATCGAATTGATAAATATCGCATTGAATTTTAATTGATCGGAATGCTTGTACCGTTTGCGGATGTGATGCGCGATATACTCGTATGACTATCCGGAATCAGTATAATAATACGCAAAACTCGAATCAATTGCAGCAAGAAAAATAGCACATTTGCTCAATAGAAAATAACAATGCGAAAAGGACACCTGCCAAATAGGGCACGTATAACGCCATCTCTCGGGTTGTGCCATTGATCGCAGCACAGCGATCCATTTATTATTTATCTCATTAACTTCTCCACCCAAAATTTGCGCAAAACGTCTTTTATTATAATGAATTTCACAATTATCCGAAATTTTCCAAGCTTCACAAATCATCAAATTATGCAATAAAATTCAAAATTTCTTCGAAAAAACAAAAAGGCAAATTTTTCGCGTAAATGATCTTATTTGAAAATCTCAACAACTGAGAGCAATAAAAAATCCTTTCAAAAGGTTGAGAGTTATTTTGGAGATCTGGGTTAAACCCAGCGCTAGTTTTACACACTCATGATGTCCGGATAAGGCCACTGCTACAACCTGCAAAGGTCATATTTCTTGTCGACGCAAGTTAGCTAATGTGGTGAAGTCCCCGCCGATAAACAACTCTGGTGGTGGCTTTCCTAGCGCACGAGATCCGGCTGAAACCGGGGCTGCAAACGGCACGAGCTACAGTTCTGCCGGACGAAACTTGGACGTCCCTGGAGAAACAACCTCCAAGAAAACCCCGAAACGCCAATAATACTAGACCGGCGTACTTATAAGGAAGCGCTATCACCTCTATGCCGCCTCAAATTGGGAAGGCTGGGAATGACGGCAGTCTGAACAATGCTGAGTTTGAGTACTGTGTTTTTTTTTTTTTTTTTTTTTTTTTTTTTTTTTAAATAATTTATACGCGCCTAAGGGGTTTGATACCCTTTTACTGTTGTTGCGGGCGGAAAGATAGAAGGAGGAGAAAGGAAAATTGTTTTTGTAGTGGTTTGAAACTCAGGTGTGTTTGGTTTCTATGTTTGCTCTCCAGGGGTGGGAGTCCGAATAGGACGGAGAGTTTTTCTTCACTCAGAGTGATTCGAGGTATATCACAGTATTTTTCTTTTCTGTGCTTGAAACTCTACAACAGCCAAATCTACGTGTCAGTGTTATTATGCCTTCCTTCACACGCAGAATTTTTCTGTCTGAGTTCCAATTACAAAATGAAAAACTGACTTGCCATGGGCAGGATTCGAACCTGGACCCTCCGAGTGAGAAGCGTTTGCTACTACCACTACACCACGGCCACCCCTCAACTACGGGGGCTAGCTTAAGAAGAAATTCATTGCATTCAAGCCGATATGGAAAACGGAACGCTTAGGGGTTTTCATTGGTTTGGCGCCAGTATGCTTTCGATAATGACGGGTTAATTCATCACTACGTTCGAAATGCTATGCAAATCCTTCCCAGGAGCACTTGTATGGTTTTCCACACATATGCGTTCTCTGATGTGCCTTCAGATGGGAGGTCTTTGTGTAGACCTTTTTGTAACGCAAGAACTGACACTTGTGTATTCTACGCTTTAAGTCCGGTACATGTTCATGTTGTCGCTGGTGATGATTTGTTGTTGTGGATGTTTTGCAGTCGTTCCACCTTGAGAGCAATCGGAGTGTGTTGCTGGATACGGGTTAGACTAACGCCATTCTTGCCATTGACTGCCGACGATGAAGCTTCCAATCGGACTATGGCCCATCGAGGAATGTGTTGCTTCTGTTGCTGCTGATGCTGTTGCTGCTATTGTTGTTGTTGCTACCGGTGTTGCATTTGTTGCTTTTGCGGATGTGTCTCTTGTTGATGACGTTCACTCATTCCAGACGCTCCTGATTGATGGACCCCAAATGTTGTTATACCAACAGGAACTGTATTCGTTGAAAATGTCGAGAATCTTAAGATACCCGATTGTTGCTGACGACTTATTAAAGCCGGTAGCCGTTAAAGTGTCCCAGCTACTACTGCTACTACTACTGCTGGTGATGAAGGTGGCGTCAGTGTTGGTAAAATATAATCACGATGATGATTATTACTGGTAATGTTACTCGACGTTACCGATAAAGATGAAAACGAAGACATCTTCTCCTCACAACTATCTGAGTTATTGTCCTCATCATCTATGTACATCGATAGCTTCCTTCTTAACCACCACCGAACAATTTAACGAGCCACTCTCCCATGATATGCCCGAACATGCTGTCAATATCGAATCGAGATTTTGTTCTTTGATTTTTAACTCCCCCTGAAAGCGGGCAGGTGTCGAAAAGATCTCCCATGAGGAATCTAGGTCGGTTTGGATTTTCTTATAAGATTGTAGTTTGGGCTCATCCAGAGCTCATCGTTCCAGTTCGTACCAGGTATGTTGCCAGTATGCAAATATCCTGTAATTCACCAATTCACGGAATATATTCTCACTCGGTAGTATATCCATGTTGATGGTGAATGAATTTTATTTATATTTCTCGTTTAGGTATAAGAAAAGGTTTGGGAATTTTACTTTTACGCTATTTCTCCTATTTCACTTGATATTTTTTTTAATAGTCTTAAATTTTCTTAAAAGTTGCGATTTATGCACAACTGCATTCGCGTAACACGTTAGACACGTTAGAAGCGTTTTTCACTTATTGTGCTACTTTTTCTTATTTTTACAAATTTTTTAACACTTTTTCTTATAGCTGGCACTTTTTTTGTGGGGGGGGGGAAGTTTTACATATATCGTTTAAGCACAGTTGTTAAATTGAATTGTATAGGTCCCCTATAATGAGATTATAAACAAAAGAGAATTAGGATTCGATTTATCTTTCGCAGCAACAAATTTGAAATTCTAGGGTAACTCAGCGAAACGGGGGATATGTTGACCCGTCTTCGTACCCAGAACCATGAACTCTACACTGAAAAGTGGAAAATCTAATCTCACAAAGAGATGAGGAATCTGAAAACAAGGGCGGCTCTGCCCTCAAAGCTTCTTCCGAGACCATTAAATAAAGGTATGACGCACGTCCCTATCGGCACCTTGGAGGGGTTCATTTCTGCTTTGTTTTCAAATGAGTGCAGATAAGAGATTAACACTCCCCGTACTAATCTATTCTGAGTTTTCAGGTCAACTTTTAGCATTCAAAGTCTGCTACTGGATCATAAAGAAGGCTTTCCTCCTCCTGTGATATACCACACATAATATCCATATGGGTGTGGAGTAAACTCATCTGTGGTTTCGGATGTTTAAGGGGTTTCACATCACTACAAACGATCGGAAAGAACGAGAACTCGTATCTATGTGCCGAACTCACTCTCATCACCTAATTTTGCCACCAATATTTAGTTACGAAACGAACTGAGGAAGACGTAAATTCGTCTTGTGTCTACTTATTTTCCCTATGATTTCTTATAACCACCACTAGCGAAGGTGGGTAGCCCAACTGATTGCATCTATGATTTCAGCAAGATGGAACTTATCATATGCTACGATGCTAATGCTCACAACAAAACTATTTCTCCATAATGTTTATATATATTAGTTTTAAATTTGTAATAAAATTATACATCGAAAATTAAAAAGTACTAAAAAAGATAATATCTTAATGTACTTAATTTAAATGAAATAAATGAAATGGACGAAAAAAAAATGGGCAGTAGCAAATGCAAAGTGAGAGGCAATCTTTGCAATTTCTTGGATTTCATACTATAGACTGTCCTGGTTGTCAATAAAGTTGGCTCTGAGCCAACGGTACATCAACGGTATCTTCACAGAATTCTTATAAACAGCTCACTTAAGACTAATTTGAAGGAATTGGAATCTTTACAGATCGAAGCAAAAATAATATAAAAAGCTTATTCGAATTTTGAAGAGTGCCTCTTATAAAGACTTTTAAGAAGAGATCGAAACTGTCGGTGAAACCGTCTGGTTGACTGGAATCACTTAGAAAATCTAATGACATCTAGTACATTGAGCTGAAAGCAGGGACTCTCCGTCTCATACTTGACGACTCAAAATCAGCTCCTATTAACGGAGCTGCTAGTATGCTGAATAACACAAAACGCCGTAGCAGGTATATTTTATCGGTTGTTGTGGGGGATGAGGCCATTAAACATGATGTTGCTTACTCTGACGGCTTCAAATCGCCTGGCGCTGCGCCGATAGCATATACCTAATTATGTTACTAAAAGGTATAGCCCAGCTGCTTGTAACTCTGAATAGAATCTTTCCTACTGGCCTGGCATACATACCGAAACTGTAGTAAACAGTGAGAGTAGTCTTTATACCGAAAAGTGGAGAAGATGGATGTAGTCCTCGCCAAGAATTTCAGACCTATAAGTTGAGGAGCATGGAGAGAATGGTCCGAATGCATATGCGCAAAACTTCATCCTCTATCTGAGGCGCACTCGGCAATACGCGTTGGCATTTTCATCAACATAGAAAGTGCATTCGACAACACAACTTTTGACGGCATGTGTTCGTAACTCGGCCAGAAAACATAGCGTGGACAAATCACTAGTTTTGTGGATAAACGCAATGCTGGTAAATAAGACATTCTGATTTCCTATGCTAACTGTGGCCAATAAGGTTTTTCGCAAGGCAACGTTCTGTTTCCAATGCAGGTGGTGGTTCAAGCAGGACTACTAGCAATTTTTCTCGCGGATAGTGGGAGGGTATCCTTTTTGTTTCTAAGTACCTTTAGTGAAGCTGTAGTAGTATATGTGATATCTCACCTTAAATCAAAAAAGGATATGCACTTACATACCTTATTAGTAGGAGTTTCCTGATTGTCTTAAAACGTCTATCATTGTCCCTGTATGTAAAAAGGGAGATAAATGTGATCCTAATAATTACAGACCGGTATAGCTCCTCTCAGTCTTCTCAAAAAATTTCGAGAAACTATTAAGTTCTCGAACGATTAAATATCTTGATAAGTATGGTCAGCCCGACTCAGCTTTCGGAAAGGCAAATCATCCTTTCTTGAAAATATTAATGAAGCAGTGGATAAAAATCAAAAATCAGCTGGTATGTTTCTAGATCTAACGAAAGCTTTTGAACTTGTTAATCATAAAACGTTGTTGAAGATACTGCTGATGTTTGGCTTCCGAAGTAATATTCTTGGTTGGTTTTTATTATATTTTTCCAATAGAAAGCAGCATGTCAGGGTTAATTTAACTCTGAGTGGAAGCTGGCGTTCTACAAGGGTCAGTGCTTGGTACTCTGTTTTTCATCATTTATAAAAATTCCATACTAAAGTTGCTTCGAAAGGGAAAATTTTTTGCCTTCGCTGATGACTTGGCTATCTCTTACTCTGCTCTCTGCACAACTGACTTAGTGAATCAGATGAATCTGAACTTATCCTTGATGTATGTCTGACTTAGATGTCATTCAATGGTACTGAGTAGTAAATCAAAAGTCATTCTATTTTCTCTGTTGTGTCAGAATGGTATAAATGGGATTACATTACATGATTCCAGTTGTAATCGTATAAACTTCAAAAGTGACTACATTTCCTTAGAATCGGTTTCCGAATACAGATACCTTGGTGTAACCCTAGATAGCATATTGAACTGGAAACCGCATATAAAGGAGATTAAAAAAACGGTTTACATAGGGTCTACCATTTCCGCAAACTTGTACCGTCAAATCTTCTAATTGCAATTTACTATGCCTTAATCAATTCTCGCTTGGAGTATGGCATAACTTGCTGGGGAAGTGCGTATGTAAGTAACCGTCAGCCGCATATCATTGCTCAAAAGAAGGTTATCAGGACTATGTTGTTTAATCCAAGGGAGTCCTTCCGTCCTTTGTTCCAATCATCAAAAATATTACCACTGCAAAATCTGTATATTTACAAGGTTTTGAGATTGTCCTACCTTCGAGGTGGTCATACCTACATAAGAAGGATTGTTATTAGAATTAGAACAGAACATTGCTGTCGAGTTGCCACTAACATCTTTCATGTTTTTATGTACAACAGATTGCCTAGGACACAAATCGAGATTCCTAAAATCTTTGAGAAACTGGCCACTCCTTATATCTGACATAAGCTTTTTAAAGCAAATATTAGCTTAATTTCTTTACTTAATTTCTTAACTTAACATTTTTATCATGGTAAAGTACACGAACGAGCAACGTCTACAAATTATAAAAATTTTCTACCTAAATTGGGAGTGGGTGACTACAACTTTAAGAGCGTTAACTCCAATTTTCGGTCGTAATTCTCGCCCTAGTCAATCCACGGTCAATCCAAATCAGTCAATTCCACGGCGTTCTCAAGAATTGGGCATCGCTCAGACCACATTATGGCGTATTTTGCGTAAGGATCTTAGTTTACACGCATACAAGATCAAACTGACTTAAGAATTGAAGCTGATGGACCATTTGAAGCGACGTACGTTCTCCGATTGGGTTCTGGAGAAGATGCGCCAAGATGATGGATTTCATCGCAAAATCATCTTCGCAAAATGATGAAGCGCATTTTTGGCTCAATGGGTTCTTCAATAAACAAAATATGCGTTATTGGTCGGGTAAAAATCCAAATGTGCTTCATGAATCACCACCACTTCATCTACAAAAAATAACTGTTTGGTGCGGTTTGCATGCCGTTGGCGTTATTGGGCCATATTTTTTCATCGACAATAACGATCGTCACGTTACTGTGAATGGTCAGCCCGAATTGGAAGATATGGACTTGGACAACATGTGGTTTCAACAGGACAAGCCACACAGCACGCGCTACAATCGATTTATTGAAGAGTAAGTATGGTGAGCGTGTTATCTCAAGGAATGGGCCAGTCGATTGGCCGCCTCATTCGTGCGATTTAAAGCCGCTTGACTATTTTTTGTCGGGCTACTTTAAGTCATTGGTTTATGCTAACACGCCGACGACGTTGGAAGAGCTCAGAGCCAACATTGAACGCGAAATAGCGGCCCTTTCGGCCGAAATGTGTGGCCGAGTCGCTGAGAATTGGGCTCAACGAATCGACCGCTGCAAACGTGCCCGCGGTGGCCATATGAACGAAGTCGAGTTCCATTCATAAATGTTTTGATTGTACTTTAAGCCGATAATAAAGTTTTTGAAATATCTCAAATGGTTTGTGTTTTATTTAAAAAAAAAGTTATCAAGTCCTTATTGGAAAACCTAGGTAATACCAAGAATGTTATACAATGAAATGGAAATAAATCGAAATCTAATCTAAAAATCTGCTACGGTGAATGTTGGTCGACTCACTGGTTAACGCGCTAAATAGTTCGAACGTCTATGCACAAGCATATTCGCATATGCTGGATCGTGTCTAGGGGCAGCCTGCTCGGTCAATCCATCAATCAATTGAAGTTGTTCTATTTACGTGAAGAAGGAAGCTGACTACTTCATTACGGCTTAAAGGCGTCACCATTCAATCCTTCAAAGAGTATAAGCATTTGGGTGTCATCCTGGATAACAAAGTTCTGTGCACTAAGCAAGTTACGTCGAAAGCCTCTAAGGCGATGTCGATCTTCTGGCAGTGCTAAGGAGCTCTCACGAAAATACGTCATTGCTGCTCTTACCAAATTCCAAAAAAACACTCTGTCTCGGCTGCATCGGAACTTTCTCTAGTACGCCAAATTCCGTTGTAGATGCATTGATGAATCTCCCTCCCTTTGGTATTAATATCACAGGCTGCATTCTCAAGGCCATGTTCCGTTTAAAAATAAGTGGTCTTCGATCTTATTTCTCTGGTCTGATGCAATGACATCAGAACTATTGCTATGAAAGAAATAAAAAATCGACTTTCCCAGAATCTGATTCAGGAAAAAATGCAGCCGGGTATTGACACACGGCTCCAAAACCGATATAGGATGCGGCGCTGGTATTTTTCTGGAGGAAGACAAAGTTAGATTTCGGTTCTTGTTAGAAAAATTTGAGTCTATCTTTGAAGCGGAGATATTCACAATCTTGATCGCAATGAACAATATTGTGAACAACCGGTGGAGGGGCGAAGCATTTGCATCTGTAGCGACAGCCGGGCTGCGTCTAGAGTCTTGCTGAACCCTCCTACAACTTCCATGCTAGTTCGAGAATGCAAGACATCACTGAATGCTTCACGGGTTCACGGGAAATGAAATCGCCGATAAACATTCTAGGCAAGGCCCAGTGGATAGGCCATATAATTTTTCCTCTTTATCATGACCATCATTGCGGTGCAAATCGAAGATTTCAGTAAATAATTTTCAGGCAATAGATTGGTCTCCGTTAGAGTGAAGACTTCGAAAGCCTGGGTAAAAAGGTACACAGTACAGGACTTTGCTCGCAACTTTCTTACGTTTTGATAGTAAACGGACAGGCATTTGGGAAGATACTTATGCAGATTGCAGGGATCTTGCAAAGAATTTTCTAGTTGTTGGTTAGGGACATCAGTAGTTTTTAAAATTAAAACTAGTTCTTTGTAGCCGCCAAATGCACTACAATTTAATGTCTTATAATCCGACTTCTGCAGATGGCGTAATATTGTATAATCTAGTGTTAAAATCATGATAGTTGGTTCATAGTTTCATATAATTTAGTGCTCAAATAAATAACAATTAACAGTGAAACAGATTTTATCTTAGTTTTCAAACTTAAATATAAATACAAGATTACGGGCACATAAAATAAAATCCAGATACAGTGGCTTTATCAATTTAGAGATTGTTAAGTTAACTTTTTTCTTTTATTGGATAATGAAGAAATTTCTAAGCAGTTAACACCTGTTAAATGTTCTTATAATTTGATTATTTTAAGTTAAAGTTTCGAATTATCCGCGCCAGTGTTATCAGTTTTTTGTGTTTATTTAACGAGAATGGTCTTGCATTAGTTGCAAATGATAGATTAAAGTGTCTGCGGTCACATTTTTTATATTATTAATAAATTTGGAAAAAAGTACTTAGAATGGTAAAGATAACAGTCTCAAGTGTGACCATATTAATTACGGGGGCGAAGGCACACAAAGGGACACATTTTTTTTGTTTTTGCACCGCTTGTATGTTTGCTTTTATTTGCTTTCCTGGATATAGAGTATGCCTTTAACAACGTCGACACATCCGCAATATGTGTCAGCAGAGGTACGCCGCAAGGCGGTGTCCCCTCTCCCCTTCTCTGGAACTTAGTAGTTAATGAACTGCTGATATACCTGAAAGCGGGTGGAGCAGAGTGATTGCCTATGTAGATGACGTTGCTATAGCCGTGTCCGGTAAACATCTCAATACCATTAAAGAACTCCTTCAAGTAAATCTCAATAGATTAACCCGTTTGGCAGATCGCTGCGTAGTGGGAATAAATCCCCATAAAACTGAGATTGTCCTCTTTTCCAGGAAATACAAAATTCCAATTATAGACCCTCCTTCAATAAACGGTACCAGTTTAGTATTTTCCGATATAGCAAAACTGGGTCTCATTTTTGACAGGAAACTAAACTGGAAACGTAACATTCAAGAAAGAGTCAATAAAGCTACAACAGCTTTATTCTCTTCCAAATAAGCCATTTTGAATAAATGGGTACTTCAACGTCGCATAACCCACTGGATATACATCTCCGTGATAAGGCCGATACTTACTTACTGGGTCGTCGTCTGATGGACGGCCTTAGAAAAAGCAGTCAACAGCATTAAACAAAGCAGAGTCCAAAGAACAGCACGTCTTTGCATAAGCAGAGCCTTGCGGTCTACCGCCTCTGCGGCATTAGACATTCTGTTTCATTTGACACCCCTCGATATTTTCAGCAAGCAAGTAGCTGCGACGGCAGCTATTCGCCTTAAGGCGACTAAACAGTGGACAAATAATTCATTTGGCCACGCTAATGTTCTTAATATACTAGGAATCATCACACAGAACATCGATTACACTATACTACACTATAACTTCAGTGTGACAAAGACTTTCATGTAAGCTTCCGCTGTAGATCCTTCTGGGAGGAAGATGCTTTCATGGAGGACAATCAATCCACTTCTACACAGATGGATCAAAAACCCGATAACATTGTTGGTGGCGATGTTTTCTCAGATAAGCTGTATCACTGTAGCGTGTTCTAGGCAGAAATTTTGGCGATTAAAGAAGCTCTGTCATGGCTGAAGAAAAACGTGATATCTGCAAAGGATATCCGCATCTTTTCGGATAGTCAGGCCGCTATCAATTCCCTGGACTCGGTCTCATTAAATTCTAAAACCGCCCTTGAATGCCGATCATCTCTTGTGGAGATGGCAGTTCAACCTTCACCTATGTTGGGTGCCGGGCCACCGAGACATTCCACTGAACTATAGAGCCGATGAACTCGCCAAAATCGAACCACTCTACCTATTCTACCGGAAAAGGGTAGCATAGGTATACCAATCGCTACGTGCAAACTAACATTAAAGCTGGATGCCAGTAAAAGAACAGACCTTAGGTGGACTGTTGGACCAACATGTATAGCGACCAAACAGATCTGGCCAAAGCGGATCTCAATCGCTCTAAGTGTCTGATCTTTTTAAATAGGAAACATCTCAGCACCATCATAGGTGTCATCACTGGAGACTCCCTTATAGGCAAGCACGCAAGAAGACTTGGTGCATTTACAAAGGATTTCTGTAGAAGCTGAATAGACGATGAAGAGGACGAGACAATCGTCCACCTACTCTGTACATGTCCAGCTCTCTCGCAGAGAAGAAAGCTTCATCTACCTACCTACTCTCAAACTGGTTCCATTAGTTAGGATCATAGATCCACGTGGCATCACAACGGGTCAATAGGCCTAAGTGGGTTGATATTTCCAACAGCCATTCTTACCTACCTATCTACCTACCTACCTACACACATGCGTGCAAATCGCTCTCATGCCAGCAATTTTACTTGTAAATTGCTCTCATTCTAGCAAATTGTGGCAGGTTATTGAGATGTACAAAGTGTTGGTAATTCACTTATTGTGTGTCTGTGCGAAAGATGAGGGTTCGCAGTAGTATTAGTAGAGTTTGCCATCTAGGTTAGTTCATCTATACTCTATCCCAACGGTTAGAGGGATGGTCAACACATGGACATGGCTTCCGAGATGAATTTATATTCGGTATTATTGAAGAAACCTTCAAGGTACTTAGTGCGATCTCCTTTTGTCGGTAGGCCTCTTTAATCTGTGTTACCAGATCCAGTAGGGCATTTTCATTGGATTTTTCTTCCCTGTATGCATATTGGTGAGGGTGCAGAGGTGAACTCGTGTTGAGAAGGTCTCTGATGTCTAAATCGATAAGTATTTCCATGGCTTTCAGAAAAAACGATGTACGGATTATTTTTCTATAAGTTTTATGTATTCACATTAAAGACAACGTTTACCCCTGGTGGGATGTATCCCCAGTTGATACTAAACATAAATAAGGCGGTTGTAGTAGGAAGAATTTGCCAAAATTTTGAATCAGTGCTGGGAAGATTCGTCTGTACCAGACGTATGGTTTAAATGAGTTCATGGCCCATTCTACAATACTTTGTCTATGCTGAGTATGATTCCAGATAGGCTGTTAATTCTGATGTTGAAGGAAAACCTTGTGGCTTCAGAATTGGCGTACTGTGAGTTGTTTAAAAGGGTCGGCTTTGGGTAATGGAATTTAAGAATAGCTCTTGGCTACCTTTCAGGGCAACTTCTTCTTTTTGTAACTGACCTAAGCTCTTTGCAGAGTCTTTTGGGAGATCCTTTTGGAGACACGCGACGTCTGATATTATAGTTCTGCCAGGTTTTTGCAATTCTTTCTTCAGAAAGCTCTCCTAGAATTCCTCAATTCTTTATTAAAGCTGATTAAAACGGATTTGTAAAGGTCCCAATTTCCCGTATGTTTGGATTTATTAAAAAAAATTTCATTTTGCGTAAATGTTGAAGTTGAAGGTTCCATAATGGTATACACGTCTTGACCATATTACGTTTCAGTTTTCAGCTGCATTTAAATGATGAGATTTTGTTGATCGGCTGCCTCATTCACGTCCTCAATTTACTGGCTGTGAGTCAGCGTTGATAACGAGATTTTCTCGAAAATTACTCCAGTTCGTTAATTTCTTTATGTATCTACGATAGTTGGGCCTTTTGTCCCATATCGCATCCCGTATTGAACCTTATGTGCACATGGTTCGATAGGGATATCGGATATCAGAGAACGAACATCTAATATAATATTTGTAAAACATGTTAAAATTTGTCTTTTTACCTCTGACAATAAGAGTGTTGGAAATTTTCTTTAGAATTTACATTAGAATTCTGTAATGATTCAATTTTTTTAAAGTTATGTAGAGTATCTTTTTTAAGGGTCACTACATCCTGATATCATTTAACTTGCGTTCATTACGACTTTGATGTCGCTGTTTGTATTAACACAAATCTACTTTTATTTCTCCCACTGTTAAATTTTTACTATTATGGATTTATTGTTATTGCATCTAAGAGAAATAATAAAAAATTATAATATTAATAAAAAAGTAACCAAATTTGTCCAGCGGTCGCCCCCTGGAGACAATGAATCTTCTTGTGATGGTTAGTTTTGGATATCGTCCTACGACCTTACCCTACAAGCCCGCACCTGACCACCTGGAACTTCTTATACGCATCAAATCGTTTCACCATCAGAAAAAAATCGCTCTAAACAGCTGCTCTTGACCCTTAGATGTCCACCAACTGTACGGGTTACTTGGTATCACAATCTTAAAGTTGAATCAATTTATGTAGCCTAAATTGCTGACGGAGATTTTTAGATAACTGTAGTCGAAAGCCTTTGACGGTGTATGGATCGGTGAATTGTCATTCTATAGCTACTGAGAGAAGATATTGACTCGTCTTTAGGATGAGAATGAAATGAAGTCGTTGTCAGGTCCTTAGTCTCATCGAGTTTACCAATCTTCCAGGAATGCGATCAAAAGCTTTGCTACAAATCCCGATGTTATCTAGAATTGGCAAAAATTCCAAATGCAAAGATTGTATTGTATTGTATTTTTATATTGTAGTTGTGCTTGTACCTAAACATACAAAACCTACCTCAGCGGCAAAATACCAATTTTGAACAATCTGAATGAACTATTGTCAGCGCAATTATCCTGACAAGCATTTATTGCTCCGATTGGAATCGTCCTCCCCAGTCCTGGAAGGTCACCCTCAACAAGATCGATTACCACTATTGTTTGACTGTTTCTAGTGCAGGTGCTAGAAGCGCGACCTTCTTCGACCTTAACAGCTGTAAAAGAGCACCCGTACAATCTTGGTACTACGCTCGATATTCAGCACCTTAAGAAATCAGGCCATCATCGGTTGGTTGACTTTCTATCATTCCGAAATGTACAAACTCGACTTTATATATCTTAGCATAGTACCAAGCAAAGAAGATATGCAAGTTAACACCCTGAATCATCACCAAAACAAACACAAAATTCGCTGAATCGAATTTATCAAAGAACTCACATCCCATCCAAACAATTGAAATGCTAAATTGCATAACTGTATATTGAGACGACTTATCACAGAACTCATATTCCATCCAAACAATCGAATTGCTAAATTGCATAATTGTATATTGAGACGATGCAATCAACACCAAACAGTTGAAATGCCGATGCAATCAATAGGAAGCAGCTGCCCACTGCTGAATCAACAAATCAACCGTATAAATGGCTTTAGATTCATAAGATAGTTTTTTAGTTTGAATTGTGAAGTCAACCAGATCACATCGTTGATCTTTTTATAGTAAGTTATTAATAAAGCATTTTTTTTATATAAAAAAGCCGAGTATAATTTATTAATTGGCGCCCAACGTGTAAAGCCAACGTGTAAAGCCCAACGTGTAAAGCCCAACGTGTAAAGCCCAACGTGTAAAGCCCAACGTGTAAAGCCAACGTATAGAACAAACGCAAGTGGTAAAAGTGCGTGTAAAGTGCATAGAAATTTATTTTTAGAAGCATTGAAAAATAAAGTGCTTATAAATTTTTATATAAAATAAGTATCCTCACGAAGGAGAAAAAATAAAATTTTATTCAGAAATCATTAAGTGCGTAAATGTACAACATAAAAAAAAAATTTATTAAACCTTGTACATAATTTAATATCATATCAATGAATGAATAAAAAACCTTAAATACGCTCCACCTTTCCATTGATGAAAGATAAAATAAAAATAAAAGAAAAGACTTAAAAAAAAAAAAAATACAGCATCAATCAGCGGGTAACCAGGCTCATCAGCTCAACATTATATTGTAAGACATATTTTAGTTTATCTATTTATAAGATCTTAACATTAAATAAATGAAACATTAATAAATATTTTTGAGACTGTTACAAATAATTATATCTTAACATTAATTTTTAACACTGGACGACCTTATATACAAATTTAGCAAAATGACAACAAACACAGTTAACAACGAAGACTTAATAACTAGGCTGATCGCAGCAAATAACGCGAGTTTGCTAGCGGAAATTAAAACATTAAGAACACAAATAGATACCCTTACCGGGACTAGCACAGTTACAGAATACAAACCCCAAACGATAGACAATGAAATTCATTGTGACGAATCCTTAGATGTGATTAAATCTCTGCCTGAATTTAGAGGTAACACAAATTTATACGTCAGTTGGCGTGAAGCCGCCCATAACTCTCTGAGTCTTTATATTAAGGGAAGTAAAAAATACTTCGCCGCCCTAACCATTTTACGAAACAAAATAACAAACGACGCAAACGACATACTATCCAATCATGGCATAGTGCTTAACTTTGATGCCATAATAAGCCGACTGGACTTTACTTATTCGGACAAACGTCCAATTCACATCATCGAACAGGAACTCAGTGTTCTAAGACAGGGTGGAATGACAATTGTCGAATACTACAATTCGATCAATTCTAAATTAACTTTACTTACGAATAAAATAATAATGCCCCATGGTACAGATTCAGATCTTACCAAGGAACTAAATTGCATAAATCGAAGAAACGCTCTGTATTTATAACAGGGCTAAATGGCTCACTGGCCAATATTCTATTTTCTTTAAACCCCGCAGACCTACCCAGTGCTTTGGCGAAAGCGCAGGAGTTAGAGTCAAATAATTTGAGAGCACAATTTGCTCTACAATATAGTAAAAATATACAAAATCAAAATAACTCTAATAACCAAAATAATAAAAATTACAATCAGAATAATAATAATTTAAGATTCCCTAATCGATCTGTTTGGGAACCTCAGAACAATCAAATAGAAATCAACAACCCAAACCTGTAGATATGGAAATAGGAAGTTCCAACTACAGACAAAACTATAATAACCAAAATAATAAAAATTATAATCAGAATGGGGACCGTAACGGGTCATCAAATAATAATAATTATAATCACAACAACAGTAACAATTATATTAACTATAATAAGAATCCTAATTATAAAAATAACCCGAATTACAATAATCAAGGTGAAAAACGACACCATAGTAATTCGCAACAAAGTACACAACCCCAAGGAAAAAATTTAAGAATTAATAATATTAATGAGGAAGCTTTTTTAGAGCAAAGCGACCAAAATTACCCTATATATTTAGAACCATTAACTCCGGTGAAAAAAGAGTAAAAATCTTAATCGACACAGGGGCCACAAGCTGTTATTGTAGGCCAAAAGTTTTATTAAATAGACAAAAATTGATTACAAAAAAAAGAGTAAAGACAATAAACTATCCGTTTATTGAAATAACACATTATAGTGAAGGTATAATTTTTGATAGGAAGGTAAGATTTTACGAGATTAACAACTTAGATTGTGATCTACTTATAGGTTACATGCTGCTTAAACAAGCAGACATTATTTTAAACTTAAAAGAAGGTATTCTATCATATAAAGGGAAGGAAGAAAAAATCTTCGCTCCTGAGATAGTAAAAACAAACTATAAAAGTAATAATTCCGACACTGATTATTCGGAAGTAGCAAACCGGAGTAATACCTCCAAACTAAATGAGATAACTGATTATAAAGATGTAGACGATAAAATAAAGTCGTTAACAAAGAATATTATAAATAAAATAAAAGAAACGCATTCAAATATCGATTTGAATCTATTAATTAGAACAGATGTGAAAGCGGAAATCCGCACTATTGTTGAAACTCCTATATGGAGTAAACAATATCCCTACCCATTGTCGGTAAACACATTTGTCAATAAAGAAATTAAACAGTTGTTGGATAACGGAATTATCCAATCGAGCAAGAGTCCGTACAACTCACCTATATGGGTGGTACCAAAGAAAGGCACTAATGAAGATGGGACTCAAAAACTAAGATTAGTCATTGACTATAAAAAACTAAATGAAAAAACCATATCAGATAGGTATCCAATTCCCGATACCAATGTTATTCTATCGAACCTAGGAAAAGCAAAATACTTTTCAACGATAGACTTAGAATCTGGCTTTCATCAAATACAAATGAAAGCATCAGACATCGAAAAAACGGCATTTTCAATAAATAATGGGAAATATGAATTTCTCAGAATGCCGTTTGGGTTAAAAAATGCACCCAGTATCTTCCAAAGAGCGATGGATGATATTTTACGTGAACACGTAGGAAAAATTTGTCATGTTTATATTGACGATATTATTATTTACTCTCGAACTTTAAATGAAATACTAAACATATACAAATAATTATAGAAGCTTTAAAAAAGGCTAATATGAAGGTATCTCTAGAAAAATCACAATTTTATAAGAAAGAAACAGAATTCTTAGGATATATTGTAGCACACAATATAATAAAGACAGACCCCAAAAAAATCGAAACCATTTCTCATTTTCCATTACCAAAGACTCTTAGACAACTTAGAAGCTTTTTAGGAATGACAGGATATTATAGAAAATTTATTAAAAATTATGCATTGATAGCAAAACCTTTAACAAAACTTTTATCAGGAGACAACGGTAAAGTCTCGAAAAATATTTCAAAAAAAATACAGATCAATTTAGATAAAGAAGCAGTAGAAGCATGTGAAAAATTAAAAAATCATTTGATAAACCAAATAGAACTTATTCAACCAGACTTCAATAAAAAATTTATTTTAACGACTGACGCTTCGAACAACGCTATAAGCGGTGTTCTAACACAAGAAGGTAAACCTATCACTTTCATATCAAAAACCCTTAATTCAACTGAACTTAATTACGCAACAAATGAAAAAGAATTATACTCTATTGTATGGTCTTTAAAAAATCTACGAAATTATTTATATGGTGTATCAGACCTTGAGATCCACACGGATCATCAACCTTTAACTTTTGCGGTTTCAGCCCGCAACCCAAATGCAAAAATGAAACGCTGGCATGCGTTTATAGAAGAGTTTACACCCAAAATGGTATATAAACCGGGAACTACTAACGTAGTAGCAGATGCTTTATCCCGACAGTATTTAAATCAGATTTCGAATTCCTCGAGTAGCGTCACACAACATTCCACAGAAAGCAGCGACAATTTCAGTATAGAGGAAACAAAGAAGCCTCTAAACCAATTTAAACAGCAATTATTATTGAGTCAAGCTCAATTCACAATACATGAGCAAATTAATAACTTTAGTAGAACACGACATATAATTGAATTCGATATCCCTGAAAACCTTATCATAATCCTCAAACAATATTTACAACCAGGTACAGTTGCAATCCACTGTACTCCAGAAGACTTATATGCTATAAAGCAAATATTGAAAGAAACCTTTAGCAACAGATTTCTATATACCAAAAATTTTCCTTTAGACATAACTAATACTGAAGATCAGGCAATTATAATACAACAAACCCATACAAGAGCTTACAGAAGCTATCAGGAAAATTTAAATCAAATATCTTCTTTTTATTACTGGCCTAAAATGAAAGAACAATTCAAAGAATATATAAGAAACTGCGAGATATGTAATAAAAGCAAATACGAAAGACATCCACAAAAAATACCAAATGAAGCTCCCATTCCCACAAAGGAAGGAGAAGAGTTACACATAGACATTTTCTTTGCACAAAACTTAAAATTTATAACTTGTATCGATTCCTACTCGAAATTTTTAGTTATTAAATCAGTAAATGATAAAACTAAACTAGATGAAAAAGTTCTAGAACTATTATAAAGTTTCCCTGACGTAAAAAAAATAACACTAGATAACGAACCAGGATTCACAGCAGTTCAATTCAAAACCCTTATGGATAGATTAAAAATCCAAACAAATTACTGTGACGCTAGACACAGTACAACAAACGGCCAAGTTGAGAGAGTTCACTCAACTCTAATAGAAATTTCCAGATGTCTTAAACAAGAATATCATTTAATAAGTGACTTAGAGTCAATACAATAAAACAATACATTCTGTTACAAATATGAAACCCTATGAAATTCTTTTTAACAAAAAAACAAATTACCATGTTCAATCCAAACTTACACTAGCGCAGGAAAAGATGTTAGCAAGGGAAAATAAAAATAGACAGAAGAAGACTTATAAGCCTAATGAAATTATATATGAAAAAGTTATAGGAAACAGAAATAAACTATATCCGAAATTTAAGAAACAAAAAATTAAACAAAATTTAGGGAATAACGTTAAAATATTCTCAAATAATAGATTGGTCCATAAAGATAACATAAAGACTTAAACATTTACTTTAATTTCAGAAAATGAGGACTTCAATTTTAATATTTTTAGTAATTGGAATAGTATATTCCGAAATAATCGACTATACACGTGAAAATTACATACTAATAGAGAATGGCAACGCAGCCATATACGATAATTATGGAGACATATTCCATATAACTAATTTAAGTTATTTTAAATCTTTTGTATCAAAAAATATAGAATATAATAGTAATAATAACAATTTAATCTCTAACGAGATAATCATTAGTAATATTGATAAAGACCCCGAAATAGATTTAATAGAAACATTATTGAGAAACCTTCAGGTTACAAAATTCAGAAACAAGAGAGGAATAAACGAATTAGGTACCATTTGGAAATGGATATCAGGAACCCCAGATCATGATGATCTAGTATTAATAACTAATAAATTAACAGAACTTGTAGAAAACAATAATAAGCAATTTACAACTAATTCAGAAATCTTTGAATCCATTAAAGAAATTAAGAAATCTTTAAGTTTCCTTGAAAACAGTTCTAGAGATAGAAGGATTAAATACATGAATAGGTTAGGTGCAAAATATAATAAACACAATAACTTTATCCAAACTGGGAATCCTTAACCCAGCTATTTTGAATCGAAATGCTAAATTGCATAATTGTATATTGAGACGACTTATCACAGAACTCATATTCCATCCAAACAATCGAAATGCTAAATTGCATAATTGTATAATGAGACGATGCAATCAACACCAAACAGTTGAAATGCCGATGCAATCAAAAGGAAGCAGCTGCCCACTGCTGAATCAACAAATCAACCGTATAAATGGCTTTAGATTCATAAGATAGTTTTTTAGTTTGAATTGTGAAGTCAACCAGATCACATCGTTGATCTTTTTATAATAAGTTATTAATAAAGCATTTTTTTTATATAAAAAATCGGAGTATAATTTATTAATTTGCATATCCCCGTTGCTATGGTTAATTTTGTTGCTAGAGATTGCGGTCACTAGCCATGCTTGACAATAAATCAATGCCTCCTTGGCTCAATCTCTATCTCCATCTAGCCGCTGACAGAAAAGAATTTGCTGCTAGTGCGCAATCTTGAAAGCTTTTGAGGAAATGCCACCCACAAAAACAAAAAATTCTCATGTTTCATTTATCAATTTGAAAAATAAATGATAATGATAAGATTCTTTTGTCGTCAATTCCATACGCACTCGAAACTGCAGACCACTTGAAATCAGTAAAATATTAGATCAGTCGATTCCTGATTTTCTTTTTGGCACTAAAATCTTTTGAATACAAACTTTTCCAAACTTTGGTGACCTTCAAATTTTATTAAATTTACGATATGTCTTGACAAATTAGTCCAGCTTTTGCACCACTTACTCGTAGATCACATTTTTAATAGTTTGCATGAAATTATTTGCTGTCCTTGAATAAATCTTTTAATTGTATGATAAAATACAATATTATGAGATGCCATAATCTATTTCAAGCCTCTAATAAACCTTGGCAATCTTATCAAGTTTGTGGGTGGTAGCTAAAGCTTCTGATAAAAAGTTCTTTTAAACCTCAATCAATGTAATGTCGATAATTACTTAAAGGTGCTCCAATCGGCTATTAAAGTACATCCGAAAGCTGATAATCCATGCTATGTAATTCGTAGCAATATGTGTCACTTTAGTGTCTGCAATTAATCTCCGTATGTACTTGACTAAACTTTTATCAGCACTTGTCGATAACAACGTTGCAAACGTTGCTAGACTCATATCAGAGTAAATAATCTGTATTTCGGACTTAAGTACACCGAGTATTGAAAATGAAAACCATTTAAATGCAGAATCGGACTCAGTTGGCCGCTACCCGAAATTGATTGCAGTCTCAGTTTATTCTCAACCTTAAGATGTGTTGCAAGTGCTGCAGTGTTCGCCAACAGAAAATATGGGTATTCACTCTAGGCATCTTCTGTGTGATTATTGGAGTACTGACAATTTGCTTATGGCCCGGTATGATTCGAAGAATAATCGACGATGTAAGATAATTACAAATTTTACCAACAATATTCGTGCTGTACCTATTTTTATTTGTCTGATTAGCAACTACCACTTTCGCCGACTTCTAAAACATTCAAAAAGTGGAATGTTACTCCAGTTCCAATATACACAGGATTGATTCTTTGGAATTGGACGAACCCAGACAAAGTAAGAGATTTGACTGTCAAACCGAATTTCGTCCCCATGGGCCCGTATGTTTTCCGTGAGCACAAGATCAAGGAAGACATGGTATGGCATCCTAATAGTACAGTCACATATTACGGAGGGCGGACTTGGTACTTTGAACCCGAAATGTCAAATGGTACATTGGAGGATGTGGTTACCTGCCCACATCTCCCAACCTTGGTAAGATGATCTTCACTCCTAGTAGTTGTGTAGCAAAATCGAATTTGAAACATTGAAACGTTTTTGACAACAGGCCGCAGTAAACATGCTCCGATATGATAACTTTATAAAGAAAAAACTTATCAATAGAATACTTAATAGAAACGGTGGTATGCTGACAGCAACTAAGACGGCCGACGAATGGTTATTCAAGGGTTTCTTCGATGAATTACTAGACTTTGTCATGAAGCTGAACAATTCTAATATACCATTTGATTCGCCTTATTTCGGACTTTTCTTTGGCCGTAATGGCTCCAAAGACTTTGATGGAGCATTCACAATTCATACGGGTCAGGCTGACCTGAGTCTAATGGGTGAGATTAATCTTTGGAATGGCAATGACCACACTGGCTACTATGAAGGTGAATGTGGTAAAGCAAATGGAAGTACTGGTGACCTATGGGTACCACATAGATCGGAGGATGAAACCATCACAATGTTTATTCCTGACACTTGTCGATTTATCAATATGTTCCCAGGGGAGAAGGTGCGCAAATTCGGTATCGATGCCATCAAGTATGGATCGAATGAGATGACCTTTGACAGTGGAGAAAACTTTCCAAATATGAAGTGTTTCTGTCCGCCGGAAAGTAGAGAGTGCGCAAAGGCTGGTGTAATTGATATTGGTCCTTGTGCAAATGGTGCTCCAATGTATATGTCACATACACATTTTTACTTGGCCGACCCTAGTTACACAGAGAACATAACTGGTATGGCTCCAGATCCAGAAAAACATACCTACTATATTATCATGGAACCGACTTTGGGTGTGCCGCTGGAGGTCAATGCTGATGTTATGATCAGCTTCCGGATTCGAAGAGATAATGATTTTACGTAAGTACTTTGGAAGACTAAGCATTTCCTTAATGTATCTTTTAAATCTTCTCAATCATTTTGCCAAATATTTGTTATCAAATGTAGACGGCTACTTATTTTATCTGAGATATATCAATACTACGGAATATCAGTAGACATTCCATAATGAGCCGTTCTGTCGCCGGGTTAACTTCCCTTTTACGTTTAAAATTATACACATACATACATATTTCAGTTATGAAAGTCTTTATTAGTAAAATAACACGAAGTATTTTAGAACATGGATTATATCTGCAATATTTACCTGTTTTACACCAGCTAATACGAGTACTGATAACGCTGAAGATTTTACGAAATTTTTTGACCTCCTGCAAAGCTAACGAATATCGCACATAGAAGAACGTCGCAAGCTTAGATAAAGACATAGATAGCAGGAGGAGAACGAACGCAACTGCTTCCGATGGTCTGCGAACCAAGACTGCTATCTTTATGAATTATCTTAACTCATACGTAAGGAATTCTAGATTTATTCGGTGCTGAATGGACATGTTGAAAGAATGGAATAACGAAGCCAGCTAACACTTCCACTTCTTTGGATAGAAGAGGTTGGAACAGTACCTTTTTTATAAATCTAAGATATCGTAGAACTTTAATAATGGAGCGTATACCAAACCTCTTCATAGACTTAAAAGCCGTAGAAGCAATCATCGGCATTAGCTCTGCAAGTTTATGATCGAATTTGAAATTTTCTCAAAACTGATCCAGATGTGCTGAGTGACTCCGGATAATTTGCCTCTACAATTTTGGAAATTGTACCGAAATTGGGATGCGATGCGCTGTTATGTGACTGCGGCCGACAATGCGTAGAGCATGTATGGTTACGAATGACAATGGCTTTTAACTGTTACGATATGCTGACGAAATCGACGTTATCAGTTGTCCACACTAAACTCTTGCAGAGGTTTCTACGGCAATTATATCACAGAAGAGACGCGACGATTCGGTCTTTTATGAAACGAGCAAATATTATACATGACATCGACAAATAAAACTGCCCTAATCAACAACATACGGGAGAAATTCTATATTGACAAAAACTTCGAAGTAGCTACAAAATTAGCATCAACTCTATGACCGACACCTTATTAGGTGTCAAGCAGCTGCTATTTCGGGTTGCCAAAACAATTGGGATCAAAATGCCAACGAATCTGCCAGTTCTACTCTATGTAGCCGAGAGCGATCTTGAATTATTATGAGAGAATACTTCGGGAAATTGTCTTGTATGCGGGGAGGAATAATAGAGGAATGATATACATACTACCATACGTACTACATAACCAGTACCAAACCTCGCGGAGGGTGTCCAAACAGACAAATGCCAGAAGGCGTGGTAAAAAAAATCAAAGCAGTGTGCACGGAATGATTATGAATTGAAAATATCGATCGTCGCCTAACTCTAACACTGCTCAATTCTTTGCCAAAGCCTTCCCTTTATTATTAAAACGTAAGAAGACTACCAACTATATACCTTAATTCCCAAATTCTGCCCTACGATTTGCTTGCCTTACGAAAACTAATCTCACACGTAATATTAAGAATAACGAATTATTTCCCAACACTTCGACTTACACGGCTACGATGGCCTACTTCTAGCTATACACTTTTGACTCGAGTTTAGACACTTTAAAAAATCGTCCGCTACATTTTTTGAATTTGTTTGCTCTAAAATTCCTATTTCAAAACAGAACCTATGTATCGGGTTTTTCCATATGGACATAACAATTTCGTATTTAAACCAAACACAGAATAATTGAGACATCGAGCTGAAATTTAAGTATTTATGAGCACCGCGAGTACGTTTGGGGTCACCACTCTTCCACACATATCGGCCGGAACGTTTTCAACTTCGCGTTCGATATTGTTCCTGATTTCCTCTAACGTTATTGGCTTGTTGGCATAAACCACCGACTTAACACAAACCCATAAACGGAAATCCAATTGCTTTAAATCGCAAGAGCGAAGTGGCCATTCGACCGTATCATTTCTCGAGATTACTCGATTACCGAACTTCGCCTTCAATAGATAAATTGTTTGACCAGCACCATCTTGTTGAAACCACTGATGTCAAGTTGATCCAAAAATAGTCTTCCAATATGGCACGATAGCGAACTCCATAGACCGTAACATGGCGATCATTTTCATCGACGAAAAAATGCGGTCCATTCACATCTTCGGTATGAAATCCACACCACACGCTCACTTTTCGTGGATTCAATAGAGTCTCTTGAAACACATGTGGGTTTGTTGCTGTTCAATAATCCATATTTTACCTATTGACAAAGCCATTACTTGTTGCTGCTATATTCGCTCCTCTCAACCAATTTAAGATTACCAGCTGCATGTTGATGCTATTGATTTTATTTTTAATGCTGCTGATCCCAACGATGTTGTTAATTGCTTAGATGATTTTAATCTACCTAAGCTTATATAGGCCCAGACTAACCAGACCTTCTTCATTGCAATAAATCTCACCTCTTAAAAAGAAAGTGTTTTCATCAACTGCCTTACTGACTCTGCTCTGTATCAAATAAGTGGCGTAGCCAATAGCATTGGCAGACAACTTGAACTAGTCTTCGCTACTGATAAAGATAACTGCTCCGTTTTAGAAAGTAGACATCTTCTTTTTAAGTAGGATAGTTACAAACCTCCTTTTTCTCTTACGTTGTCCTATGACAGTGGTCTTAATCCAGATTCCTGTGAGAATTCTTACGCTTTTCATATTCATAGGGCTAACTACGCCAAACTGAACAACCTTCTCAGTGTATTAAAAATCTGTTTACTGAATTCCTAACATCCACCCGACGTTGAAAGCTGGGCGTTCAAAACAATGTTTTTTCGTTATTAAGGGGAAGATTTCAGATTTTTGTTACGGCCCTTTTTAACACACCATTTAAGGTTTTGACACTAACAACTCGAACAAGGTCATCAGCTCCAAGGAAGTCTTCGAGAGCTCTTCCATTTTTGGCGTTGTTGAAGTGAAGTTAAATATTCTATGGGCCAACTTTTCCAAAAGTGTTGCATTGTAAAACGTATAATTTACCATCTTGTTAATCGATTTAGGTTTGAATCTGTAATATCCGGTTCTAGGGTTGCAGTAAGTGGTGTGCCAAAAAATGCCCTGGTGTCAGCGCCTGGATATCGAAGAGATCGTCTGAAATGGGATTTAAAGGTAGAGAATTAATAATGGCTTCAATCTGACAAGATAACGTATGCAGTTCTTCAAAGGACAACAAAACATAGCGAGCGACACGACGAAAATGATATTTAGCAGTTTTAATTGAGGACTCCCACAATCCTCCGAAATGTGGACAACGGGCTGGTATGAATTTCCACTGAATACCATCTTTAAGACAAGTTTGGTATACTAAATCAATGTGCGCTTGAGAATGAAATAAATTTTGCAGTTCAGCGTTCGCTCCCACAAAATTTGTAGCTTTGTAGGAAAAAATTGTTTGCCGCTTTGCCAGTCTGGCGCCTAAAGAGCGCCTAAAAACGCAGCAGGGGAAAGATCAGTCGCTAGCTCCAAGTGGACAGCCTTAACTACAAAACAAACGAAACGACATATATGTATATGTTTTTGTAGATGCTCGACCACGTATTCGAGAGTGAACATAAAACGGTCCACAAAAATCAACACCACTCGTAAGGAAGGGTCGCAAATGTTGAACGCGCTGCGATGGTAAATTTCCTTGTAACTTCTGCATGACCATAGGACGAGCCTTGTAGCAACGAATGCATTTGTTGGTAACTTTCCTTATGGTATGTTTGCCTCCAATTGGCCAAAATTCCATTCTGAGTAATATGAAAATGATTAATTACAGCTGAGGTAAATGGATGAGTCCTAAGAAGAATAATCGGATGTTTACTTTTAAATGATAAGGAAGAATTTTGAGGACGTCCACGAACTCGCATAACTCCAAATTCATCCAGGAAAGGTATTAAGGACTTCAAATTGCTTGTCTCTTTTACTTCTTCTTATCATCTACATCGCCTGTATTCCTCAGAAAATTCATTTTTTTGTATCATACGAATAATGTACTTTAATCCCAAATCCAATTCCTTGGTAGTTATTTGACCCAGTTTGCGCTTTTCAATATCTGACTTCACATTGTAAAAGCAACGAAGCATATACGCGAATACTCTGACTATTTGGGAAAATGAATTAAGAAACTTACAGCCTGTAGACAAATCTCCGTTTTTGAGGCCAGCAAGAAAAACAGTGGCATTAGTGGTTCGTCCTTCTGGAAATTTTTTTTCAAATGCACTTAGTATCGGCCATCGTTCCTCGTTTTCTAGTAAAAATTCGGGGCCCGAGACCCAAATGGAAAGCTGTAGCAAATTCTTAGGAGAAACATCACGCGAAATTCAGTCAGCTGGACTCAAGTTCCTAGAGACGTGTCGCCAAACAGTATGTGCCGATAGGTTTTGAATCTTAGCTACTCTGCTCAATACGAATGTATGCCAGTTACAAGCATTGGATTGTAGCCATGACAAAACTATCATTTAATCACTCCAGCAGAATGCCTTGCAAGTTTCTAGTTTAAGGATTACTCGAATCCGTTGCATTAACTCTCATAACAGGAAGGCAGCACATAGTTCCAGTCAGGGAATGGAGACAGTTTTCACTGGCATAACTCGAGATTTTGAACAATGTAGTTGGACGCTAACCTTACCCATTGGATCTTCACTTCGTAAGTATATACAAGCTCCATAAGCGTTTTGACTAGTATCAGCAAATCCATGCGCTACATGAGTGCAATTGGGAAGAGCCACGTACCGTGCAAACTTTAAATTATTTATTTCTGTTAGTTGACTACTATATTCCAGCCAAGGATATTGCAATTGTTGTGTTAGTGATTCATCCCAATGTAATCTTTCTTACCAGAGCGACTGCATTAACATTTTTGCTTTTATTACTATGTGGCCTATAAGGCCAAGAGGATCATAGAGCTTGGCTATTCGAGAAAGGATTGATCTCTTACGAGTAGTTACAATTTGTGGGTTTTCTATAGGAGGTCAAAAGAAGCGAAATTCATCCATGTCGGGCTGCCACATAAGTCCGAGTGTTTTAGTCACTTGATTGCGATTTATTTCTAGGAAAGTTTCCTTATTTTCTTCGGAAATTGTGCTTAAAAACAAATCACTGTTAGAGCACCATTTTCGTAGGTGAAAACCTCCTAGTTTTAACAGTCCTGTGGTTTGATGTTTGATTTGAACAATTTCTTTTAGGGTGTTTGCTCTAGTTAATAAGTCATCAACGTAAAAGTCTTTTTGTATAATCTTACAGCCAATAGGAAAACTGATATGTTCGTCTAATGACAACTGAATCATTGAACGTATAGCCAGAAAGGTTGCTGAAGCAGTTCCGTATGTCACGGTGTTTAGTTTAAAAATACCCAATTCGTTATTCGAATTTTCTCTCCATAGGATTAGTTGCAAGTTATCGTCAGGTGGCTGAATTCGTACATAGCGGTACATTTTCAACACATCAGCCGTGATTGCAAAACGATGCATTCGAAAACGAAGTAGAAGAGTAAATAAATCATCTTGATTAGTTTGGCCTACCATAATAATGTTATTTAATGAAAACCCTGTCGAAGATTTCGCAGAGCCGTCGAAGACTAGTACGAGTAGTTTGGTGGTAGTACTATCGGCTTTGGTAAGCGATGGTGCGAAAGGAAGAAGTGATTTCTATTAAGAACATCAGGATCTATTTGCGACATATGATTGAGTTGAATGTATTGATTAATAAATTCAATATATTGTTTTCTCAGACGTAGATTTCGATACAGTTTTGATTCCAGATTGTAAAAACGCTTCTGTGCAAGTTTAAATGAGTTTCCCAGCTCATTCGGGGTTTTTTTGTAGGTCCGACAAAAAAAGTCTTCAATTTCCTCAATGGTTGGAAATTTCGAAGCGGTTTCATGTGTTTCAATCTCCCAAAAGGACTTAAAAAGTTCATCGATAGTATTAATGGGTTCCGAAGCAGGAACCTCCTGAGCAACTATATTGAAACTAAATAGAGTTGGTTTGTATGGCTTTAACTCTCCTGCAGCAATCCAACCCAGAAGCGTTTTCTGTAGAAGGGGTAGATTCTCACACATCGCATCCCATTGACAACAGATCAAAAAATAGTTCTGCGCCGATCAGTAAATCAATTCTCTGGGATTGGTTAAAATAAGGTTCCGCTTACTCTATATTTGCTGGTAGATTAAAATCATCAATATCCAGATTCTGGTCAGGTTGGTTAGATGTAATAGAAGGTAGAATGTGGACATCTGGACTAACGGTGTACTCATTAAGCGAGATCTCAAAACAATATTCGACTTAAATTTGAATACTGTGCTGACTTCTCCAATACCGCCTATCGGATTGGTAGCTTTCGTGCGTCTTAGATTGAGGTGCTGAATTAGGCAATCAGTAGCAAAATTCATCTGTGAACATGAGTCCAATAAGGCTCGGCACAGAACGTAGGCATCGTAACGATCTGGTTCTTGTGCCTGTTGATAGAAATACGAAAGGTTTGTATTCTAGATGATTTTTATTAGAAGATGATTCTTCTTGATAAGATTTAGACACAAGAACCGTATTATTCGATTGAAGATTCGAATCAGTATGAATCGTCGGAAAGTTTCTGTAAAATATTTGTTTGGGAATTCCTATTGATAATGGGACCCATATCTAGCAAGATACTATGCCGTTGGGAGCAATGTTTACAATTATGTGAACTAGCCTTTGCTTCACGATAGCGATTTTCATTTGAAAGCTTAGCGAACATCTCACAAAGGTAAATAGTATGATCATTAGACCCACAAAAGCGACAACCAGCCGAAGGTGTATTTGATGTGATAAAAGTTGTATGAATTGTTGTTTTGTTAGAATTACGTGAGTTGTTGACTGTGTATGATTGCTTATATCCAACACCCGATGCACTGACCATTGTTTCTAGTGTTTGACATAGTTTTTTCATGAAGAGTGACAATTGATTCCATTTGGGTAAGGCATTGACAGGTGTATCTTCTTCCCACTTCGTTCTATTTTTGGAATCCAACTTGCTTAGAACGAGATGTATCAGCAATCCATCCGTGAGTTCTTCTTTGCTTCCCAATGTATTAAGCGCTGTCAGATGAGAATTTACGCTATCACTCAAATCACGTAACTTATGAACAGAGCCACCATCAACGTTGGGAGAATTGAAGATTTCCTTGATATTTGCCTGAAAAATTAGACGTTTATTGTAAAATCGAGCCTTTAATAGTTCAATAGCCTTGGGATAATTTTCAGCTGTAATTTCAAGAGACTGCATTGTTCTAAATGCAAGATCGGATAAGCAGGAACGAAGATGCTGGAACTTTTCTATAGTGCTAATTTCTTCATCTCCATGTATTAACGTCTCAAACATTGACAAAAAGTCCGGCCATTCTGTGTGGTAATAATGTAGTAGAATTCTTATTCCAACCGTTCACCATTGTAATGTAGGTATTGTATATATTGGAGTGATTATATAACTCTCTCTGTCTGCTACCCATTTTCTTGAATTTTTTTTAGTATGTATTAAATCAGGCAGTTTCTCACCAGCTTTTGAATTGTGCAAACTATTTTTAAGTTAAATAAAATAAATTGTGAATAAATTAAAACATGTATACTTGCCAGAGAACTTCTTCAACTCCAATTTAGGCAATTGACCAATTTTAGGCTTCATGTATAAAAGTGTAGACTCATTAGCCACTGTAGATCCACCTGCAAATGAAGAACTCTTTTTAGAATCCATAAAGATCAATATATGTGTTTTTAAATCAGAGTAAATATCCTCAAAGTTGCCTCTTCTATCACTTTCCAGCACTGCGTCATCCATGATCTCAATGATAGTCTGAGCATCGTCGAATTTCTTAAGGTACGTCTCCAAAAGTCCCATGAAAAGTCCCATGAAAAGTCCCATTCATGCAAAGAAATAGTCCTACTAGCAGAATACACAAACTTTTTCAACTTGGTAAGCTGTCCCGTAACTTAGGCCCTTTTTGTTTTGAAGGCGGACAGCGATGCAATACCAGAATCAACACCATCTCCAGTCATTTTGAAGCGAATTTATTTGAACAACCAATTCGTAAACCAAAGCACTATACTTGTTTCTATTTATTTGAACTCGAATTAAACGATAAAGTAATTATAAAACAACAAATGGAAAACGTAATTTAATCAAATGTCGCGTCCTGTCGCTGTCGCCAATGGATGATAACTCAAGTATTTTTGAATTGTATTATAATTCCAGCAAAAAACGCAAAAAGAAGTAAACCGAAGCGAGGCTAAAATTTTTTTCAATGCGATGTTGTTTACTTGACTTCTAAAAAACAGTGAGAACTGCTTGCAGTCGATAAAGTGCGTACAGTTAAAAAACCGACACAATAAACAATACAATGATTTATGTAGTTTCACCAAACTCTGAGTATTACAAATTGTAGTTGCACTCTACAAAGGAAAATTTGTTTGAATATTTAGCTTTTCGCGTTACACCAAAAGTTATTTATAGTTGTAATTTACAAATGGCAAATTTGTGAAAATTTGACTTCCTTGTGTGTTTACGCTTCACCAGAGAAAATGAGTTTACAAACTTTGTTCAGTGTGTGAAAATATTTTACAAATGAAAGTGTAGTTCCTCACAATACATATATAGTAGCAGTAGTAGCGATAGTAGCGAAAGTGAGGACTATGTTCTAAATTTGAGGAAAAAAATGAATCGGTCGCTTATATGACATTTAGGAGTTATTAAATTTTAATGAAAGATTTTGTCTAGGTCTATGCAAAACTGGGGAAATAATAGTAATAATCTGACTTTAGATAGCTCATGCGACTTAAAAAAAATTTAGCGTTAACACCAAGGCAGCAGTTTCTCACAGCCTTACAATGTCTTGAAATCGGAAGACATTCGCATGGAGTTGCTGACATACAGTTTTTTTTTGGTTTTGCCGTTCGATAAGAGATGGCGCTACTATTTTCGTTCACACGAACTCGTGTGAAGTTTCATGTAAATCTGTTAACTCATTCGTATATGTACAGCTGTTCAAAGTTGAGGTGTTATAGTGTTTTTTATAATCGAAAAAGCTGTGCAGTAATAAGCTTCTTATTTTTAGAGGGTGTAGCACCAAAACATATCCATGAAAGGATATTAAAAGTGCACAACGACTCTTCACCTTCAATTAGAACAGTAGAAGGACGGGTTGCTGAAATTAAGCGTGGTCGTACAAGTCTTGAAGACGATCCACGTGAAGGACGTCCAAAATGTACATCCACACCAGAAATCGTAGCAAAAATACAGGATATGGTTTTGTAAGATCAGCGATTAACCGAGAGAGATTTAGTAGAAGCCCTAAGCCTCTCATTAGACAGTGTGAGCAATATTTTGGCTTAAGTTTTGGGTTTCAGAAAACTGCATTTTAGAAAGGATAAGTAGGATTTTGTGCATCGTTTCATCACTATAGATGAAACTTGGGTCTATCACCATGATATTGAATCAAAACAAGAAGCTAAAATGTGGTGTAAAGCTTGTACTCCTGCTTCGAAGTGAGTTATGGTACAAAAATCAGACAAGAAGGTGTTAGCATGGATTACCTCCAAACTGGTAAAACAATAAACTCATAAATAAACAATGAATAATAAGAAACAAACTCCATAAATCATTTTTTATCAATGCAAAGCACCCTCTCACAACCATCGCGGACATCAGTGAATTAAATTATTATTACAAGCTAGTAATAAGCGATAAAACGAAGATTATGTTTTTCAACTTACCTGCATTGGATCTACACTCGCCAGATTTGATATTCCACAGTACAGATTGTACTAATGTGTGTGTGAATACTGATATTTGTCCTATTAATAATTGGTCAAATAACAATAGCGGTGATCCTAGTTCCTCATCCAAGTGCTTTGTGATCACTGATTTTAAGTACCTGGGTCTACACTTTGATAATAAAATGAACTGGGGCTTACATACTTCTTCACTAAAAAAGTATCTTCTGACAACTACATATATACTATATCATCTAAGACTTTTTTGCTCTCGCAATCTGTTAGAAATGGTCTACTATGGCTTAGTGCAATCAAAGTTGCAGTATGGATTAGCTTGCTGGGGCGGTACTTATGACAATAAGATACAACCTCTGATTATTAGCCAAAAACATATTCTAAGAATTATCTGGAAAAAAAGACGATGCGAACATTGCATCTTACTTTTCCGCAATTCAAAAATTCTTCCACTGAAGCATCTATACTTTTATAAAGTTTTAAAAATATTTTTTATAAGAAGTGGTTATCTAAGGAATCAAAATTCTTCCTATGCACTTCGTAGTAATGACAGAAATTTGGTTATCATTCCAACATACAGCACTCATAAATTTTGTAATTTTTACACCTCAGTAGCACCTAGGTTATTTAATCTACTACCTTTTGAACTTCGGAATATTAGGAAATCCTATTCATTCTATACAGGAATTAAAAAATGGCTTTTTAAACTTGACTTCAAAGAAATAAATCACTTAACAAGAGTCATAAGTTGAATGGCTTTTTTTGATTGTTTATTCTTTTACTTTTTATTTATAAGTATTAATTTGTTGATTATCAGTATGCTGCAATTGTTAATTAATAAATTATATTTTGAATACTAGCACCCCACAACTCTCATATAATCTCTTGTTTTATTAAAAGTTTATAACTCGATACATTCGACACTAATTTTTCTTAAATTATAGAATGTATCTACTTAATTTTATATTTCAATGATTGTCTTTATAATAGGAAAACACTTTTAGTAACTCGCTATTATTGTTTATAAATTATCTATAATTCTAAATTTGTATATATTATCATTAGTATTATAGCATTATTGTACTAAAAGCCTTGAGTTAAATGGAATATGAAATAAATAAACAAAAAAAAAAAAAAATTGTTGCAACATCAACCCCCCATACGTGAAAACGTATTTCGACAGTCTTCTGGATTCTCACTTCAGGGGTGGAATCCAGCAATTATTATGGAATATCGCTTAAACAAGTGTATTGAAGATCAGAGAGGATAAAGCAATAGTACTTAAATACATTAGCATACATAAATCTGCTGGTCCAGGTGGCATATCTTCCCTATCTTTGATCCTATTCTTTAGGATGGAAAACAGAATTTTTCCAGCCCGTCCCTAAAAAAAGAGAATCGTCTTCTCTCTCCTCGTACAGACCCATTGCACTTACGTCCCTTTTTTCCAAGGTCATGGAAGCAGCTCATGAAATATCTCGAAACACGAAAATTTTTCAATGACCGGTAGTACGGTTTTCGTAGCAACAGATCCACTGGTGATTTGATGGCATGTTTCACCGAAAATGGTAACCACAGCGTATATCAATCTGGTGAATGTAAAATAGTTGCACTTGATATTTCTAATACATTTGACAGAGTTTGGCATCAGGGTCTTTTTCTAAAATACGTGCATTTGGGAGCGATGAATCTCTTCTTAAATGGATTAGGAACTACCTTTCGGAACGTTAAATTCAAGTTGTCCTGGATGGTTTCAAGTCTGATATCCACAAAATAAATTCTGGTGTGCCCCAGGGCTCCGTTCAGTCTCCGACAATTTTTTTTATTTGTATCAATGATCTCTTGTCTTCCACTTATAATCCAATATATTCCTTTGCTGACGACAGTACTCTCTGCTTTTCATATTCCGAACTTGCGTCCCCTCTCATCGGCCTCAGAACGGGAACGGTAGCGTATGTTAAGACTATTAAATTCCGATATTAACAGCATAACAGCATAAGCGAAACTGAAATACCCAGATATTATACTTTAATGGCACTTTCGTCGTCGAAACCAGAAAACTTTCCATTCTGGGTACGTGTGTCAATGGCAACCAACGTTGGAACGACCACCACATATTCGATGTCGTCAAAAATGCTGTGAAATGAGGAAACCTCAAGCAACGTAAGAAATACTTCACACCCTCTGATATGGACGCGTATATATACGACTATAAGGCATTCATCCGCCCAAAAGTGGAGTACAATTCCCGCATCTGGTCGGATTCGCCCAAAACATATCTACACCTGCTAGTTAGGATTTAAAACCGTACAATAAAACTCATAGGTGATGCTAATATTACTCAGACAATGGACACCCTCGAACACCGACATAATGTCTCCAGTCCCACTTTGTTTCATGGCTATTTCCAAGAACAGTGTTGCATTGAAATCGACAGTAGCATTCCGGCCCTTCAATACCCTCAAGCCCACTTTCCGACGTACTCTGAAATATCGTGATTCTTTCCTAAGCCGAACAACTCGCTTGTGGAATGCCCAGATAAGCTCTATATTTCCTAGTCATTATAACATTCAGACATTTAAAACGAATGTACATCGTTACCTATATTCCTTTCATCTCTAATTTTCCTTCGCCCGCGCTGTGTGCAAACATTTTAAGGGTACCTTAACCCATTGCGCGGGTGACATTTAAAAAAAAAATCTAATACAGAAAAGTTTTTAAGAATAAGCAACAGCAAGATTTGGAAAGTATCATGTTTAGTTTGAAAGACATACTCGTGATGCAGGTTAGATAATCAACTTTATTTGCAGGTCAATAAGTCGATTGTTCCGGTTCCAATTTCCTTCCGACAGCAGCTTAAGGAAACTCTTGAAAACCACGATCGAAGGAACATTGTTAGCAGAGTACATCAACACACTCCGTGGATAAGCAACCTTGTACTCGTACAAAGAAATAATAAACTTGGGATTTGTCTTGACCCGACAGAGCTTAATAAAGCGCTCCAAAGAAGCACGTAATTATCAGATTCCTACCGTAGATGAAATTTTGCTAAACTTCAAAACGCGTAAGTATTTTCAAAGTTAGATGCGAAAAATGGTTTCTGGCAAATCGAATTGGATACTGAAAGTACTCGTATGTTACGAGTACTTACAACTTTTTGGACACAATTCGGGAGATTCTGCAGGAATAGAATGCCTTTTGGAATATCACCAGCTCCAGGAAAATGGCAGATGAGACAGCACGAATTGCTGGAAGGGCTTGATGGAGTAGAGGTACTTACCATATCGAATATTTAAGAAGATTGCTGGAAAGACTAAAAAACAAAAATTTAAACAAAAACAAGTGTAAAATGGACATCTACTCACAAATAAAGGTTTGGCTATTGATAGTACCAAAATAGGAGCATCCAGAAAATGCTAACACCACAAGACGAGAAAGCTACTAACAGATTTGTAGAACTCTGTGCATACCTTTGAAGATTTCTTTCAAGCCTCTCAGATATCGCTCAACAGCTTAGAAACGTAATTCGCAAAGATTAGAGTCACATAGAGGACAAGAGCAAGATTATTATTATTATTATTATTATTATTTCGAGGGATCTTTACAAATGAATTTGTAAAGTCCGGAATTTTCACGCCGGGGTACTATGCCCATGTGGCGCTAGTCAACAGCACGCGGTGTACCGAGTCCCCATGTGGTCCCCCATCTAGGTACTTACCGCGCCCACACTACTTGATTTCGGTGATCTAGTGGGAACCGATGCTTTTAATGTGGCAAGATAACGCGTTCAAAGAACTAAAACAGTTGATATTGACAGCATCGATTTTAAAATATTTTAATCCTACTAAGCCAACAGTTATACTTTGCGATTTAAGTTCGAAAGGTATTGGAGCTGTTTTGCTACAAAAGGAGCGTTCAGTCACATTTGCGCTAAGAGCTTTGACTAAAACTGTTTAGTTTTACGCGCAAATTGAAGAAGACACATTAGCTATCCTGTTTGCCTGCAAGAAAATTCATCAATATGTAGAAAGCCAGGTATCCTTGTTCAATCCGATCACCAGCCACTACTTCTAGAGATCCAATTTAGAGAGTCCTCGACGTCTGCAGTGAATGAGACTCTGCCTTCAATGGTATAATATACAATATACATGTTAAGTACATGAAAGGAAGCACTGATACGCTCTCTCGCGCCTCAATAAAAATTCAGGTAATAAGGTGCATGCAAAACAAGAAGTTTATGTGTCAGGTAAAACAAAGGCAATGGCAACAGTTTCGAGTGATCCACGTAATATAAATACAATCAATGACATACCAATTGAAGATCGGCGTTTAGTGGAATAAAAAAGGAAATTGAAACGGACGATACTCCAGCAGGTTCTGAAATTTGTCAATCTAAGACGGCCCGATCACAAGAATAGACTTCCCGAGATGGTGAAGAAATATAAGAGTTGCAGGGACCAGTTAACAACGCAGGACGGATATCTCCTTAAAGGTGAGTGAGTCATTGCGAAAAAAGATATTGCAACGATAACACTATAGTCATCAAGGTACGAGCGTATCGGGTATCGGGGTGAAACTGTGGTTGTATATATAAATTGACTTATTTATCAAGTAATACTATTATTTTAGTGCATTCACATAAATGTGATTATTAATTCGCGTTTTATCTCTAGTTAAACAGAATCATAATGGCAACTGAGACGATGATGGTGAAAATTGAGCATCGCGCTGAAATTAAATTTCTCAGTAAGCAAGGAAAAAGTCAAAAAACTATTCATGAAGAGATGGTGGCTGTTTACCAGGGTTCCGCACCTTCATTATCAACTGTGCAAAAGTGGTCAAGTGAGTTCAAGAGAGGCAGAGAGAGCATTGAAGACGACCCCCGCTCCGGCGCCCCGGCTACTGCTTGTACGGGAGAAAGCATCAAAGAAGTCGATAAACTTGTTCTTGATGATGCCCGAATAAAGGTGAAAACGATGGCAGAGATCACCAAGCTTTCAATTGGTACCATTCACACCATTCTTTATGACCATCTTAACCTTTCAAAGGTCAGTGCAAGGTGGGTGCCACGAATGCTCACAGCGCTTCAGAAAAAGTGAGAATCGCATGCTGTAGAGAGCTTTTGGAGATGTGTAGTGAGAACGCGGACGGTGTTATGGATCGAATTGTTACTGGGGACGAAACATGGGTCCACCACTATGACCCTGAAAGCAAACAAGAGTTCATGCAGTGGCCTAAAAAAGGAACAGACCCCCAGAACAAGTTCAAAGTCACTCCGTCTGTCGGGAAGCTCATGGCCGCAGTTTTTTGGGACTCAAAGGGAATCTTGCTCATTGAGTACAAAAAAAACGTGAAACCAACAACGCCACATCCTACGCTTCCACTTTGCATAATTTGCGGGAGGAAATTAAAAAGAAAAGACGGGGTAATCTCGCAGCGGGTGTGTTGCTTCTTCATGACAACGCTCCTGTTCACATGGCGCGAGTTTCCAAGGCTGCTGCGCGAGATTGTGGTTTCGAAGAAATCCAACACCCACCCTATAGTCCAGACCTTGCCCCTAGTGATTATTTCCTGTTTCCGGATTTGAAAAAATGTCTTCGTGGAAAAAGATTTTCGGATGATGAAAAACTCAAGTCTGCAATAAATGGGTATTTTGCAGAGAAAGAGGAAATAAATTTTTTTGAGGGTTTAAAAAAGCTTATCTCAAGATGTAACAAATGCATTGATGTTAGGGGAGATTATATTGAAAAATAAAAACAATTTAAATTGAATTCGCATTTTCCTTCATATCGATACCGAGAATATATTGGACGCCCCTCGTATAGAATCATGTCACAGACGAGCAAGAGACACCATCTACTGGCCTGGTATATCAAATAATATTCGCGACATACGTAATAACCGTATACAAGCCTCTGACAGTCAAGCAAAGTTACCTTTGCAAAGTACTGCTATTCTGGACTACTCATTTCAGAGAGTTGGTCTAGATGTTTGCGAGGTGCGGCAGAACAAGTTATTAAAATCTGCAAGAAAAATTTCAGTCGATAAGGAATTCCAGAGGTCATTACTACTGATGGAGGAACACCATTTCTAAATAAAGATCCCGTTGAATTTTCAAAGCAGTGGGAGCTTCAACTTTCGAGAAGTTCGCCAAACCATCAGCAAGGCAATGGTAGCGCTGAGGCGTGTGTAAAAATAATGAAAAGTCTTTTCAAAAAGACACAGCGCAGTAATCGACGCTTCTGGAAAGCTTTACTTGAGCGAAGGAAACATCGTAAATGAAATCAGATGCAGAGCTGTGCAGCGTGTAATGTCCCGTCGCACAAGATGTGGCTCTCCCGTTAGTTATAAAAGTTTATCTAATGTTAAACAAAATATCGAGAGGAAGAAGCATACGTTTGGGTGCAGCTACGCAATAGAATAGACAACAGGGAGTGGAAAAAAGGCATCATTACCAAGCTTCCGTTCGATCATCAAGCAGTTTTTGGATGATGTGAACTATACTCACAATCGCTAACTCATTCGCTTGTCTATTACAGCCAATGAACCTGTAGATAGTTGTTCAAGATGTGTCTGCATCGGTGCAGCCAGAAATGACAAAACTAGTAGCACCAGCAAATTGTGAAGGACAAATGCCCCGAAGATCTACAAGACTTCAAGAAAATAGTTTCAAAAATGTTTAAAAAAAAATAGTTCTCTGTACATAAACTGTACATAAACTCGTATGTATAACTTGTTTTTGTTTTTTTTTATAGTTTGAATTACCAAATGTTAACGTTATTATTCTTATTTGAAGTTTAATTTAATTTAAAATTGTAATGAATTAAATAAAATAAAGAAAGGAAGCTGTTGTTATATTAGTTTAAAAGCTGAATTATGTATGTGGGAATGCTGACATTAAGTGTAGTAATATCGTGAATCATTTGTGGGAATGCTGACATTAAATATAAGTATCGCAATCAATGAATGATTCACGATCGGCGGCAGTCGATTATGACATAGAATAGAACACCAATATGAATCGTCCGCTTGTTCGTTTGTTGTCCCAGAAGACTGGAGTTTGTTTACCTCCGGGGTTGTTTACTCTCATCGTATTACGAGGAGAACATTGTCGCATTAGTCATGAATGGATTTTGTGTTGACCTATATTGAGAAGCATAAAAGCCAGAATGATATGGGCAATGTTGTCTTTTAATACAATGGATCCACTGAAGTCGTTAGTTGTCTTAATTGGGGTCGGCGCTGGATGGGTTTTGCTGATGCTGGCCCTGAAATTGTGGATATGGCACAAAATACTAAGTGTCGTTGGTATCTGGGACTGGATGGATTAATGGGGCAGCGATTGAACGAGTGAAGCATATAAAAGAGGACAGACGATTGGACAAGGCAGCTTAGTGTCAACCTTCCTGGCTCGTGGTCGTAAAATTATTCGTAGAAATTTTGTACTATCCTGTAATTCTTTTTTTTGAGTTAAATAAAATATTATAGTTCTCTACATGTATGTATGTATAAGCCGATCTAAATGTTATAAATACCAATGAAGTAAATGAATAAAGTGACAGTAATACTTTAAACATTCGTTGCGTTGTTTGTTCACACGTTAAGCACCAAACATATTAGCTACTACCCCACCTATTGTATTTTTGAATTAAAAAGCTCGATTTGTGAAGTGGCATTCAATACTATCTTTATTTTTATATACTGATTGCCACTAATTGTTTCTCAGTCTATTTATCATTTTTTACCTGTTCGTATAAAAGACTATAGAAAACTATGAAATCATAGTTAAAAGTCGTATTGTCTGTTTGTTTAAAATACCTCCAGCTGATAACTTGGAGTTTGCCTTTAGGCCACATCTTTGAGGTTAATAAGCTTTCAGGTATTAGTACTAGGTCATTTGTTTTGGCCCTAAATTTCAGAACACCCTGCTACTGATATTCACTATGACGAAAACCTCAAATTTCAGTGATGGTAATTATTTTCCAAATTTCAGGCTTTTTAGAAATATACGAGATGACTTCTACGCTCCCTTTTTTACAATCTCAAATCGAGCCAACTTAAGTGATGATTTAGCAAAGGAAGTTAGAGTAAGTATCTGCTATATAGTATTAGTTAACAATCTGAGATTTTTAATATTTTCAGCTCGTTCTTGCACTTCCTTCCTATGGGGTTTACACTGGTATAGGTTTTGCGTCACTTGGAGCAATTTTGATAATAGTGGGAACTTACTTGACAATGACGAGAAATTGGAAGGGCCAGAAGGATTTAGATTAATCAAACAAATCTTAGTGTAGATATACTAACATATATATGTAGATACATTGTATGGAAAAAAATAAATATTAATAAGTTTAAGGTAGCCTTTAGATTTAAATTTCCTTTATTACATGTTATTGTTTGCGCAGAATCTACTCACTTGATGCCAACCAACCGTCAAAACTGGCATCGATATTATCATTGCATTCTCTTTGGTGACCACTGAAGAGTTTGTGGTGTGGACAATGAGTTTTCGTGACAGTTGATGAGTCAAGCAATATGCGCCTCTATTGGCGTAAAGAAAAATGAAGTTAAATTTAAAAAAAAAATGATTTTGTTAAAATTAATATTCAGAAAAGCTTAAAAAATATTTATTCATTTGAGGAAACTGCACTCATAGATCCGTTGAAGTATAGAATGCTCAAAGGCCAAGGGGCAAAATAGACTGCAGAAGGCGGGCAAAGGGGTTTTTGCCAAAAAACAGTAGTATACTCGTACATACTTACTAGGATGGCAATTATCTATTGGTTAGTATCTATCGCGCAAGAGTGTGGTGTGTTTTCTAAAAGGTAGTAGAAAACGGACTGAATTGAACTCCACCTCAAAATCCTGATTGATCAAGAGCATAGATGAACTAACCTAGATGGCAAACTCTACTAATACTTTTGCAAAGCCTCGTACAGATACACTGTAAGTGAATTACCAACGCTATTGTACAAATCTGTAAATTGGTAGAATTTGCTAGAAAGAGAGCAAATTACAAGTAAAGTTGCAATAATGAGAGCATTTTACAAGTAAAGTTGCTAGAATAAGAGCGATTTGGAAGTAAAATTCACTACATATGTGTGTGTATTGTGGATGACGGTTTTTAATAGACTCTGATCGAACATTCGGCTTCGGCAAGAAAAGGCCGAAGATTTTTCCGCTAAAATTAAACTATCATACGCACCGTGTTTTGGAGGAGATTTCGAGCAATTCATTTCATGTTTGTTTCGTTTCTGTAGCAGGTAGCTACAAGGAATGCTGATATTTTTAATTATTGGGCCTCAAGTCCTTATACCTACTTGAAAGAAGTAGCTAACATTAATCAGCTAATATTAATCAGCTCCTCCTACTAGTGTAGCGAGTGAGCAATTATTCAGTGCTGCTGAACAAATTCATGCTGATCGCTAATTGCAGGAAGAAAACGTACAAAAACTTTTGTTTCTTGCATATAATATTAAGTTATTTAATTTTGATTATTAATTCTACTTCATCGTTTGTCTTCTCATATTAACTTTGTTTGTTGTATTTACGTGTTATCGAATGTACCTAGGGTTTTGGATTTTTTTTACTGGGAATTTTTGGTTTCTATTTCTTTTCTAAGCATTCATTTTGATTGTTCCGTTTATGTGTTATTTAAAAGAGTCTACTGCAATAATTTACTGCTGTTTGTGTCTTTGTAAAATAAATTAATAAAAAAGAAAATATTTACCGATCAATTTTATCAAACTGATCACTATATTTTAGGCTCTTTAGCATTTTGAAATACAATCTCCATTAGATTCGGCTTCGGCTTCAGCCGAAGGTGAGGAAGAAACCGAAGTTCGGCTTCGGCCAAAAGTTCACCTTCGGTCGGACTCTAGTTTTTGAGTAAAATGGGATGGTTTTGTGTAAAATGGGAGAGAATTTGCCATTGATGACAATTCACACCTGTTCACAGACAGGGTCATACGGATAGAGGAGATCAGTGTTTGGTTTTCCAATATCGGGAAAGTTTACCATCTATGTACGAGTATGTGAGTTCATCTATGATCAAGAGTGTCTCTGACTGATTGGAAGTTTCGCGAGTCTATTTATACCCATTTGATAAAGCTTTCATTGTAGCTGGAAGAACTTTTACAGAACATATGGTAAATAAGTTTGGTTCAGTATAACAAAAACTCCTTTGTACAGTAAGAATCAACATTTTAGAAATTTTTTTATAAAAACAAATTACTTCTTGAAGAATTGTAAAAAGAAACGCAAAACATAAATACTTTTAAAAAAAATCAAGATTATGAAGCCAAATTATAATTGGGTTGTTATATAGACTCATTCTATTCGTGGTCCGGATTTGACATCCCTGTTTCAATCACATATGTCAAACCGAACTGTCATCCGAGACTGTACGAGTATATGCTTAGTTTAGGGGTTGCCATTTTACAATACGGATCGTTTAACAATCGAAATTGTGAAAACTTACGACAAAAATATTAATTCTGTAGTAGCTATGTTTCGCGCACTACGAGCAGATTATAGTCGATATAATCGCCCATCTGAGAGTACTATAGGCAAAACTGTAAAACAAATTCGAAGTGACTGGCTCTATTGCAGATGTCTTAAGGCCTATCCATTATCGAAGTGCACGTTCTACAGATTTATGGCTGCCGTAAGTGAAAGTGTTGAAGAAGATTCAAATCCATTAGTTTCACAGCTCAACATTTGGGCTTGTCTTACGGCACATTATGGCGTACTTATTTTTATTTGGATTACACCCTTATAAAGGTGAACTGACTCAAGAATTGAAGCCAGCCAACCACGGAATGCATTCAATATACGCCGATTGGGTGCTTAAACATTAGCCTTTGGATGACCAATTTTCAACAACATTTTCTTTAGCGATGAGGCTCATTATTCACTCCATGGACATGTTAACAAACAAAATTGTCACATATGGGGAAGTGAAAATCCACATATAACTGTCGAATGACCATTGCATCAACAAAAAGTCACTTTATGATGTGCAATTTAGTCTGGGGGTATCATTGGTCCATGCTTCTTCGAAAATGAGAAATGTGTAACAGTCACCGCCAATTCTCACAAAATAATTTCCAACGAAAAAAAAGTAATAAAAGTTTTCATTTTGCACTTTATGGTACGCTTATCGCTCTTGATCAAAGGGGGCAGATAATTTTTTCTCTTGACTTTTTGCTAATACTTTTATGAATACTCGATTTCAACGCCAGTGCATAAAAGGAGGACATCTTTTGTAGGACAGTTGGAAAGCATACATAGCTTATATGACACCACATCTGGCAACGGACTTAGGCTTATTGATTTTGCGGTGGGACGAAATGACGGTCTCCGAATAATGAAACGCTAAATTAAATTGATCACATTGTGGTAGACGTGAGACATGCCTCCAGAATCCTGGACGTCCAAACGTTCCATGTCGTCAACATTGACTCGGATCACTACCTAGTTGCAGCCAAGGTACGAATGCGGAAGCACTACTATGATAAGGTATAAAGTAGAAAAGCTGCAATCGCAAGAGACCACTAGAATCCTCACCAAACACGTATCCCGAAATATCGCGACAACTTCTATCCTGCCAGCATCAAGTACCGAAATCTAGTGGCAACACTGCCAATGCGCCATCAGAGGTGCCGCAACTGATGTGTTGGGTATTATTTGACCACAACCAAGAAATACCTGGTTTGATGAAGAATACCGGCAAGCACATGCAGCCAAACATGAAGCGAATAAAGTGGCGTTGCAACGAAGGACGAGAGCAGCTCGCGCGCTCTATGACCATTAGACACGGGAGGACCATCGGCTCCACCAGAAGAACAAAAGCGCGATCAAGCTTGTACTCCAGGAATAACGTACGGAGGCCTTACCAACAGGTAAAAAGAACGTGTCAAGGCAAGAAGACCCCTACAGAAACCCGTAGAGATGAAGAAGGAAACCTTGTAGTACAGGTACAGTTGGTGCGGAGACTATGGAAAAACTTTATATGCAAACTGTATAATGACTGTATTTTGTCCATCTGACAAAACCGAAGTAAAAATAGCAACATCTGCTAGAAATTACTTTGTGGAACACATACATCAACTCAGAAGAGTGTATGCCTGATGAATATAATCGTTTGCCCGATCCACAAAAGCGGATAGCCCCTCAACCGCGCCCACTGTAGAGGCATATGTAAGTCTCCTCAACATTGCATACAAGATCTTATCTGCCATATTGTTTGGACGTCTGAAAGCCTGACTGGCTCCTATCAGTACGGTTTCAGACCAGGAAAGTCCACAATCGACCAAATCTTCACACTCGGGCAGATCCTTAAAAAAACTGAAGAAGCCGACGATATTAACATAATTGGAAGAATGCAGAAGGCGATTACCGGTGCTTTCGCTAGTATTGAAACGGTAGCTGCAAAATGAATTTAGCGGTAAATGCGGCCAAACCAAGCGCATACTGAAAACAAGAAGGGACACAGAGCATCGACGAACTCTTCACAACGTCGCAGACGACATTATTTCTAGGTAGTAAGGGACTTTGTCTGTCTTGGCTTTGCTATAAATTCTGCTAACAATACAGCAGAAATAAAACAATGAATCACTCTGGCCAATCGCTATTTCTTTGGTCTAAGAAGGCAATTGAGTAATAAAGCCCTATCTCGAAACATTATGGAGACTCTATACAAGGTCATCCCAGTCTTACTTTATGGCGCTGAAGCATGGACTCTTTTGAAAGCGGATGTAGATATCCTCAGTTATTTCGAGAGAAAAATGCTTCAAAAATTATTCGGTCCCGTTTGCGTTGACGGGCTTTGGAGGAAAAAATTCAACGAGGATCTATACGAGCTATACAGCGTCATCGGAGGGACAACGCAGTAGCGGGAGACCTGACTTTATGCTCCGCGCACAAGTAGAAGGGGACATAAACTGACTTGGAGTACGCAACTAGAAGTAGTTCGCTAAAGACTGGAGGTGGTAGAGGCCCAGGTTCGCACCCGACTTTAGCGGCAATTTAGTATGTAGGTAAGTAAAATTCTCAATATCGTAAATGTTCGATTATTATGCAATTAGTTTATCGTCGATATCGTTGACTTCGTCGAAGATTACATACAGCATAGGATCTGCTTGAGTGATGGTTTCTTTTATCGGAGGATTGGAAGTGAATGAAATATGAAATATTACATAGGTTTTATGCAATTGAGCCCTCTTAGCATAAGTGTCACTTTTCGTATTAATAAAGTTAGTCTTAAGCCACCGATGAAAGGCAACGGTAAAAATAAATTTGACATACAAGACGAAGAAGTGGAAACAAAAACCAATTTAATAATGTCAAGTTGTCAATGACGCATTGAATATTTTAATGCGGGGTGCGAATTTCAATGAGTACACTGAACGGCTGACTCATTTGTAAAAATTAAATAAAACAGAATGGGATGAGGATAAACTGTCATTCTTAATTGGAATGGAAGGAAGTGAGCTATTCGCAATTGCTAAGACTCTAGCAGCACCACAGAATCCGGACGAATTTAAGTACGACGAGCTGATAAACTCCATTACCATTACCAACCAAAGAACAACACAATGGCGGAACGATTTAAATTCTTAAATTATAACCACGATTCGACATAAAACATTTCCGCTTTTATTGTGTCCATAAAGCAACTAGCCACTAATTGCAAGTATGGAGCCACTCAATGATAGACTGTTGATGGGCATCAAAAATTAACACGTTCACTGTCCACATACCATATATGGTCTGTAGACTCAAAGCAATACCAGTTCACAGACCACCTATGGTATGTTCCGTGCATACAATTTTTAGGTTGTTTATAACAGTGTACGTAGGGAGAATTACATTTATTTGAGGTGGACTTCACAGGACATATCGTATAGATTACAAATTGTGTTGGGACATAGAGGACAGATGTGCCATTTTATCGTCATCGCTATTTGAAAAAAAAAGTGTAATTTCGAAACTAAATACCTACATTTTCATACGTTTGCACTTACTATAGCTATCTAAAAAATAGATAAAATAAAACATAAAATATATTGAAAAAGAAAATATTTATTGAAAAGAAAAAAAAGTATTGAAAAAAAAGTTACATGCTCATATAATCTTTTTGGAAACATTTTATGCAGTACGGTTTGGTACAAATGCTGCATATTTGTGAAACTCTTTTGGTTTTATTAGTGGCAGCTGCTGATGTTTGACCTTTTTGACGAAGCTCATCATAGCATCCGACACGCCTACATACGTCTAGTTATTTTTCCATCTTTTCTATCCAGCGATTTGAGGAAATGCTGTGCTCGTGACGTGGACGGCGTAGGTATGGCCGGTGTCTGGGCAATGTTTATACACAAAAGATTTTTCACAATACTCATTTGAGTCTTTAATAATGTACATTTATTCTGTTGGTTCAATTTATTGAACAAATACACTGTATTTATGACACCCACTCCAAACAAAACATCGGCAGCAACTTTTTTTGTACCATTTCAAGGTCTTGCGAATTGGCGAACAGTAACTGGCAAGCTCGTCAGAAAGATCGACACCTTTCTTTCGGTCATTGTATTCCAATATCATATTAGGTTTTGGACCGAGTTTCGGCCTGTACTCATCGTTTGTTCATCAGCGTGACAAGTAGGTATCATAAGTACTTCCCTCCTGTCCTTCCATTTTAGGACCGTCACATTATTTTTTTGGGCAGCAATTTGCTATTCTCTCTTCAGTTTCTTGTTTTACACCAATAATGGTAAGTTTTTACGATTTTTTCGCAATGTCCCACAAAGATCAGTCTTACGTTAAAGCAAGTATTAAGCTAATGGTACACTTGTATACCAATTATCTGCAATAATCATTCTCTCCTGGTTAAAATGACACTACAGAGACCAGCCTGTGTCTTCGCAACTGCACTAGAATGGACTAGTATGGATACAAGCAGCTTCGTATTTCAGGCTGAAATCCATGCAATAGAGCTATGTATTCGAGCAAATTTAAACATATATATTGTGGGAACCCAATTCAATGTTCTAAAAAACTCTCTTGGTTGTATTGTTAGTCTAACATGGCAATTTAATCTGTTAACAAATGTTTGCACATGTCATCATATGCACAACCCATAATGGCAGTATATAATTTTTATTTTGACCTGACCCTGATCGTACAAAAATTGTATATGCCACTTATCTTTTGAAGGGAACATTTTGCGTCAAAGCAAGTTACGGCAAAAAGGATTGTGAAGTTGCTGTTTTATGCCTTTTCTCCAACCAATTTAAGGAGAAAGATATACCATATATTTGATCAAAAAGTTCCCGGAATTTATTCAGAAAATTAAAAATAACAGGTTTATTCATCTAAATCTATATTGTCCCCTTCAAAGTAATCCCCATCGACTGCAACACACTTATTCCAGCGCTTGATCTAATCCTCGAAACATTTTTTATATTCGGTTTTCGGTATGTCCAATAGTGCTTCCTGCGATTTTTCCATTTCTTCCTCTCGGCTGCTGAAACGCGTTCCCCGTAGTGGTTTTTTAACTCGATTAAACAGAAAGAAGTCACAGGAAGCCAAATCAGATGAATTCGGTGGCTGTTGGATAGTATTTTTTGCATTTTTCGTCAAAAAATTACGAATAATGATGGCACTGTGCGACGCACGGTGCGTTATCATGGTGCAAAATCCACGAGTTTTCTGGACACAATTCTGGTCTCTTTCGGCGAATTGCTTTACGCCCAAATAATACTCTTTGTGTACTGTCTGGCCTTCTGGCACTACATGATGCACCACACCATTGTAATCCATGAAAACTGTGAGCATTGCCTTCTTTTTTGACTGAAAACGACGTGTTTTTTTTTGGTCTCGGCTCATTTGGTGAATTGCCTGATGTCTGGATTGCGTGTCGTACTCATAAACCCATGTCTCGTCTCCAGTAATGATCCTTTTGATGAATGTGGGATCGGATTCAGCCATGCAAATCATCTCTTTTGCGACGTCAACACGGTCTGTTTTTTTTTTAAATTGAGGTCTTTTGGCACCAACTTTGTTGCTACACGACGGAAACCCAAATCATTAACCAAAATATCTTGGACGGATCCATAGGCAATGTTCAAGTCCTCCGCTATCTCTCTGATGGTTAATTTGCGGTTATTGACCAACATTTCTTTTACTCCATCATTGTTTTCGTCGGTTTTCGATATTCTGCCACTGCGTTCATCATCTTCGATTGACTCACGAGCACTTTTGACGCTCGTGCCACTAGTGAACGACCGTTTTCTTTACAGAATCGTTACCGAAACACTTTTCCAACGTTCGCGCACCATTAAATCCGTTTTTTACGCAAAATTTAATACAAGTTCGTTGTTGCAAATTTAAATCCATTTCTAAAATTGTAAAAAATCGCTAACACACACAAGGATAGATGTACATTTGGCTACGTAGCTTTTGCAAATGTCAAGCTATGACGCTAAAATTTAGAGGTAATGAACAGATTTATCAACTTAACAAAAAAAAACAGAACTCAAATCGGAACAATCGGAGCGCCACACGGTGGTTATTCCGGGAATCAAAGTGATCAAGGTGGTATACACCTGTATGCATACAAATTATAACTATAGGCCAACTACTTGAATTTAGACCAGCTTTGCCTTGTGGCAAGATAAATGGGGTAGAAGGAGAAAGCAAGGCATGCATAGTAATTGATCACACTATTTTTCACCGAAAATGTGGTTTTTTTTGTGTGTACCTTCATATAGCCAGTTCTTATCCAGTGAGACACCCAACCCTGTTGAAAGATATCCGTCAGCAGTGGACTACGAGTATTTTCAACATTCAACGGCCGTAAGAGGAGAATCTTAAAAAATAAAATCTCAAGATTTTAGACCGGTCAGGATAAAATGACATTTTTTAGTTTCCTGAACCTGCAAGACGGGAGGAAGCAGCTAGAATGGTGGGTGACGTCATCTTATTTGAAGTAATAATCCGACACCAGTTCGTCTCTAAGATGCCATAGAGTGGCAGATTTAACTTTCTTGTTTTTATGTTTGATTGAGACCCCGATCCCTTCCCCTACTATGATTTTTTTTTTTCTTGAATAAAATTTGTATATATTTTTGCAATTTAAGTAAGCGATGTCTTTTCTATTATATGAATGTTATTTACTTAATTTTATTTTTGGTGACTTTTTGGATAGCTTCAATCAACTGGAGAGCTAGATGCTCTTGTATTCGGATGTGAGTTGTCTTAGGAGTTTGGTATGAGTTTTTTTTAGAGGGGGTTTGTACCCCCTATTTTTAAGGGCAGCTAAAGTAAATTTTTGAGTGGATTTTTGCTGCCACGATGTTAGTCCTGACTTGTCACTACCAGCATAGGGGTGGGTTACCCTCGAGGTATTTTCCAAATCTTATTTCCTCCCCTAAACAGGAATTTGATAATTGAATTGGATATGAGGAGATGTCAAAAGAGGGTAGAACCAGAAACACTGGTTAAAGATAATTTCAGGACAATTTCGGGTCCCTTGTAAATATAGTAACACAGTTCGGTAAGTCAATAGCAAGCTTTCCCCCCCCCCCCCCCCGCATCGAGCTTATTGCATGGAGCACAACTAGAATGCCTTCCGCTACTTGCAGCCCGAACGCCCTTCCATTTTTGCCCGGACTGGCTATTAGATATGCCTGTATGCAGTAGTCATAAGGGTGAGCTTAAGGTGGTAGGTTAAGTCCTACTCTCCGACAGTAGAGCAGACCTACTTGCAATTAAAGCCTTTGAAATAAAAACAAAACTGGTTCGGGACTTTCTTCAACTCCTACAAATACTGGCCACCACAAATAAAATTCATCTGATTTGGGTGCCAGGATACAGCGGACATGGGGGCAACGAAAAAGCAGACGAACTACCCAGCATAATACAAGACAATAGATGCAGACTGTGCAACAAGAATGTGGAAACAGCAGAATACACACTATGTGACGTCAACGTTTGCAGCAGCGGATTAGGTAGCTGTCAGCTTACCCAAAGACGTAGCCGCGTAGGCCCAGTTGTAGCCGCAGTGATCTGGGATTCCTTAAACAAAATCTTACTACAATCTAATTTAATCTAGATTTCGTCGTCTCATTTTTGGTGTCAAACGTGCACCTGCTAATTTTCAATCCATAACACCGCGTCTCCACATTGGCAAATGAACTGTCAAATTTTATATGTGGGCATTCATGTCTTGCCATTTCATTTCCGCTCAGTTCGGGATAGAGAGATGTCGAGGCCGGATTATATCAAGAGCATTGTAGCACTTAAAATGTTAAAGGATTTAAAAACAATTTAAAAAACAACGAATTCATGAATTCTGGGTGAATACGTTTTTAGAAAAAAGAACACTGATATTGAAGTGCATCTGCTACGAGATATTCTATGGGAAAATGGAGATGACTACACCAATTTTTGTCGAATGAATATTCACAAATTTGAAGAGATCCTCGCACTTGTCTGTTATGCATTTATTTTTCTTTCTTATTTAATATTTATGTTTTATTTATTTTTTCTATATTTAATTGATATCATTTTAAAAGGTCGATCCACAAATTAGAAGGGAGGACACTGTGATGCGATATGCGATCACGACGCGAGAATGCGTCTGGAGACTCATATAGATCCCTAGAGTTCTTATCTCACATTTCAAGGAAAACAATGAGTAGATACATACCACAAATATTAAGCGCAATTGTTACCGCTCTTCAAAGCGAATATTTTAGGGTACGAAAACTTAATCCCCCAAAATTTTAGAAAATGATTTATGAAAACTTTTTTAGACACCAAGTTCACAAAATGAGTGGTTACAGATTGCAAATGATTTCAATTTGCTTTGGCAATTTCCACACACATTAGGCTCTGTGGATGGAAAACACATTCGGATAAAGGCATCGCCGCACTCCGGATCCGATTATTATAATTTCAAGGGATTCTTCAGCATTGTTTTACTCGCCGTCGTGGATACACATAGCCGATTCATATACATTGACGTGGGCGGTAATGGAAGAGCATTGTTGTGCTTGAACACTCACCTTTACACCAAGCACTTATATCTGGAAGATTGAGCATCCCGACTGGAAGACGCTTAATTTATTTATTTTTTCAGATCTTCAACATCTCTGCCAAATCCTTTGGATAACTGCGGCCATGCATTTTTTTTAAGTCGAGCCGCTTGTATTCACTACTGCGGTAGTTCCACAAACACTCGAACTCTTTATAATTATTTATTAATTTGATGACTTCATCTGCACGCATTCTCCAATCACCCATGTTTTTAAATTATATGTTAATTTATTTCAGTTTTTTTATTTTAAAAAAAAATGTATTTAAAGTATTTATTATTTATTTAAAGTAAACATTTTCAGCGAAACTAACAGTTCATGGCAAGCCTTGGATGGCAAACCGAAAATCGAGACATAGATGGCGTGATGAGCGATATGGCTTGCCGGTGACGGTCTCCATTTGCTTTTTTTCAGGCACGCCCTGAGTTATGCCATGAATAATGGCTCGTGGAGACGCCGTGTAATGGATGAAATTCTAAAGAACATTCCAAAAAGTGCATAGCGATTTCTGAGGCTGGAATCGGGGGAGAATTATTTTATAATCGGCGGGGATTTCAACGCTAGACACAGAGATTGGGGAAATAATTTGCCAAGTACTAGAGGGAACCTACTACTCGATTGGTGGAGTCAGCACGATGTCATGTACCGACTAGGTCTTAAAGCGACGGATACCCCGTCGTTTCCCAGAGGCGGGTCTTATTTGGATCTACTGCTGTACAACGAACGTATACGACTGACAGGTACGAATTTATAAACATTAAACTGTCTGCGCACATTCGTGTATGACAGTGACCATTGCGGTTTTAGCACCGAAATCACAGTTCCCAACGAAATTGCGGAATTGGAGGAGTTTGTCCAAAGATATTCTTACAACTAGAGTAAGACTGGATGGACACGCTTCTCCGCACCCTTGACTAGAGCGCTCTCCTCGAACACGCCCCACTCACCGTCCAATAGGAATTTGTTAAACGAGGAGATCGACAATTACCTAAGACAAATGGACGAGACAATTAAACAAACTATGGACACTACAATACCACGGTATCGACGTACGACTAACGAAGACCTGTCCGCAATCCTACTATTGACGCACTGCACCGACAGAAAAGTAGACTTCTGACAAGACTTAAAAACTTGTACAGACAGTTAACTGACCGACAAGACCCGGAGATTAGGACACTGAAGTCGTCGATTACAAATCTCCAAACGCTAATAAAAGAAAATTACAGAATTTCTGTAAGTTTGTATTGGAACAACAAGGTTCGGGCTATAAACACCAGCAACCCGAATATGTTTCCGCAAATAAATAAACTATTTCGGAGAAAAAATCAAAACGACCTTCAGTGTCTTAAAATAGCCCGGACAACAGACAACGAACGGTTACTGACAATAGCAGGTATTCATCCAAATGAGGCCGCTGATGATAACGACTTCTTTGTGATCGAGGATCCACAGGAGAAGGTTGAGGCCATAGGGGCGACTTTCCAGGAAGTATACAAGGCCATTGATATCACTGGCCCTAATTATGACCTGGACAATCGCGTCTTGGTGGACAACTGCTACATTCGAAATGAAATAGAGAATTGGCGATCCAACGGCTCTGATTTCACCCGGTTTAGCGACGAAAATATGGCAAATAATGTCATTGCCAGAGAGGGTGACCTACCCCCGTTCATTTCGAAGGAAGAACTCCATGAGATCTTCGACACATTCAGGGCTAAGAAATCAGTGGGGACCGATGGTATTCCGAACATCGTGCTTCGACATCTTCCTCTAAAAGCGGTGGACATCTACACCACCCTGTTTAATACTCGTAACGCAATGAATAATGCACATTATCCAGCGCATTGGAAAACGGCAGTGGTTCAACCTATCCCCAAAAAGGAAAGGATATATCCAATCCGGCGAATCTCCGGTCAATAAGTCTCCTTCCGAATATCACTAAGGTTTTTGAAAGGGTAATCAATAGAGCTCTGACTAGGTGAATTGAGGACAAACATATAGTTCCGGATAATCAATTCGGTTTTAAGGCGGGACATGATATCTCACATGCCGCGTCTAAACTGGTTTCTGATATCCAATGGAACAAAGGCAAGAAGCAGTGCACTGGTGCCTGCCTTGTTGACTTGGAGAGGGCCTTCGACACCGTATGGTTAGAGGGTCTTTTCTATAAGCTGACTGGGCTGGGGATCAGTAAACCACTCTTGTACATTCTTTATAATATGCTACACAACAGACAGTTCATCGTGAAGAATGGTGATGTGACTTCTGTTGGAATATTTCAAATTAAAAATGGTCTTCAGCAGCAAGGTGCGGTCAATTCGTCGATCCTATTCAACATTTATACAAGCGACTTGATAGGTTCAGTTCCTCATACAGAACACCGGAGTCAGAGTACAAAAAATTGTATCCTAATGAGGTCCTTTACAATAGAGCGAACCTAATACGAGTGGACAACTTCGTAATTAAGCTGACTCGAAGGCACATTGCAAGAGCAATGACCTCATCGAACAACCTGATCTCCGGGGCGTACTACCCTAATTATATGTATCATGAGAGAGTTCGCTTTGACGGCTTTATTCCTCCAGAAGCGTTCCTCTATCTAGATAGTAAAGGTCTGATCCAGGAAAGATTGGCGGTGCCGCTAATCTTCCACGTCGGTTGAACAGCTGCGGACGGGCGACTCAACTACGACAGAGACGTCGCACACGCCAGTGTGGATCAGGTTCAATAGGGCGGTGGGGAGTCGCGATAAGAGGGATGTCGTTCGGTAGCACCAGCATTTCTGGTGGTTGAATGATGGAGAAGATGTTTCGTCATCGTTTCCGTCAATTACGGACCAGCCTCACTAATGAGGCAGAGCTGACCAATTTAGTTGCTCTGTGAATAGCTGTGGCCAGCTTACATAGGTTTAGGTTAGAATTTAAGAAACATATACATATATCAGTGTATACAAAGATATATACTAAGGTATGTGTATAATTGTGTATAATGTCTATGCGTTTTTGTGTGTATTGTGTATGTAGGATTAGGTAGGCTAAGGTTTATTTTAAGTTAGATATTAAGTTTTTATAAAAAATAAAAAATTATGTCCATATGCTAAGTTTTTGTTAGCAAGTTTTTTTCTAAGCTTTAAGTATAGTAAATAAATATTAGTAAAGAAAATGTAAATAAAGTCGAAGGACATAATTATAAGAATTTAGAGTAACTTTGAGTGCCTGTGTGGGCCAGTAACATTGTTAAGTAATTTTAAGCTAGCATTTAAGCATTTTTTATTAATATGTAAGAGTTAGTGATTAAAAAAATAAAGTGCATTGAAAACTGATATTGTCGGAGCTTGCAACTTAGAAGTTGTCGGGCAAATTTAATTAAAGTCCTTGACAGATTGCAGAAATATGAATTTTTTTTTAATCATTTACCTATTTTATTTCCACAAAAGATTGTTTGAGTACATTTTAGCAAAGACAGTGTGTGTCTACTAAAACAGTTATAACAGATGCTCAAAGTGTGCTCCTTGGCTTTGTATACATGCTAGAGCCCGTTTTTGGCTTTCACTGCAAATGTTTATTGAGGCTTACTGCTGTCTCACTTTTGATGACGCTTCGAGAATACGATCCTCCTATTCACTTAAAGTTGCTATTTCAGTTGAATAAACAAGTTCTTTCATTCTCTCCCATACAAAAAAATCCAATACTGTAAGGTCAGGAGATCTTGCAGGCCAGTGAACTGGTCCATCTCTTTCTATCCAACGGTTAACCTACTCTTCATTTAGCCAATTCTTAACCTCACGATCATAGTGGGCTGGAGTGCTGTCCTGTTGAAAATATGATGAAACTAGTTGAATCAATGGAATGTCCGCCAATAGTTCTGAAAAATCATTTCGCAAAAACTCCAGATAGTTTGTACAATTCAGCCTATTTGGAAGTTTGAAGGGGCCGATTAACTTGTTTCCAAGTACACTCGCTCACATATTGACGCTGGATTTGTGTTGAAATCATTTTTATCTCCTTGTATGTGGATTGTCCGCAGCCCACGTGTAAAGATTATGAAAATTTATTAACCCATCTCTTGTAAATATAGATTCGCCCGTCCAAAGAATTCTGCTAAAAAACTCGTTCTCATCCAAGCTCTGCTCCAGCAACTAGTTAGAAAACTAAAGTCTCTTTTCCAAATCTTGTACAGGTTTATGGTGGTATGGATAAAGATGCATTAGAAATTGTATGTCTGGAAATATTGAATTGCAAACTAAGCGTCTGATGATGATTGTTGGATCAGTTGCACGAGTAACACCTTCCAGTATTCTTTCATCAGCCGAAATCCTTTTTACTAATGGACCTCCCACATTCGGTCGTATATTTGAAACTGATCCCGTTTTTCGAAGCCCTCGATACGTATTTTCAAATACTCCTTCACTAGGAAGTCGTCGGTTAGGATAAAATTCATGGTGTCTTCGTCGCGCTCTAGTTGAACTTCCTTTGCTCAGCCCATAAACGACAATAAAGTCTGCGTATTCTTGTTTTGTAAGTGCAGACATTTCCAATAGCGTTTCTAAGTAACTTTAACCTTGGCGTAAAAAATTAAACTGATGAATTAATTTTTTTCGAATCTTTTTTACCATTTTTGTTTGGTAAATTTTCGAAATATGCCTTTAAATCCCAAACCTAATACTTTCTGAGAACTTTTAAGGAACAAGGTAAACAAATGAGGTTTTTGACGGTATACGAGTAGAACTCTGTAATAGATTAGTAATTCTTGGAAAACCACTTTTACGAGTATTTTCAATTGTTGTTAGAAACGTTGGTAAAAAATCATAAATTCCTTTTTTTACCTTCTGCTTGTTTTCCCAAGTATCATAAAATCTATGGGTTTTTGTGCAAACTTGATGATGATGTTTTTGTTATTACTGTTACTTTCATAAAAAAAAAATAGTAAAACGTTATGTTAATTACGCATTTTCTGGAGAAAAGTGACTTCAAAATTAAAAATTAGCATGGGCACGAAAAATGGAACAGGCTTAGAAATTGAATATCTCAAGATTCAAATAAAACATCAGCTTTATTTAAACGCAGTTTCAAGGGCTAGTATTTGTCCTAAAAACAAAGTCTTAAGCATAGTTTCTACCATTAGCACTAACAGAGCAATTTCCGTTAACAAGGGTCAGGGTACACCAAAGTAAGCCTTTTCTTAAATCCTCGATAAATGCTGTCAACATTGGAGATAGACCCTTACTGTGGAACGATTTTTTTCATAGAATATACCCAGGGATCATTTCCTTGGGCTTGGGCTCAAGAAAAACTATATGAAAACTATGGATAGGAGTGGAGAGGGCTTTTTATATTTGAAAGAAATATTTCCTAAACTGAGTGATGCAAAAATTAAAGAAGGTATTTTTGTTGGTTCTCAAATCCGACAATCAATGAAAGGTGAAATATTTAAGCTTAGTGATATGGAAAAATCAGCTTGGGAATCTTTCATGAAAGTGACTTTAAATTTTTATTGGAAATCACCGATCAAGTGGATATAAAAGTATTGTCGCGAAGCTGTTATTTACTTATAATGCTTTGGGCTGTAATATGTCGTTGAAAATACATTTTCTACATTCACATTTAGATTTCTTTCCTAAAAATGTGGGCGCTGTCAGCAATGAACATACAGAAGAAAATCATAAAGTTAAATTGACATTAATATTGCAATATACTCGTAAAGAAATATCTTCATTTTTTCCATAAAAACTAAAATTTTCTAAAATATAATTAAATGAAACTATTCGAATGTAGAACATTCTAATGTTATTTCTATTATCCTTATTCTTGTTCTAAACATAACTAGCCAAAGTTTTTATGGTAGTACATACAAAAAGTGTTATTTTGTTGACCAGTGTTAGATAAAAAAGTCTTGTCACAGATGCCCTTACAAAAAAACCAGCCAGAATTATTATTGTTGATTTGGCAATCATTAATTCCACAATAAATGGACTTATCACAATATTAGGCGATAAAGGAGAGATATGAAAGAAAATTGACAACGACAGAGATGAAAATTTTTACCAATGTCATGGTAAAAATGTTTACCGTACGTTATCAAGGGAAGTTTTCACCAACAGTATCTTCGTTTTAAGTGGTGTGGATCTTTGACATTGAGGCAAATTTCTAAGTCAGCCGTATATTTTTCTGATGACTGAACAGATATGGTCGTCCCAATTTAATGATGATCTAAGCCAGACGCCGAGATTTTTAGGTTTGCTTACAAATTCAATTGGTACATTTCCAAGCTGGACAAGAGAGAGACTAGTTGGGATAATACCATTTCTATTAATAAATAAGCATTTCGTGATTGTCGGATTGAGTTGCAATTAGTTTTCCTCTGCCCAGCATTTAATTCGCTTAAGGTCATGATTAAATTGCAAAGTGGTAATTTTTAAAGCTGAATATCGTCCGCAAAAATGTGAAAATTGCAGCTCTTAATAACATGAGCGAGATCGTTTATAAAAATTGCAAAAAGCAAGGGTCCTAGTATTGATCCTTGTGTAACACCTGCTGATATTTCGACAAAGTCTGACCTAAGATTGTTTTCTTCCAACTAAATACGAGCACATGAGATTACCAGCTGCTGAGGAAAAGTTATTTAAGCTTGTTAACTTGAATATAAGTAACTCATAATCAACAGTGTCGACAACCTTAGAAAAATCTAGTAGAGCAAGGAGTGTTACTAATTGTTTTTCAATTAGTCAGATACCTTAAGAAGAGCTGATGTACAGCTGTGGTGCTTTCGGAATCTCGATTGATAAGCACTAAGAATTCGTTCACGCTGTAGAAAATCAGAAACTTGTTGCTGTATGATTTTTTCGAAGACTCTCGATTAGTATGAAAGAATAGCAATGGGTCTGTATTCCATTGATGAGGTAATCTTTGGGATTGGTATAATCTTTGCCTGCTTCGAAGCACTAGGAAAAATTGATGTCGTTATAATATTGTTGAAGATATATGTAATTACTGGAAGTATGTATGGTAATATTATTTTAATAAAATGTGGATAAATGTTGTCGACGCCAGCAGCTTTAGATTTGATTTTCAGTATGGCCCCAACCCCATATGTTTGTTCCACTCTGCGGAATTTAAATTAGCCTCATACTGAAATCGTTATTGCGGGCGATTTCAATACACACAATTCTGGGTGGTTTCCACATTCTGGCCAGACAGCATCCGAAAGACGGTGTGTTGAGACCTTCGCTGCAAAAAATAACCTAACCCAGCTTCTAATTGAGACCAAACGAATACCAGACGTTGATAGTCATACCAGCAACACCCTGGACTTGTTTTTAACTTCTCGCCCTGATAAGGACTTCCTTTACCGTCTAGACTCGTCGGACCGCTGTGTTATACCAGCTAATTTCTCGTATACCGACCACACAGTTAGAGAAAAGATTCCTAAAAGAACTGTATGGCAATACGAGAAAGCCAATTGGAGCGGACTTAACAGCTTCTTTATGAATTTAAACTGGTCGTTATCTTTCCTCGATAACGATGTGGATGCCGCTGCTGATATGATCACTGACAATATTCTCTTTGGAATAAGATCCTTTATCCCTCATCGGATGAAGAGTATAAAACCAAAAGAAAAGACATAGTACGACTCCAGCTGTAAATAGGCCATCAGGGTTAGAGAAATGTTTTTTTTTGGTCATTCAAGACCAACCCAACAGAGGAATACCGAGAGAAGTTTAAACGAGCCAGTCACGTCTTTCTCAAGCGTGTAAAAATTTAATACGACCAGAAGTTTAGGCAGAAAATACAACAGGTCCACTGGTGATTTGATGGCATGTCTTACCGAAAATTGGAACCAAAGTGTACATCAATCTGCAAGATAGTTGCACTTGATATTTCAAAGGCATTTTACAGAGTTTGACATTAGGCTCTTTTGTCGAAATTGCGTGCATTTTGAGTCAATGACTCTCTTCTTCAATAGATTAGAAATTACCGGATTTTAATTCAAGTTGTCTTGGATGGTTTCATGTCTGATATTCACAAAATAAATGCTGGTGTACCCCAGGGCTTCGTTCTGTCTCCGACACTCTTTTTATTCCTCATCAATGATCTCTTGTTTGCTACTTCTAACCCAATATGTATTCTATTGTTGACGACTCTCTGCTTTTCACATTCGGTCCCGGACTCACGTCCCTGGTGCTCTTTGGCTGTAGAACGAGAACGTTAAACTCATTGAATTCCGATATTAACAGCATAACTAATTAAGGAACCGCTAACAACGTACAATTTAATACTTCCAAAACACAATGCTGTCTGCTGCCGTTAAGGTGCTCTCAGTATGTGTGTCAATGACAACCTTCGTTGTAATAAAACCGATTCTAAGTCGCATTATTAAATGAAACGTCAATTCAATCATTACGAGGAGTCGCAACGCGAAGGGTAGTAAAGAGTAAAAAGTTAAGAAACTGATCAAAAAGAATAACAGAAAAAAAGTCAATCAAGTTAAGATTTCATGCGCTAAGGAATTTAGGAGGCAATTACTGACTTAAAAGTAGATTTGAATAAGATATTGCAATTAAGTTAAACAAAACAAGAACAAACATCTTATTTACCTTACTTACCACAATATTATAATTAAGTCATCTACACCATATCTGGGTAAAAGCCGGTTCCTAAGATTTTGAAATATATTGTTGCGTCCAATATTATTGCATATTATCTGCAGTAAGTTTGTTAAACATATGTGGCCATCTAACTGTAATAGAATGTTAAACTGTTCTGTTTTAGCTTTCTGGAAAATGGAAAATTATTTGCAGATCTAAACAAATGAGTTGGAGGCCTGCGCAGCGATCAATCGGGAAATTCCTGATTGTCCTATGACTTGGATTGGGTCAGCAACGCAACAATCACGTGCAGCCGAACAATTAGCAGAAGCCCTTGACTGCTAACACGCAAATATCACCATCATACAGGAAATGTAATGGAATGGGCCAGGTCGTAAGGAGGATGAGAAACTGTGATATGTATGTATATGCAGAAATAGGACTTGTCCGACGCCACCAAAGAATATTTCTACGAGGTCTTCGACAAGACATATGACCAATGTTCAAAGTATATCGTTCAAATCGTGCTAGGTGTTTTAACGCTAGGGGGACAAGATAGGACAGTTGGTAAGCATAGCCTATACAGCACCACGTCTAGCAAGGGACTTAGACTTACTGGTTTGCGGCGGGACGAAATATCACTATAGCAAGCACACGATTTCCTAATCTCAATATACATAAGGGCACATGGAGCACTCGGGATCATGAAACGTAAGACATGCCTCCAGTATTCTGGACATCCGAAAGTTTCGGGCAGTCAGCATTGACTCGGATCACCATCTTGTTGCAGGCTACGAATGCTGGAGAAAAGATATAACGTAGAAAAGCTGCAATCACAAGAGATCGCCAGAATCTTCGCCAAACACATATACCAAATCCTCTCGACAACTCTTGTGCCGCCAGCATCAAATACCGAAGAGACGTGGCAACGCTACCAACGTGCCATCAGAGACCCCGCAACTGATGTGATGGGTTTTACCCAACCCACAAGGCATTTGATGAAGAATGCCTGCAAACACAGCTAAACAAGAAGTACAAAACGGCTCTACAACGACGACAAGATGACCTGTACAGAAGCCTGTAGAGATGAAGAACTAAACCTTGTAGTAAATTCACAGTCAATAGTGAGAATATGAAAAATCTTTTTCTGTTGACTGTATAACGGCCAAGCAGTCCAACATCCCGCCGTCAGGCAGAGTAGACCATTCAATTTAGAAAATAAACATTTCCGTTCACCTGACCAAAATGAAGTAAGGATAGCAATATCTAAGCTGAAAACCTGCAAAGCAGCAGGACCTGACAGGTTACCAGCCGAGGTACTGAAATCTGCTGGAAATGACTTTGCGAAGAGCATACACCAACTTATTTCTCAGATCTGGGCAGAAGTAGAGACCTCTTCAACTGCGCCCACTATAGGCATAAGTTTTCTCAACATCGCATATAAGATGTCATCTGCTATATTGTGTCGAAGTCAGAAACCCTTCATCAAGAACCTGATTGGCCACTTTTAGTCCGGTTTCAGATTAGGAAAGTCCATAATCGACCAAATCTTCACACTTCAGCAGATCCTGAAAAAAAATTAAAGAAGTCCAAATCCATACCCACCATATTTGCATCGATTCTAAACCCTTATATAACAGCTTTTATAGAGACGGGCTATAATCGTATAGAGCCATCTAAATATAGCTTTGGCATTCTTGCCAAGCTTGTCCGTCTCTGCGGTATGATAATGGAGAACGCTCGCTGCTCCGTCAAGGTCGGTAACGACTTAACCGTGCCCTTTGATGTCAAGAAGGGTTTTAGAAAAGATGATGCGTTGTCATGTGAATTCTTTAACATCATACTTGAAAGAATTTTGCGGAACTCAAATGAACAATGGAGGCATAGTGTTTCAAAAGTTTGTGCAGCTACTGATGTTACCTTAGGTTTCACGCACAAGTGTGCAACTGGAGGCAGTTAGCAAAATACCGTATTAACTCGAGTTAACTTATTTGCAGAAGTCCAACACTGGACAGTAATTATAGCTTTAATGAGCTTGATGTGCTGTCTGACTACATACAAAGAACGGTATCCCTGTACCCTCTTACTGAAATCACTATTACCGGCGATTTTAGTATACACAATTCTGGGTGGCTTCGACAACACCCGAAGGACAGTGTGTTGAGACCTTCTCTGTGCAAGGCAACTTGAACCAGATTGGAAATGATCCCACGTGAGTACTAGACGTTGATAATCATACCGCCAACACCCTGGACTTATTTTTAACTTATTACTTCCCTAGGATTATCGGACCATCGTGTCATATCAGCTAGTTTTTTCGTACACCAACCACACTGTCAAGGAAAATGTTCCTAAAAGACCCATATGGAAATAGGAGAATGCTAATTGGAGCGCATTTAACGCCTTCTTTAGTTATGTTTCTTCGATAACTACGTGGATGCCGCTGCTGATATGATCATAAGGAATGAGACACTTTATCACTCATCGAATGAAGAGTATCAGACCCAAAAAAAAGTCGGAGTACAACTCGAGTTGTAAAGAGACTGTGGACTATACATTTTTCAGCCAACCTAACACTTGCAGATTGTGCTTTGCACTTGAGTGCATCAAATCTGCAATGGGACGAATCCATTTTCGCGCTCGTGTAGTAGCAAGAGTACTTAAAGATTTTTTCCCTTCTTCTGAAGAGATTTTCTTCTTCGCTGGAAAAACAACTGCGTAAGCTTTTTCGTCAACCCTACTAGTCACGAATTTTTCCAAGCGAATCTTCGACTCTCTCCTCCTACAGACCTATCGCACTTACGTTCTTTCCAAGGTCGTGGAAACGCTGATACACAGTCAGATCATGAAATATCGACAGAGATTGGCATCAGGTTGTTTTGTCGGCAAAGCGTGCATTTGGGATCGGCAACTCTCTTCTTCAATGGATTAGAAATTACCTTTCAGAACGTTCAATTCAAGTTGTCTTGGATGGTTTCAAGTTTGATATTACAAAATAAATGTTGATGAGCCACAGGGTCCCGTTCTGTCTCCGACACTCGTTTTAGTTTTTATCAATGATCTCTTTTTTTCTCTCTGCTTTTCATATTCCTTCCCGGACTTGCGTCCCCTCTCATCGGCTTCAGAACGGGAACGGCAGCGTAAGTTAAGACTATTAAATTCCGATATTAACAGCACAACCAATTGGGGAACTGTCAACAGAGTCGAATTTAATGCTTCCAAACATAATGCTGTCTGCTGTCGTTAAAGCGAAATTTAAACACCCATCCATGAATGGCACTTTCATCGCCGAAACCGACAAAATTTATATTCATGGTATGTGTGTCAACGACAACTTACGTTGCAGTGACCATATATTCGATGTCGCTGAAAAATGCTGCGAAATGTCTAGGTTTCCTTAAGCGATGTAAGAAATATTTCACCCAATCTGACCGCTGACCACAATATATAAAGGGTTTATTCGCCCAAAACGGAAGTACAACGCCCACATCTGGCCAGGTAGCCCTAGCACCTCTTTGCGCTTGCTACATATATAGGATCCAAAATTGTGCGATAAAACTCATAGGTGATGCCTCGAACACCGGCGTAATGTCTCCTGTCTCACCTTATTGTATCGCTATTTTCACTGTGTTTTCGACAACTAACATACACTGTTTTCAATTTCTTCATTTTCTGGATGGATATCTTCTTGTTCATTCAATTTCAATTCCATGTCAATTCTTGTATTAGAAAAAATCATTATCATTATCTGAGGAAGGTATTCCAAAAGATTTATTCTGTTGGTAGCGACTTTTGCAATTAGTTCATGGATAAATGCATCCCTCTTAACAAAAAATGGTTTCGGGGGTTCGAACATAAATAATGTTTCCCCATCCATAGCTGACATAAAGTCGCGTGTAGAGTTATACTCCTCATCGACTAAACAATCTGCAAATTTAAAGAAGTTGCCGTTCTTACAAAGTTTTCTGCCTAAACGACTGTTGTAGCCTTCAAGAACACTATTTGTTCGCATTCGCTCATTGTGAACAGAAAATGATTGCGGTGTTTCCTTTATGAAATGAAAAAAAAATTAGAAATTGAATTACACGCATAGTTTACAGAATTGGGTTTACCTGCAACATCCACTGTCTTTTAAATTATGCCATAAGCAATGACATACGACAACGTCAATTGTGTTGGCTTCATTTTCAATTAACGACAATGCTTTGTGTATGTTGGCAATATATTTTAGCAAAGGCAATGTCAATAACTTTTTCAAAATATTGCAAATGTTTGTATTTTTTTTTCATCATCTTTAAAAAAAATCTGGAATTTTAGAAGCTTTTCTTCTTAGGGCTTAATAGCAGCATTCGAAAAGACATCGCTAAGAGCGATTCATAAACCGCCCTCAAAGTCGGTTGTAAATGAAGTTGCATGAAATTCAAATAGGTTTCGGTCAATAACTGTGAATAAATGATTATAACATATTTGTTGACTTATTTGTGGCCAAGATATATAACAATGGATAAACATTGATATTGAAAAAAATATGAAAAAAAGCTGAATATTTTTCTTTGATTATTTTCAGAGTCTTGCAAACTGAATTTTTTTATTGTAATTTGTATTCTGTTTGACAAAATACTCCTTTCGAAATTCAATTTGCAAGACTCTGAAAATAATCAAAGAAAAAAAAAATCGATTTTTAGAGTCTTGTAAACTAAATTTCGAAAAAGAGCGTTTTCAGTCTATTTGACTCTGGAGAGTTATTAGTGTTAATTACGTGTTCTACACAAACGAAATGAATTATTATTAATTGTTTGTAACCACATGATTTGGGCACAACATTGAATGTCCCATCAACAAAATATCGCCTTGGAAAAGTGTTGGGCATTTCTCCTATAAGATGTGTCATTTTTCTGCCCATAAATATGGTGTACCTATGCGAATTTATTTTCCAAAATTGTGCGTTGATAAAACTGCGTTTAACCGTTTGATTTTGAAACCTCATAGCTCCGCAAAAAAATTTCATTTTCGTAGAATTTTAAAATACCGGCTGAACTAGTTGGGCATTTCGGTAAGCTTTGATTTTTAATTTTATTCAGTTCCCTTTTTAAACTTTTAAAATTAATATTCACTGATTCATCGTTTAAATTTGCGCGGTGTTCGTCAAAAATCTGTCGGGCTAATAGCCTCCGCTTTAAAGGTCTATTCACACAATCTGACTTCATTTCATTTAACATTGAAATTTTTTTTACCTTTTTTTCTTGGCTCTCATGTGGATGATGAGGTTCATTTATAAGTGCATTTCTTAGTTCATTAATTATTATGCTTCCCTTGCAACACTTATCAAAATAGCACCTGTATCGAGAAATATTATTTCTGGTGTACTTTTTATATATATTTGTTTTTCTTCGTGATCATATATTAACACACTCTTTTTCCTAAAGCCCGTGATATATTCAATTCGATATTCCATATTTTAAAGCACAACTTCACTTCACATCGTTTTCACTAATAATGAATCGTATTGACTGCACTTATCCCAGATAAGCTTAAGATTGTGATAACTAACTGCACTTTACAATTTGTTGTCCAAATCTAAATGTTGGAAGTTAGTTCCCTCTTCTTATTTTTGAATGTATACTAAGTTCCCATAAGAAAGTTCCCACCTTACATGAGGGTTCTAAGTCCCTCAGTGGACTTAGTTCCCGGTAACTTATTTCCCTGCACACATCAGTTCACCCTCCAGACCATCTTCGCACGTACTCTGGTTCTTTCCTAAGCCGTACAACTCGCTTAGGGAATGCCCTGCCGAGATCTTTATTTCCTAGGCAGAATAACTTGCAAACATTTAAAACCTACGCATATCGGTATCTCTCCTTTTTCCTTCCCTAACTTCCTTTCGCCGTAGTAACATACTCGTACAACCCAACCAAGAGTCACATATCAATAAACTGTTCGCATAATACTTATTTTGTTTACTCGTATTTAATTTTTGTTTGGCTCACATTGCATTTTGTCTCACAACAATGTATCTAGTATCAAAATTCATTTTCTTTCACACGTTTTTGTAAGAACAGTCAGCATAAAATGTGTATACCATAAATACCAATATAATTCAGACACAAAGGATCCTTTTTAGTCAATAAAGTTTCAACGTTTAAAAGAAGAAGTTGTTTTTTTTGTAATTTGGAAATCGCTCCCAAATATAAGTGGCGCAGTCGGTAGGATAAAAGTACAATACATCCAGTACGTAGTGAATCTTTTTTCGATGGTTTATCAGTAATAAGTGTCAACATTGACGGTTAATCGATAGTAGTGACGTACTCGTACATGTAAAACAACTCGCTTTGAATTTCGTGAAAAGTGAAGTGATTCAACAGAATATTGAATCAGCGAAGGATTATCGCAATCAGCAATTGAATGAAAGTTCAAAGGACCAATGAAGGAAACATCATTAATAGTACTGTAAGTTGAGTTTTTAAAATAACCCATCGCTTACATAGTAACCGACCTTTATTATTGAAATACTATGTGTTCAATGCCAAATATTAGCAACAAAATTAAGACAAGAAGTAGAAGAAGTATTCCTTATACCCTTAATAGTTTTAATAACGAGGTGGAAGATAGTAAAGACTTTAGTACTAGTATAAGTGATCATCTTATCTTATATTTTTCACATTCAGAAGACAGTATTATTAATCTCTCCAATATGACCGCAAATCATAGTAAATTAAATATGGCAGATTTGTTTAGCTCTCCTCGTATTCCAGATGCTATAAAGGATTTGCCAAAATTTCAGGCTCCTCTATGAGTTCATAACGAACGTAGATTAAATTATTTCTCTAATTAGATCTGCAGATGGAACAAGTTATAGTAAACTTCTGCTTCGTGCTATACGCAACAAAATAGAGGGACCTGCAATTGAAGTTCTTAATATATACGGTACCCCACTGACTACGCCGACAAGCGCAATGAAACATCCCTAATAAGAGATTTGCATGGTTGAGGCAAAATCAAAAAAATAATAGAAGAGTTTTACAGCGAACTAATAGAAGTGCTATCAGCCATGAATAATCATGTGCAGATCCACTCCACAGAATCTAAAGTCATAAAAGCAAAACGAGAATTGTACGAGGAAATGTGTTTAAACGTATTCATGATTGGATTAAGAGACCTCTTGGGACCTACTGTCCGAGCAATGAAACCAACAACCCTGGCAGAGGCCTTTTCATTTTGTATCAAAGAACAAAATACATATTACGGCAGAATAGAAACAAAGCAAACCCTCTCTAAACCTTTAATTAAGATAGAACACAGACACCCACAGCCACAGTGTGCTCTAGGACACTTAGCGAATTAATAAAAAAACTCAGCCTTTTCTTTGCACCTGATATATTTTAATTTATTTTAGTTTCGCGGTGAAATTAATAAAAGTTGCCTCAGCGTATTCACTATCCCGAAAGGATATGCAATGAGAAAAATTAAACTCTTTGAAATTTATTTCAGACGATATTTTATTACAACTGTCCAAGTGGGCGAGAAAATTGGGAATTACCAACGTTCGTTTCCTTTGCCCAAACGAAACCTTCCTTCAAACAGCTGTTTGCGGTTGTCTCCAATTATCTGGTCATTGAACCTAGACTACCGACTCTTCTAATTGAAAATACAGCTGATTCTTGCTTCCTTCTTTTGCACTCATCTTCCTCCAATACATCTGCATCGATTTCCATTGCCTCACATGCAGATCGGTGGGTAGAGCCAGTTACCAAAAACATAGCATTTTTTATGAATGCAATTTTGCTATGTTAGCTCCCACACAATTTGCTTGGTGTGCTGCTGTTTATTCTTCAAGCCCATTTTTGCTCCGGAGTATTGGCTTTTAGAGCTGTGGGATTTCCGTCGGCAAAATTGCAATTATTATCAAATTCCTCCTTTTGCCGACGGAAGTTGCGCTTTTGTGGATTTCGCAACTCGATCATTTTCGACGACGATTTGAACTTGCACGTTCTTTGAGGAGATGGTCCATGTTGCTTCGCAACATTCTGCCGGGCCCAGATAGAAATCTCTGGAATGGTTTTGGAATTCATGATTAGAGCTACAGGTTGAACCGCTTCTTCTGAATAGAGATGTACGAGTATGTTGCGTGATGATTTCTTCTTGTGATGCTCGACGTGTGTACATGAAAATAAGAAGGAATGTTCGGTGAATGGCAAAGATACATAGATTTTTATAGTAAATATTTGATAAGTTTTTTAATTCATTATAGTTTGATAAGTGTTGGAAAATTAATTTTAATGTGTGTGTGTTCTAAAAATTGTATTTACTCCATTGGCAAAAGACAAAGTTTGGCTATAAGACGCTTGAGTGTAGTAGCTGATGTTTTAATGGTGACGACACGAATTCTTCCATCAGCTCCTGGATGCGTTGCTGCTATTCGCCAAAGTCGCCAAAGGGTCGGAGGCGTCTGTTCGTCTGACAAGAGAACCAAGCAACCCACTTTGATCTGCAGATTTGATGTAAGCCATTTTGGCCGATGTTGGAGTCGAGCAAGGTTTTCGGATTTCGACTTGTTCGAAAAATCTTGCTAGATTTGTCGGGGTGTTTGCTAGGTCCTTTCCCGGTGCTGTATGTAAAGAGGTCCCTATTAGAAAGTGTCCTGGTGTCAGGAAAGACAAATCCTCAGGATCTTCGCTTAATGGACAGAGGGGTCGCGAATTAAGACAAGCCTCGACTTGTGTTAACATCGTTGCGTATTTCTCAAATGTAAGGCTGTAGTGACCGATGATTCGCTTTATGTGAAATTTCATGGACTTCCCATTGCTTCGACATTTGTAACCTTTCCGTGTCGAGGTTTCTTGCTGCTCCTTGGAAGTTGATTCCGCTATCACTGTAAATGTTCCTACATATCCAACGGCGCGAAGTGAAACGTTTGAATGCTGCTAGAAAAGCTGAGGTGGTGCAATCGCTCACAAGCTCTAAATGAACCGCTTTTGTGGAAAAACAAACAAAGATTGCGATGTATGCCTTGGTGAACTTGCTGCAACGACCTTCCCATGCCTTGAGTTGTACAGGGCCTGCATAATCCACTCCACATGTTTCAAACGGACAAGCCTGATTGACTCTCGGCGCAGGCAAATCACCCATTTTTTGTTGCATGACCGTTGCTTTAAATCTGAAACATTTAATGCATTTGTGGATACAATGCTTTACATTTGATTTGAGCTGCAATATCCAATACTCGGCTCGTAGTGATGCCATCATAAGCTTTTGACCGCCATGCATCGTTTTGACATAAGCATCATGAACTATGAGCTTAGTGAGGATATTTTGTGAGGGAAAAATAATTGGATGGCGTTGTGCATATGGTAAGTCAGCATTGTCTAGTCGGCCTCCAACCCGTAATATTCCTTTCCTATTTGATCAATGAATGGCGAAAGCCTTGCCAATTTGCTTCCCTTGTGCACGTTTTCGTTGCTGCATATTTTGGACATCTCTTCAGGGAAGACTTCCTTCTGAACGATGGTGATCAATCGTGTTCGAGCTGATGAGATTTCGTCGAATGAAAGCGATCTGGACAAACGCTTGGAGGTCTTTCGAGCATTTTTGATGAAGCGAATGCAATACGCTGTAGATCGAAGTAAACGCTGTAAAGTAGAGTACCTAGCAAGAAGGTCGTTGTGTGAAAATGCGGTGAAATGAGAGCAGAGCTGAAAAATAGTTTGCATGGGGTACCCAGATGCAATTAGTTCATTTCATACCTTTGCAACCTTTGAAGTCTTCATTTCTTCTCTTTTACAGAAAGCCCTTGTGATGTCATGTCTGTTGGATTGTCCTTAGAGGGAATATGGCTCCAGCATTTGGGATCTGTGAGCTCTTGGATTTGGCATTTTGGAGATCCATAGTTGTTATGGTATGCACTAGTAATTGCGCGAGCAACAGGACTCCGCATAACTCAAGCCGTGCCAACGATTTGTTTTTGAGGGGTGCTACCCTAGTTTTCGACAGAAGAAGTGTCGTTTGTGTATTGGTGGCTCTTGCGACGTATGCCTTTTCGGAGGCATCACAGAATCCATGGATTTCCAGTTGAGAGTCAATTGTTGTATTTATCCAGGGAGGGATTTCGATTTTTCTAACGGCGTTCAGTTGCATTTTCAAATTATGTCACGTTGAACATATTATAGATGGGAGCTCGGCATCCTAAGTCTTTCCTTGTTTCTAAATATCTTGCATTAGGATTTTCGCGACGATGACGCAAGGAGAAATCAATCGCATTTTGTCGTACAGCCTAGCACTGTCAGACAAACATGTCCTTACCTGGATCCCATTGAATACCTAGTATTTCTATCGAGTTCCCTTCATCGAATGATAGTAGTAAGTGAACCTCTCTGTCGGCATCTGGAATTCCTAATAACAACTTCTCGCTATTGCTGGCCGATTTTCGTAATGGGAAACCACCTCGATTCAGCGTAGTAGTAAGTTCATGCTGCATCTTCACTGCTTCATCTTCTTAGTCTGCGCAGTGCATAACATCGTCCACGTAGAAATTTTCCATGGCAATCTTTCACGCCAGTAGTGCCAAAGGTGACGGTGTTGAGCTGGTACATTTTAACTTCTCCTCCTTCTATATCAGTTCATAGAATGAGTCGATAGACCGCATCTTCCGAGGGTACCCAGATCTGCCTATATATCTTAGTAATGTCTGCTACGAAGACGAATTTATGTTTTCTAAAGCGCTCTATATGATCGAAAATGTCATCTTGTAGTAGTGGGCCAATAAAAAGATGATCATTTAAGGATTTGCCGTCGGACGTTTTGCAAGATGCGTCAAAAATGATGCGCAGTTTTGTTGTAGAACTTGATTTTTTTGTGACAGCGTGGTGGGGCATGTAATAATGAGCGTTTTTTTACCGACGAAGGATCTACTTCCATCATGTGGCCTAGTTCCTTGTATTCGTTGAATACCTTTTTATATTCATTAGCAAATGATGGGTTATTTCGGAATTTTCGTTCCAACTGCAGATATTTAACCAGAGCATATTTATGGGAGAGGCCCAAGCTAGAGCGTTTTCCTTCCTTAAATGGAAGTTGTACCTTGTTTTGGTATGTTCGGCAAAAGTGTAGTTCACACTTCTCTTCATCTGCTGATATCATTTTCTTCCTTGCTATCTCTTCAGGTTCCCAGAACTTAAGAAGCATCTTTTGAAGGTCGTATTCACAACCTTCGGTTGTTGTGTGATCGCCGTTTGATTGTTAGACGAGATGCTACCGGATAGCACCCAATCAATTTAAGTCTTTTGAGCCATGGGGGTGCCTGGATCGCATTTCACAATGCCTTCCTGAATAATAAATGAATATACATCGCTGCCGAGTAAATCGTCTATTTTGCCTGACTTATTAAATGTCCGATCGGCGAGCTTAATATTTAGAAGGTGGTTCCAAGTGACGCAGCGAATGTTGTGAGTCGGGCGAATAGCTGTAAGCTTAGGTAAAACTAGCTTATTTAGCTGTAAGCTTAATTGCTCATTGACATTTGAGAATATCGTCAGTGTTACCTTGTCTTTAGAGACCTAATATACTGACCTGGTTTTCTTATTTACGGAGATTTAAGCGTTGCGCTGCAGACTCAGAAATGAAGAATGCCTCCGATCCACGATCCAGTAGCGTTCCCAGTAGCACTGGTTGGCCAGTGGATGTTACTACCTTAATGAGCGCAGTAGCCAGAAGAACAGTTTGTATTAGGTTGTTTTCGGCTATGTACGTATTGTATGCTGAGGCAATTTTGTTGGAGGACGTCGGATGCTTCGATTTTTCTGACTGTGATGTCTAAACGGAGGCGAAGCTTTGTTTAGCAGGTAGCAGACTAGCTCCTGTCGGCATCGCATTCGATGCTTCATTGAGATGCAGCAACGAATGGTGATTTTGTTTGCATACGAAGCACGTGAACATTCTTGTACAATTTTGCGTTGAATGTGCATTGGATAAACAATGGTTACATAAATTGTTCCTTTTAACAAGGTCCAGTCGTTTCTTCGGACTCAACGCCTTGAACGTCGAATTATGTGAACGAACGATATTTACAGCAGGTTTTTTCACTTTAGTGTGAGTTGTAGGAAATGAGGAGTCTCCTAGGATATCTAATGTTCTAGATCTCGTAAGAAGGAAGTCCTCAAGAACGTTAAATATTGGATAATCTACATAAGCTGCAATGGTTGATTCCCATAGAATTCTAGTAACAAGCGGTAATTTTTGCACAGTGTTGAAAATAAGAACATCTTCCCATAATGAAACCGGAGCTCCAAGATTCTCTAAAGAATGTTTCGCTTCGTTGTTAGTATCTAGAAGCAACTTCACATCTTCTGCTGATTCCTGCGATAGTTTAGGCTGATCAAAAAGCAACTTAAATTGGTTGTCTTTAAATAATCGCAGGTGTTGATACCGTTTAACTAGTGTTGCCCAAGCCGAATTAAAATTACCCTCTATGATCGCTGTATTTCGTAGTAAACGTTCAGCTTCACCACTTATATTGCCCTTCAAGTAATGAAGCTTTTGCACATTCGATATCGACGAGTTTTTATTGACAAGGCTTTCAAATAGGCTTCGAAATTGAGGCTACATTTGAAATGGGCCAGAAAATTTAGGGATTTTTATTGTCGGAAGCTTTAATTCTATTGAAGAAGCCTTTGATTCTAAGATGGAAGTATTAAAACTACCTTGGGATTGATTTTGAACGCTTGAATTCGTTAATTGTACCTTCAACTCGGAAGAGTATTTGTAGTACAATGGTGGAAAGTTAAAGCCTCTATTTACTTGATCTTTGCTTCTTCCGTAGGAGCCGCGACAATTCTTTAATGCATTGCGAGCTTCATCAAAATATTTTTCAATATAATTTAAACGAGCTTCACACATGTGCACGGATTTGTGTTGATCTCCTAACTCTAAATAAGCCTTGAAATCGACACGTACTTCTAAGAACACATTCTCAATTGAGTCTATTAGATTACCTGTTTTGCTCTTGCCCATTATTATTTTTATAGATCACACAACACACTTATGCTTATTATGAAATGTTATTATATGAAATGTTTATTATATGCAATGTAAATTATATAAAAGGAAAGTTATAAAAACTGCCACACATCTGTTAAAAGCGTTGCTCCCTCTCTGCACCAGATTCTTCTTCTCAGCTTCTTCCAGATCACTGCACGAGAGGATTTTAACTGCTCGTATTTGAAATTCACGCACGATTTGCCGGTATTTTCTAATTGTCTTAATTGCCTTTACACATTCACTTTAACTGTAAAGGATAGAATTAATAGAAAAAACTCTGCCTTTTCTTTGCAGTTGATATATTTTAATTTATTTCAGTTTCGCGGTGAAATTGATAAAAGTAGCCTCAGCGAATGCACTATCCCGAAACGATATGAAATGAGAAAAATTAAACTCTTTGAAATTTATTTCAGACGATATTTTATTACCACTGTCCAAGTGGGCGAGAAAATTGGGAATTACCAACGTTCGTTTCCTTTGCCCAAACGAAACCTTCCTTGAAACAGCTGTTTGCGGTTGTCTCCAATTATCTGGTCATTGAACCTAGACTACCGACTCTTCTAATTGAAAATACAGCTGATTCTTACTTCCTTCTTTTGCACTCATCTTCCTTCAATACATCTGCATCGATTTCCATTGCCTCACATGCAGATCGGTGGGTAGAGCCAGTTACCAAAAACATAGCATTTTTTATGAATGCAATTTTGCTATGTTAGCTCCCACACAATTTGCTTGGTGTGCTGCTGTTTATTCTTCAAGCCCATTTTTGCTCCGGAGTATTGGCTTTTAGAGCTGTGGGATTTCCGTCGGCAAAATTGCAATTATTATCAAATTTCTCCTTTTGCCGATGAAAGTTGCGCTTTTGTAGATTTCGCAACTCGATCATTTTCGACGACGATTTGAACTTACACGTTCTTTAGGAAGATGGTACATGTTGCCTTACAACACTCAGTTTAAATTTCCCCAAATTCCTACCCTTAACGAACAACAAGCTAAATTTAATCCACAACAGCCATAAAATATGTATCCCGTTCAATCTTTTCGATTTCCTTGCAACCGAACACTAACTTAAACTTCCCAAAAATACCGATACCAAAACCTACCGATACCAATGGTACCTCCACCAAAACCTTTGGACTCACTTTCTGCACATAGTCGTCCCAAACAACCATTCACTCCTCGTCAACATTTTAATGGACAGCCTCAAAATAATAACTTCAGACCGTCACGCTACACTATTAAGGAAATACATAATATAAACGAGCAGACGTTAGAACCAGTAACTGGCAACATGACGCACTTTACACAAAAAAACCTCCATCCTCCATCGGAAGAAACAACTACGAATGGAAATAGTTACTATCCTAATCTGGATCCAAGATCCACATGAAACCGAGTCCACGGGAACAGAACAAGTTTTAAATTTTCAGAACCCAGCCTCGATCAATTCATTAAATACATAGATATTAACAAACATGGACACTCTTTACCCTATATTCACATCTCATCACCTTTCGGAAGACCCTTGAAATACCTATTCCTAATAGATACAGGGGCCTCATCCTCTTTGATATACCCTGAACACATTCTTCCTCAAGATCAAGAAATTGTCCTACCTGTAATCATAAAAACTATTCTAAACCAACATAAAATTGATGAAGAAGTATGTTTACCCAATTTTTTCGAATTTAATTGTCCCGGTGAAATGAGAAGAGTTAAATTCTTTGTTTTCTGATCAACTATGGATTTTTTAAAATTGCTCTTCGCTTGGCCATTCGATTGTGGATGATACGCTGGCGATTTGACATCTTGAATGCAGTGTAATTCACAAAACCGTTTGTACTCATACAAATTAAAGGGCGGTCGATTATCGGTAACACACATTACTGGAAAACCAAATATTGCATAGTTTATTCTAAGTTTTTCGATAAGGGAATTTGCATTAGTGTTCTGCATTAAGTAAATATCGACATATTTACTGAAACTATCAACTATCAAAAGATATGTTTGAAATTCAAAATAAAAAAAAATGAAACTATCAACTATCAAAAGATATGTTTGAAATTCAAAATAAAAAAAATCCAGGTGGATTCTCTCATAAGGGAAATTAGTTGTGGGCCAATCATGCAATTTATGCCTTGATATATTACGCCCTGTAACTGCGCAGGTCTCGCAACTATTAACATGAAATTCTATACAACTGTCTTTGGCCACCTATTTCTAACTATTTTTGGCCACCATACTAAAGATCTTGCCAATTCCTTCATGCGTACGATGCCAATATGGCCTTCATGCAAAATGCTTAATATGCGATGTCTTAAAGATATAGGAACAACAATTAGCATGCCATAATAAATGACATCATCTTCAATTTCTAATAGGTTCCTTCTAATATAAAATGGCTTTAAGTCCAAGTTAACCTTTTCTGGCCATCCATCGAGTAAAAAGCTTCTAACAATATGTAAAATGCTATCATTTTTGGTTTCAGCCTTAATCTTCCTTAAGTCCAGTGGTAACTGATCGGAGTAATTAAACGAATGTATTATATTTAATGCATCACCTGTTTTGTGAGGCGGTGGAAGTCTCGAAAGTCCGTCTGCGTTACCATTGCTTCTGCCCTTCCGATATAAAATAATGTAATCATACATGGAAAGTTCTATTGCCCACCTTTGTAATCTAGATGCTGCTATTGGTGGTGTGTGGGTCTCTTTTCCCCGAAAATTTCCTTCAACGGTTGGTGATTACTAAACATCTTAATTCTTCGACCGAAAATGTATTTCTTAAACTTACGAACGGCAAATATTATACTGAGAGCCTCTTTATGTAGCTGAGAATAATGCTTTTCCGCTGCGCTAAGCGAACTACTAGCATACTCGTACATGCAGGGTTTTTCAACGTTATCCACAACGACGGAAAGAACACCGCCTATGCCATAAGGACTAGCATCACAGGATATTATTATTTCTTTAGATGGATCAAAATGTGCAAGTACGCTATTACTAGAGAGTAACCCTTTTGTATATTCGAAAATTCTATTACATTCTTTTGTCCAAACATAGCTTACAATCTTTCGCAACAAATTATATATCGCAAGATTTGATAGAAAACATGCATAATAATTTATAAGTCCCAAATAAGACCGAAGTTGTGAAACGTTTTTTGGTGCAGGTGCAATTAGAATAGCTTCAATCTTCATCTTACTGGCACTTAAAATAGAGTCAATAACGCTTTGAAAAATGGCACTTTAGCTCCGAAAACCAGTCTTGTAAATCTTAGCAGACCCTTAGAAGTATTAATTGTGAAATACTTTCTACATTTTTCTGTTAGTTGCTGAAAAGCACCCGTTAAATCCAAAATAGTAAAGTGTGTATACCCTGATAAATTTGAAAAGATATCGTCTGGAAGTGGTAAGGGATAATGTTCTGTCTTCATGTATTTATGAATAGACACTTTACAGTCCATGCAAAGCCTGACATCCCCATTTTTCTTTACTACACAAACCATTGGACTTGCCCAGTCACTACGTCTAACCCTTTCTAAAATTCAAACAGATATCAGCCTCTCTAACTCTAAATTACATTTTTCTCTTAATCCAAAAGGAACTGAGTATGCCTTACACAATTGGTTTTGCACTTTCATCCAAAATAACATCCGCTTCAAATCGGATTTTCTAAATTTTGATCAACAACTTGTGGAAATTTATGTTTTATCGAACAAATCGCGTCCCTTTTATCTACTCCGTGACTAATATTTGAAATTAAATTACATTTTACAGACTCACCGATATAAGTTAAAAATGATCTCCATTGAGGATACAAAGAATCCAACCAAACACGCCCCAACAGAGGTGTAAATCGCTTATTACTTTCTATTACAAGCATTTCCAATGCTATGGGTTTTTCATGATATGTTGATTGTACCATAACCTCCATACTTCCAAGCACCACCACGTGCCCACCAGTCACCACCTCTAAAGACTTAGGAAATTTATTAAGTTTTATGTTTTTAAATAAAGCTATGTAATCTTTTTCTGATAGTACTGTTGTACTTGCACCCGTATCTAACTCAAAAACTATATACTTATCGTTCACCAATAATTTAACTTTAAGTGTCCTTGACTTTGTTTCATACACGTAATTAAGTTTACCCAACCAGGCTTCATCATCAGAACTATAGCTGTTTTGCTCCTGCCCACCATCTTCGTCTACTGTTATTTTATTATTTTATTTAGCGACATCAAATTTTCAAACCGTTCCATAAAAATATCGAATTCATCAATACTCGGATTAAAGAATTCAATAGCACCAATAAAATTAATTGAGCTTATTATAAGATTTTCCTCGTTTTTCACTTTACCAGATACAATGGTGGAAGTACTACTATCGGAATCGCAATTCACAAGCTGAAGAGTAAAACTTCGCGAATCCACACTTAATAGAAAATAACGGCAAAATGATGTTTCGATCATTTATTTATCCATTAGAAATTACAATAGAGTTCATGCTATGCTTAACATATTATGTAACTAGAAGTTAGAGTGCATGCATTCCACTTTAAGAGAAATTTATAGAATTATTTACCACAAATACAAAGGCAAATACTTTTGGTTCTTAACGAACCAATTACAACATACAATAATGCTATTCATTCATCTACCAAGTACACACCTTTCGAGTTATTTTATGGTAGACCATACAAGTCTACTAAAGATGTTAAATTCACTAATATCCACGATTACCTTCAAAAACTTAATGCCTTTCAAGAGAATTTATTTCAATCCATTATTAGTTATTTAGAGAAGAAGAGAGATAGGAATATAGAAAAGTTAAACAAAAATAGACAACTCTCCACCAAAATTGATAGAAGGAGATACTATATTTAGGAAAAAATTTAGGAGGAACAAATTCACTCCTAGATTCACTAAGCATAGAATTAAAAATAATAGGAAAATAACTATTTTAACAAAAAATAATAAAAAATTACATAAAAGTAGAATAAAGAAAAACCGAAAATTTCAGGGCATTACTGACAATTCTGACTGTTGACGGACATAACATAGAAATTCACAATCTGACCAATAATAACGGAATACTGCCATTACTAATAGAACAAACACGGATAATCGAACATGAAAAGCGGATGATACATATCGTAGATCTCCTAAATTACCAAATTAGTTTCAAGAACTAGAACAAAAATTCTTAAGCCTTTTACCAAGTCATATAATAAAAAGGGGTATAATTATTGGTGTAGGTACACTTATAGAAACCATTACTGGCAATATGGGCGCTAATGACGCCCTTGCAATACACAATGAATTAGAAGCAATAGAGAATATTCAATAGGTTTTGAAAATAAAATCTGCCCAACAAATAAGCATAAATAATCAGATGATAGGGAACTATAGACAAATTTCTTAACTATTACAATGAAAGAATCAGCAATACAATAAGATCAGATGAAGCATCAGTTAAGCACCGACAATACTCGTATATCAATAAAATTATCTTTAACATTGACTTATTTTATAATCACTTAAATAATATTACTGAAGCTATCACGCTAGCTCGATTAAACATTATTTCAAAACAAGTATTGAACCATAAAGAAATATATGAAATTAAGGACTACTTGAGTTCTGAATCAATTGAACCCACCTGCAATCAGCAGGTTTACAATTTTCTCACCTTACAAGCATATTATTTTTATCAGACTACTCACTAATTTGAGGAGAAAATGGAAAAAAGTGAATTTCGTGTAACAACTTCACAGGAAGGTTTGGCGTTGTTTAATCGCAATATGGAGGAGTTTTTGCGCCGTTTTGTAACCGTGGACGAAACATGGATTCATCACAACACACCAGAGAACAAACAACAGTCAAAACAGTGGGTTTCTAAGGGTGAATCGGCGCCAAAGAAGGCCAAGGTGGGTTTGTCAGCCAATAAAGTTATGGCGACTGTTTTTGGGATGCACGCGGGATAATCCACATTGACTACCTTCAAAAGAGAAGAACAATCAATGGGGAATATTATGCCAACTTATTGGACCGATTCAATGACGATTTGAAAAAAAACCGACCTCATTTGGCCAAGAAAAAAGTTATTTTCCACCAAGACAATGCAAGGGTGCACACATGTACAGTTGCCATGGCAAAAATCCATGAATTGGGCTATGAATTGCTCCCTCATCCACCCTATTCTCCAGATTTGGCTCCGAGCGACTACTTCTTGTTCCCAAACCTGAAGAAATGGCTTGGTGGAAAAAGATTTGACTCCAATGATGAAGTCATCTCGCAAACAAAGGCCTATTTTGAGGACCTCGACAAATCATTTTTTTTGGAGGGATAAAAAAATTGGAGAAGCGTTGGACAAAGTGTATAGAGCTCAAGGAAGACTACGTTGAAAAATAAAATTATTTTTTTATCAAAAAATCTGTGTTTTATTCCAAAAGTCACGGACTTATTGACCTGAAAATAAAAAATATACATCATTCTTTGCCAACGTATGTCCATTGTCCGGAAGTGTCTGTTACTGTAATAGACGATCTGAAAAGCAACCTTTAAATCAGCCGAATTGTATTCCTAACATTATAAAGAATCAACCAGCCATCTGCGACATGCAAATTGAAACCGAAATTTCAACAGTGTATCGCATTACCAACTTTACGGTACTAATCTCATTCACTATTTTAATTGTTGTATTGAAATTAATAATTTAACCTATGATTCCAGATCCAATACTTTCTGGCTACCTACATACCTACATAGAATTTCATCAATTCATCTTTAACTTTAAATCGCTTATTCCTGGAGAAGCTTCATACACATCAGACTCAAATTCCAGAGGAAATAGCAACATTTTCTAGCAAATCAATCCGAAATTTCAACTTATCACTAATTTTAATCAAAGCGTATATCACACAATAAGGAAAATATTAACACCAACACAACTACCATCAACAATCAAGATTCTGCAGATTCAAGTATGAACGATACTACGCCAGTCGCTCCTACTAGGGAACACTTCCTGTGATAGTCGCTCCACTAAGAGGGGAGGAGTTACATACTCATGCAACCCAACCAAGAGTCACATATCAATAAACTGTTCGCATATTGTTCGCATTATTTTGTTTATTTAATATTTGCAACAATGTATCTAGTATAAAAATTCATTTTCTTTCACACGTTTTTGTAAGAAGTGTCAGCATAAAATGTGTATAAATAAAGTTTCAACGTTTAAAAGAAGAAGTTGTTTTTTTTTTTTTTAATTTGGGTATCGCTCCCAAATATAAGTCCCGCGCTATATTGTGCAAACATCTTAAGGGTACATAAATCCGTTGTGCGCGCGCTAACTATAAAAAAAAGCCAGCCAGTGAAGTTTGGATGTATTGTGGTCGAGTGCCCAAAGTCGTTTGAACGAATTCTTTATTTATGTAATTCATCGGGATGGACTTGATCTACCTCGAATCAGGAACTCTTTCAAGTTTGTCCATAGGCTTTCAGTCAGAAGCGAAATATTTAGCGTAAGAACTACACTTGGCTTTTCTTATTTTTGCATTTACTTTATTTCGTTATCATCGAAAACTAACAGAGAACTCAGGAATTCTAAATCGTACACAGCATCACGTTTATTTTTAAGCTCAGCTATTTCTGGTATAAACCACCTAATGTTGTTATATTTTACAGATTTCATTTTAATGGGAACATGTGTGTAACCATGTTGTGAAAATATTCAATTTGGACGTCAACTGAAGTTGTCTGCCAACTAACGCGTATAACGATCTTGTTCAGGTATAATAGATCCATGTTTAAATGTCTTAAATGTCCAAAAGTATACGTCAGGGGTTTTTTAGTAGTAGTTAAGTTAAAAGTGACAAAGATAAGATCATGTATACAAAAAACAGAAGCAAAAACCTGGGTAGAAAATACTTCTTGGCAATCATTGGTGATGAAAATGTCCAAAAAATTGATGGTAGAATAGGTAAAGTGCGTTGATTCTGTAGAATTTAACAAGATCGAGATTCAATATCCGTAAGGACTCAATAAATACAGACGAACTCGCACAATCAAGAGTATTACAATTAAAGTCACAGGCAATAGTACGTACGTAGAACGATGAATGGATTTCTAATACATCAAAGAGAGGCATCAAATGAATATATTTCTATGGCCTGTACACAACACCAAGAAGACATTTACACAAAATTGTACTCAAAAGGGCTATCGGGAGGTGACTCAGGCAGTGGATTCACAATTAGATAGTCACGAACATAAATAGCAACACCACCACCAATTCTAGTTTTCCTGTCAGCTCTGAAAATGTTATAACCATGCACTCATCCCTAACCCTCGGGTCAAACCATGTTTAGGACATACACACAACATCAACACTGGAACCAACAAACAGAAATCTGAATTCATCAACTTTCCCCAATAAACTTTGTGCAGTAATATGACACACCCTTAGCTGTTCACAAATTATATCAAGATCAAGATTATCAATATTAAATTATATCAGATGTCAAGATTAAATTTTTATATTAAATCCAAAAGAAATCGAAGCGCTCAAGTTTCAGCAGCCGTTCAAAGAAAGTACCGATCTTACCGGACTTAAAATACTGAATACAGTAAAAGGAAGAAAGCAACTTTATTCCGTGTTTCCCTATTTATTTAGTATTTTATTTCGATAATTTATCACAAACACATTGTCACAGAATAAACTAATTTCATAAAATAATCATAACCCACTTATTCGTGGGCTTGTAAGACTGAATGATTGATCACTGCATTCTCGTAGCACAGTATTTTCCCCCAAAAGAATATATTCAATTAGTTAGAGATACATTTAATATATTTGTTGTGTTACATACATATATATATATTTATATTTCTATCTTAACGAGCATATTTATTAATTTACGAGTATTTGCATAGGCATTTTTCCCAAATTTAATATTACGTACAAGATTGTTATTATATAAAATAATCATTCTTACAATGTTTATTTTAACTGTCGGTATATGTATACTATATAATCGATTTTATAGATTCTGCATTGACAAACGTAATATGCTTTAACGAAACTTAAGGCATTAAACTTAAAAATTTTACGAAAAATATTTTAGAAATGAAAAAATTTGTATTTGTATCGAATCGTCGGCGTGCGTGGTCCTTTTATCATGCGTAGTAGGTCATTTCACCGATTTGGGTCATTAAGTTCCATTTTATTGTCAATAGTTTACTCGGAAACAATGCACTTCTCACTCACAGCAGGTTCTTCTTTACGTGTTGGCTGAAGGATTTTTTAAAATTTTTTTATTACCAAAAAAAATAAAATCAAAAACATTTTCTCAATACTACCTTTGGATGCATAAGAATAAATGGTAATTCAGCACAAAGTTCACCGCCTAATGCGCCAAGGAATAGCTTAACCTTGACTGCATATGATACAATAATGCCAAATGCGTCACGGCTTTCTTGAGCACCCAGTCTAGAATGGTAAAATGATTTTTCCATGAAGTTTTCTGACGAATTTCAAAAATTAACAATTAAAATGCACTCACAAAGTGGTAGAAGCTAAGACAGTTTCCTTGCGTTTAATATCACCCTCAACAGCGATTCCAGCACGGTCAATATTGGCGGCTAAATTTGGCACCATATACATTACCTTTTGAAGACTGGAGCCAGGGTGAATTGGACAGCCTTCACTGGTTTCAATAAAGGCAATCGTGTTCCTGAACTGGCCATTCTGGAAGAGCACCACATCGACACCCTGCTGTACCATTGCTTTGACTTTCTTCACCACCTTCAATCGAAATTAATATGAGACGATATCTTGTCGGCAGAGAAATATAAAACCAACCTTATTTGAATTATTTCTAACACAAACATTGATGGCTATCTTCTCGCCATGATGGTACAATTGTTTGTCCAGTGTAACTTCCAACTCAAGTTCACCGGGCGATAGGAGGAAATCCTTTCGGACCACCGTGCATGGTTGAATTCCTTGCTTGGTTGGAGCATATTGCACCTTGCGTATGCTAAGGTTAACAGTGCTGCGACGGTGAGAACGATCTATCTCAGAGTCCCCGACAAACACCTTGACAAAGTATTGCACTCCACAAGGTTGACCATCTTCAGCGGCCTTTTGTTGCAATACCACCGAAGCTGGTGAGCTTGGTGGCATTGTCATCACAAATGGAAAGGCATTAGGACCCAATTTGGGTAAAAGACGATCATGCAACTTGGTAAGATCGATATCAACCTTTTGTTGCGGGTGAACTAATTGGGAGGCTAAGGTTAGTTCCTTTTGGAAGTTTAGACCCATTGTTTCATCATCCTCGCGCCCATAACGGAAATTACACAAGATTTGGACGAACACCTTTCGATCTTGGCGAACGTACTCATCGTCAAGGACGACAATACCATCTGCAATTAAAGAAAAAAAAAATTTACAAAATAATGATTGAAAAGACATATTAGAAAAATATAAGAAATACGGAATTAAAGTGAAAGGTATAGATATGACACTATAAGGATATAAGCAGGCTGTCTGGAAGGCACCAAATTAACTAGAAAACTGAAGGCATAAGGTACTATATGTGACCTCCTTTTTGCAACATTCTATGTTCGAATGATGCTTTGGATGAGGTTGCCTCACATTAATCTAGTTTAGGCCGTCAATAAAACGGTGCAGTTACAGTTTTGAATACAAGGAAAATCGACTTCATATTTTCACAGCATGTCCATAAGATAACTGTGAAAAGTTTTTTGATGAAAATAATTATGCGGATGAAATGCATGTAGAACAAGTTAGATATGCTACGGAAAATTCATGTCGTGAACACAAATCGTGTCATGTGAAGCCAGCAACAATGTGTCTGAATAATTGACCTATGCTGAAAAAATCCTCTATACCTGATATTTTACTGTAAACTTCAACTCAAGGATAGCACCCAAAATCTCAGCTCCTTTGAAAAGAAGATGTTTCTACGAGTAGCTAGCACTTTCGGTCCAGTCGGCTTTCTTTTCTTAAAAACTAAACATCGGTTCTAAAGTTAATCATCTAGGAGTGCGTAAGCAAGACCCGAGGATTTGAGAACTCAAGCAATAATCCTTCATAATAAAATACCACAACACAACAGTTGGGCATTAGTCATGAGTGCGCGAAGTGGCGGAAAAGAGGATTGGAGCAAGTAGTAAATGTGTCAGACGGCAAAGAGATTATGATGGAATTTACCCCCAAATTGTCAATTAAAGATTTGTATATAGTACTATTCAGTGCCTTCCAAAACAAAAACCCATCATTGGACATGCCAAACTCAAGAGATCAGAAATGTTGAGAACAAAAAAAATCTGCGGTTTTTAAACTCCTAGGAGGTCCAAGAGTCGATGCATTTTAGTCCCTGATTTCGAAATTGAAACCACGCGTTTCATAGAGAATGTTACTCGTATCTAGCGCATGAAGTGAAATAGAAACGGATAAGGCAGTGATGAGATCTTCTCGTACCTGAGATGAACGTGGAATCCTTCGAAAGAAAAAGAAAGAGTAAGATAAGCTATCGATCAATGTGACCAGAATGAAGTACTAAAGAGACATGATGTTCCAATATATCAGCAAAAGGGAAAAAGAACCCAATTTGAAAATAAGAACATCGTTGATGGATTATAGTCGATGCTAAAAATGTTGATCAAATTCTTCTGCACACTGTTTAGAAGGCATTCAATGCGGATATTAATCGATAGCAGTCTTGTCCATCTCAAAGAGAAGACGTTAAAATGATGATATTTACCCTAAATACCGAGAAGGATCCTGAATCGTGGAGTGATTTCATAGAGATCTTAGAGTTTTCTACGATTCAGACCACCTTAGTTATGGCAACAAGTTATCAATTATCTACCGAATTTTGCTTGAATCCGAAACGGTTTGTGAACCCATTCGATGAGAATGATAGAAAGATCCAAATTTATGAGCTTAGATGAACCTCCAAGAAAGCGATTTCATAAGAAACAATCTTTGGTAAAGGCATTAAGTGGCTTCGACTAAGTTGGTTATAGCAAAATTAGACTAAAACTTATAAGTTGCTGATTAAAATCCAGGTTCAATCCAAACTGTTATGCCTAAACTTGTTAAATCAGCGCAGAGTGGAAGGAAGATGACTGCACTCAGTCTCAAGAAGTTTTTGTATATGGACGTTGAAATAATTTAATAATTCCTAACCCAATAGACTTTCTTTGAAAGAAGGAATGTTGAAAATTATAGACTATGAACAAGTTTTTGAGCTCCCTTACCACAAAAGGGATGATAGGACCACCAATAGCAAGTAGCCAATTTTGGTCAAACCAAAGAGAACACACAAAATGTTCTGAAAGTCAGTCGAAAGAGTGCAATGTGACATTTGTTAATATGAGCTCATACCCGAATGTGTCAAAAGTCATTTTTGTTGTAATCAATTTAGAAACATATTAACTTCTGCCCAAGCTTAAAATCATTTCCTGTACAAGTTCGCTAATTATCTGGGCCATTCATCTACGAGTACTTGATGATGTGGGTTTCCTAACAAATCCAATAATCATTCACAATCTAGGAAAATTAAAGTCCAATCGATTTTTCGTCTTCAAAATTCAGGGAAAATCTCATTTGCCGATTTTTGATGGTTAAAGGGAATAAAGCCAAGGCGCTCGCTCGTGTGGAAGGGATTCAATTACGAGTACTCGTATCAGAAAGAACACACACTCACACAGGTACGAATATCTCCAAAATCGGCCACTATTAATTTATTTTCTTATTTACAAATACATACCAATAGGTTCCACAACGGTAACAGAATCGACGAATTCTCGTCGCCCCATATACAGGGTGACCTTGTTGTTGGGCGAGCATTTTTTGAAAACTTTAAAATTGACAACCATCGTTAAAGGTTTTTTTTTTTTTTTTTTGTTCTAAATTTTCAGTTTAATTTTTTTTAATAAAATTGCACACTATACACTGAGAGACCAGTGTTGCTTTCAATAACACTTTGGTTGATGGATTCCTTGTTAAAATTATGATCCTTGGGGATGTTTTCAATTTATTTCCTTTTTTTTTTAATTATTTAAATGTTTTCGTTCGGTCGAGGTTCGTGTAGCGAAATACTTTGCGCTTTTGTAGTGCCTGAATATTGTCTTTATACCTGGGCCTAATTGAATAAGTTCACTAGTGCGTCGTTATTTAATTGTATGGCTTCTAAGGGTGGAAAGAGAAAAACTGCCGCATGTGCCTTGTGACTAGACCCCGGTTGAAGAGTGTGAACAATTTGGTGAAGCAGAGAAGTAACTTTGTAAGGGGATTGAATGTGCGTTCTATGCTTTCTCATGTGCCATTGGTTGTTTTATATTTTTATATAAACAGTCTGTTTCATAACAAAATTTGCAAGAGGCAACCTGACTTCCTAATTCCATTCAACGTGATTTATTATAAATGGCCATGAGCTTTTAGAACACAAAGGAAAGAAAAATTGTTCTTGACATTGTCACACTAAGTATGGAGCTATATGCATATTAAACTGCACTAGTGACTTTCTCTTTTTGTGATACGGATAAGTACATTATGTAAATCTAGGTCGCCTAAGTTAATCCCTTATCGTAAAAAAAATCTATAAAGTCGTACAATGCTAAGTCCTAAGCAGATATATTTATAATAACACAAGGAATGCCGCTACCCAGCAAAGGGTAAGGCGTTGCATTCTTAACCAAACCAGTCGTAGACGTATTTACTTTCTTCTTAATGGGCGTACACTATACATATATTTATGTATATGTATGCATTTGCGACACACTGAGTCATTTTAGTCATTTCCTAGACTAAGAAAAAGTTTGTAATAAAAAATTGGTGTTATAAAAATGAGTACAAGAGTACGAGTATCTGGCGAATGAAGATTGTTTGAGCTATGCGAGGAGCTACGTAAAAATACCAAGCCATAACATTGGATGTGAAAAAAACTCCTTTCAATTCGACAAGATGGGAGCGTATCACGAACTGCCTTTATAAGATTGAAATGGCGGTCCACTTTCGTAAAATGATTATAATGTAAATAAGTTATAAGGACTGAATTTGGTAAGGGATTTGAAACCTTGCTCTGCCTTCTTAACTACACAAGGGCCTTTGACAAGGTCAATCACTTCATATTTTGCTTGAGACTGCGGCATTATTCTGGGTTTAGTGGCAGAACTGCAAGGCTCATCGGTAGCTTTTTGAGTGATAGGTTGCAAAGGGTAGCTGTAGGCGAGGCATGCTCTGAGTTTAAACCCTTGGTACAAGGTGTACCTCATGGTTCTGCCTGTACAATAATGATTTACCGTCAATTTGCAATCATGTGTCTATTCATCTCTACGCAAGAAGATATACAATTTCACAGAGTATAAAGAGTGTTGCGCAGGTTCAGGGTGTTGGAGGCAGCCGCTCCGCAGTGGAAAGCGGCTGTACTTGGTCTCTGTTTATGCACTTGAGGCTTCACAATCCACCCTATTCATTACAGAGCTCGACATGCTTTTTCGACTTCTGAGGCTGGAATCGGGGGAGAATTATTTTATAATCGGCGGGGATTTCAACGCTAGACACAGAGATTGGGGAAATAATTTGCCAAACACTAGAGGGAACTTAGTAGAACCTTATCTGGATCTACTGCTGTACGACGAACGTATACGACTGACAGGTACGAATTTACAAACATTAAAACTTCTGACCAGACTTAAAAACTTGTACAGACATTTAACTGACCGACAAGACCCGGAGATTAGGACACTGAAGTCGTCGATTAAAAATATTCAAACACTAATAAAAGAAAATTACAGAATTTCTGTAAGTTTGTATTGGAACAACAAGGTTCGGGCTGTAAACACCAGCAACCCGAATATGTTTCCGCAAATAAATAAACTATTTCGGAGAAAAAATCAAAACGACCTTCAGTGTCTTAAAATAGCCCGGACAACAGACAACGAACGGTTACTGACAATAGCAGGTATTGATCCAAATGAGGCCGCTGATGATGACAACTTCTTTGTGATCGAGGATCCACAGGAGAAGGTTGAGGCCATAGGGGCGACTTTCCAGGAAGTATACAAGGCCATTGATATCATTGGCCCTAATTATGACCTGGACAATCGCGTCTTGGTGGACACCTGCTACATTCGAAATGAAATAGAAAATTGGCGATCAACCGGCTCTGGTTTCACCCAGTTTAGCGACGAAAATATGGCAAATAATGTCATTGCCAGAGAGGGTGACCTACCCCTGTTCATTTCGAAGGAAGGACTCCATGAGATCTTCGACACAATCAGAGTTAAGAAATCAGTGGGGACTCAAGGTATTCCGAACATCGTGCTTCGACATCTTCCTCTAGAAGCGGTGGACATTTACACCACCTTGTTTAATAATGCGATGAATAATGCACATTATCCAGCGCATTGGAAAACGGGGCGGTGGTTCAACCTATCCCCAAAAAGGGAAAGGATAATGGTGTTCGATGTACTGGTGCCTGCCTTGTTGACTTGGAGAAGGCCTTCGACACCGTATGGTTAGAGGGTCTTTTCTATAAGCTGCCTGGGTTGGGGATCAGTAAACCACTCTTGTACATTCTTTATAATATGCTACACAACAGGCAGTTCATCGTGAAGAATGAAGAAAAATGTGACTTTTGTTGGAATATTTCAAATTATAAATGGTATTCAGCACGGCACGGTCAATTCGCCGATCCTATTCAGCATTGACACAAGCGACTTGATAGGTTCACTTCCCCATACTATTGCGTATGCAGACGATTTAGTAGCGTACAGAATAGGTCCAGAAATCGAGGTTATTAGTACTCTCTTGCAGAGTGACTTCGATAAGATAAGACGATTTTGCGATGACTGGAAGTTGAAAATCAACTTTCAGAAGTCGGAAACCATTCTCTTTAGGACGCCGTTGTCTGGAGCCTCTAGGGATACCAGAAAAAATTGGCGAAAGTTCTCTATCATTGGACAACACGGACAATCTCTTGCCTGTCGAAATGTAGTCAGATACCTTGGAATCTGGCTAGATCAGTTTCTGTATTTTGGCAAAAATGTAGATGCTGCTCTGGCCAGAGCTAAAGGCGCTTGTACCCTTACGAAGAGACTGTTTTATAGCAGCCAACTCGATGCGAGGGTAAAGGTAATCTGCTACATGGCCCCTATCAGGCACATGCTGGTATTTGGGTGTCCCGTGTGGTTCAATGTACGAGGAAGCTTAATGGAAAAGATTCCGGTGTTTGAGAGGGCTTGCCTTCGCTTGTACAGAACACCAGAGTCGGAGTACAAGAAATTTTACCCTAATGAGGTCCTTTACAACAGGGCGAACCTAATACGAGTGGACAATTTCGTAATTAAGCTGACTCGAAGGCACATTGCAAGAGCAATGACCTCGACGAATAACCTGATATCTGGGGCTTACTACCCCAATTACCTTTACCACGAGAGTGTGCGCTCTGACGGCTTCGTTCCACCGGAAGCAGTCCTCTACCTGGATCAGATAGGGTTGATCCAGGATAGATCAGCGGTTTCGTTAATCTTCCATGACGCTCGGACAGCTGGGGACATGCGACTCAACTACAATAGAGACGTCGCACACGGCAGTGTGGATCGTCTCAGGTTCAGTAGGGCGGTGGGGAATCGTGATAAGTGGGATGTCGTTCCTCAGCACCAGCATTTCTGGTGGTTGAATGATGGGGAAGATGTTTCGTCGTCGTTTCCGTCAATTACGGACCAGCCTCACTAATGAGGCAGAGCTGACCAATCTATTTGCTCTGTGAATAGCGATGGCCAGCTTACATAGGTTTAGGTTAGCACTTAAGAAATATATACATGTATTAGTGTATCCAAAGGTATATACTAATATATGTATATAATTGTGTATAATGTATATATGTGTGTATGTGTGTTTTGTGTCTGTAGGTTAAGTAGACTAAGGTTAATTTTAAGTTAGATATTAAGTTTTTATAAAAAAAAAAAAAAGTCCATATGCTAAGTTTTTTCTTACCGAATATTTTTTCTTAGCCTTAAGTATACAATATAAATAATTCTAAATAAAATGTAAGTAAAGTCAAAAGCCATAGATATAAGTTTTTAGAGTACGTTAGAGTGCCTGTGTGGGGCCAGTAAGTTAGTATAAGATTGTAAGTAATTTTAAGCTAGCATTTAAGCATTTTTTGTTAGTATGTAAGAGTTAGTGATTAAGAAAATAAAATGCAATTAAAACTAAAACTAAAATCTAAACCACCAACCAAACAGAGATTTCTGCGAAGTGAAGAAAATATAGCCGCCGCCGTAGCGGCCACTATCGCAGAAGAATCAGAAATGCCGATTCGCCGCCGATCAGCTTAATTACGCATCGCCAGAGAGTAAACCCGGCTTTTTATGCGGTTGGATTTGGGCCTGCATCCGTATAAGTTTGTGCTGATGTAAGTATTAAAGCCGACGACAGTAGACAAAGCCGAGAGTTAGCTAATTGGGCGCTGGAAATGTTTGCCGGGTATCCGGATTTTGGTCAAAATCTCATCTTCTCGGACGAGACCCATTTTTGACTCAGCGGCTATGTTAACAAGCAAAATTGCCATTATTGGAGCGAACACAATCCACAAAGATTGACTATTTTGTGCGGTTTATGGCATGGCGGCCTTATCGGATCTTATTTCTTTCGATATGATGAAGGAGACACCGTTAACGTCAATGGTCTCAAAGCGATGTTAACTGACTTTCTATAGTTAGAATACAACAGCATCGATATATCTGAGCTGTGGTTCCAACAAGACGTCGGCGCATGCCATGCAAGCGACGCAACGCTGAAAGGGGAAATTTGGCGACTTGGTCATCTCACGGAGAGTGTTCATCAATTGGCCGCCGCGATCATGCGATTTGACACCACTCGATCATTTTCTCTGGGGCTACGTTAAGTCCTTAGTCTACGCTAACAAGCCAATCACGCGAGGCTAACATTCGACACAAGTCAACAAACATTGGACCGATCGCTTGGAGACTGCAGGCGAAGCCGTTGCGCCCATTTGAAAGATATGCTATTCCACACATAATGGCATGAACGTACCTTCAAAATTAAGCCTATCGTTCATATCTGGTCACCCTATTTATAAAGTAGTACCATCATCTTTTGTGACGCTTCGAATTGGAAATACTGGAAAGGCAAATGTTTGAATGATGCAGATTGTAAATACAGCAGAGATGACCTATAGGAGTTTGTCAAACGACAAAAATAGACGAACATTGGTTAAGGACGCTGCATCCGGCGTAACGTGTGATGAGTCCTTCTCCACTATTACGGTGCATGTTGGCAGATTCTCTACATGACGATATTTTTGAGTCATTGACCGCTCTAAATTAATGGCAACTAAACGTAGTTGTATAAATGTAATTGATGTACTAGGAATGCACTGACAGTATTAAAACTGTCAAAACAACCGCAACTTAGGTTGTGCTTTTAAAGGAAGAAAGAACGCTTTCTGATCTGACTAGGTAAGTGCCTCATTTTCAATGTACCTCAATATCTGGAGTCCAAACTTATTTGGACTCAAAAATGCAGTCTGACAAAGCAATTTTTTTTTTCACCATGTAGTAGAGTACTTTGGAACTACACCAATACCAGCTCCACACAATACGTCGGCTATTAGGTGAAATAAACATCACCGCTACTCAAAAGAACAGTTTATGGCTAGTTGTTGGTTCCTAGTTGGCTGAGTTCTGCGCTATATGCATTGATCAATCTTCTGGCACCCGATATTCATGAGAAGAACTGCATTCGTTGGTAAAACAGGCGCCAAAGTTTCGATAGCACTCTGCGTTGACTGGTGCGCATATAATTAAATTAGGAACGCAGGTGTCCCGTGTGGTTCAATGTACGAGCAAGCTTAATGGAAAAGATTCGGGTGTTTGAGAGGGCTTGCCTTAGGGCCTGTCTTCGCTTGTATAGAACACCAGAGTCGGAGTACAAAAAATTTTATCCTAATGAGGTCCTTTACAACAGGGCGAACCTAATACGAGTGGACAACTTCGTAATTAAGCTGACTCGAAGGCACATTGCAAGAGCAATGACGTCGACGAATAACCTGATATCTGGGGCTTACTACCCCAATTACCTTTACCACGAGAGTGTGCGCTCTGACGGCTTCGTTCCACCGGAAGCATTCCTCTACCTAGATCAGAAAGGGTTGATCCAGGATAGATCAGCGGTGCCGTTAATCTACCATGTCGCTCGGACAGCTGGGGACAGGCGACTCAACTACGACAGAGACGTCGCACACGGCAGTGTGGATCGCCTCAGGTTCAGTAGGGCGGTGGGGAATCGCGATAAGAGGGATGTCGTTCGGCAGCACCAGCATTTCTGGTGGTTGAATGATGGAGAAGATGTTTCGTCGTCGTTTCCGTCAATTACGGACCAGCCTCACTAATGAGGCAGAGCTGACCAATCTGTTTTCTCTGTAAACAGCGATGGCCGGCTTACATAGGTTTAGGTTAACATTTAAGAAACATAAACATATATCAGTGTATACAAAGGTGTATACTGATATATGTTTATGATTGTGTATAACGTCTATGTGTGTTTATGTGTGTATTGTACATTTAGTTTAGGTAGGCTAAGGTTTATTTTAAGTTAGATACTAAGTTTTTATTAAAAATAAAAAATTATGTCCATATGCTAAGTTTTGTTAACAAATTTTTTTCTTAGCTTTAAGTATACAAAATAAATAGTTCTAAGAAAATGTAAATGAAGTCGAAAGACATAGTTATAAGAATTTAGAGTAGCTTAGAGTGCCTGTGTGGGGCCAGTAAGTTAGTGTAAGATTATTAAGTAATTGTAAGCTAGCATTTAAGCATTTTTTGTTAGAATGTAAGAGTTAGTGTTAAGAAAATAAAATGCATATAAAACTAAACTAAAACTAAGGAACGCAGGTACTCGAGAGAAAATTTCCCGACGATTATTGATATGTATAGTGAACATTCCGCAGATGGAAAATTAATGCCTTGATTTATCTGTTTACTAAGCAAGTATTTAAATCTCTGTAAGTCGACTATGAAACAAAAAAAACTTAAACTCACAAACATAATGACGGAACATTATTCTAGTGGAATGCAAGCGCACTGATTGAATGTTCCTCAGAATAATTTCTGCAGATATTGTACGTACTGCGCACTTTCTGTACAACTATCATATTGTGCCATGCATCAGAATATAATTTCTGATCATTTACTAATAGATCTATGCTCTATAAAGATCACTGATCTGGGGAAGCATGTCACAAAATCTCTATTCATACCTTACCTGACGTACACATTACACTGATTGTCGTCACGTCTTCTCAATAGTTTGTAAATTACGATTGAATATTCTTTTGAATTGATATTAGCTTTAAAGTTCCAATGAAGATATTTCCCCTGCGTCTATCGACTATATACCAATAAGTATTTGTAAATGTAGGCAAAGATGTAAGCAAAAATTTCTTCTCACAATCATTTGAAATAAATGCAACTGTATATTTATTTTGTAAACCCACAATTCCTTTTAATAATAAACTTTTCTAAACGCCGGCACTAGCATAACAAAAACAATAAACACGTTAATTAAGCAACAAAATATAACCACAGCTTTAACTGAAGATTCACTACACTCGCATAAACGCATTTCATCTCGCACTAGCAAATCAACATCAGGAACTAAATTTCCGTCCTCAAGGCCTAACTCATCCATAGCGAAAGAATAGTTAAACTTTCAAAATACGAACTACCGTAGTTTTCAAATGGAATCAGTGACGATCGTTCAAAAGTTTAGATACAACTGAAACCCACTAGGAGATCATAACTGATTTGATTCAGCTGTATTGTAACAAATTGGTATGCCACGTCAACAAAAACACAAACAAACAAATAATAATAATAAACAACAGTGTTTAGATAAGACCTCAGAGATGCCAGATACATAAATCTGCATTCATATCCATTCATTTCAAATGGAAGTGCTGACCACTTATATCTCGTAATAATTTTGTTCTTAAAGGGACCCAATTGATTTGACTGAACCTCGTTGTCCATTACGCCCGCCCGCACCCTTAAAACCTTTCCGTGTATACATTCACTCCAGCATACTACAATACTATGTAGTTTTATATATGACTGAAGTACCGTCCTGCGATCAAATGTAGCAAATATAAAATAATTTACGAGTCATACTCGTACATATGTACATACATATAAAAGAAACTGAGCCCTTAAACACCAAAGTGCCATTTGAGATTCATTGAGTGAGAGAGGAATATGTATTGTGCGGTAGATCGTTTTGAAAAATAATGCCACAGCGAAGAACTCTGAACATCTGGACCCGTAAATGCTTGAATGATGCATCTACAGCCCGAATATAGTACGACGTACAATATATTCTTTTAAAACGTAACTTTAAAAATCTTTTTCAAGGACAACAAATCGATGCACTATGGCTTTGTGATGATGTCACATACGAGTGTGTATACGGCCACGTAATATTATTGCATATTTCTATTATACTTCGCGATACGTGTCTGTATGAATAACTCTTGACTCAATATTAGCGACGGGTTCAGTAAGTAAGTGAACTAGTAAAATGTTAACTTAAGCCACATGATCTCAATGTCCTCACATCTAATATGAGGACCCAAATGCCTTAAGAAGCCATCATGGAGCGGAGAAAGAAGTGTAAAATGAACTTCGCCGCAGACGGTGCCAAACCGTTCCGGGAGAGGAAAGGATAAACGTTGAACGCAATATGAGTGCAAATTTCCAGTATGTTCAGCCTGATTCCGTAAAATCTACAGAAACCTCGTATCTGACCAAGCACAAATCCAACTTGATCCAGACAATGCTCGTACATAGAGTCGTCGGAGATTTTTTTTTTTAATTAGCGCACGCTCAAGAGGTTATTGTACCCTTACAATGGGCAAAGAAAAAGAGAAAAATCTGTGTACAATGGTCTTAATTATTTGAAAGTTATAACGACCAGGAAATATAGAGCTCGGCAGGGCATTCCATAAACGAATTGTATGTCTTGATGAGCATTCAAGCGAGACGGATGTTACGGTTAAAAGTTTGAAGGGGCGAAATACTACTGGCAGTTTCTATGGAATACTGGTGGTGGAAATAGCGATAGAACAAAGCGAAACACGAGACATTACGTGCAGCCGAAGAGCAGGAACGGGAATGAATATGAAAAGCAGAGAGCACTGTCGTCACCAAAAGAATATATTGGATTAGAAGTGACAGACAAGAGATCGTTGATAAAAATTAAAAAGAGTGTTGGAGACAGAACGGAGCCCTGTGGCACACCAGCATTTATTTTGTGAATATCAGACTAGAAACCATCCAAGACAACTTAAATTGAACGTTCTGAAAGGTAATTTCTAATGCATTGAAGAAGTGAGTCATCGATCCCAAATGCAACGCATTTTCGACAAAGGAGCCTGATGCCAATCTCTGTCGATATTTCATTATCTGATTGTGTATCAGCGTTTCCATGACCTTGGAAAGAAGAGACGTAAGTGCAATAGGTCTGTAGGAGGACAGAGTCGAAGATTCGCCTCTTTTAGGGACGGACTGGACAAACGTTGTTTTCCATTTGCTCGGAAAATGTCTTGACTAGTAGGGTTGACGAAAACGCTTACGCAGTTGTTTTTCCAGCGAAGAAGAACATCTCTTCAGAAGAAAGGGGGATATATTGTACCATCTGGCGAAGCGGATTTACCTATATTAAGGTGTTTAAGTACTGTTGTAGAGTTTCAAGCACAAAAAAACAAGTGTGAATTATAACCTTCCTATTCGGACTCCCACCACTGGAAAACTAATATCGAAAACAAATACACCTAAGTTTCAAACCACTACAAAAACAAAAATACTACAAATTAGGCGCGCGTAATTTATAAAAAAAAAAGCAGTCTACAGTCTCTTTACAGCTCGAGTTGTACCACGACTTTTTTTTGGTCTGATACTCTTCACCCGATGAAGGATAAAGCGTCTCATTCCAAAGGCAATAGTGTCTGTGATCATATCAGCAGCGGCATCTACGTAGTTATCGAGGAAATATAACGACCAGTTAAAATTCCTAAAGAAGGTGTTAAGTGCGTTCCAATTAGCATTCTCGTAGTGCCATATTGTTATTTTAGGAATATTTTGACTGTGTGGTGGGTGTACGAAAAATTTGCTGATGTGACACAAGCCTAGAGAAGTGAAAAGTTAAAAAAAAAGTCCAGGGTGTTGGCGGTATGATTATCAACGTCTAGTATTCACGTGGGATCATTTACAGACTGAAAAAAGCTGCTTTCCGCAGCGAAGGTCTCAACATACTATCCTTAGGGTTGCGCCCCCGCCCAATTATCAAGGCTTCGCCCATCGTTGTATAATAAAAAACGTTGTATAATAAAAAGCGGGGGCAGAGCAAAGTACTGGTCTTATCGTAAACATCTTCAGATGACGTTACAGAAGGTTGTTACGATTTGATCAGTTACAAGTTGCCGGTCATGGTTTACGTTAAAAATCAGACACTATGTCCTTCGTTGTTGTCTTCCAGAATGTCGAAGCCACCCAGAATTGTGTATACTAAAATCGCCCCTAATAGTGATTTCAGTAAGAAGGTACAGGGATACCGTTCTTTGTATGTAGTCAGACAGCACATCAAGCTCATTAAAGCTATAATTACTGTCCAGTGTTGGACTTCTGCAAATAAGTTAACTCGAGTTAATACAGTCTTTTGCTAACTGCCTCCAGTTGTACACTTGTGCGTGACACCTAAGGTAACATTAGTAGCTGCACAGACTTTTGAAACACTATACCTCCATTGTTCGTTTGAGTTCCGCACAATTCTTTCAAGTATGATGTTAAAGAATTCACATGACAACGCATCATCTTTTCTAAAACCCTTCTTGACATCATCAAAGGGCACGGTTAAATCGTTACCGACCTTGACGGAGCAGCGAGCGTTCTCCATTATCATTCCGCAGAGACGGACAAGCTTGGCAAGAATGCCAAAGCTATATTTACGAGTAGATGGCTCTATACGATTATAGCTCGTCTCTATAAAAGCTGTTATATAAGGGTTTAGAATCGATGCAAATATGGTGAGTATGGATTTGGACTTCTTCAGTTTTTTTTCAGGATCTGCTGAAGTGTGAAGATTTGGTCGATTATGGGCTTTCCTAATCTGAAACCGCACTAACAGTGCCCAATCAGGTTCTTGATGAAGGGTTTCAGACTTTGACAGAATATAGCAGATGACATCTTATATGCGATGTTTAGAAAACTTATGCCTATAGTGCGCGCAGTTGAAGAGGTCTCCATTTCTGTGGATCGCGCAAATGAAGATGAGATTCTATAATCAAGCATACACACTTCTGTCCAGATCTGAGAAATAAGTTGGTGTATGCTCTTCGCAAAATCATTTACAGCAGCTTTCAGTACCTCGGCTGGTAACCTGTCAGGTCCAGCTGCTTTGCTGGTTTTCGGCTTAGATATTGCTATCCTTACTTCATTTTGGTCAGATGAACGGAAATGTTCATTTTCTAAATTGAATGGTCTACTCTGCCTGACGGCGGGATGTTGGACTGCTTGGCCGTTATACAGTCCACAGAAAAAGATTTTTCATATTCTCACTATTGACTGTGAATTTACTATAAGGTTTAGTTCCTCATCTCTACAGGCTTCTGTACCGGTCATCTTGTCTTCGTTGTAGAGCCGTTTTGTACTTCTTGTTTAGCTGTGTTTGCGGGCATTCTTCATCAAACCAGTGATTTATTGGGGTGAGTCGGGTAAAACCCATCACATCAGTTGCGGCCTCTCTGATTGCACGTTGGCAGCGTTGCCAAGTCTCTTCGATATTTGATGCTGGCGGCACAAGAGTTGTCGAGAGGATTTGGTATAAGTGTTTGGCGAAGATTCTGGCGATGTCTTGTGATTGCAGCTTTTCTACGTTATATCTTTTCTCCAGCATTCGTAGCCTGCAACACGATGGTGATCCGAGTCAATGCTGACTGCCCGAAACGTTCGGACGTCCAGAATACTGGATGCATGTCTTACGTTTCATGATCACGAGCGCTCCAGGTCCCCTTATGTATATTGAGATGAGGAAACCATGTGCTTGCTATAGTGATATTTCGTCCCGCCGCAAATCAGTAAGTCGAAGTCCCTTGCTAGACGTGGTGCTGTATAGGCTATGCTTACCAAATGTCCTATCTTGTCCCCCTAGCGTTAAAACACCTAGTACGATTTCAACGATATACTTTGAACATTGCTCATATGTCTTGTCGAAGACCTCGTAGAAATATTCTTTGGTGGCGTCGGACAAGTCCTGTTTCTGTATATACATGTCACAGTTTCTCATCCTCCTTACGACCTGGCCCATCCCATTACATTTCCTGTATGATGGTGATATTTGCGTGTTAGCAGTCAAGGGCTTCTACTAATTGTTCGGCTGCTCGTGATTGTTGCGGTGCTGACCCAATCCAAGTCATAGGACAATCAGGACAATCCCGATTGATCGCTGCACAGGCCTCCAACTCATTCGTTTAGATCTACAAATAATTTTCCAGTCCGAAAAGCTAAAACAGAACAGTTTAACATTCTATTACTGTTAGAGGGCCACATATGTTTAACAAACTTATTGCAGATATATGCAATAATATTGGACGCAATAATATATTTAAAAATCTTAGGAACCGGGTTTTACCCAGATATGGTGTAGAGGATTTAATTATAATATTGTGGTAAGCTAACTAAGGTGTTTGTTCTTGTTTTGTTTAACTTTGTTGCAATATCTTATTCAAATCTACTTTTAAGTCAGTAATTGCCTCCTAAATTCCTTAGCGCATGAAATCTTAGCTTGATTGACTTTTTTTCTGTTATTCTTTTTGATCAGTTTCTTAACTCTTTACTCTTTACTACCCTTCTCGTTGCTACTCCCTGTAACGATTGAACTAACATTTTATTTAATAATGCGACTTAAAATTGGTTTTATTGCCAGTAAGTGTATAACACATAAGTCATTTCAAGTAATAGAAAATGTATTATTTGTCAGTTTCTCCTTTCCATTTTTCAATCATTAAAAGTCAGAATTTATTATTTTAGAACACGATTGAGCAACTTTTATTGTTTGAAATATTGCTGTAATAGTATCTTGTAAAATTGTAAAATTGTAATGACGTGAAATAAAATAATCTGCAGCAATTCCATTTAAAATGAACTGATATGAATACGGATTTATGTATTACGAGTGTATGTATTAACATATGTATCTGGCATCTGAGAGGTCTTACCTAAACATAGTTGTTTATTATTATTATTCGCTTTTTGTTTTCATCTATTGTAGATAGAACTTCGTTGAAAAGTATCCGTTCGATGGAGTTGAAGTGTTTTATTTTTACTTGACGTGGCATACCCATTATGATCACCAAGTGGGATTCAGTTGTATCTAAACTTTTGATCGATCGTCACTTATCCTTTTTGAAACCTACAGATTTGTTCGAGTTGTAAAAGTTTAGCTATCCTTTCGCATTGCATAAATTATCATTTAAGGAGCAAATTTAGTTTCAGATGGTGATCCATTAGTCACAGATAAAATCCATCCACGGGAGTGTGGTAAATCTTCTGTTAAAGGTATCATTATATTTTGTTGCTTAATTAACGTGTTTTTGCTTTGCTAAGGTCCGCATGTATACTTCTATGTGTGTCAATGACAAGGTATGTTGGATTGACCACATACTATTCGCTGTCGTGAAGCAGTGAAATATCAAAGTTTTTTCAAGTGAGAACAGGCATTTATCCGTCCAAATTTGGGTAACAACCCCAAACATTGCTAAACTGTCCGGAATCGTAATTGACTTCCCAGTGTCATCTCGGAGGAAGTATAGCCCAATGATACTTCCGGCATAAAACCCAAATCAATCAGTTAATCTTTTCGTATATAATTGCTTCTGTTGGGACATCTCTATCTGTTCGCTTGACCAATTTTGCTTATTGATAAAGCCATGAAAATCGAGATATTCTCCCTTCCAGCCCAGTCAACGAAAGTTCAAAGTCCACGATGCTCATATAAGATTAACTCTTAAGTCAATGCTATCTTTTTCGAATGTATAGCCAAGGTTTTTACGAAATATGCCACAGGGATATTCGAGTGATGCCCATCTCTTGAAAACGGTGCAGAATCGATTAAATGCAGTCTTTATTTACGTATTCGCTTAAAACCGCAATATTTGCTTCACTTCTATCATTTCACTGTCTTAATGGCACGGTTACATTATGGAGTGATAATGTTGATTCGAATTTGTTTACAAAACTCTTATCGGGGTGATTACAATTGGAGTTAACGTAAGTTGCATGGTCGTAATAGACAACCCAATTTGGTAAAAAAAATTTAGTGAACTGAAGAGATTTTTTGTCTTAATACTAAGGGGCTCCACTTCCTAATCGCTTCGTTCGCCAACCATCGAAGCAACAACCCCGAATGAATCCAATACTTCAACATAGAAGGATAAAAAGTGAAATATATGTAAAACTCTATTTGGTTTAATATTTGATAATAATAAAACAATATTTAATACATGTACAGTTAATTAACAAAATAAAAGTGATAAGTTAAAAAACCCGAAGGGAAGTTAATCTGCACACGACCGTGGACCGACCTCTTCCACCGGCTTACTTCCACTGACTGCCCTTATCCATTGTGTGTTGACATGTGTGTGTGTATATGTGACGAACGACCCGATAGGGTAGGTCGTTGCCGTGCCAGTAGTTTATGGTCTTATATATATATTATTAAAAATTCGAATGTACTGTCGAAATTCTTTATATCAGATCAACAATTTTTTTTAAAGCATCAGGGTAATTGTCAATAGGCGGCAGGTTAATTTTTCCACCTCGATAAGCGGAATTCACTGCAGTCGCTCTTTCATTGACGAGCGACAACTCGCCATAATAGACATGTCCCCGCTGTCCAAAACGTCTAATTTTTTTCTTTCTGAACGTCGTTGATTGCAGTTTATTTTTTACATACTCTTGCGTTTGCGTTGCTGTTTGACCTTCTCCGCATATTCTTCGCAGACACGTTTGCCCCTCTCTTATACGTTTTTAGCAAATCCTTCACGAAATCGTTTGAGCTGTTTTCCAACTTTTTCGGCTAATAAATTAACGACCTTGAATTTGTCTCGATTCCCTTAATTGCTTTCTCCTCCTTTCCATCATCTTTACTTAAACTGAGTTTCACGACCCATCTCGCAAATATATTGAGCACAATTTTAAATTAAAGAAAAAAAAATATAAATAAAAATTGGCAACGTAATATACACAATCCGTCAAGGATAATTTGGGAAATGATTCTTGGGTATATTATAAGAAAAAATCGTAAGGGTCTACTTCAAATGTTGTCATCATTTATCGATGATTTAAGAAAAGGCTTACTTTGGTGTACCTTCACCTATGTTAATGGAAATTACTTTGTTAATACTAATGGTAGAAAATTCGTTTAGGACTTTGGTTTTAGGAGAAATACTGGCCTCTGTAACTGCTTTCAAATAAAGTTGATATCTTGTTTGAGTCTTTAGATATCCAATTTATAATTCTGTTCCATTTTTCTTGCCCATGCAAATTTAGATTTTATGTTATCTGCAAAAATCTGTGGCAGGTAAAATTTATAAAAAAGGATTTTTTTACTTTAACCTAAAAAATCTATGAATAAAAAATGATTTTGTGTTGGCTTAGGTAATTTTTATTTTATATGTGTACTAAAAGTGTCCTCCTTGGTTTTGTATACATGCTAGTGCCCATTTTTGGATTTCGCTGCAAATATTTATTGAGGCTAACTGCTGCCTCACTTTTGATGACGCTTCGAGAATACGCTCCTCCAATTCAATTAAAGTTGCTATTTCGGTTCAACAAACAAGTTCTTTCATTCCTCCCCGTACAAAAAAATCCCATACGGTAAGGTCAGGAGAACTTGCAGGCCAGTGAACTGGTCCATTTCTTACTATACAACGGTTATCATGCTCCTCATCTAGCCAATTTTTAACCTCACGACCATAGTGGGCTAGAGTGCCGCCCTGTTGAAAATATGATGAAGCTAGTTGAATCAGTGGAATGTCCTCCAAAAGTTCTGAAAAGTCATTTCGCAAAAACTCCAGATAGTTTGTAGAATTCAGCCTAGGTGGTAGTTTGAAGGGGCCGGTTAACTTGTTTCCAAGTACACCTACCCACATATTGGTGCAGAATTTGTATTGAAATGATTTATGTGTCATTGTATGTGAATTTTCCACAGCCTATGTATGAAGATTATGAAAATTTATTATCCCATCTCTTGTAAATTGAGAATTGTCCGTCCAAAGAATACCGCTAATAAACTCATTGTCATCCAAACTCCGCTCCAGCAACCAATTGAAAACTCAAGTCTTTTTTCCAAATCATTTGGAAGCAGTTCTTGTACAGGTGTATGGCGGTATGGATAAAGATTTTCTCCATCTAGTACATTATAAATTTTATGTCTGGAAACATTGAATTACAAAACTAAGCGTCTGATGCTGATTGATGGATCAGATGTAACAGATTCCAGTATTCTTTCGTCATCCGAAACCCTTCTTACTTGTGGAGCTCCCGCATTCGGTCTTGTATTTGAAACTAATCCCGTTTCTCGAAGCTTTCGATACGTATTTCCAAATACTCCTTTGCTAGGAAGCCGTCGGTTAGGATAAAGTTCATGGTATCTTTGTCGCGCACTATTTGAACATCCATTGGGCTGTGCAATAAACGTAAATAATGCCTGCGTATTCTTGGTTTGTAAATGCAGACATTTCAAATAGCGTTCAAAGTTACAGTTGCTTTAACTTTAGCGTACAAATTAAACGGATAATTATTTTTTCTAATCTTTTTTACCATTTTGGTTTGGTATATTTTCGAAATAGGCCTTTAAATTCCAAACTTAATACTTTTGTTACTTTCAATGAAAAAAAATAGTAAAACGTTATGTTAATTGGGCATTTTCTGGAGAAAAGTGACCTCAAAGTCAAAAATTATCATGGGCACGAAAAATGGAACAGGCTTAGAAATTGAATGTCTCAAGATTCAAATAAGATATCAACTTTATTTAGACCTACTTTCAATGCCAGTATTTATCCTATAAACAAGGTCCTAAACGAAGTTTCTACCATTGGCACTAACTGAGCAATATCCGTTTACATGGGCCAGGGTACACCAAACAAAGCCTTTTCCTAAATCCGCGAAAAATGATGTCAACATTGGAGATAGACCCTTACAGTAGAACGATTTTTTTTCTTAAAATATACCTACCCAAAAATCATTGCTAAATTATCGTTGACGAAATAGGGGACACCCTGTATAATAAAAATTGCAGGTGAGGAAAAAAAACTCAGATAAAGGAAACAATTATTTTGTTATATAAAGAGATTTATTTTCATAAATTCGATACCCAGTTTATATGACAGCTCAATATGCATTGGAGCAATGCGCATTTGTTCAATAAGCTCATATAAACACCACTTCAAATCGCATTAAAATATTTGACACGCATTCGTTCATTCCTGTTTATAAAACAAAATATTGAAAATTTGTAAACGCTTTGAAATATCATATAAACATTTTCAAATCGCATTGAAACATTATACTCTCTCGCGCTCTCATCATTCTTTAGAATGATCGGCTAGATGAAGTATTTTCCAGTTTCAGTTTTCAATGCATTTTATTTTCTTAATCATTAACTGTTACATACTAACAAAAAATGCTTAAATGCTAACTTAAGATTACTTAACAATCTTATACTAACCCACACAAGCACTCTAAGCTACTCTAAATTCTTATATCTATGTCTTGCGACTTCATTTACATTTTATTTGGAAATATTTATTTTATATACTTAGGGCTAAGAAAAAATTGTTAACAAAAAACTTAGCCTATGGATGTAATTTTTTTATTTTTTATAAAAACTTAATATCTAACATAAAATAAACCTTAGTCTACTGAACCTATATACACAATACACACATACAGACACAAAGACATTATGCACAATACTATACATACATTAGTATATAATTTTATATATACTAGTATATGTATATATTTCTTAAATGCTAACCTAAACTTATGCAAGCTGGCCATCGCTATTTACTGAGCGAATAGATTGGTCAGCTCTGCCTCATTAGTGGGGCTGGTCCGTAATTGACGGAAACGACGACGAAACATCTTCTCCATCATTCAACCACCAGAAATGCTGGTGCTACCGAACGACATCCCTCTTATCGCGATTCCCCACCGCCCTACTGAACCTGAGACGATCCACACTGGCGTGTGCGACGTCTCTGTTGTAGTTGAGTCGCCTGTCCCCAGCTGTCCGAGCAACATGGAAGATTAACGGGACCGCTGATCTATCCTGGATCAACTGCATCTGATCAAGGTAGAAGAATGCTTCCGGTGGAACGAAGCCGTTAGAGCGCACACTCTCGTGGTAAAGGTAATTGGGGTAGAAAACCCCCGATATCAGGTTATTCGTCGAGGTCATTGATCTTGCAATATGCCTTCGAGTCAGCTTAATTACGACGTTGTCCACTCGTATTAGGTTCTCTCTATTGTAAAGGACCTCATTAGGATAAAATTTTTTGTACTCTGACTCTGGTGTTCTGTATGAGGAAGTGAACCTATCAAGTCGCTTTGACCGCACCTTGCTGAAACCATTTTTAATTTGAAATATTCCTACAGAAGTCACATCACCATTCTTCACGATGAACTGTCTGCTGTGTAGCATATTATAAAGAATGTACAAGAGTGGTTTACTGATCCCCAGCCCAGTCAGCTTATAGAAAAACCCTCTAACCATACGATGTCGAAGGCCTTCTCCAAGTCAACAAGGCAGGCATCAGTGCATTGTTTTTTGCCTTTATTCCATTGGATATCAGAAACTAGTTTAGACGCGGCATGTGAGATATCATGTCCCGCCTTAATACTGAATTGATTATCCGGAACTATATGTTTGTCCTCAACCCACCTAGATAGAGCTCTATTAATTACTTTTTCAAAAACCTTACTGATATTCGGAAATAGACTTATCGACCGGAGATTCGCCGGATTGGATATATCCTTCCCTTTTTTGGGGATAGGTTGAACCACCGCCCCGTTTTCCAATGCGCTGGATAATGTGCATTATTCATCGCATTATTAAACAAGGTGGTGTAAATGTCCACCGCTTCTAGAGGAAAATGTCGAAGCACGATGTTCGGAATACCTTCGATCTCCACTGATTTCTTAACTCTGATTGTGTCGAAGATCTCATGGAGTCCTTCCTTCGAAATGAACGGGGGTAGGTCACCCTCTCTGGCAATGACATTATTTGCCATATTTTCATCGCTAAACCGGATGAAACTAGTCCAGGTCGTAATTAGGGCCAATGATATCAGTGGCCTTGTATACTTCCTGGAAAGTCGCCCCTATGGCCTCTACCTTCTGCTGTGGATCCTCGATCACAAAGAAGTAGTTATCGTCAGCGGCTTCATTCGGATCAATACCTGCTACTGTTAGTAACTGTTCGTTGTCTGTTGTCCGGGCTATTTTAAGACACTGAAGGTCGTTTTGATTTCTTCTCCGAAATAGTTTATTTATTTGCGGGAACATATTCGGGTTGCTGGTGTTTACAGCCCGAACCTTATTGTTCCAATACAAACTTACAGAAGTTCTGTAATTCTCTTTTATTAACGTTTGAATATTTTTAATCGACGACTTCAGTCCTAATCTCCGGGTCTTGTCTGTCAGTTAACTGTCTGTACAAGTCTTGACAGAAGTCTACTTTTCTATCGGTGCAGTGCGTCAATAGTAGGATTGCGGAACAGGTCTTCGTTAGTCGTACGTCGATACCGCGGTATTGTAGTGTCCATAGATTGCTTAATTGTCTCGTCCATTTGTTTTAGGTAATTGTCGATCTCCTCGTTTGACAAATTCCTATTGGACGGTGGGTGGAGCGTGTTCGAGGAGAGTGCTCTTGTCAAGGTTGCGGAGAAGCGTGTCCATCGAGTCTTACTGTAGTTGTGAGAATGTCTTTGGACAAACTCCTCCATTTCCGCAATTTCGTTAGGAACTGTAATTTCGGTGCTAAAATTGCAATGGTCGCTGTCATAAACGAATGTGCGCAGACAGTTTAGCGTTTGTAAATTCGTACCTGTCAGTCGTATGCGTTCATCGTACAGCAGTAGATCCAAATAAGACCCGCCTCTGGGAAACGACGGGTTATCCGTCGCTTTAAGACCGAGTCTGTACATGACATCGTGCTGACCCCACCAATCGAGTAGTAGGTTCCCTCTAGTATTTGGCAAATTATTTCCCCAATCTCTGTGTCTAGCGTTAAAATCCCCGCTGATTATAAAATGATTCTCCCCCGATTCCAGCCTCAGAAGTCGAAAAAGCGTGTCGAGCTCTCTAATGAATAGGGTGGATTGTGAAGCCTCAGGTGCATAAACAGAGGCCAAGTACAGCCGCTTTCCACTGCGGAGCGGGATGTAAACGACGACTGCCTCCAACACCCGGAACCAGGGCAACACGCCCTTGTACACTCTGTGAAATTTTACACCTTCTTTAATGAAGATCGCGACACCGCCTCCACGTTTGGATCTGGGCCGGTTTCTTCTTCTAATGATATAATTATTGTGCTCCAGTTTGTGCTTATCGGTGCCGGTATTCAAGGCAGTCTTGCAGACAGACCTTTACATTCGCATATATGAAAGAGCAAACCGTAAGTTCTGTAACCGCAACTTCACAACGGATATTTTCGTGAAGATCTAAAGCAATCGTGGACGGTTTTTGTAAGCCTTCCTCTAAAAAGTTGCATAGTGTGAGGTCCGGAGAGCTATTGAATGTCTTCAAACTTTAATATGAATTTACTTGGAAAATTTGACTACAACTTTTCCATTGCAGTGTTCGGAGTGGCATTCTTGCTGAAATGGAGTTACGAGTATGTTGTTGCTTTTGTGAAGCAGTTACAGTTGCGGGAAAAGAAATTCACCGATTACATACTATACACTGAAATACAATTCAGAACTCTTTGTATATCTCGGGTTAAAAAAAGGGCCAATTATACCTCGGTCAGAAATTGCACAGCACACTGTGGCTTGCGACAGGGTTGTTGAAAAACCAGTAACGTATGCTCTGTTTACTCATATAGTCATTGATATATGTACGTGCTTTGTAACTGAACATTATGTTTCCACGCATGCTTGCTGTTCGCAAACGTTCTACGCATTTGTTTCTCACAAACAACAGTCACTTTCGTTAGAGTGGAATTAAAATTTCTTGCTTAAAACCAACGATCGAAAATAACAGTTATTTTCTAAATTTTAATTCAAACAGTCAGACGGAAAGAAGTTGTCGATTTAATATTTGAACATGACAGTGCGATGCTTGTTAGCTTACGAAGAATAATCAAGAATGATTTTATTTTTTATTTTTTCAGCCAAAAATAAAAGTTAAAATTCGACTTTTATATTTGCTTTTAAAAAAGTACATAGATGTCTAACTTAGGCAACACAACCATCACCACATTGACTGTTACATACAATGCCGGAAAAAAGTTTAAGACTACTTGTACTTAATAATTGTTCTTATACAGCCTTGATCAAAAAAATGTTTTAATGTGTTTCTGTTTAAATATGATCTATCGAACTAGTAACGATTATTGATTACAACAAATAGTAATAATTTAACAAAAACATCCTCTTTTTTCAAGCAAAAGAACATTTGAAAAACATTATCTTTCAAATCCATAATGTACCTGCTCAACTATGTTATGTTAAATCATTTAATAGGGACTTAGAAGTTCATTTTTATTTATTTTTTTTGTGAATACATGTAAAATAGTTGTCTATAGCTCCAATGCCCTCACCAACTACATCAAACACTGAGACGTTCTTGTTTGATGAAAAAACAAATCAAAGTACCTCTTCAAAATTACGAAATGGACTTTTGAGTATGGAATACATAACTGTTGTTGACTTTTTTGAAAAAAGTCATAACAGTTACGGTCCCTGCCCAAAACAAAACAACTTTCACTTTTAATTTTTTTTTATTCCAATACAGGTCCAAAGGGGTTCTGCGGGCCATTGCCCCATCTTGTCTGAGCTTTTGCCATACGATTAGATCGGTTACGTGTTCAGACTATCACTCAATTGTAAAATATTGAAGTGAGTGATAAAAGGCCGACGTGCACTAAAAAGTGATTCACCACAATATAGGATTTATGACAACTACAATGCGCGTCGGAGAATAGATATTCTAACTTGTGAAGTTACCGTTGGACACCCTTTAGATCAGTATTTCTTGCGAGTCAGTTTGAACGTTAGTGTAACTTCACTTCCATCTAAATATCCGAAGATTGGACAAGATGAACATATTGTATCAATTATTTCAGGCCTGCGTCGTTATTCGTCTCCTCACACTATGGCATGCACTACAACACAAGTTCACTTGTCCACAATACAGTAATGTCTTATTCACACAATGCTTTCACACAGAGGATTTCTAATCGTAGTACGAACAAAAACAAAGGCAACACGCTATCGATTTTAAAAAATCGATGCCCACTACCTAACAGCCATTCACGAATGCCACAGTCTTATCTTGATATCATTGGTAAAATTAACCAAGATAACACAATCAATCGATAATTACAAATATTTTTTGCTGTTTTTAGTTTGATCCGAGCACTGGAGCAGTGCAGAGCACAATTTGAGTCACATCATCATCATGACAACGGAAGTGATGTCCCAGGCACAAGTTCCAGTTCCACAGTATCACGTCTTGCATCAAAGGACTGAAGATTTTGATGATTTTGACGGGCCCAAGAGCTACGTACATCAGGCTATACCATGGTATAAGGATATAAAGACAATATGCATGCTGGCATATATAATTACTACTCTAATTGTTGGGAGTACCGCCCTCATATCGCTGGTATTCACCCAGAATCCGTGGGAGATTTTTGGTATTTCATTTGGATTTACGGCAGTGACTTTCTTGCTCATATTCATCAAAATTCGGTTCTTTTGAGTTCTCGTTCTGTTTGCCTTTTTTTTTGTTTCTTTTATTTGTTCGGTGTCAATTTTATTGGATTAGTAATCTTGTGTGATAAATTTGTTAATTGTTTTGTTTTTTTAATGATAAAGTATTTTTCATTTGTATGATTGCGATTAAGACGATAGTTTACTTGTATTGTAGTTATTAAGTCCGTTTATTGTGAAAATAAATTTATATACCAGAAATGTGTAACACACATACATAGATGTACTCGTATTCTGTTTCGGGATAAAGTGTTTCAAAAAACCAGTATAAATCGCCTTTCAAATTATCAGTTTCGTGCAGGAAATGAGTGAATTTTATAATATGCCAAACTTCGGTTATTCGGCATATTGGACAGTTCAATATGAATATTGACATCACATCACATATTTTGCTCCATGTTTAACAAACGGTTTTTCTAAGGTAGCTTGCGTTGGTGTAGCAATATCAAATTAAATTACATTGATTAATCAAGAAAGTATGTGTTTTCTATGAAATAAGAGTTTATTTTTATTTTTATCCCTGCCCATGATAATAACAAACAATATCAGCCAAATTAGTCATACGAATTCTATTGCACATCCTTTCGACTAAATTCTACATCATATTTATTGTCAATTGCGGCTCTACTTCATCGATGGAGAGCACGAGTGTTGGTTTTAAGTACAAAAATTGGCAGAGACTTTCTCTTTCAACTGATCCCAAAAAAAGAAGTCGCACGGTGTTAAATCGCATACTCTCGGCGGCCGATTTAGATAACCATTTCGAGAAATGATTCGGGCAGCAATTTTCTCTCACAAAGGTCAATATTTTTACCCATCATGGAAAGGGAGGCTTTTCGACAATCTTTTATCTTACGAGTAGATTCTTAGATTTGTTGAGCACCAGGTGCAGCAAATCTGGCTAATATGCATGAAGATATGGCTCGTCGTTTGAAATGATTTTTTGGTTAAATACTGAACCTAATAGGCTGCGCATTTTCTGATGGATACGCGGACTATTCTAAATGAAACTAGGAAACCATGGATTTCATTTACAAAAATAACTGTACTGTAAAATAAACATAACATACTTAGATCAAAGGATCCGGACTGGTCACAGAGCATGGCCAGAGATACGGTTGCATTGTCGCTTTCTCGATCCTGGGCCTTCATACCAAGTTTCTCGCATATGCCATTACACGATCTTTGAATCGAAGAAGCGATGCCTTGAAGGGCTCAAAAACCATACAAATCCTTATAATAGAAGTAAATAGAGCATCCTGACAACGCAACCCCATTAGGGGTTCTCTAAGCTTACGCATGCAATCTTTTGTCAGATGTCACATTTCTACTCATTTAATCATGGAAATCATTTTTTTTTATATAATTTACGCGCGCCTAAGGGGTTAGATACCCTTTTACTGTTGCCATGGCGTGGGTGTATTTGGTTTCGATATTCGCCCTCCAGGGGTGGGAGTCCGAATAGGAAGGAGAGTTTTATCTTCACTCAGAGTGATTCGAAGTAATAATTCGTACTAGTTTTTTTTTTGTGGTTGAAACTCTACAACAGCCAAATCTACGTGTCAGTGTTATGCCTTCACACGCAGAATTTTTATGTTTGAGTTCCAATAACACAAATGAAAAACTGACTTGTCATGGGCAGGATTCGAACCTGGACCCTCCGAGTGAGAAGCGATTGCTAGTACCACTACACCACGGCCACGCTTCAACAACGTTTTCAAACTATCAACATTTTTCATTAAAATTCGAGAGACTACTTTACGTGAGTAAACTGCAATTTTTGGCCGCTACAATCGCGCCAAGAAGAGTGCGTTTAGTAAAATAATACCCGAATCGATTTATTCACGAATGGAATGCCAGAAGAAAATATTGCAAGTAGGTAAGTCAAACAGTTCATTCTGCGCCACTCTCAAGAACTGGGTGTCCCTTGAATCTTCCTGGGGTGTATTTTGCAAAAAGACTTGGTTATATGGCCGAATAAGGTCAAACAGACGCATGAGTCACGATAGTCAAATGAATGTGGCGCATGCCATTTTCATAGAGAAATCACCCTCGGTGACGCGGATAACGCATTTTAGTAACATGGCTTTCTTCCTAAGCAACATTGTCCCATTTGGTCAAGTACACAGCCTAGCCGCTGCATAGCTTCGAACCATTCAAGTTCGCTGGTCCGGACGGTATACTTAACACCTGTCGAGCTAAAAAAGTCCTCCGATATCATCCTGTCAACGTTAGAGAATGTCATGAAAGAGCTGCGTAGAAATAATCTACATTCTTTTTATGAAAGCCGACAGATGTTCTCATGTAGTTCCAAAGGACCAAAGGGGCAAAGAAATAATCCAGGGAACCAATTCGCGAAAATTGGAACCACTCTACCTATCCTACCGGAATAAGGTATCGTCGGTATTTCAATCGCTACGTGCAAACTAATACTAAATCTGGATGCTAATAGAAGAACCTTAGGTGTACTGTTAGATCAAAATGTCTACCGACCAAACAAATCTGGACAAAGCTGGACTCGCTCTAGAGTTTGATCTTTCAAAATAAGAAACGTCTTAGTGTTATCACTGAACACTTTCATATAGGCAAGCAAGCAAGAAGGAGTAGCGTCTTTACTAATGATCTCAGTAGGAGCTGCATGGATGAGGAGCAAGAGGTGACAATCTTCCGCCTACTTTGTACAAGTTAATAAGATTTAAATATGAGTCGTTGATTTATATTCAATTTATTAATAACTATAACTATTCCTCTATGAGGAAGCTTTTTTATTCCACCGTTATAACTCTAAATCACAAGAACTGACTTCTTGCCAACACTCAGCCTGCCAACTGTGCAGCCCCAGTTGTTGCTGTGCTGCTGGTTTCTCTCACACCAATCTGTATCGGCATTGTTGCACTGTTAATATGTACGCTTCCAACTTATGTTGGTGCTAACTCATTTAAGTAGAAATTGGTGATCATTATGAACTTATCACAGCAGTACTTGGCTTGGGTGTCGTTTGCTCACAAACCATATCCTGTGTTGGTGTGACCAACTTGCTGTTGCTGGGCTTCAACCTGCAATAGAATCGTGTTGCTTTTTGTCCATAACTTACATGCCCAGCTTTCTTATACAGTGACTAGAATATAGACGTTAGCAGTCCCCTATGCTCAATCAGAAACTCAAAATGCTTCCAAGAGTAGGAGGTTCACAGATCCACGTGGTATCTCATTGGGGGAACAGGCCTAAGTACATATGTTGGCATCTCCAACAGCCACACTTACCCTAAATTACAATTTACCTTTTGGTGTGACTAGTTTGAAAGGACATTCTATCGACAACAGTGTTGATAATCTTGTATCCTGATGTTTTTGCTGTCTTATCTGCTGTTATATTCGCTACGTTGTGTTTTTTCTCAATCAAAGAGTGCTGGCATATCTTTTGCTCTATGTTCGTAGTTGTTAATATTGTAGTTGGTAGTGCTTTAACGGAGTGCAAAATATTGCAGGAAGACTGGATTTTAACTGGAGCTCGCCTGCAATTCGAAGTTCGCATACAAGTGACTTAGCGCTTTTTTAGTCACGCACTCATTGTCGCATGTTCGCATGAAATCATGCAGAAAGTAGGCGAAAGTTATGGTGGTAATGAGAAGCCGATTACTTCTGTTTTCACCAAGAGAAATATTTCTAGAGTTGTTACGGCTTTTGTAGACTTATTACGTTTGAGCAGCCTGTGGGAGGAGCAACGATTGTGTTAAGCTATACAACGATTCCATTGCAGTGTTTCACAATATTCCTCTGACTTATAATACATGCATTTTTTTAAATATACTCGACCTATTTTGAGTTGAACATAAAATCAATTAGGCGCAGATTCTAAAACTCTGTTCCACTGGGACTATATTACAAGCAGAATAATATTCATTGTTCGGGATATCTACCACTTTCACCCAAATGACCCCCAGGTAGTCCAAGCCGGTAAATACGAGCATTTTCCCAATTACCAATTCTCTTAAATTCCACCGAACTCAATAGTCAAATCATATACTCACTTGAAACGCAACTTCTATTACATTTGTCTCTAATCAATGCACAGTGACCCATTCCCCGGAGTTAACCAGGATAACCTAAATCCAATTATTTGGAAAACCATCAGATGTCGGTAGTCGTGCCTAATGAAAATACATTTTCCATGGCCACAAAATTTTAAATAATTTATTTTTTCTCTTGCAAGCGAAAATTCTAATTCACCCTCAAAGCTGTTAATCCTTCTCATTAACGCTCAAATGAAAATGCTCTGCTACATCAACTATGAAGCTCGTTTTGGTTCAGTACGAGCAAAAACATCATCAAATGAGGGTCTCCAGGACAGGGACTAAAAGCAGGAGTAGTTCCTGAAATATGTACTTAGCCGAAATATTGCCCCAGTTAAAGTTCGTTCATATATTCGCATTGAACAAACAATTTGTGAGGTTCGCTGAAGTTTCGCCAATGCAAATGGATATTTGAAAATGATTTTCGGATCAAAAAGTTAATTACATTCTCCAGCTACGTTCCATTGTCGGTTGATTCCACTGTCGGCATGTGCTTTAGTTGCAATTATGTTCCATGGTGACAATTGGATTAGAGTTGAGTGAGCAAACGTGAGTTATTCAGCCAACTATGCAGCCGTGAAATTTGGGAGTGATTAAGGCAGTAATCAATTTTAGGCCTCCATTCATGTGCGAATATTAACTATGGATTTCCTAGAGGTTGTCAGGGTGAATGGCAGTCTGTTCATTTTATACGAGGCTTAAGCCTAAATTACCACAGCAGCAACAGGCGAATACCATTTAACTATCGTCAACTTAATTTCCAAAGTTGGAGCATTTTCAGTACTACTCTAAGCACGAGGCAACGCAGAAGGTCAACAAAAACACAACTAACAAATATGTTCAGATTCAGGCAAGTACTTTTGTAAAAAGAATAAGCTCTGGCCCCTTACAACTTCACCCTTTCTTCACCATCAGCAGTTTAAAACCATAATATTTATAATATTTGATCAAACTTATCTGAGGCCTTTACCTACCTGCTTTAGGGGATACAAGCACTTTTATAACTGGCACTGAGAGCTGTTTGCTGGCAATGGATTAGGTCAGGTCAGGTTAAAACAGGGGTATGATGGACATGCCATCACACAGACACAAGACACTAAAACGGGCCCATGGCGATCCCTGTGGAACCAGTTGAATTTATCTTCAATTGGCAAAACCCTGAAAAATCGCCCTGGTGAAGCACCCAATTTCTATGTAAAGCCAAGAAAGCCTTTGAAGCTCGTCCCTTCTATTTCCTCTAGGTTTTCGAAAAAGTATTTCCCTAAAAATGTTCTTCGACTACACGATATTGCCTTGCTTTCACACAGTATGTGTGTTATGTCCTCAATAGCTTGCAGATCACGGCAGAATCTGCAAATATCCGTATCTGATAATTTGGGTCACTTTGCTTGCTCCCGTAGGAGACTGTGTGCTATCAGGATCCATATTACTACGCTGAGCTTATTTATGTTTAATTTTATTAGCTACCTAGATCTTTTGCCGTCAAAAAGTGGCCATAAAGCCACTTATGTTAGCAATCTATGATTTTTTCCTCGATAGTGCCCCTTACAATGCAAAAGGATGGTTTGATGTTGGCAAACTCACTATTATCGAATAGCTCTCCTATTTATTTTTATACCGCAGTGTCCTGGCACCCAGCACAGTCTCACCCGGTTCACTGTGCGACAGCGCCTGACTATATCAGAATTGATGTTGGTCGATTCCATTGCCTTGAATGCGGCCTGGCTATCGATGTATATAGCGATCTCATCTGCATTAGCTCAGCCGCCCTGAACCAGATTATTGCACTCCAGTTGTCCCTCTCCGGATATATTACGATATATCATACGGAATGTTGAAGTCGACATTGAGACCACAGCTTTTTCCCCGAGTACTGATCATCTTCGCGTAAAATATTTAACTATTTTCCTGCATTATTAGATTATTTTTAATGGCGGTGCAATTCACGTTATTGAAGGGTACTTCAATATCGGGGAAGGCCGCCATCGGAAACTCTCCGAATTGTAGACCCTTCTCTGTTTTCCTCACCACCTCGTGTAGGGTGATTTCTACAGATTACTACCACCGGTGCTTTCTGTAGCATAATCGGTAGAATACCATCCGGACCGGGAGATTTGTACGGACTGAATAGTCTACCGTAATTTCTTTTTTATTAATAAGAACACCTATTTCTTCTTCGAAGAGAAGAAATCATCTGATAATGTGAATCCAGGAAAGTGGGTTTCCACCAGACTTGCCAGAACCTCTTGACTACTTTGAGACAGACTACTATTTTGAAAGAAGATTTCAACCAAATCCTTAGCCACAACTCAACTAACTATACCACAATATCAAAACCCTCAACAAAGCTATTGGTCACCCAACGAGACCACAATATGGAAATTGGGCTCAACGAAACTACAGATCTCAACTACACGTACCACCTAAACCTATGAGAATAACACAGACCGACAGTTCACAACAGGTGTACTATGCAAACTGACCACAACTGCGATCAAGGAAAAGAACCAGTACCGGATAAGAGTGAAGAGGAAACTTATTCCGGCAATGCCGATGACAATCAAGATATCTAAGATACCCAAACGTATGAGGAATATGTGGAGTTTTATGACAATCCCCATTATGACGAGGCTGAAGGATTGGACGACATCTATTTTTTAAATTGGGTCGTTCTTCCTTTTCAGACTTTGAATTTAAAGTGAGAAGTGGAAAAATTCTTAAATTTCGAATAGCCACAAACACATATTTGTTGTGAAAAACCTTTTTTTTGTCAACTCCGTAGGAGGTTATATGGAAATAACCCATCACGTATTTTTAAACTTATTTATGCAAGCTAATAATTTTAATAAAAAAATTTTCATTCTTCCCAGTTTAATATCATTTGATAGAATAGTGCGCTTAGAGAACTCAAGGCTGTTATTCACACAAAAGAAATATGACTATCTTCCCAGAAAATGTTAAAAAAAAAAATTTACGACTCTCACACCTTTCTGAAGGTCAAAAATACTAACTCCAAAAAATTATTAAGAGCTGCCCAGGACTTTTTATAAACCCGATAAAGAACTGGCAAGAGGTGAAATACAAACTACTACACACACACGATTCGAACGGCGACACTCACAGTGACCTGACGTGCTCTTCTTCTAAAAAAAAAGATGGCGGATGACTTTATGGAAGTTTCAACTGAAACGTCCGATTGGCAAACGATAAAGGGTAGTCCTATGAAATACGTTAAATCAACCCATACCATCGAAACCACATCGAATTACACAATGTGTAAACCAATTCGCCATTCTTGGTGAATTATCCCTTACGGAATCTAAAAATTATAATAAAATCGCATCAAGAACCTCAAACCAACGGACAGATACATCAAAAGTAGTTCCTTCACCAAGCGAAAAAGAATTCACAACACCTCATGCGGTAACAACGCAACCATCAAAAATATTTAATTCAACGACATCCCATCAAGCTTTGATATTGTATAAACTACACCATCGATCAACACCAAGGAGCCAGATTCAGCCAGTATAATTCAAAAATTAAGTTTTGTCCCCCAATTATTTTATTCAATGTTAACTTAAGAGAATTAATCCATAGCTTAAACAAAATCAAGGGTTAACGTCAGATTTCGGGGCTGATGAGTTGCCAGAATACTTAGATAATATTATCCCAGGGTTAGTGGACAAAATAGTGAAATTCGAAACCCCCAAGACAATAAAAAATCCGTGGATTGATTATAATCTTTTCTTAGTTAAACTTTTGCCAGGTAATCTGGTTAGAGAAATTACTAGCATTAATGTCGTTTTAAATGGAAGAGTTGTTGCATATAAAAAGCAGATTAATTTTTCTTATTTATTCTTAATATGTAAATAAATATAATATCCAACAGGATTTCTAAGCTGTAAATTTACAAAAGAAAGGTGTAGTGTTCACTTAGCCTTGAAACGTCATAGATCGTGAAATAAAATTCTAGAAAAAGTTGCATTCGCGAGTTTCATTTCTAAAATCTATTTCTTATTTATATTTCGAGGTCGTAAAAACTCTTGCGTCCTAACAAGAGTTAAATGGGAAAAACTCAGGGGAAATGGAAGTACTCTTCAATGCAAAAGATGCCAAAATTTTGGACACCTCTCCAAAAAACTAGCCAACAGATTCAGATGTGTTAAACGCCGCATTGACCATCCACGGGGTCAATGCGAAAACAAAATTCGGAAATTTCTAAGGCGCACTGTACCAACTGTGACGGCAAATACCCAGCGAATTAGTGAGAGTGCCCAGCCTATCAAAAGTACACCGAGGCTCGGAATAAAAGAAAGCTAATTGAAGCAAAGAACAGGAATGATACATCCGGTCTGCCGCATAGAAGTTTTGGCAATAGCCTGAAAGTAAATCCCAACATTACCTGCGCTAGTGATTTCCATCCATCCAGCGGACGCAAACCAGCTGCTATAACGGCAAACAACAACAGCTTCAACCAAGGCACAAGCTAGAACTTTGTGGGGCAGTTCCTGGACATGGCAAATGATCTCTTTGTCATCGGAATTGAAGAGCTCTTCCACAAAATCCAAAGCTTCGTTAAAAATATAACTAGTTCAATTAACAACAAAAGCTTATACCCAATTTTAATGAAATTTAATGTTATTTTCTTAAATCAATTCCTGGCAAATTTAAATTTTTTTTCTTTATCCACGTCTTTTTTTCCTGTCTAAAAATCTTTAATTTGTTTACTCTTTTTCTTTCTGTTTTTACTTTTACCCTCTTCCTTTTTTCTCTTCAATTCTGTCTTCGCTATGAAAAATAAGAGAATGCCTTGTTTTGAACTTCATTTTGTGTCATTTATTTCTCGTAATAAGCCTCCCAAACAAAATGCGGTCACTCAACCAAGGAGTGGATTCCCTGGGTGATGGTAGTGATGGAATATTGCGTGCGATGATAAATATTTTTCGCTCCCATAGATTTGGCTTCACCATATCGGGAAGAGTACGATAACTTTGGCGCCAAGAATTGATAACGGTATTTTGTAGAGGGGTTAAACACTAGCATTTTTTACTATGGGAGGGGTGGGGTCTATCTCGCCGCGTTTAGGAATTAGGGGCAATTTTAGAAAAAAATTACTTAAAATGGGAAAGAAATTATTAAAAAACACCTATAGTAAAGTACTATACAGAATATGAAAGCCCAAAACCTGTTCTTTAATATAAAATTTACATCAAATTATTCTGGTGAACAGTTTTTGAATAATTTACATTCAAACTCAAATTCTTGGTAAAAAATTAAAAAAAAAATTTTTTTTAACAATATTACTCAAAATTGTGAAATAATGTGCCAAATTGGTTTTTTGTATTCAATGCGCGTATTAATTCTGAATCGAACACAAAAAACCGCATGGCTTTATGTGCTCCAGTTTTTGAGCAAATTGAAATTGAAATTACTACTTTAGTTTTGTTTTTTGGCATTTATGTACGTAGTCTTCCTTTGAATAAGTTAATGAGTATTATTTAAACATCTCGCAGACGGCTATATCAATAGTTTTCTTAATTAAGAGTATACGGGTGACCCGCTTCGCGGGATTAAGGGATTTCAACTCTCTTTCCGCAGGCGGCAGGTCCCGCTCACGCAACTTTGTTGCTCCGATCGGGGTATGTGCTTTTCGTCAGGCAGGCGCCTATGTCATCAGTACTCTTCATCCACAGTACTCATCACAAAATTACAAAGTTCTCATTAATAACAAAGTTTCACTAATTCGCATTATAGAAAATTCACATGTTCCAATGTTGCAGTAAATTATTTATTTTGCGAAATATCTATATTTGTACGTATGTACTCGTAATACTCGTATGTAATGCACTTGATAATGATGCAAAAGTATAACCGAACAAACGTTTGGCTTTTATACCGTTATTTCTATTTGTGATAAGGCGTGTAGTTATTGATATTCACAAAGATCACTCTGTGTTAAACCGTAGTACGAATCAAGTGATATTTTTTGTGAATAAGCAATGACGGCTAAGGAGCCTCTAATCCATCCTAAACTAAATAACTTCTCAGTGTTTTGTTTGTTCGGAGATTTGGTGTCGACCAACGAAAGAAGCATTGAATTTTTAAAAGAATCTGTTTTAATTCCCACTAAAACATCCATTCCCCCACTGTGTTGCAACTTACCTATGAAGGTAGAAAAGTGTAGAAATGTAAAGTTCGATTGGATGTGGCGATGCTCAAAGAAAAGCTCTAAAAAAAGGTGACAAAAATTGTAGAAATACAATCAACCCATCTATCGGTACATTTTTCCATGGACCTCAATGTTAGCTAGAGATTCGCGAGGTGCTTGCAATAATTATCGCTTTTGTTATCAAAATGCCTGTGAACACGGTTTTTCAGGTAAATTAATTAAACCACCCTCTAATGCACAAAGATGCCTCGGGGCATTCATTTTTAAAGTCAGTTATTTTAAATGAAATTACCGTTTTCACACCGCCTGCTATTGCCGGTCGTCAAGTATATTTCTACCAACAAAACAAGACTAATTTGAATTACTTTGATTTGAAAAATTGCAACGTTATTATTAGTTGAGGGTTAAAAGTCATCGATAAAACAAGTAAAATTATTGAGTGATTTACTTTTTTTTCGGCAGTCAAAAAAAGTTATTTTTTAGCCGTACTAAGTCCATAATTTGTTGATAGGTTCACGTGAGTATAAATTTTGGTATTTTCATGCCAGTGAGCTAAATAAAAAAGAAATTATGCGGTTAGGCTACTGTTTTCTGATCGTGCCTGTGGGCAGCCTTGTGCAACAAAGGATTAAAAAATGCCCCTTTTTTGCAATGCCCGTGCATTGTTTTTTTTTTCAAGGTTTTCTTTTGTTTGCCTTTAATTTTTACCTGTGCTGTAGAATCATGTCAGATAATGCTAAAGCTATATCTGAACGACGTAAACGACTCGTACAAGAGTGAAAAAGGAGGAAAATTGAAGACTGGTCACCAGCAGAAAGACAAAAAAAACATGATTTGAGCTCAATGAGTGACGAGCAAATAATTGATGTAATGGAATCGGTGATTGAATCGGATGACAGCGACTTTTTTGATGATCATGTTGATAATGACCTGGATTACAAGCCAGATGAGATAACTCCAGAATATAGTGAAATGATAGATGAATGTTTGAACACCATGAACTCAGCAGATTCATCTGATGCATTTATCTAATCAGTTCACATTTCGCTTGGAGAGTCACTAACAACATCAGACACTCCACCATTAACAACAACCGTCGAAACATCAATTACGACGGTTAAAGCAGCAACTTGTCAAAGAAAAAGACTACGTTCACCACTACCTGAACACGAAGAAGACGGTCCATCAGTGCATTTAGGTTCAGTTGGTTTTGTAGCCCAAAGTAAGCCATAAAATAGTCATACTTTCCAAGAGTGGAATGAATAACGTTTTGATCTTTTTCAGATTTGTTAGATATTGAAAAGCAGTCCCATGAATTCAAAAACATTTTATGGCGAAAAAAAAATTTGCATCATCATGTAAATGAAATGGCATTCAGAGGGAGTGATAAGCTGACGGGCAAAGTAGTTGGTTTTGAATCACCCTATCAGTTTTTCAAATACTTCTTCCATGAAGATTTTATTGTAGATCAGACAAATTTGAAAGCTGTTGCAGATGATGTTAACACACAATTTCGCGTGGACTCGGAAACTATTCATCACTTTCTTGGTTTGCTGGTGTACATGACAATTGTTACTATTCCTAACATACGCTGGTACTGGGAAAAATTTCCAGTGGACAAAATAAAAAAGTCATGCCTCTCAGGAAGTTTGAGCAGATTAAAAGGTACATATGCTTCTCAAATGATGAAGATAGAATAAAAAGAGGTGAAGAAGGCTATGATCACCTGTTTCGTATCAGAAAGCTATCAGAGAGATTGAACGAACGTTTCGACTCGATTCTAAAAACAGCTCGGTTGTGTGTCGATGAGCAAATGTGCAGTACCAAAATAAAACATCACCTGAGATAATATATGCCAAATAAGCCGCATAAACGGGGTGTTAAATTGTTCGCAATTTGTGATTCACATGGCTATTCGTATCGGTTCGAAATTTTCAATGGTGCAGGTGATAATATTATTGTACCTGGAGCTCCAGATCTCGGCGCTACAGCTAACGTAGTTGTGCGCTTGTCTCAGACAATACCTGACTTTGTCCACCATATTATATATTTCGACAACTTCTACACTACATTGCCTTTGCTAGTATACCTTCGTGCAAGTGGAATTTATGCATTAGGTACCATTCGTGCAGATAAAGTTCCTAATTGCAAACTGCCTTCAGATAAAGATCGAGAAGTTACAAAAGCGACTAGAGTTTATTCCACTGAATATGTTGGCACAGCTTATGGCATCGATTTATCGACTGTGCTGTGGAAAGATACAAGATGTGTTCGTTTAGCATCTACTTACGTAGGAATAGCTCCATCTGCACGAAACTCTGGAAATGCAGAACTAGCAAAAATTGCAAGGTATCATAGACAGGAAAAAAAATACATCGAAATAGATTGCCCACAGATTATCAGAGAATATAACGCACACATGGGTGGTGTTGATCTCATGGATGGTTTGATGGGAAGGTACAAAATTTCATTGAAAACTCGTGATGTTGTTACACGTATTTTTTATCACCTGGTTGACATGACCATTACAAATGCTTACATATTGTACAAAAGAGCTAGATTCGAGAAAAACAAGGATCCAACACATCCATCAATAAAAGAAGAAGACTTGTTATCATTGCCTGAATTTCGTATGTATTTAGCTGCTGCACTTTGTGCATTTACCAAAAAACGACCTATTGGTAGACCTTCAACTGCACCAGAAGAACCACCGCAGCCAAGTACATCTGGTCAACGAGCTCAACATCCAGTGGAAGAAGTACATTATGACCAATCCGGCCGTATGCCAATATGGCTACCCAAGAAAGATGGCAAAAGAAAATGTAAACATTGCAAGATTTCACAAACTCAATGTGTTTGCAGTAAATGTGACCTTCACTTGTGTTGCAGTGCTGCTAAAAAATTGTTTTCTAGCCTACCATACTAAGCCATAGTTATTATTAAATGGTTATTTTGAATATAAAACCGATATCTACTGAATTCATATTAAACTTGCTTGTTTCACTTTTACATACCCATTTGCACAAGGATGCCCACAGGCCTCCTTCATATTATCTCACTTCACAGATAAACTATAACAGATATCCCAAATCTGACTGCCAAAATTATACAGAAACATAATTACGGACTCTCAATTTGCAGCGATTCAGATTTGTACATTAGACGGCTAAGCTACAACCTAAGTATTTTTTAGAAATATTATTACATGTACGTTATTATTTTAAAATTAGCATATAATCGCTTGGCACCATCGCGACAATAAAAGTGAGCTTAGTAAATCTACTATAATAGATTACTATAACTATTGTCGTGAAATAGCCGAAATAATAGCATCTCACGTCGATGTTAACATTGGCGGCGAAAGAAAAACTGCACAAATCGACGAGACCTTTCTTACAAAAAGGAAATACCACAGAGGCCGTGTAACCGAACAAATGAAAATCGTAGTGTTGGGGTTATTTTGTAAAGAAGATAAGGTGGGACGCTTCTTTAAAGTGAACTCCAAAAGTAAAGAAGACTTGTGGCCTTATATACACGAATACGCTAACCGCAACAGCAGTCGTATGTGTACCGACAACGCACGCCAATACATAGGTATTGAGAAAATGTTCCCTACTTCTACGACTCATGAAATTACAAACCTCAGCAAAGGCGAATATGTTGACAAGACCAATGCAACCAGTACTATAAATAATTTTGAGAATCAGAACAAGCTTCTGAAAAAATCAATTTTGTGCCGCAATAGAACGCAGCACCTTCACCAATATATGGCACTTTTCTTTTACCGGAAATACTGCCTTGAAAACAATTATAAGGACGACATGGGCTCCCAAATCACGGAATTTTTAATTGACGTAAAAAAAGTGTACCCAGGTTTTGTCAAAGGCAAAGAAAGAGTGGGTTTGCAACTAAATGACGTTCACAATGAGCACTTAGAAGGTATTTTACCACCAAAATAAACTCGGCTCTTCACCATCATCCATGAACTCAACGAACTCGACATTAACACCAGTACGGACGATGACTTGATTGACGAAACTTACATACCTTTTTAATACTCGTATGTACTCTTACATTGAACATTTAATTGACTACTCTTAACTAACACCTAACTTACTCACAAAATGACTGACTGGGACGCGGAATGCAATGTAAATCTACCTCCTCGTGGTGCATTCTGGGTCACGCTAAATGATTTGCTGTACTTTACTTACAAAGATGACCCTATCATCAATATTAATCCTCAAAGTGAGATCACCATAAATACCAAAAAAAAACGTCTTATAAAAAATAGTTTTAGTAATTTTCAATTTTCTCAAAAACTAGAAAATATGAAGCCATGCGGTATTTTGTGTTGGATTCAGAATTGATATGCGCATTAATACAAAAAACCAATTGGGCACATCATCTCATAACTTTGAATAATATTGATTTAAATAAAAATTTCATTTTTTACCAAATATTTAAGTTTGAATGCGAATTATTCGAAAACTATTCACACGAATAATTTGATGCAAATTTTATATTAAAGAGCAAATTTTAGGCTTTCAAATCCTGTACAGTACTTTATTGTAAGTATTGCCGTTGTTTTTTAATAAGTTTTTTCCCATTTTAAGTCATTTTTTTCTAAAATTGCCCCTAAACCCTAAACGGGGCGAGATAGACCACCCCCCCTCCACAAGGTAAAAAATGCTAGTTTTTGAACCCTCTACAAAATACCGTTATCAATTCTTGGCACCAAAGTTATCGTACTCGTGCCACCATATCGCATATAAATGCACAAAATTTGTCACCAAAAACTTACGAATTTAGATATATTTTATTATCACCCATGATCCATATATGTTAGATCATTGGTTTGTATGCATTGCAACAACAACACAAGATCTTGATTTTGATCTAGATCAATTTTCGTGATCCACAAATTAGTTCGCGCTATTTCTCACAAGCTTGCATTTTTGTTCGTAAAAGTTGCCAATGATTGTCGAGCGTCCATGTTCCCACATTTGAATTATTTATAAACCAAATATTATTAAATAATTTTTATGTTTGAATAAATTAATATTCTGCTCATAGTGGTATGTTTATGATATGATAGTAATGTAAGCTACAAAATATTATTCTCATTTGGTATTTGATATAAATATTAACAATTTCCTCCTTAAAAAAAAAACGAGTGCAGACAATTTCCGATTTTTAAAAAACATATTCGGTTGCATGGCTAAACGTCAAAAAGAAACTCAGCTGTGTAATTGTAATGGAGAAAGACAATAACAAATCATAAGTAATCGCAACAATCAAGCTCAAGAAGAAGTTGGACGCCAGAAGAAACCAAAGCTTTTCTGGGTGCATACAGCAACAGACAGTGGAGTTTCAAAATATAAGGCAAAAAAAATTCGCAATGGCGAATGTATTAGAAGATCTCCTTGCGCAGGGAGTTCTGGTATTTAGGCGCATTTAAGGCGACGTCGGACAGTAACAAAAGAACCCAAAAGAGTTGACCAGCAAAGCCTCCCTTTGAGGAGCAAATGGAGGAGATATTTGGAAGGGCCATAAATGCATTGCCAATGTCAGTGACCATAAAAGACGCCAATTCTTTAGTAGTACAGAGCAACTTTCCTGGTAAGTACTTGTATACGTGCTATCAAACACTGATAACATTTTCAATGTTCCGAAAGTCCGTCTCCCTCAACATCTGAAGCTCCAAGAGAAGTCTTTGGATGCCATGCAGCATCATCTTCATCAACTCGGAGAAAGATGACATATAGGGAAAAGCGCTGGAGGGAAGAGATGTACCTAAAGCGAAAAACAGCTGCGGACAAAAACAAGATTTTGGCGGCATATGCTGAACAAAAAATAAAAAATAAAATGGACGAGGCAGAGAAAGCCCGTTAGAAGGAAGCCCGTTACTTAAAAAAGGAGGCGGTCTTAAGGGAGTTATTCAAAAAATGATAAAGTGCTCATTTATGTACTTCTTTTCCTTTTCTTATGTTTTTATTTTTATTTCTTTAAGTTTCTGTTACAATTACAATGAATTACCTACAATATTTCCGTTTTTATAATAAAAATATGAATTTAATTTTATAGGTTTATTACATTTCTATTTATTAAATCATTTAATAAACTCTGGTGCTATTCGCTATTTTTTGATTAACTTCGACGACTGAAAAAAATTCAGGATCAACCTCTTCCTCGAATTCATCGTTGTTGTCTGGGCACATGTTGAGCAGTATACATGCACAGGCAATCAAATTAAAACCAAATTTATATTTGTCTGCTAGGTAAAGTGCAGCAATCTTCGGAAACGGGTTTTCAGTAAACTAAACGCATGTTCTACGATGATACGTCCAGACGCATGCATCTAGTTAAATTTCCGTTCCACATTTGTCATTGCTCCGTTATCCTTAAAGGGTGGAATTAACCACTCTAGACATGGATATGCCGAATCGCCGAGTAAAAATGTGTTACTTGGAAAAAGTTCATCTGTTTCTTGACAAACTTCTCTGTACAAATCAGATCTTCTTAAAACTCGGCTATCGTGCAAGCTATCCACAGAAGATGCTTATCATTAGGTTCCGGGTGTTGGAGGCAGTCGTCGTTTACATCCCGCTCCGCAGTGGAAAGCGGCTGTACTTGGCCTCTGTTTATGCACCTGAGGCTTCACAATCCACCCTATTCATTACAGAGCTCGACACGCTTTTTCGACTTCTGAGGCTGGAATCGGGGGAGAATTATTTTATAATCGGCGGGGATTTCAACGCTAGACATAGAGATTGGGGAAATAATTTGCCAAATACTAGAGGGAACCTACTACTCGATTGGTGGGGTCAGCATGATATCATGTACAGACTCGGTCTTAAAGCGACGGATAACCCGTCGTTTCCCAGAGGCGGGTCTTATTTGGATCTCCTGCTGTACGACGAACGCATACGACTGACAGGTACGAATTTACAAACGCTAAACTATCTGCGCACATTCGTGTATGACAGCGACCATTGCGGTTTTAGCACCGAAATTACGGTTCCCAACGAAATCGCGGAATTGGAGGAGTTTGTCCAAAGATATACTTACAACTACAGTAAGACTCGATGGACACGCTTCTCCGCAACCTTGACAAGAGCGCTCTCCTCGAACACGCTCCACCCACCGTCCAATAGGAATTTGTCAAACGAGGAGATCGACCATTACCTAAAACAAATGGACGAGACAATTAAACAAACTATGGACACTACAATACCGCGGTATCGACGTACGACTAACGAAGACCTGTTCCGCAATCCTACTATTGACGCACTGCACCGACAGAAAAGTAGACTTCTGACAAGACTCAAAAACTTGTACAGACAGTTAACTGACAGACAAGGCCCGGAGATTAGGACACTGAAGTCGTCGATTAAAAATATTCAAACGCTAATAAAAGAGAATTACAGAATTTCTGTAAGTTTGTATTGGAACAACAAGGTTCGGGCTGTAAACACCAGCAACCCGAATATGTTCCCGCAAATAAATAAAGTATTTCGGAGAAAAAATCAAAACAACCTTCAGTGTCTTAAAATAACCCGGACAACAGACAACGAACGGTTACTGACAATAGCAGGCATTGATCCAAATGAGGCCGCTGATGACGACTTTTTTGTGATCGAAGATCCACAGGAGAAGGTTGAGGCCATAGGGGCGACTTTCCAGGAAGTATACAAGGCCATTGCTAGCATTGGCCCTAATTACGACCTGGACAGTCGCGTCTTGGTGCACGACTTCTGCATTCGAAATGAAATAGGGAACTGGCGATCCGAGGGCTCTGGTTTCACCCGGTTTAGCGACGAAAATATGTCAAATAATGTCATTGCCAGAGAGGGTGACCTACCCCTGTTCATTTCGAAGGAAGAACTCTATGAGATCTTCGACACAATCAGGGCTAAGAAATCGGTCGGGACCGATGGTGTTCCGAACATCGTGCTTCGACATCTTCCTCTAGAAGCGGTGGACATTTACACCACCCTGTTTAATAATGCAATGAATAATGCACATTATCCAGCGCATTGGAAAACGGCGGTGGTTCAACCTATCCCCAAAAAGGGAAAGGATATATCCAATCCGGCGAATCTCCGGTCGATAAGTCTCCTTCCGAATATCAGTAAGGTTTTTGAAAAGGTAATCAATAGAGCTCTGTCTAGGTGGGTTGAGGACAAACATATAGTTCCGGATAATCAATTCGGTTTTAAGGCGGGACATGATATCTCACATGCCGCGTCTAAACTGGTGTCCGATATCCAATGGAACAAATGCAAGAAACAGTGCACTGGTGCCTGCCTTGTTGACTTGGAGAAGGCCTTCGACACCGTATGGTTAGAGGGTCTTTTCTATAAGCTGACTAGGCTGGGGATCAGTAAACCACTCTTGTACATTCTCTATAATATGCTAACCAACAGGCAGTTCATCGTGAAAAATGGCGATGTGACTTCTGTTGGAATATTTCAAATTAAAAATGGTCTTCAGCAAGGCGCGGTCAATTCGCCGATCCTATTTAACATTTATACAAGCGACTTGATAGGTTCACTTTCCCATACTATTGCGTACGCAGACGATGTGGTAGCGTACAGAACAGGTCCAAAAATCGAGGTCATTAATACTCTCTTGCAGCGTGACTTCGATAAGATAAGACGATTTTGCGATGACTGGAAGTTGAAAATCAACTTTCAGAAGTCGGAAACCATTCTCTTTAGGACGCCGTTGTCTGGAGCCTCTAGGGATACCAGAAAAAATTGGCGAAAGTTCTCAATCATTGGACAGCACGGACAGCCTCTTGCCTGTCGAAATGTAGTCAGGTACCTTGGGATCTGGCTAGATCAGTTTCTGTATTTTGGCAAAAATGTAGATGCTGCTCTGGCCAGAGCCAAAGGTGCTTTTGCCCTTACAAAGAGACTGTTTTATAGCAGCCAACTCGATGCGAAGGTAAAGGTAATCTGCTACATGGCCCTTATTAGGCCCATGCTGGTATTTGGTTGTCCCGTGTGGTTCAACGTGAGAGCAAGCTTAATGGAAAAGATTCGGGTGTTTGAGAGGGCTTGTCTTAGGGCTTGTCTTCGCTTGTACAGAACACCAGAGTCGGAGTACAAGAAATTTTATCCTAATGAGGTCCTTTACAACAGGGCGAACCTAATACGAGTGGACAACTTCGTAATTAAACTGACTCGAAGGCACATTGCAAGAGCAATGACGTCGACGAATAACCTGATATCTGGGGCTTACTGCAATAGACAAAAAACAAATCACCCTTATCGCTCTCCTAGATTTTTCTAATGCCTTTGACACCGTTGATCATGAACTACTTGTATCAAAATTGATGAACTTCTATAATTTCTCTGCATCAGCCGCTAATCTCATACGGTCCTATCTGGTTGAAAGAAAACAAGCAGTTCATGTAAGCAATGCTGTGTCAGATTACATTGCAATTTCAGTTGGTGTTCCACAAGGATCCATTTTGGGTCCCCTACTTTTCGCAATTTTTATCAACGACCTTCCTAAAAGCATTAAAAGTTCTAATTTTCACATGTTTGCTGACGATATCCAGCTCTATTTAAGCTTTGAGAATGATCTTATTGGTCATGCTGCTTTGAAATTTAATGATGACCTAAAACGTATCCATTGCTGGGCAGATGAAAACCTTCTGCAGCTTAACCCAAGAAAAACGAAGTGTCTTCTCATAAATAGAAACCCCTTATCTTTTATCAACGTTCCTTCAGTATACCTTGGTAATGAACCTATCGAATTTGTAAACAAAGCCAAAAATCTTGGTATTTGGTTCAATACAAAATTAACCTGGGACGACCACGTTTGCTCAGTTGTGGCAAAAATATACGGATGTCTTAGAAATCTCTCCCAAACTCAAAGCTTCACACCAATAAATACGAAGCTTATGTTGGTCAAGGCCGTGCTCATTCCTCTGATAACATATGGCTGCGAAGTTTTTTGTTGCACCGGCGCCTTTGCCAGACGTAAGCTCAACATTGCTTTTAACAATGTTGTGCGATACGTATACGGCCTAAATCGTTTTGCTCATGTGTCGGCTTATACCAAAAATATTCTTGGTTGCACACTTGACCGATATTTTGACTACTGCACAATCAAATATCTACACAGGATTATAATCAACCAACAGCCCCAATACTTATATGATAAACTAAGGTTTTCGCATTCAAGTAGATCTTTAAGTTTAATTGTACCTCGTGTTGCGTATCAAGTTACCGAACGACAGTTTTTCGTTCACGCCATTCGCCTTTGGAATTCACTCCCCCTTAATATAAGACGACTCTATAATACAAATAGCTTTAGTGAAACTCTCTTTCGACATATAGCAGACAACTAGCAGGAATACTGAACATAATTTCACATCATACAAATATTTTATTTTAATTGTTCAAGAAAGCTTATAAATTTATTTTTTTCTTCTTTTTTTTCTCTTTCTTTGTACTCAAATTTATTCCAATCAGTTGTTAATATTTTTAAGTTTACCTTATTGAGAAAGAATTATAATTTTAGTTTAATCTTAAATCACTTATTAATTGTATCACATTTATAGCTTAAAGATCTGAATGGTCTATTATAAATGTCGTTGTTATACTGTAATAAAAATACTGAAATACTGAAATACTACCCCAATTACCTTTACCACGAGAGTGTGCGCTCTGACGGCTTCGTTCCACCGGAAGCATTCCTCTACCTAGATCAGAAAGGGTTGATCCAGGATAGATCAGCGGTGCCGTTAATCTTCCATGTCGCTCGGACAGCTGGGGACAGGCGACTCAACTACAACAGAGACGTCGCACACGGCAGTGTGGATCGCCTCAGGTTCAGTAGGGCGGTGGGGAATCGCGATAAGAGGGATGTCGTTCGGCAGCACCAGCATTTCTGGTGGTTGAATGATGGAGAAGATGCTTCGTCGTCGTTTCCGTCAATTACGGACCAGCCTTACTAATGAGGCAGAGCTGACCAATCTGTTTTCTCTTGTAAATAGCGATGGCCAGCTTACATAGGTTTAGGTTAGCATCTAAGAAACATATACATATATCAGTATATACAAAGGTGTATACTGACATATGTATATGATTGTGTATACTGTCTATGTGTGTTTATGTGTGTTTTGTGTATTTAGGTTAAGTAGAGTAAGGTTTATTTTAAGTTAGATATTAAGTTTTTATAAAAAAATAAAAAAAGTCCATATGCTAAGTTTTTTCTTAACGAATATTTTTTCTTAGCCTTAAGTATACAATATAAATAATTCTAAATAAAATGTAAGTAAAGTCGAAAGACATAGATATAAGTATTTAGAGTAGCTTAGAGTGCCTGTGTGGGGCCAGTAAGTTAGTATAAGACTGTTAAGTAAATGTAAGCTAGCATTTAAGCATTTTTTGTTAGTATGTAAGAGTTAATTAGTAAGAAAATAAAACGCATTGAAAACTAAGATACTTATCATTTTTTTCTTCGTATTCACCACAGCTTTTACAGAAATACTATAACAGCGTTTCCTGTTGAAATAGCTTTTTTCTTGTTAAAGACTGGCGCTTTGATTCATATATGAGAACCATCGCATCCATTATTGCTGCATTTTGTGCAACTTCATTTCTATTTGGCCATTTGACATATTCATGGTCAATGGATATGAGCCACGATATATTGCAAAATATGTATAGACTTGAGGGAGTGTGCATAAATTGAAGTTCTATATACGAGTACCTATCAAAATCTGGGTAGTTAAACGATGAAGTCTAAAATATTTCTTGAAGTCCGAATCGTTGATTAATCCGTGCTTTCAGAGTTGAATAGTGAAAAAGTTGATGAGGCAGATTCTTCGCTATCAAATAATAAAGAAATTGTTAATATAGATTATAATTCAATAAAAAAACAATTGTATTTACCTCAATTACAGCTGCTTCCATTTTTGTATTTTTTTTATGAAATGTCATATTTTGAAAGAAATATGTGTCAAACCAAAAAAAAAGTGCTGCCCCACATAAAAAAAAAAAAAAAAAACAGGGATGTTCTGTGTTGTTTTATTATCTTGATCTAATCCAGATCAGATCATGGGGATAATAAAACACGGCTAATGATCAAATGTACTCTATAAAAGGCTACCAACTTTTTCGCATAGATAGGTATAATCGTGATATGGGTGGTGGTGTTGCAATGTAGATACGTCCGAGATGGAAATACTTGTAGATGGAAATATTCATTGCCTATTAATTCCGCTATTGAATACCTATTTGTTGAAATCAAATGCGGTTTGAATAGTCTTCTTATAGGTACAGTTTATAGACCTAACTCAAATATAAATTTAACACCTTTATCTGAGTTGTTGGATGAAATCTCCATTAGCTCAACCAATGTAACCGTCTGCGGTGATCTCGATTGTAATATATTGGTCCATAAGCGACTAATAGATCGTATGCTTTCATTTGGTTTACACCCCATTAACAAAACCAACCCTACTCACTTTACCTGGTTATCAAGTACTTTACTAGATGAGCTTTTTGTGACAGATATGAAAAAAGCGCATTTTTATAATCAACTTTCCGCACCAGCCTTCTCCAAACATGATCTCATATTCCTTACGTACAATTTCTTTATTGACAGTAGTCCGGCTCAATCAAGGTATCAGTATAGGGACTTTAGAAATGTACACGTTCCGGCTTTAGAACGAGAATTGTTTCAAGTACCGTGGAACTCCATTTATTTTATGCCTACACCAGACGAGCAAATAGATTTTCTCAACACTAATATAAACAACCTCTATAACCACCACGTTCCAATCAAAACAAGAATGGTAATTAATGTATAACAACCCTGGTTCTCAGCAGAATTATAAAAACTCATAGATCAACGTGATTTTGCCTATCAGAACTGGAAACGCTTTCGGATTGAGATAATCCATAATTTCTAAAAAATCTCTTGGACCTTGGACCTTGGACCTTGGACCTTGGATCAGATGGACCTAAGCTCTGGAAGAATTTAAGAGAGTTAGGTATTGGTAAGCAGCGATTAACCTGTCCACATACCGTCTCAACCGCAAATTTGTTTACCTTCCCCTCTCTAAGGTCGTATCTGAACAAAGTTATCACGCTTACAGTACGGTGCACTCCACAGATATACCTTTTGAGTTCATCGAGGTTAATAACTTGGATGTTCTTGAAAGTTTTCTCTCCATTAAATCGAATGCAGTTGGTGCTGATGAAGTCCATCCAACTTTTGTTAAAGCCATTCTTCCTCACTTATTGCCTTATATCACGCACCTTATGAATACAGTAATAGTTACAGGAATATTTCCTCATCAATGGAAAATGGTAAAAATTCTACCAATTCCCAAAAATGGGGCTGTCAATGAGTTCAGGCCTATATCAATTCTGCCTTTTCTCTCAAAAGTTTGTGAACGTCTTATGCAAAAACAACTAAGTGTATATCTGTGCCGATATAACTTGCTTGATCAATTTCAATCTGGCTTTTGTCCCAAGCACAATTGTACTACCGCTCTAACTAGAGCGTTAGAGGACATAAGACCTAGGCTAGATGCAGATAATGTCACCTTCTTGATCCCATTGGATTTTACCAATCCCTTTGACACGTTAAACTATACTATACAGTACTCTGCCAAAAAAAACTACGAGTTTCATTCAACTTTTCTCGGTTTGTGATAGAGAACAGGCTGCACATATATGTAGATAACGTTTTAACAGATTTCCTTTTGTTGACCCGAGGGGTTCCCAATTTGACCAAGGGTCAATTTTGGGCCCACTTCTTTTCACGCTGTACATTAGCGAGGTTCCAAATAAAATACTACACCCATGGATACACATTTATGCTGACGACGTTCAAATCTACCAGAGTTATCCTCTTGGTTTGATTGAAAATTGTTCCCGAAATATTAACCAGGATCTTGAGCGTATTCTAAGCTGGTCGGTTAAGAACGGTTTAACTCTTAATCCACATAAATGCAAATGCTTTGTGATTTCCAAAAAAGTTTTGGACCTGTCGTACTTCCCGCCTATCTATTTAGTACGTTGCTTTGAAGATGGTGTCTTCAGCCAAAAATTTAGGGATCGTGTTCAACAGAACTTTAACATGGAACGACCACATAAACTCTACTGTCGGTAGATCTATGGTATTCGCCAAACGCTATGGACGTCTCTACAATTTACACCGTTAATAACGAGTATAATACTTGCAAAATCTTTAGCCATTCCTGTACTCACACACGGATGTGAAATCGTTGGAAATTGTGACATTGTTAGCAACAGAAAGCTCCAAGTCGCTTTTAATAGTATTATTCGATATTTGTACACCTTGCGTAAGTATGACCATGTTTCACATCTGTCTGAAAACCTTCTTTGATGACTTTTGAAAATTTCATTAAAGTTCGTACATTAACATTTGTATCTTTGTTTATTTGCTGATTTGTTTAATATCTTAAAAACACGTCAACCATCGTACCTAGCAATGCCTAAAAAAAAATAACGGTACTTGTAACGAACCCTAAAATTCTCACACGTCAAGCACTCGTATGACTTTATTTTATAAACAAAGAAAATTTAACGTTCTAGCACTAATGTGCATTTACACACATTTCTTATTTCCGTGAAAATCGGACATTTCGTGTGGTAGAACCCAATATGTACCTACTTTAATAAATGCAAAATGTGGACAAAGTTGGCGGGCGTATATGACATACATATACGAGTATTTAACAGTAATTTTTTAATTATTCAAAGGAGTCGGATGATACAATTGCCATACACATTTCGAAGCCGTAGAAAATTGCACAAGAGCTAAAAGATCTTGGTGAAGAAATCTCCGAAAATATGCTCATCACAGGAAGGAAAAATCAGATGGCGGTTGTGGCTGTGGTGGTGGTGGTGGCGGTGGTAGCGGTAGTAGAGAAGTGGCTAGTGCTAAAAAACGTTGCAAGTGTGTTGTTTGCAAGAAAGATGATCATTGGAAAAATGAGTGACCAAGAAAGAGGGATAGGGGGACTACAAGTAGAATGGGCGATGCTTTTGATATTTGGACTCTGGCGCTAATGGCCATATGTGTTTCCGAAAGGATTGGCTATGAGATTTAAAAAGTTTCCACGAACCAATGTTTATAAGACAATGTTTATAATTATACCTGGAAGCGGTATTAATATTGGAGAAGTAAACGCAGCAGTCTCCATCCCCTTGAGCTCTTAGCATCAACGTTTGTGTCATAAAAATATACAACATGTAAAAAGTTTCCTTACAGCTCAAAATATATTTTTCGATGAGGAACAGGAATTTTTTTTGCGATGCCTGTGTTTTCGGTAAGCATCATCGACAACCACTTCATTCGAGTGGCAACCAAACAAAGGTTCCTGTTAAGCTAGTTCACACAGATGTCTGTGGCCAATGTAGGAAAAATCCTATGGTGGACGTTATATGCTTCTATTTCGTGACGATTTTTCGGGCGTATTTGTTGAATACGAGGAAGACTCAAAAGGATACCGAATCCGGTTGCCTGACTGTTGAAAAATAGTAATTTCCGGAGATGTGATCTTTGGGGTTTCATTGCCAACATCAACAAGATTTTCAGTAAAGGAGATGTGGCAAAATCAGTGTCGAAAAAGGAAGAAAGTACAGAGGAAGGAAAAGAGAACTCAAACTCAAAGAAGAAGATAAACAAAAAAAGATATTTATTGCTGATGAAATTAAAATCGAGTCTGATGCAAATGTCCGGAATCTACGTTCTTTAACTATACACACGTGCGCTCTGAGTGAAGATTCTGCTTATTTGGCCGACGCGCAAGAACCTCAATACTTTGAAGATGCCGAAAAATCATCGTTCTCCAAACAGTGAAAGATTGCAATGGATGAAATCACTTAAGAAAAACCAAACGTGGGATCTAGTGAGTTTACCTGCAGACCAAAAGATAATATCAAATAAGTGGGTCTATAAAATTAATTATGTCGCGGATGGGAAAGTAGAACGATATAAGGCGCGTGTAGCAGCAAGAGGATTCTGGCTATCAAGAAACTTTCAGCCTCGTAGTAAAATTTACCTCCATTAGAATGATTTTCGAGCTCTGTGTTGCAGAAAGTATGAAGCTCAGACAATTCGACATTAAGACTGCCTTTTTGTATGGCGACTTACAAGAAGTTATTTACATACTTCAGCCAAAGTGTTATAATGATGGTAGCGGAAAAGTTTGTCAACTGCGTAAGAGTCTCTATGGTTTAAATCAAGCATCCAGGTGCTGGTAAGGTCAGCAGCCCTATGTTTTTGTTGGTACCAAAGATGTGCTGGCTATATATATATTGATGATGGACAGCAGCGGACGACGAAAATGATGTTGAATCTCTTACTCGTATATTATATCTTCGTAAGAAATTCGAAATTAAAGTATCAGCGGGCAACTATTACCTGGGATTAGAAATCAACACGTTAGAAAATGGAAATATTCAAGTCAAGTGTCTATCTGTCCAAAAAAGGTTCTTTCAAAATTTCGCATGAGCGATGCTAAACTTGTTTCAACGCCAGCTGAAGGTAGTAACGCATCTATTGATTCTTCAACTGATTTTGGGACTAAGTATCAGTACCGTGAGGCTATTGGGTGCCTCATGTATTTAGCTGTGGGTACGCGGCCGGACATTACCTATGCATCAACACCTTGATAGTCCAATGAGCTACCAAGTTTTATTGCAGTGAAGTGAGTTCTAAGATATTTAGGTACAGGAAACCATTAATTTTTGTTTTGTGTTTAAAAAAACTAATCTTCAAATTCATTGTTTCACAGATGCTGATTTTGCTGCATATCCTGAAACGAGAAATTCAACTAGCGGATATGCCATGGCAGTACTGCTATTACATTGTCATCGCAGAGTAAGAAGTGCGTCGCCCTTCTAGTACGGAATCTGAATATGTTGCAGCTACTCATAATGATCGGTCGTTTTTCTTCTTCCAACAGATACAATACCTGTACTCTTGTAATTATAGTAATTGTAATCGTAATTATCATAATTTTTATTAATCTTAAATGGTATAAGTTAAAAACTAGAATAATCACAACTCAGAGGAGTTATGAGTGAGGAGTCACGACTGCCAACACAAAGAACTCAACATTCGCTCCCGAAGCAAATATAATTCCTAGAATCGATTGTTTGGGTTTTTTTTTCACGCTGCGCGGTTTATTTTTTATTTTATTAGCACAGCAGACAAGAATTTATGAGTGCCTTGGTCAACGTTGGCACTCGTCGGTGGTCGACTCAGTACTGCGGTTGTAACAACTTTCTAAGCAACTGTAACCTTGGCGTAAAAAATTAAACTGATGAATTAATTTATTTTTCTGAACTTTTATACAATTTTACATCATCATGTAAAATCAAGAATAGACTTATTGAAAGATCTTTACTCGTACACCTGCTCTCACGTTTTTATTCGTTGCGACCATGTTAAAGCACCTCTTGAAGCTCCTTATGTTGGCCTATACAAAGTGAATGACAGGAGAACTGACAGGATATTCAAAGTTGAAGTTGAACGGCACTCATTAGAATATCTCAGTAGACCGGCTAAAACCTGTATACATCAACAAGGATGATTCTACTTATATTGTGAAACGTCAAATACTTTAATCACATTCTCCTACTGCAGGAACTCAAGCAAATCACACTGCTCTACAACAATGCTCTTCAAATCAAACATCTATTGGATGTTACCACATGAAATGTTCGTACTTAGCGTGTGAGAATTTTAGGGTTCGTTACAAGTACCGTTATTTTTTTCTAGGAATTATTTGCTATGCTTTCGGCAATTCAAATTCGAACCCTCTTCCTTTACGAATTTAAAATGGGTGACAACGCGCCATATTGGCAATGGAAAACATTAATGACGCATTTGAGGATGCACGCACGTTGGCTTATAAAGTTCCGTTCAGGTGATTTCATTCTCGAAAATGGACCACGTGGGAAGCCGGAGACGTTAGTTAACGACGATGTCTGAAGAGCAACGGTGGATGCGTACCCAACGAAATCGGTGCGCTAGATTGCACAAGGTATGGGAGTATCCCCAATGACAATAAGTCGACACCGTTCCCTCATAGAAATGTTAAAGAAACTCGATAAGTGGGAACCCCATGAACTGAACGAAACGCAAAAACTACGGCGCATAGAAATCTCCGCATCGCTTACATTAAGAAACCAAACTGAATCGTTTTTGAACCGGATAGTCACCTGTGATGAATTCTGGATGCTGTTGCTGGCTGGTGAAACGCGTTCCCCGTTGTGGTTTTTTAACTCGATTGAACAGAAAGAAGTCACAGGGAGTCAAATCAGGTGCATTCGGTGGCTGTTGGATGGTATTTGTTGCATTTTTGGTCAAAAAACTACGAATAATGATGGCACTGTGCGACGGTGCGTTATCACGGTACAAAATCCACGAGTTTTCTGCCCACAATTCTGGTCTCTTTCGGCGAATTGCTTCACGCAAACGTCGCATAACGCCCAAATAATACTCTTTGTTTACTGTCTGGCCTTCTGGCAAAAATTTATGATGCACTACACCGTTGTAATCCATGAAAACCGTGGGCATTGCCTTCTTTTTTGACTGAAAACGACGTGGTTGTTTTGGTCTCGACTCATTTGGTGAACGCCATTCACTTGCCTGATGTCTGGATTGAGTGCCGTACTCATAAACCCACGTCTCGTCTCCAGTAATGCTCCTCTTGATGAATGTGGGATCGGATTCAGCCTCGCAAATCATCTCTTTTGTGACGTCAAAACGGTCTCTTTTTTGCATAAAATTGAGGTCTTTTGGCACAAACTTTGCTGCTACACGACGGAAACCCAAATCATTAACCAGAATGTCTTGGACGAATTCATAGGCAATGTTCAAGTCCTCCGCTTTCTCTCTGATGGTTATTGACCAACATTTCTTTTACTCCATCAATGTTTTCGATGTCGATGGTCTGCCACTGAGTTCATCATCTTCGATTGACTCTTTTGACCACTTTTGAACCACTTGTGCCACTGGTAAACGACCGTTTTCTTTAGAGAATCATTGCCGAAACACTTTTCCAACGTTCGCGCACCACTAAATCCGTTTTTTACGCAAAATTTAATACAAGATCGTTGTTGCAAATTTAAATCCATTTCTAAAATTGTAAAAAATCGCCAACACACACATAGTTAGATGTACTATTGGCTACGTAACTTTTGCAAATGTCAAGCTATGACGCTAAGATTTATAGGGAATATCAAAAACAGATATACCAACTAAACAAAAAAAACAGAACTCGAATCGGAACAATGGGAGCGCCACACGGTAGTTTTTTGAAGAATTGAACAATTGTTGTATTGCAAGCCAAATTGGCTGACCTGCGTCGGTCAATTTACACGGTTCGATCTTTTTTTATGACAATGCTAGACCCCATACCTCACATGTAACGGTACAAAAACTGTTTCAGTTGGGATTTCATATTCTTCCGCATCCACCGTACTCTCCTGATATTTCCCCAACGGATTACCATATTCTCGTATGTTTTCCACCTTGATTGGATTAATTTTTAACTTTGAAATATTTGTTTTGTTTATGAAATCTATAAAGATTAATCCTGCGATGTTTATCGCCCTTTATGGAGTAATAAGTGCGTTGGGTTGATTGGGACTAAGAGCGGTATTTCATATGACAGTGTACGATCGGCTGTTCTCGAGTTCAGCTCCTTTTTACAGGTTACACTATTACTAAGGGACTTCGTTACCACTAGACTGTTATACTCATTTCGTAGGTCTTTACGCAATTACTTGCTACCTGTTAAGTCTTTATACTCTACAATTTAGTGAAGCTTTTGTTTTTACTTAGTATTAGTGTTAATTTCCTTTTATTAGACATTGAGTATGAATGTTTATAAGAAGAATGTTGGACGGCTACAGTATTACTTTTTTATTTAAAACTTCCTTTTCCAAAACACTTTACTTTCACTAATTTACTCTGTAGATTTATACGAACGATTTTGTCGTTAGCCCCTGCTCGGGCGCCAGATAAAGATTTAATTTTTAATTTTATTAAATAATTGAACCTCTATTTATCAAGGTCCACTTAAGACTGAATATAATGACCACTTAAATGTAAAACGTAAGCTAATACTTGCTAATGTTCAATTCGTCAACTCATCGCCCAGACACTTGACAGCATTCGATGTTGGATGTCATCGGTTGTGAGAAACTTGTGTGGTGGTATTAAGTTATACAATCAAGTACTTACTATGGTTGTTACTCAGACAACTTCTGTATACACTGGTTATGATAGTAATAAAAAGTGACGAAAACTAAAGAGAAACACTGTCAAAAATTTAAGATACAACTACCGGCACGGTCTTGTTATTAAAAACTCGATTTAATTTTGCGAATCGATTTAATTTAAGTGTAAACACTGCACAGGCATAGACTCAATATATTCATGGAACTTTCCAACCTTGAAATTGCTGGATTGTATCCCAGTATTCTCATACTGAAATCGTTATTACGGGCGATTTCAATATACACAATTCTGGATGGCTTCGACATTCTAGACAGACAACACCCGAAGGACCAAGTATTGAGCACTTCGCTTGTAAATGAGCCCACACGAATACCAGCCGTCGATATTTATACCGCCAACACCTTGGACTTGTTTTTAACTTCTGATAAGTACACTGTATACCCCTATAGGCTCGTCAGACCATTGTATCATATCAGCTAATTTCTCGTACACTGGCCACACAGTTAAAGCAAAAATTCCTAAAAGAACCGTATGATAATACCAGAAATCCAATTGGATCGGACTTAGCACCTTCTTTAGGAATTACGACTCAAGCTGTAAAGAGGCTGTCAGGGTTGGAGCAACGTTTTTTCCGGTTCTACAAGACCAACCCGACAGAGGAAAATCGAAAAAAAATCAAACGAGCTCGAAATGACAGCAACGTCTTTCTTGAGCGTGCGAAATTTCAATACGACCAAAAACTGAGGCAAAATATACTGCAATATCCCAAAGGTAGTAAAAGTTGTTGGTCGTTCGTCAAAAGCATTCAAAATTCTGCCTCATCCTCCATCCCAATGCTCATTTACAATGACATTCCAGATTGCCAGCTCAACACTTCCAGATTGTGCCTTGTTTCCTCCTGAATTTGAGTGCGTCGAATCTTCAATGGGACGAATCCACTTTCGCACTTATGTACCAGCTGGAGTACTTAAAAATATTAACATACAAAAATGCACTGGTCCAGATGGTATATCTCCCCGTCTTCTGAAGAAGTGACTTCCGCGCTGACAAAACCACTGCGTAAGTTTTATCATCAATTCTACCCCTTTAAAACCCTTTCCGAGCAGATGGAAAACAGCATTTGTCCAGCCCGTCCCTAAAAAAGTTTATCTTCTTCTCTTTCCTCTCACAGATCCATTAAACTTACGTTTCTTCTTTTCAATTTCATGGAAATGCTGATAAACCGTTAGCCCATGAAATATCTCGAAACACGAAAACTTCTCAATGACCGGCAGTAGGAATTTCGTAGCAACATGACCACTGATGACTGATGTCTCACTGAAAAGTGGAATCAAAGCGTAAATAAATCTGGCGAAAGCAAGATAGTTGCACTTGATATTTCTAAGGCATTCTCTGGATCAATGAATCTCTTCAATGGATCAGAAATTACATTTCGTAACGTTCAATTCAATTTGTCTTGGATGTTTGCAAGTCTAATATTCAGAAAAAATATGGTGGTGTGCCCCAAGGCCCCGTTCTGTCTCCGACACTCTTTTTAATTTGTTCAATGATCTCTTGTCTGAAACTTCTAATCCAATATATTCCCTTGCTGATGATAGACTCACGTCCCTGGTCCTCGTCTGTGGAACGTTAACATTATATTCCGGTATTAGCAGCATGACTAATTGGGGAACCATCAACTGAGTGGAATTTAATGCTTCCAAAACACAATGCTGTCTGTTTTCGTTAAAGCGAAATTCAAACAGCCAGCCATTGTCCATGAGTTGCATCGTTGAAACCGAAAAACTTTCCATTGTCGGTATGTGTGTCAATGACAACTTGCGTTGGAACGACCACATATTCCATGTCGCCAAAAATGCTGCGAAATATCTTGGTTTCCTTAAGCGATGTAACAAATACCCCCCCTCTAATCCGGCCCCAATATAAAAGGCATTTATTCGCCTGAAATTGGAGTACAATGCCCACATTTGGTGAGGTGCTCCCAAAACCTCTCCGCACCTGCTAGATAGGATACAAAATCGTGCGTAAAAGTCATAGGTGGTACTAATATCACTCAAACAATGGACACCCTTACCATGTCTCACTCTGTTTTATCGCCATTTCCACCACCAGTGCTCCATAGAAATTGCCAGTAGCATTCCTCCCCTTCAAAGTTTTAGACGTAACACCCGTTTCGCTGTGAATGCTCGTCAGTACACCCTCAAGCACACCTTCGGACGTACTTTGAAATACGAGTATCATAATTCTTTCCTAAGCCGTACAGCTCGCTTATGGAATGCCCTTCCGAGCTCTTTATTTCACTATCACTATAACTTGCAAACATTTAAAACTAACGCACATCGGTATCTCTCTTTTTTCCCTCCGTGCGCCAATTATAAAAAAAAAGTGGTGTTACAGTCTATGGTGAACCTGGGCGTGAACCAACAAGCCTCTCCAGTTAGAGAACGATCTTCCGCCACCTGCTTAAAAAAGATCGTGCTTTTGTTAGCCACGGAGTTTTACAGCGAATCGTCTTATGTAAACCGTTTCTTGCCATTGAAGGTCTCTATTAATTTATTATCGAACTTGATGGGGCAGCGGGTATTGTCCGTAGTCATCTAACACAGCCGGCGAGTTTGACACGAATATTTGAACTTCACTTAGCGTCTTACAGCTCGTCTCCATGAACGCTTCCATGTGAGTCTTTAAAGTCAATGTTGACCTGACATTCTCGGCTCTATTTCAAGATATGTCGTAGTGTGAATATTGGATCGGTGGTGGACATTCCTGGCCAACCAGGAATGTGAATGATTTTAGATGTTTTTTCTATAGTTGGTGCAATCAAAGACGTCTCATTTGCTGTGAATCGGACAAACGATCCTGAGATTTCATGCTCCGGATATGGTTTCCTCTGACCATATTTTATACATGAACTGGTGTAGTTTTTCCAACCAGGTCATCTCCAGCTGATTTAAATGGTAAATATCCAGTCCATTTACGCCAGTAGCCTAATTAAACGTATTAGTATTACATGGCAGCTTTTCAACGTCGGACTATGTTCCCTCCCTTGTGCCTGTATCATTCGAACACTGACAGAAAAAAGTTTATGATCCGACTCGATCTTGACTCCTCGGAGAGTTCGGACTTCCAGAATATCAGAGGTATGTCGATCGCCGATACCCATGTAATCGATCTGGTTGACGGTTTAACGAACAGGTGATAGCCAATATAAATTCTATAAGCCTGAATACATTGTTGGACGTGGTGTTATACATGCTGTATTTTCTGATGAAAAACGGCTTTCTTACCCAATCTTGCGTTAAGATCTCAGCAAGCAATTCTGTTGTCACAGTTGCTGCACTGATCGATCTTGGAGGTCATAGAATTCATCTTTGATGCTATCATCCTCAACTTTCGTAGTTGTATGAAAACAAATCAAGATTATATTACGGAGGAGTTTTGCTAAGATGCTGTCTGTTGCTAATGAGCCTCCCTCGAATAGTAAATTCACATCCGAATAAACATTGTCTTCCTTCTTTGTAGCAATCGCCGTAATAGATGTACGGCCAATTCCATCATACTTCTTTGATTGCGGTTATATCTGTCTTATGACAATCGAAGGCCTCCGTGAATTACTTGGCACCATGTGGTCTGTTAAGAGTTCTTAAATTCCTTGGGCAAAGCCGAAATTTCCCGTCTTTAAGACGTTGGCTGGGATCGTCAACGTTGGCAGGAGCCGTTGGTTGTCCTTGAACAGATTTTTTCTTACACGGTGGGGAATTTACCCCCATGCGCAACCTCAAATTTGGAAAACCAGATCCTTAATGCAACACCTGGACAAAGGATACGGCTAAGCAGTCCGATGCCTATATCTTCGCCTCGGTTATGGGAGCCGTCGTCGTCGACCTAATCAAATTTTTGCATCACTGGGGTCCTGACGCAACTATGGAACTTTGCACCAAGTTGCTCAAGATGATCTGTATATGAGATTCCTCCATCGTCGTCCTGTTGAAGGAGAAGTCCTCTAGTGAAAACTCTCTATCCCTCTTTCGGTTGACGTTAGATGATTATAGGTGAGAGTGTGAGTCGGACAAAAGTTTAAATTTCGACGCTCGCTTCTACGAGTATATAAATGCTTCCCTACCATTGAAAACCACCATGCTGTGGCAGTATTATTTTAGTTAGAAAAAAGTTAGATCATGTATGTGTGAGCTAGGACACTTAGCGAATTAATAAAAAAAACTCTGCCTTTTCTTTGCAGCTAATATATTTTAATTTATTTTAGTTTCGCGGTAAAATTATTAAATGTAGCCTCAGCGAATGCACTATCCCGAAACGATATGCAATGAGAAAAAGTAAACACTTTGAAATTTATTTCAGACGATATTTTATTACAACTGTCCAAAGGGGTGAGAAAATTCGGAACTACCAACGTTCGTTTCCTTTGCCCAAACGAAACCTTCCTTCAAAGACCTGTTTGTGGTTGTCTCCAATTATCTGGTCATTGAACCTAGACTACCCACTCTTCTAATTGAAAATACAGTTGATTCTTGCTTCTTTCTTTTGCACTCATCTTCCTCCAATACATCCGCATCCATTTCCACTGCCTCACATACAGATCAGTGGGTGGAGGCAATTACCAAGAACATAGCATTTTTTATGAATGCAATTTTGCTGTGTTAGCTCCCACACAATTTGCTTGGTGTGCTGGTGTTTTTTCTTCAAGCCCAATTTTGCTCCGGAGTATTGACTTTTAGAGCTGTGGGATGTCCGTCGGCAAAATTGCAATTATTATCAAATTTCTTCTTTTGCCGACGGAAGTTGCGCTTTCGTGAATTTCGCAACTCGATCATTTTCGACGGCGATTTGAACTTGCACGTTCTTTGGGAAGATGGTTCATGTTGCTTCGCAACAATGTAATAGATCCAAAAGTGCAAAGTGATCGAAAAAACTATTAAAGTTAGTAGGAAAGTGGAGAAAATATCTGAAACGAAGGCCTAGAAATCCTGCGATATAGAAATAAGTTCACAATCACAAGGGTTTATTAAATTAGTTAAAAGGGGTCACGGAGAATGTAATATATGAGCCTGACTTCCATTGATAGAGGGTGGTTTCATACAAGTGCAAACAAAATTGACTCTTTCACTAGAGACAACCCATCACTTTGGTGATACTAGCAACTAGAGACTGGAACAATTAAAACGGAAACCACATGAGAAATGTCGCCCAGCAAAGTCTCAGAAATAAATGTTAGTGCACGCCGCCGTCCTGGTGAGATAGAGATGCACCTTCCTAGCCCTCAGTCACATTCGAATGGATGTAGATACAAGTACCTATGCAACCCTCATTGTTAAACTAACGTGCTTAATGCACTCACTACATAACCTTCAACTTCAAGGATAGTCATTCATTCGCTTAGTTTGCCTTGTAATGGACTGCATTTGGGGTGCGACATAAATTTCGCAGTTTAGTCCGCAGCGCGACAGAAAGATTTACAATTACAGCAATTTCACAGGGAAAATTTCACTTTTTGTCTATTCGTTATAAATTTTGTGGAAATTGTACTACCGCCAACCGATGCGCGCCCCTAGAGGGTAGAAATTGGTTCGCCTTGAACATAACCCATACGCAGGGATAGCCCTTCATCTGCGAGGAAATAGCGCCCGATGGAATGCAATTTATGACGTTGATTAAATGAGGGCGGCAATATCCCGCGGGAATGTGACGAGCCGCAATTTATAATGTTTAATATCAAGTACGATACGAACGCATACAGAGACAGACAACCGACCTCTTAACTTTCCGAATTGTGAATGTCGTCGGACGGTCAAATGGTGAAATGGTGAAATGTTGAAACAGTCGAACGGTCAGATGAATGGCAAATTTGAATTAATTTCCACATAAACGAGGAACGAACAATTTTAATTTTTATTTCTATTTGAAAATTAGCGCATTCCAGTTGGAGTGGCGAAATTTATTTTGGCATTTTCAATGGGGGATTCGGATAAAATTTTGCGGCTGTAATTGAAATGGCAAATTGATGATGACATGATTTATGCATTGAGAGCGGAACTTGTTCGTGATTGTAATGCGATTTCGGGCACGCAAAGTGTGCACGGTGCTTCAAAAGGGCCAGGGTCTAGTGGCATTTGTGTAAATCAAATTTCCATTGAAATTTACGAGTTTGATTTGAAATGTAAATAATAGTGATTTTGTTTGGATGCACTTTTCATTTCAGATTGTCATCAGATTGGTGTTCGGCTGGATCTAATTTTTCCTTGTCGATTTTGATGGCCATATACGAGTATGTATTGGTTTTAAACTGTTGAAATATTGGTGGAATTTTCAAAAGTTAAAATTTTATAGTAAAGGCAAAGAATTGGTGAGTAGTTACACTTATGTTCGATGCAACATTTTGTTCTAGAATTTGAAGACATACTCCATTTTCTGAAAAGAAAAACGAACCAACGAAGCCTCTGAGGGTTTTCCGACACTATTGCTCTTACTGTGTGCTTCTCTGATCTGTCAAGCTGACATTGTTGCAGTCTATAAAAAATATGACATTTGCTGCCCACAATGAGGAAATGAAATCGTAACATTTACTACAGTGGCACGGTTTCAAGGGTTTCAATTTCTTATGACCGATTAAAGAATATGCAAACTAGAGAGGATATAGAACGAATTTTCACTAAACAAAATAACAAAACTACAGCATTGCAAAAGCAGTTATAACAGGAATCTAATGTCATATGTTAGAGCACAAAGGTATTGGAGACAACATGGTAAAACATATTGCAGTGGAAAGACAAGGTTGGCGGAAACATGGGCAATAAGACCAAAAATAATACCCGATTCCAGTTTGACTACTCCACATCATAGGATCGCCGACAGCATTAACGTCAAAGTCAGCTGGTGGAGGAGTTGGAACCCACTGTGGTGGAAACACAAACAGAAGAGGTTGTGAAGTTAGCCGTTTGGTTAAACTTAGGCTTATTGAATTTGCGGAGGGACGAAATATCACTATAGCAAACTCACGGTTTTCTTATCTCACTATATACGAGAGGACATGGCGGTATCCGGATCATGAGGCGCTAAATGAAATTGTATTCTGAGCGTCCGAACATTGACTCGAATCTCTACCTTGTTGCAGGAAAGGTACGAATTCGAATTCGCCAAACGCCACAGCAAAGATAAACTACTATGAGAAGATATTATGTGTAAAAGCCGTAATCGCAGGAGACTGCCTTTTTGTCAAAAGCGTATCCTCAAGTCCCTCAACAACTGCTATGCCGGAAGCATCCAGTACTGAACACCAGTGGTGACGCTGACAATGTATCATCAGAGAGGTTGTAACAGATGTGCTGGGTTTTAGCCGTCCACCGACCGCCCGCGCTGTGTACAAACATTTTAAGGGTACGCAAACCCCTTGAGCGCGGGCTTATTATACAAATAAAAAAAAATTAAAAAAGGATGGAGGATGGAGGATGTCGCAAGCACAATCGGCTAAACAAAAAGCGTGTAAATTGGCGCTGCAACGGAGGACGAGAACCGCTCATGACCGCTACGAGCAGAAGAGCCGGGAAGAAAATCGGCTTCTCCATAAGAAGAAAACGAGCATGATAATCGCTCGATCGAAAACATTGAGAGTTTGTACTCCAGGCATAACGAACTTAAGTTTTACCAAGAGATAAGAAGAACGTTTCACCGTACAGAGACCTGTAGAGATGCAGAAAGAAACCTAGTGGTGACTGCCTAGAAAAACTTTTTCTGCAGACTGTATAAAAGCGAAGAAGCCCAATATACCGCCGCCGTCGGGCAGAATAGACCACTCGACTAGGACGATGATAGCCGAAACTTCTTTCCACCTGGACAGAACGAAGTAGGATAGCAATATCTATGCTGAAATCCGTGGCCGTGGCTCAAGTGGTATGTGTTGGCTTCCAAATCGGAAGGTTCGGTGTTCGAATCCCAGCCTCGTCCGAAAGACATTCTTTTTTTCAGGCAACTTAATTCGCGTTGCCTCTAATACAACAACAAGTCCAATTACTCTAATAATTTAGTCTCCCCATTAAATGTCGGATGCCACCCATGGAGCGAAATAACCACTGAGCCCAAAAATCTTTCTTTCTCTCTCTGTCCCATTTTCCTAAAAACTTAACACGTTAAGTTCTTTAAAAAAAACCAACAAGTCACCTGGTAGTGTGAACGTCAGAAACCCTTCGTCAACAACCTACTCGTAATTGGCCCCTATCAGTGCGACTTCGGATCAGGAAAGTCCACATTCGACCAAATCTTCGCACTCCGGCTGATACTGAAAAAAACTGAAGATGTCCAAATCGATATCCATCATATTTGCATCGATTCTAAAGCCTCATACGGCAGTATTTATAGAGATGAACTATAAAGAGCCATTTATAGCTTTGGCATTGCTGCTAAGCTTGTCCGTCTGATCGGTAACGAGTTAACCCAGCTATTTGATGTCAAAAAAGGTTTTAGACAATATGACGTGCTGTGATGTGACTTCTTTAACATCATACTTGAAAGAATTGTGCAGAACTCAAGCGAACAATGGAGGCACAATGTTTCAAAAGTCTGTGCCGCCTTAGTTGAAATCTGCCAAAATGAGGGCAATACCAATTATATGCTGCCAACAAAAAGGGACACACAACGTCGACGAATTATACAGACCGTCACAGTGGGCAGCTATAATTTCGAGGTAGAAATAAAACGAAGAATGACTCTCGCCAATCGTTATTTCTTTGGGCTAAGAATAGTACGGCCCTATCCCGAAAAACTAATGATACTCTATATATGGTGCTGAAGCATGGACTCTATCCAACGCGGATGAAGATATCCTCGCTCGTTTCGAGACAAAAGTCCTTCGAATAATATTCAGTTCCATTTGCGTTAACGGGCTTGGAGGAGAGGATTCAATGGTGAACTATACGATCCGTATAGCTACATCGACCTAGTCAGAAAACTGCGCATTAGTTGCCTGATATGGCTAGAACATGTAAAGCGAATGGATACCAATGCTAAGCCCGCAGTGTCTTCGAATCTAATCAACCCAGTAGAGAGAGAAATTACCTTAGGTAGCACGAATAATTAACTGGCACGAATAATAACTGGAGGCATAGACAGACATGGAGATAGGCCCAGATTCACCCAGAACTGTAGCGCCACCCAAGTACGTAAGCAAGTGGTGAAACGATGTGATAAAAATGACAGTAAGTAACAAAAGCCTTTCAAGCGTAGACTAACTGCAGCGACAATAGAACTGTTCACGTTTAAGAAAATGAGGCAAAGAAAGGTGTATCTAGACCGCATGCTAGAAGATGTTCCTTCACAACTTCAATATAAGTAGACGACGGGCAAAAGAAGAAATATATATTATATATATATATATATATAGAAATATATATGAAAACCGTTACGATAAGACCAGTCAGTAGCTATACCCTCGAGCCGTTTTATAAGAAATTTTCATTAATAGAAGAGGCCTCGATAATTGGGCGTTGGCCCAGTATGGGCTACAATCGGAATTCTCAGACTTAAATGGGTCACTTTATTTTTCAATAAAATGATGAGAGGCGATCGAATTGGGAGGAGCTTCTGCCAAAAAATATGTCAGGAGAAGTATGCCGCAAGACAGCGTCCGTTCACCCCTTCTCTAGAGCTTAGTGGTCAATCAACTACTGATAAACCTGTAAACAAGTGGTTGCCTATACAGGTGAAGTTGCTATTGCCGCCTCAGGAAAGCATCTCAATACCATTAAAGAACTTCTAAAGCAAAATTTTAACAGATTAACCTGTTGCACGGATCGTTGTGTATTGGAAGTAAACCCAAAGGAAGCTGATTTTATCTTCTTTTCCAGGAAATATAGAATTCCAACCATAGATCCTCCCTCAATCAACGGTACCAGCTTAATCTTTTTCAATACAGCGAAATATCTGGTTCTTATTTTTGCCAGGGAACTAAACGGGAAACCTAATATTCAAGAAAGAGTAAAGAAAGCTACAGTAGCTACTACACTGTGGACAAATAAACTATTTGGCCACGCTAATATTCTTAAGACACTAGGAATCATTCCAGAGAACATCGACCACACTATACCCCAATATTGGTTTGACAAAGACTTTAATATAAGACTCCCTTCTAGATCTTTCTGCGAGGAAAATACTTTCATGGACGATAGATGGGTCCAAGACAGATAGCGGTGTTGGATACTATGTTTTCTCAGATAAGCTTAACATAAGTCTCTCCTTCCGACTTTCAAATCACTGTAGCGTGTTCCAGGTGAAAGTTTTTGCGATTAAAGAAGTGCTGTTCTCACTGAAGGAAAACGCAAAGGATATCTGCATCTTTCCGGATAGTCAGGGCGCTGTACTCGGTCTCACGAAAGTATAAAACGCCCTTGACTGCCGCCCACATCTCAGCGAGATGGCAGAACCCTCACTGAGATATTCCAGGGAATTGTAGGGCCGACGAACTCTGAAAAAGGTATCATCGGTTTACCAATCGCTAAGTGCAAACTAATACTAAAGCTAGATGCTAATAGAAGGACAAACATTAGGTGGAATGTTGGGTCAACTTGTTAAGCGACCAAACAAAATAGGAAAACTCCACTTAGAAGCATTACTCAACAATGACTTAAGATGTTAATAGTCTCCTACGCTGCGTTACAAGCTCAAATTGGTTCCAAGAGTAAGAGGATCACAGATCCACGTGCCATTCCAATGAGCCAATAGGCCTAAGTGGGTTGGTTTTTCCAAAAGCCACTCTTACCTGTTGACATTAACTCTTACATACTAACAAAAAATGCTTAAATGCTAGCTTAAAATTACTTAACAATCTTGCACTAACTTACTGTCCCCACACAGGCACTCTAAGCTACTCTAAATTCGTATATCTATGGCTTTCGACTTTATTTAATTTTACTTAGAAATATTTATTTTGTATATTTAAGCACATTTAAGGCTAAGAAAAAAAATTTGTAGGCAAAAAACTTTGCATATGGAATTTTTTTTATTTTTTGTCAAAACTTAATATCTAACTTAAAATAAACCTTAGTCTACCTAACCTACACACACAATACACACATAGATATTACACAACAATATACATACATACGAGTATTTCTTAAATGCTAACCTAAACTATGTAAGCTGGCCATCGCTATTTACAGAGCATATAGATTGGACAGCTCTGCCTCATTAGTGAAGCAGCTGTTCGAGCGATATGGAAGATTAACGGCACCCTGATCTATCCTGGATCAACCCTATCTGATCAAGGTAGAGGAATGCTTCCGGTGGAACGAAGCCGTCAGAGCGCACACTCTCGTGGTAAAGGTAATTTTGGTAGTAAGCCGCAGATATCAGGCTATTCGTCGAGGTCATTACTCTTGCAATGTGCCTTCGAGTCAGCTTGATTACGAAGTTGTACACTCGTATTAGGTTCGCCCTGTTGTACAGGACCTCATTAGGATAAAAAAATTTGTACTCCGACTTTGGTATTCTGTACAAGCGAAGGCAAGCCCTCTCAAACACCCGAATCTTTTCCATTAAGCTTGCTCGTACATTGAACCACACGGGACAACCAAATACTAGCATGGGCCTGACAAGGGCCATGTAGCAGATTACCTTTACCCTCGTATCGAGTTGGCTGCTATACAACAGTCTCTTTGTAAGGGCAAAAGCGCCTTTAGCTCTGGCCAGAGCAGCATCTACATTCTTGTCAAAATATAGAAACTGATCCAGCCAGATCCCGAGGTATATGACTATATTTCGACAGGCAAGAGGCAGTCCGTGCTGTCCAATGATCCAGAACTTTCGCCAATTTTTTCTGGTATCCCTAGAGGCTCCAGACAACGGCGTCCTAAAGAAAGTGGTTTCCCACTTCTGAAAGTTATCTTATCGAAGTCACGCTGCAAGAGAGTATTAATAACTTCGATTTTTGGACCTGTTTTGAACGCTATCAAATCGTCTGCGTACGCAATATTATGGGGTAGTGAACCTATCAAGTCGCTTGTGTCAATGCTGAATAGGATCGGCGAATTGACCGTGCCGTGTTAAAAACCATTTATAATTTGAAATACCAGTATTCCAACAGAAGTCACATTTTTCTTCATTCTTCACGATGAACTGCCTGTTGTGTAGCATATTATAAAGAATGTACAAGAGTGGTTTACTGATCCCCAACCCAGGCGGCTTATAGAAAAGACCCTCTAACCATACGGTGTCGAAGGCCTTCTCCAAGTCAACCAGGCAGGCACCAGTACATCGAACACCATTATCTTTTCCCTTTTTGGGGATAGGTTGAACCACCGCCCCGTTTTCCAATGCGCTGCATAATGTGCATTATTCATCGCATTATTAAACAAGGTGGTGTAAATGTCCACCGCTTCTAGAGGAAGATGTCGAAGCACGGTGTTCGGAATACCTTCGGTCCCCACTGATTTCTTAACTCTAATTGTGTCGAAAATCTCATGGAGTCCTTCCTTCGAAATGAACGGGGTAGGTCACCCTCTCTGGCAATGACATTATTTGCCATATTTTCGTCGCTAAACCGGGTGAAACCAGAGCCGTCGGATCGCCAATTCTCTACTTCATTTCGAATGTAGCAGTTGTGCACCAAGACGCGATTGTCCAGGTCGTAATTAGGGCCAATGATATCAGTGGCCTTGTATACTTCCTGGAAAGTCGCCCCTATGGCCTCTACCTTCTGCTGTGGATCCTCGATCACAAAGAAGTCGTTATCGTCAGCGGCTTCATTCGGATCAATACCTGCTACTGTTAGTAACCGTTCGTTGTCTGTTGTCCGGGCTATTTTAAGACACTGAAGGTTGTTTTGATTTCTTCTCCGAAATAGTTTATTAATTTGCGGGAACGTATTCTGGTTGCTGGTGTTTTCAGCCCGAACCTTGTTGTTCCAATACAAACTTACAGAAATTCTGTAATTTTCTTTTATTTATCGTTTGAATATTTTTAATGGACAACTTCAGTGTCCTAATCTCCGGGTCTTGTCGGTCAGTTAACTGTCTGTACAAGTTTTTAAGTCTTGACAGAAGTCTACTTTCCTGTCAGTGTAGTCGATACCGCGATATTGCAGTGTCCATAGCTTGTTTAATTGTCTCGTCCATTCGTTTTAGGTACTTGTCGATCTAGTTGGTTGGGTTTCTTCGTACTATTTTGAATCTTCTGTGCCTCATTTTGTGTCTTTTGATAAGCTTAGTTTCGCTAACCAAAAGCACACCAGGGCTTTGGTCTCTAAGCAATTTAAACAGTGCGGCTCTTCATTCGAACATAATCAGTGAATAACAATCATAATAAGTGAATAATAACCCTGACCTTCAGGGTTTGCTCCGCCATTACGACGCGAGGTGCGTTAGAACCCTGTTTAATAATGCAAAGAATAATGCGCATTGTCCAGCGCGTTGGAAAAGTGCGGTGGTACATCTCATCCCCAAAAGAGATAGAGACACTTCCAATCCGGCAAATCTCCTCGATCGGTCTTCTTCGGAACATCAGTAAGGTTTTCGAGAAGGTGATCAATAGAGTGCTGACTAAGTAGGTTGAGGACAAACATATAGTTCCGGATAATTAATTCGGTTTCAAGACGGGGATAATAACATTCATGCTGCGTCTAAACTGGCTTCTGATATCCAATGGAACAAAGGCAAAAACCAGTGCACTGGTGTCTGCCTGATTGACTTTTAGAAGGCCTTCGATACCGTATGGTTATTAAAAACGGTCTGCAACAAGTTGCGGTGAAGTCGCCGGTCCTATTCAACATTTACACGAGTGATCTGGTACGTTCAGTTCACCATGCCATAGCGTATGCAGGCGACTTAATCGCGTACAGATCAGGTCCAACGATTGAGGTCATGAATATACTTTTGCAACGTGACTTCGACAAAATTAAACGATATTGCGATGACTGGAAGTTGAAAATCAACTTTCAGAAATGGGAAACCATTCTGTTTAGGACGCCTTTGTCTGGGGCCTCTAGGGATACCAGAACGAATTGGCGAAAGTTCTCGATCGTGGGATAGCACGGGCAGCCACTTGCTTGTCGAAATGTATTCAGATATCTATTTTAACAATACCTGTATTTTAACAAACATATAGATGTTGCCCTGGCCAGAGCCAAAGGTGCTTTTGCCCTTATAAAGAGACTGTTTTATAACAGCCAACTCGATGCGAGGGTGAAGGTTATCTGCTACATTTGGATGTCCCGTGTATGTATCTACGAGTATGTATGTATGCATTAGATGTAAATAAATTAAGTATGTTAAGGTTTAGTTTTAGGTAGTCTGTAGGCTTTTAGTTTTAAGTTTTATAAAGAATTAAAAAAAAGGTACATTTCCTAAGTTTTTACTTAAAATTTATTTTTTTAGTTTTAGTATTAAGTAATGTTAGAATAAAAATAAATTAGACTGTAAAATACGTCGAAAAACATAGTTTAAGTGTTAGGCTTAGCTTAGAGTGCCCGCATGGGGCCAGTAAGTTAGAATAAGATTATTTGTAAGTAATTTAAGCTAGTTTTTAAGGTTTTTAAGCATTTTTTTGTCTAGCAAGTAAGAGTAATATAAGTGATAAAAATAAAAAGTCAAAGTTTAGTGTTTGATGGGGTAACACGTATAAGGAAACCGTCCTCCAAAAAATTTTAAATATTTAACGGCTTAAATTTTAAAGTAAAACCAGAGTGTTAGTTAATTCAATCTGTGTAAAATATTTTATCATTTATAGTCATATATTTGAGTTGGTTGAAAGGAAAAAAGAAAAATGAAGTGCAATATATGTTATCAAAAGGTCGATAGACATGAACTGAAAATCCAGTGTGTGAATTGCAAGGAATTTCTTCATGATAAGTGTGCGAAACTAGAAAAAAGAGAAGTTGACTTTTTAGAAAAGAGTAGTCAAGGCTACAAATGTGACACGTGTACGATTCAGCGTAGAAAATCTATATTAGTAGATTCTTCAATATCTCCATCGCCTAACACCATTTCATTTAAGAGTTCCACTTTTTCTACTACTGCCAATACCTGTAGGAACTATAACACTGCAACTACGTCTGCACCAACTCTTGTTCCAGCAGCTTTAACAACAGCATCCCATGACGACAACAATACGGGTCAACAAACTATTACGTTACAATTGCTGTACACCGAAATTGTTCATCTTAGGCAAGTTAATACAGATGCGCTCAAGCAGCTGAGAACTCTTGAAGATAACAATGCCGCTCTTAATAAAAAGATCAACATACTTGAAATGAAGGTGAACATATTAGAGCAAAGAGAGAAACAGTGTGCGGTCGATATTGTCGGCATTCCAGACGTCAACAACGTCAACGTCAAAGAGAAAGTGTGTACGCTCTTAAATGCAGTGAATGGAGAGGTTGTTAATGATTCTGTAATTGAATCATGCTACATAAAGAACATTGAATTAAATCAAAAGGGCAGACTACATGCAAATTCTAGTATTGTATGTGTTAAATTTTCTTCTATAATACATAAAAACACCGTGATGAACAAAATGCGAGAGAAAAGGAACAATATTACGACTAAAATTTATAGTACTGCATGCAATAACAACAATAGCAACAACAGCAGAAAAATCTATATAAACGATAGTCTGACTAGCTACACACGAGCATTATTAAAAAAGGCAAATGATCTCAAGAAAACCAACAAATGCAAGTTCGTTTGGGTGAGGGATTCTGCAATTTTAATAAGGAAAAGCGAAGGTGATAAGGTCATTAAAATTAATAATTTTGAGGATTTTACCAAACTTTGCGATTAATGTTTTGTCTTAATCCATGGCTAATGTAAATATAAGCAATAATTTAATTCTTAATCCTCAAGATATATTATGTATTAATAATAGTTTTTCCGCCTTAAGTCTTAATAATATACAATGTTTTTGTGTAGAACATTCAAATGTTAGTCAGTATTCTGGTTTCTCTGTAGTTCATCAAAATATACGTAGCATGAGAAGTAATTTTGACAGTTTTTTCACACATCTCTCATCTCTGAGTCATTTGCCTGATATTATTTTCCTTTCCGAAATTTGGATTTTCGATGAAGAATCTTCTGAATATAAAATACCTAATTACATATTTGAGCCGAATTGCAATAATTCCTATTCAGCTGGAGGTGTTGCAGTATTTTATAGAAATGATCTATTAGATTGCGAAATTAAAAAGTGGAATTTGGATAGTGCAGACATAATAAGTGTTTCTTGCAAAATCTCTGGCTTACACTATTGCTTTATATGTGTATATAGATTACACAAATGTACAATAAGAACTTTTTTGGAAGAATTGTCAGTATTTTTGGTATCTCAAACTAGTAAAAATTTAATACTTATTGGTGATTTGAATATTAACATCCTGTCTGAAACAGCTGATACTGATCATTACTTGACAATCTTATCATCTTTTGGGTTGGATTCTGCTTTGGCACAACCTACACGTTATAGGTCCTGCTTAGATCACATATTTATAAGGCTGCAAAGAAGCAATAGTGTTAACTATAAAACAATAGTCTATGATCTAAATATTACGGATCACAGTTTAACTAGTATACAACTGGATCATAATATACTTAGAGCTACTAAACCCGAGTATAAAAAGCTAGTTAAAATAGACTTTGCCGTACTAAAGCAACAACTATTTTTTGAACATTGGGAAGACGTTTATTCTGCACAGGATCCCTCTTGTGCTTTTAATCTATTCCTTGAAAAGCTCCAATTTTATATTTCAATAAGTAGTCAGAATACTTTCAATAAAACCAACAATTTTAAACGCATTAAGCAATGGATGACCTTTTCCCTACTTAATAAAATCAAAAAGAAAAAAGAGCTGTACCGTAAAGTTAAAAAGCATCCTAACAACATCAGGCTTAAAAATTTCTACGATAGATTCTGTTTAAAGATGAAAACTGAAATCTCACGTCGTAAAGATTCTTACTTTACTAATAAACTGGCTAGGAATGCTGGTAATTCTAAAAAGGAGTGGTCAGTGGTAAATGAAATTTTAAATATAACTACTATTAATAGTGATATATCCATAAAAAGTAATAATTCAATGATTTCTGAGCCTGTAGAAGTCGCAACGTTATTCAACAATTTTTTTACTGGTACTAAATTTTCCGAAGACTTCGCATTAAGTCCAACTCTAAATTCTTTTAATTTATGTCATATGCATTCTCAACCAGCAACTTTTGCTTTCAATGAATTTACTGCTTTTGAAATTCACAAAATTATAATGACACTTAAAACAACGAGTTCGCCTGGCTTTGATCAGATTTCTTGTTCTGTTTTAAAAAACATTTCATTTCAAATATCTGACGTTCTGAGTTTTATTTTCAACCTCAGTGTTCAAAAGGGCATCTTCCCGGATTCACTGAAGAAAGCGATAGTAATACCCCTTCACAAAAAGGGTAATACTTTTGAACTTGATAACTACCGCCCTATTTCACTACTATCAGTTTTTTCAAAAATTATTGAAAAAGGTATTAAATCTAGGATTGTCTCTTTCTTAGATAAAATTCATTTTTTTAGCATTTCACAGTTCGGCTTCAGAAGTGGGAAATCTACAGAAGATGCTTTATTGAAACTTACTGCTGAATTATATAACAGTTTAAACATATCAGAAATCCCAGCCGCCCTGTTTATAGATATTACGAAGGGGTTTGATATGGTGGATCACACAATATTATTAGACAAATTATACAAAGCGGGTTTTAGAGGTTTTATTTATTCTTGATTCTCATCATATCTTACAAATCGTAAGCAAATGGTAAAGATCCAAAATCAGCTTAGTTCTCCGAAAGTAATCAATACTGGTGTGCCACAAGGTTCTGTTTTGGGCCCCATTTTATTTTTGATATATGTTAATTCCCTCTTTATTCAACCTTTTAAAGGCAAAATCACAGCATTTGCTGATGATACAGCGCTTTCGTATTCCAATAATAATTATCTCGATCTTTTTTTCGACGTCAATCATGATTTGGATTTATTGCGAAGATGGTTTACATACCACAAATTGGTCATAAGCAAAAAAACGAAATTTATGATTTTTAATATTCTGAGTGTCACCTGCGAGGATTTTCCTTTACACTACCATGCACCCAGTTGTAGACGCTTTAGCTTAGACTATGGTCGCAATTCTTTTCCATTTAACAATAGTTTAAATTGCAGTAATACATGTTTTAAAATAGAATGTGTTGACAACTTTAAGTATTTAGGAGTAATATTGGACAAGAGACTTTATTGGAAAGTCCTTAAAAAGTACCTTAATTGCGTTGTAAGGCAACTTTATCACCTTAGCCTGTATTGTCGACTGCCTGCTTTAAAGTTGGTATATAATGGTCTTTTAAAGTTTAAGCTGCAGTACGGTGTATCATGTTGGGGTGGTACACATCTTAATAAAATACAACCTTTACTCTTAAAGCAAAAACATGCAATCAGAATAATGTGTAAAGTGAATCGTAGAACTCCTAGCTTCGAATTATTCAAAAGTCTCGAAATCCTTCCAATAGGGCATCTTTACTGCTACAAAGTTTTGAAAATATTTTTTTTAAAGTCCGGGTTTTATGCTGTTCGACTCGATGAAAATTATAATTTACGAATCAATACCAGAAATTTTGCAATCATTCCGACAATCCATAAAACACATTATACGCGTTTTTATTCCGTAACTGCACCCCGTCTTTTTAATGCATTACCGGCAAACCTTAGATGTGAGAGAGTGAAAGCAGTTTTTCTTAAAAATACAAAGAAGTGGTTATTCTCTTTTGACCATTCTACTATAAATAATTTAATATAAATTAATGTATAATAAATACAATTTTGCTCTATTGCTGTACATCATGTACATGTATCATCACTTTTTTACTGTTACTATATTTTCTTTTTTACTTTTTACATCTTTATTTGTTTTCTTTTAATGAGTTTATTTTATTGTATTTCCCCATCGATAAATTTTTTAAATAATTTATTGTATTTCGAAATGACAGGTACATTCACTTCTTGTTATTGAACAACAGATTGTACCTAACTATTTCATGCAAAATGTATTCCATTATAATATACACTGTAATTTAGTATAAGTTTTGTTATGAAATAAAGAAGACAAAAAAAAAAATACATAAAAACTGAAAACAGACTGACTAACCCTAATGGTCAGCTTTATTGTTCCAATGTGTAAAAGCAAAGTTATGCGTATTACATGTGTCAACGGCTAAGAAAAGAAAAAATATTGTATCATATACTGAATATACTGAATTCGAGAATTTTGGAAACCAATGTGAATTTATTTTTGTATATTGGTCAAGCAAAATGTTCGTGGCGTTTTTTCACCAAAGTTCAAACATATTATTTTGTGTTATATTTTAAATTAACTAACTTTTAATTAAACTGAATACGTGGCCTTTTGATCGATAATCTTTTGCCATTTTTCTGTTGAAACCATTAGGCCATCACTGTAGAACTTCTGGGATTTCTGGGCGAAAAACTAAACCAAGTGATTTACACAGGCCTCTTTTGAAGTCATGGTAGTCGGATGGGGCAACGTTCGAGCAATACGTTGGATGCATCAAAACTTTCCACCCAATCTCGCTCAATTTTTGCCGAGTCATTAAAGATGTGTGTGGTCTAGCATTCTCACGAAGGAAGGCAACACTTTTCTTATTGTTCAATTCTGGCCGCTTTATCTCTATTGTGCGTTTTAATCGCATTATTTGTTGATAGTCTGGCCAAGTTAGAACAGCTCTCATTACTAGACGTCAATCCAGGCGTTTGCCACCGCTTGTGCAGCTTCATCCACCTTGGACCATGATCTTTTTCACATATTATTATCGTATGTAACTTAACATATCATCGCCTGTTATCGTTTTGTTTCTGCAGTGATTAGCACATGGTACACAAATATCGAGCTACCATTTAATTTGGCGTGGTTCAGAACTGCCTTTTGGTCAATGTTTATTTCCGCAACGATCTCATAAGATGAAACATGTTGGCCTTTCTCAATTCTTTGGATTATATCAACTTTTTCAACGATTGGTCAACCAGAGCACGGCGTGGTTTTAACATTGAAATTTACAGAGCGGAAACGAGCAAATCATTTGCGTGCTACTGATTTTGACAAAACATCTTCACAATAAAAATCACAAACTTTTCCACAAGCCTGCGGAGCGTTATCGCGTTGATGGAAGTAATGTTGGAAAATATAGCGAATGCACCTCTCAAACGCTCTATAGTATGACTTGATCGATTAGTATTACCAATGTTATGCGACTCTAAAGCTATCTATTGGTAAAAACTCCACGAACTTTTCCTTGTCATAGAAGAAGATTATTGGCAATTCGAAGAAAAATGTTTATACTCGTTCAAGTTGAATAATGCACCAATAAAGGTATATGAAAAGAGTCAAGCTAGCGTAGGATGCTATTTTGATCATAGGACATTATCTGTGAGTCTGCAAAATTTCGAAAAAGTCACGTATTTAAATCTAGCATTTGATAAGAAAACCTTCTCCCATCATGTCGTCAGTGTATGAGAAATTGACTGATATAATACTGTGTTCCAACGAGCCAAGAGTGGAGAGCAGGATAAGAAATTAAAAACAAGTATACTATGTGACAGAGCGCCTTTCGGGGGTTGTCGGTCCAGAATGACGAATAAATCATATGTAAATGAGGATTCTTAAAATAATCCGACTTTTTCGTTTAAATAAAATACAGAAATCAACTTGATGAAAATTTATGAAAATCATTCGATTTTGTATAATATGTCCACCACTCTGTCTCGTACAAAGCGCAGTCTAGAAGTAAAATTTTCCAATTTCTCCACTTTTGCAAGCAATTCGGGGCGTATATCACGTATTACTCGAACAATGTTTTAATCCAAAGAGCCAATACTTATTGGTTTATCGGTACAAACTAGTGACTTGACATAGCCCCACAGAAAATAATCCAATGGCGTCTGACGAGTCTATTTCTTGAAATGACTCTATTGTCAAGTCGCGTTTTCAATAAAGCGATCTAGGGGGGTGAAGCATCATGCTATTCTAACCATCTCCATATCACGCAAATTTGAGGACAAATTGGGGGCATATATTGACTGCCTCATTTTGAAAAAATAAGAAACGACGACTCCACTGGTGAACTTCTTGAGGATTGTTCTCGCTCCAAATACTGAAATTCTGCAATTAACCTCATCACTTCCGCAGATTAGTTACTACTTCATCAGGGCCGACTTCAATATCAGTATGAGTCATAAGGGGCTGCCCGCAGGTAGGCGTATTATCGCCCCTCCTGTGGTCTTTGGTCATAGATGATCTGCTTAACAAATTAAGCAACTTAGGCTGCAATGCAATTGGTTATGCCGATGACTTACTCATCATCATTAGGGGCAGAGAGACTAATGAAGTCACTGCAAGTATGCAAAACGCCCTTAAGACAGTCCAAGACTGGTGTACCAGAAAGAATCTCTGCATAAACCCAAATAAGACTATCATAGTTCCTTTCACTAAAAGAAGAAACATAGTTTGACTTAGGCAAAATACTCAACTGTAACTCTCACATAAACAACAAAATAACTAAAGCAACCAACGCATTATGCAATGCACATGGAGGATCTCTCCAAACATCACTCACTGGATCTATACAATGATGGTCAGGCGCATCATAACATATGCTTTCTTCGTATGATGAACTAAAGCCACGCAAAAAACCGTCATTTTAAAGCTCAACAGAGTACAGCGTCTTGCATATCTGGAGCCTTCCGGACCTTCCGCACATCTGCGATAGAAGCAATAATTGGACTAAGCCCTCTGCACTTATATATAAGCGAAGTGGCTTTACGCAGCACAGCAAGTCTAGTACAAATTAAAGAGTCAAGTCTTAGCGAACATCCTGACCTAAGGACCCTATATTCCGAAATACCGGAGCTTTATATGATCTGCGGGGAAACAGACTGTCTTCAAAAAACATTATGCCTCAATAAGGCTTCTCTACGGAGATTGCCAGTAAAGAAGCATGGGTTAGCAATAACCCACCAAGCAGCCATAATGTCATAACGTGGTATACGGATGGTACTCAAATGGAATCGGGAGTTGAAGCTGGGACACAAGTCCCAGTGTATTCCAGGCAGAACTTCACGCCATTCAAGTATGTGCCAACCATGTTTACAACTCTGGTATCAAAGACGCAAACATCCATATATTCACGGACAGTCAAGTAGCTATAAAGGCCCTTAGCTGGCACATCATTGACTCCAAATCAGTCAGGTACTGCTTCAAAACCCTCCAAAAACTAAGCTCCAGGAACAAAACCAAATTGTGGTGGGTTCCTGGTCATAAGTACATTGATGGGAATGACGAACTGGACAGAAAGGTCTCAGAAACTCCCTTTAATGGACCCTTCTACTGCACTACTAAAATAGCAGTGAATTTAGCTATTAATAGCTGGGACCATTCTCATATTGGCAGAATTGGGAGAATTTCTCCGGTCAAGGTATTCTGCCCTTCAACAAAAATGCCAATAGACTAAATTTAAGTCGGCAAGATATCACAAATTAGTAGGTTACCTCACAGGATACCACGGTTTAAGATATCACCTCAACAAACTGAATCTAGTCTTACTTGCGGAATTCAGCTCCTGGATTGTTGGAATGCGAACGGTTTACTCCAACACATCTCTGAATTTCAGGTGTTTCTATGCAATGAAGGCATTAATGTTAGTCTGATTTCTGAAATCTATTTGAAACAGGGAACAGCGATTAGAATTTCTGGGTACCTCTGTTACCACTCTCCCAATCAAATTGACAGACATTTTGGCTAAAAACACAGAATTTAAAGCAGCTATCATATACTGCTCACAGAAGCATTCGCCTACAGAGGAAGATCTTAACAACCTTTTTCGAATTCTACGCAACAGCTTTATGACTGGAGGTGATTTCAATGCAAAACACATCTACTGGGGGTCAAGACTAATAACGACAAAAGACAGGAAGCTTGGCAAAGCAGGGCGCCTACTAATTGGCCATCTGACCCAGCGAAAATACCGGATGTTATTGATTTCTTTATAACGAAAGGAATCAATGGAAAAGAAGTAAAAATTGAAAGCAAAAAACGCAAAAACTAACAAAATAACGAACTGGTGTAACTTCAGATCTCCACTGATCACAATAAGCCAAATTGACATCAAAAATTCATTACCGAGTAGACGAAGGGAGATCAGCACGTGTATTCATAAGGTATCCATTAAGAAAATCACCATGTTACGATCTAATAACTGCCCAAATCCTGAAAGAAATGGCCATTATAGCATTGTTAAAACTCAAGCTTATAATCACTGTCTGTTTTCGGCTAAGATATATATGTTCCAGATCACTTGAAAATACCAGAAATTATTGTTATCCTAAGCAATCCCTCATATAGTACAATCTCATTTTTAGAAGTATTATCAAAACTTTTCGAGAAACTACGCCTTAAAGGACAAGATCGTAGAATCATAGAGCAAAGAAGGCTTAGTCCGGATTTAGAAATAAACAATCGACAATAGACCAAGTGCATCTGATAACTAAAGTAAACATTGCACAGGCTTTTGATAAAGTTCAGAATAAGGGTTTAGAGTGCGAACTTCGTAGGGATGTACCTAGACAGTATTAGAAAATACTTAAATCTTATATCGCAAATAGATTCTTTAGAGTTCGCTATGTCTCACCGTATTCTGAAAGATAAGCAGGAGTTCCTTCTTCATTTCATCTGTCTGATCCATGACGTTGGTTCACAGACCAGATACTACCTTAATAGACTATTGCCTAACCATGTAAGTAATTGTCTTCTGAGAATAAGAACCACAAATAACATCCTAACAGGATGAATATCTTCAAAATAACCGCATTCTCCAGCTTCCATTTGTAATTTCCCCTAACTGCTACAAAGGAAAGCATTCCCCGATTCCCAAACACGAAAGTGCCTGCAACATTTAATTACCTGAACCGAAATCTAATTTCAAACGTGTACGCGATGCAATGGAAAATCGAATTAATAATTTGAGGAGAGTTCTATGCTGATCGAGGTTGGAATCTCAGAGAAATGGTTGCCTAGAACCCTTCCCAAGAGGAGGACATAACCTCTGAACATAGCCTCTTAATCAGGTGGTTTTCCACACGGCCATACACACATTGCACCGCTTTAATTCGATTGAGCTGAAACTGATACAACACTATATGACGGCCGACGCTCCACCAGATAGCCTTGTTGGCAGGAATTCGATTCAATACACTGGAATCGTCTGCAATATTCCGCTGCTGTGGTATTTCATAACACAAACCCAACATCATCATCATCATCATCATCACCATCATCATCAGACGCATCAACAATAATTGAATCGTTCAGAATGGAGCGGAAATATTCCAAGCATGAAGGATAATTCATATCCCATTATCACACATTGACTACGCTACCTATTCGTATGCCAAGGATGTTTGCGATAGGTGGTTTACCAATGAACTGGGTATGTAGAAAGTGCTCCCATTGGAATCAGGAATCATGTAGGAAGTGCTCCAGTCCAGTTTTTTTTTTTAACCCTTTTACTCCTAGTATGTCGAATAATTGGAAGAACTTGGACGAAGCCACTGTTATACTATAAGTTAAATTGGACCCCCCAGCTCTTGGTCGAGTATTAGTTGTACCCTTGTAATCTTTACCGAATGTGGTTCCGATAATTCCAATAAAATGAGTGGTATTCGTATCTCGGCAATAAGTTTAAATTGCCAGCGGTTGGGTAATTATCAGGTTGGTTCGCCGGTTTCATGGCTTGTCGGAACATTGGACGGCTGACTAGGTCTTTGGAAGTTGGTACAGTACTTTACTTATTGACCAGGCGACGTAACGATGCCACACACCAATGTGGTTTTGGGTAATATTCCATTATAATTACATTAAGTGTAATTATGCCGAATGTAGTATGTGAAGATAATTGAAATATTGCTTGGGGTCTATCTGGCTGGCTGAGGTGTATATTCGACCACTACTGCCACCAATTCGATGACGAATTGCCGGGAATATTGAAGTCAGATGCGATAGATGCATGCAGGGATGAATTCATGAGTAGAGTAATACATTTTGAAATACATTTTGCCATTTAGTGTTGCAAGAGATGAATAGTAATCAACTTAGTACTATAGAGAGTATTACTATAGAGTTGTTGACGGTATAAAATGTGCATTAACTATGTCACTTGTGCTTCAATAAAGCAGGAATATGGTTAAGGTGATCAATGGAGATTTTCTCCAATCAATAAAACGAACCTTGGAAACCTTAATCATACCACGGTCCTCCCTCCTTGTGCACCCTTTCCAACATGCCATTAGGAAATAAAGACTTTGCTTTTTATAGCAATGAAAGATGCATTCTGTCGTTAATCAAATAAACTTAGACGATGCTCTTTTTTTTTGTCCATGTACGTATGTTACAGCTCTTATTTTCGCCTATTCACCTCTGTCGCGCTTCAGGTTGTCTGTTACCACAGTGGTCAATTCCTGAGCAGTCTAAACTTCTTACAATGTCGAACTCACAAAATAAGCTGGCATTGCTGGTAGCAAATTGGAGTAAAGCCAGACTGCAAGCACAATGGCAATATCTGCAACGAGTTACTTCCATGGAAAGACTACTACAATCAATCACTGCAATGATTTCGCAGATCGATAAAATAGTTTCGCTATGAACGCAACTAAGACAACACTTGACTTATAGCTGCAAATCATTTATTTACGAAAGACATCAACTCTCGGCACCAATTGTTGATTGATTCTGCCTCAGTGCTGTCAGTTTTTCGGTTCACATTAATCAACTGTCAACTGATTTTATACTTAAACAGCAAACACAAGTTCCATCAAAGGTTTCAGTGTTCAGATACTTTAACTAAACATTTGCCTCCGCAATCTATTTTTCTGGATCATCGCTGGAATAAGGTTTCATATGTTTTCAACGAAATTAGCTCCTCAAGACACATTATTTATTTTGCCGAAAATATGTCCAGGCAACAACATGCTTACTACTCCGTCTGGGATTTTTGAATTTCTAACAGTGTTTTTCGGTCTCAAGAACGTTACCAAACATTTTAAAGACATATGGCATCATCCACGATTACAATTTCATATTTTGATATGTCAAAAAATTAAAACTATACCAAAAACATATTCGAATTGTTTTTGAATATTTCCAAATTCTTTTTCGAAAAAAGCGACGTGCAGTTCCTGCCTTACAACTTCTAGGATGTGTTGCACGACGAGCATCTAAAAATTCACAAAATGATACAAGGAAAATTCAATAATCGACAACGGTGCCTTGACCCTAACAATATAGGCGTTGGCCATATTATACATACGCGTATGTAGCTATTTTTGATGTTCGTTGTCGGTAAAAGAATCCAACTAAAGTTTATACAATCGATGAGTACATAACTTAAAAACTTTTGAAGCTTTTATTGGAGGCCCATAGCTTTGTGCTTCTAACAAACCATATGCCGCTAACCATTGATTTCAAACAAAATTTGAACAGAACATCTTCAGGTTAAATTCGTCATATTGATACGATATTTCAGTGTTATTAAGTCAAAATACATACATCTGGCATCGACAATGTGATAGCCGTAATGACGAGTCACGTACTTATGGTGGAGGCTAGTATAAGTAGTGCAACGCCCAGTGGAATCATGCTAATGGCCGTATCTCACCCCATAAGATGCGGAGTAATGTGGGGAAAATATGTATGATAAGTTGTTGTCACGTTAAATAAAAAAAAAGGAATATATTGTGTGCTTCTAAGGATTGCTGCAACCTGTTCAAGAAACTAAATCAACCTAAAGGCATGAACAACCCCGTATCACTATATAGACCAAAGAATGATAAAACTGTCACGTGTGACATGATAAAATTCAACGCTGAACAAGCATAAAAATCGGCAAATTTGCGGAAAAGCAGATACGCCTACAGAATCGCCAGAAGAATGACAGGTGAGCGAAGGTATTCGACAGTGTTAAGGTAGGAGTTATTTGGTACAAATTCAGCGGGAAGGATCCATGTATGCAATCTATTTGATGGACTCAAAATTATTTAAATGAAATCTTTGAATCTACAGTGTAATAAGAAGCAACATGATGTTTTAGAAGTAGGGCCGCCCTGGCCGTTAGATAATTAAAAGTAGCTCCAACGCATTTAAAAAAGTTTCTCTTAACTTAACCAAACTGTCATTCTTACGTACCACTAGCTACACTCGTGTTTCATAATCAAGCTTAACTAAATCTGATTTGATAATTTTCCAGCACAAATGGTTTAATTTTGACTGGACCTGTGGCAGTTTGCTACTACTCGTAATACGTGCCATGTAATTCCGTGAATATTAAATTGATGATGATGCTTAATACAAATGAGAACTATGCCATAGTACACAGATGAAGATGGGTTTCATCACGAACTTCCCATGCAATTTCCCTTAATCTATCCAATGATTTAGGCAAACCCAAATGGCTACACTATGTCGTAACCAAATTTCGGGACACCCTACTGAACCCTTGACATCTCTAAAAGCTACCCCAATTAACCGATCAACCTGTCACAAAAGCGAAATCGTATCTTTATTTATGACTATAAATCTAAGGTGTTATCCATCCAACACAGCTTGTCAGTAACATTAATTACCATCAAACTCATAAATCTACGGATCACCTGATAAGACCGAACCCGTCTCCATCTCCCCGAGTTATGAACTATGAATCACATTGTCAATGGAAAGGGCCACAAAAGAAATACGTAAACAAACAAAGGAAAAACGCAACAGAAAATTCCCAAAAGTTACAGTTTAACATAATTCGTGAAAAGAAATTCGATGATAATGAACGTCTTACTGTCGCACATCAAACTTAACCCTAAGCACGAAGACGATCGATTAAGTTTAACGAAAGCCTGCCTGCTGTTAAGTTCTTACTTGGCGTGGGCAACGAGATAATGCCTTCTAATTATTACGGTTACTTAATCCCGTTAAACTATTTCCACAGCATAATTAATATTACATGTTTGTGATTGCCATAACATCTATCACAACGGCATAATAATGTCCAGTGATTATCCGTCGTCACCATAACCGGCACTATCACAGCCACCACCCATTGTAACCATCGTGATGATGCCGACACAACAGCAGCCGGTGACTTTGTCAAACTTTGATTAATGCTCATTAACTTTGAACTATTGTTAGGTACGAGTTAACAAGCGTATCCTTTCGAACGACAAGGTAAGTTACGACCGACCGACCCACCGACCGACCGACCGACCGACCGACCGACCGACCAACAACGACGAAAGGATATCCTCGGTGCTAAGACGAGTATAGCCAAGCCACATTTCTTAGAACTCCTGAGGATTAATTATAATTCGGAAGTTAGTTTAGCGTATATCTACACATGGGACTGTGCATACATATAAGGGTACACAAATTCGGAGCGAGAAGTATGCGGTGCCGAATTAATATTCACAGTTGGGAGTTGGAGGCTTTTGTGGTTTGGTAATTGCTTACTACTCTCAGTCGTCGTATCTACCCCCATTCGTGTTGGATGTGTATCTAAGTGCATGGAAATGATGCATACAATACAGTTGCAACACTTCGCTGGATATACACAACAGCAGAACTCGCATTTATGAACTTTGTGTCTGCTTTACGAGTAGTCCGCATGTATCTTTGACTCAACATCTATGCATTACCCCAAATGGAGCGCATTTTATCAGAGCATCAACTTCAGTTGCCCCTACGATGCGAACCTGAGCACAGCCGTAGATCAATTTGTGAAAATATTAATATTTACGAGGATGTCCTGGTCTGGTGGTAAGGTTTTATTCCCATGTTCGGCTGATGTGCTCCGCTCCATAAACTCAAAAATGGCGACAGTGCCGGATATAAGGGAGAGTTACTGTGAAAATCGGAAGGAATAAAGCCGTTGTAAATTTGAGATGTTGTCGCCTAAGCCACAAATGAACTTGAACTATTTATGGCTTTCAGAGGAAACCAGAGAGAGAGAGAGCGAGTGTTGTGTCATTCAATGGCAGGATGGTTATTCTCATAAAACTCCAAATTGTACGGGTACAGGGTTTGAAAATTGTGTGCATATTATGAAAGATAATTTGGAGGAATATTTATTTATTCCGCCCTCCGGGTACTTGCGGTTTACACAAGCAGTTTACAAATTGGGCAGCTTGTACTAAAACCCATGATAGGCATGCCAATAAACTCGTCAAAATTAATTTTTGGATTGGATTTTCTTAAATCGCCTTTATCGGCATGTCTTTAAGGAGAGATATTCTGTACTTGTTGCTTAGTTATTAGTTTGAAAATGTTTGACATTTGTTATCTCTTTATTCATTTTAGAAGCGCCCTCATCAGCAATCGTCATGGTAACTACATCACTGATGCATTAAATATATATTATATAGATAAAAACTAGATGACGTGATGTTATGTGACATTTGTAACACACTAAGCGCAATCTCCCAAAAGATTCTGCAACTACTTGCATACGAGGACGATAGCGACATAATTGATTAAAGCCATCACCAACGCGACAACAATTTATTTATACTTATAAACAAACCCCACGTACTGGACTTGTTACCAAACTGCATGATCGTATTTTCAACCGACTACTTCACACCCAAAAATTAAGCTTCCACATAGAATTTCCCACCAGAGCTCAGTCGAAGAAAGACACTGAAAATATCAATGTCATACCGCTTGCCAGAGTCTTCCAGGCGGAACTACTGCCAATCCGAGAGACTTACACGAAACTTGAACGTGACACAACACACGAAATTAATATTGCTATTCTCATTGATAGACAAGCCGCTATCAAAACTATTGACACGGCCATTATATCCTCCAAACTGGTGCAGGAGTGCCGGAGTTGTTTAAGGACAAATCCACTCATATTTGCCGAAGAAAGCAAACATCCCATCGAGAGGGTTAACCAACTGTGCCATATAAAGGCCAATATAGCTGACCTACGATAAGATTAGAAGATATCACCAGAATCACGGCAATAATCATGGGGCATTGGCCAATTGGAGACCATGCGGCCAAACTGGGAATCCCAAACAACCTCCCTGCAAATGCCCGGCACTAGCAAGAGCCAGACTGTGTGCACTAAACCAACCATTCTTCAATGACCTCAATGACATCACGGATAAAGGGATACGAGATCTAACCCGTTTTCTTAGCTCCGCAGGCTAGATCTAGGTACCGACTGTCTTACATTCTCAACAACACACAGCATTAATCAGATCACACCAGTCGTGGTAACGAACAGGCACATTTTAGTGTTAATTGGGTTCATATTAAACCGCCACTTCTACCTATCTACAATGCCACAAGCAAGTGACAAGTTGCCGTTGCTTCGAAGAACCACACCGTTTAAGTTGCTTAAAAACCAAGCCCCCAATTTGCCTTTCGGTTTTGATTTTGGTGGGGGCTGACGCCCAGATTTATTTGGCTTAATAATTAGGACTTAAAAACTAAAAGAAAAATTAAGGTTTAGTGATATCTAAAACCTATCTGCCGATAGGGCAGACCTGAATCGAACACTATAAAAGCGATTATCCATGTAAGAAGATATCCATTTTAGCAAAATGGGTTCAAAGCCCAAGACGGACAATTTGAACAGGATTAGTTTGTGAGATATCTTGTTAAAAGCCTTACTGAAATCAGTCATTACAACGTCAACTTCTTTAAAACTTTCTAAGGCTGTGAGAACAGAGGACACGAATTCGACGAGGTTAGTGGTAATTGATCCACCTTTCAGAAAGCCGTGTTGATTAGGGGAAATAAGAGATTTGCACTGGAAGCTTAAGGCTTCGTAAAAAATGCTTTCGAGGAGTTTGAGTATATGTGAAAGTTTAGCTATGGGGCGGTAATGACGCTCTTTAATCCCTTAGTAGCTGTACTAAGCCATCAAAAAAGTACAAAAGAAGGTACAAAAGACAAAACGAAGTAAGAAGAAATCGCCCCAACTTCATACATTGAGTAGGTGTTACAGTTTACACTAGAAAAGACTTGCGATCTAAAAGAATGTACAGTCGCTTAGTGTGTAGGTTTCAGCACCAGGTTGAAGCATGTATCACGTACATTCCCTCCCGTAATGGAAAGCGGTTATTCATGGTCTCTGTCTAAACGCGTTAAGACCTTGTTTGTGTCAGAGTTCGAGACAGTCTTTCGATTCTTAGCAGCATTCCTTCACAATTTGCATGGATTTAAACGCCAAGCATTAGACGGAACCGTTTATTTTATTTTTATTCCCCAGGTACATCTCCTATCTGGATCTCCTGCTGTTTGACACACAGACACATCTGAAAGGGATAAACCAACATATTTTAAACTGTCTACGCACGTTGATGTATGACCGTAACCATTGCAGTTCCAGTCATAAAATGACAGTTCTCAACGAAATTGCCAAATTGTAGGATCAGGATACATTCTTTATACAAACTTTCCCACAACATTGACAGGAGTTATCGTCCAATAAGAATGTCCATAAAATGAACGATGGGCTGTAAGATACCTCAGTATCAAAAAATTGACAACGAAGACACATTCCGCAACGCAACTATTACGCACTGACGCAAAGCGGTATACACCACCCATTCCTAAGAGGGATAAAAATACGGCCAATCTGGTATATCGGTTATTCATGTTGAAATAGTTTAAGTTTCGAGCTGAAGTTGTTAGAATCAAACATAACTTTAACACTGTGTCATTGAACACTTTCATTTATCTGCATTACCATGTTAATGCCTGTAATTTCCGGTTTTAAATAAATTCTTCTTATTTTGTACTCTAAGGCATACGAATCGTTTTTTCTTGTCGCTTCGAAACTTTTTGCCACATGTTATGGCACGATCATAACAGTTGAAAACCTTAAAGGTAGATCAATTTTCGATGTTTGGAGAATAGCCCCTAAGTCATATTTGCTGATAAAGGGAATATAAAGCTTATTTCTGTGACAACGGACTCTAGAGAAAGGTAGAATTGCTCAAGTATCTTGTACAGCAAAAGCCCACAGACTCTGTAACAACATAGAGGGTTACATTAATAAAACAGTGATGAAATCAATGAAAGTCAGGAAAGCGGGGTTACCGATCGACGACAAAATCGCAGCATCTCTTATATTAATTTGACTTCCTAAAAATTTCAATAATCCGGTGATGGCGGTGGAAAATTCTTCAACGCAACTTATCATGGGCTCAATCAAGGCCTTATTATTACAGCAGAATTATGACAAAGCAAGCGAATCAGGACAGGCCTTAATCTATTTCAAGAAAATAAGTTTCGTTGCCATAGTTATGGAGAGACGAGGCACTTCATCAAAAATTCATTCATTAAAAATTAAAAAGATCTGAAAAGAAGGAATCAGGGGTGTTTTATACACTGTGGTGGAAAGTCTGATCTATAAAATATTGGTAGGTGGACTCGGGATCATATTTTAGAAAATTCCAAGAGTAGCATAATTGGGGAAATCGTTCTTGCCAACAACCCAAAACTTCATGTAAATCAGATAGGTGACGTTAAGATGTCACTAATCACTTGTTGGCGGAGAGTAACCGAAGATGTCGGCAATGTACATTTTGTTCCGAATCTTTGCACCAATCAGTGGCGTAGCTGCCGGGGGTGTTACAGGTGGCTATCACCGGCCCCCCAAACTCAGGAGGCGCCAAATTCGAGGGTAGTTTAGTTCCCAAATCGACAATAAATCAATCCGCTTTTAAAATTAATTCAAAATTCAAGTGAAGGGTGGTATCTTGTCACAGCATGTTTGCGCACAACGTGGCACTTCGTTTCTAGGAGACTATGAGAGAGCTTCTCAGCAGAGCCGTTCGGATTCGGCAAAAGGCAGTAGGCCCCACTTAAAACGTGAGCAACAAAACTGAGTGCTAGAAGCTAGGTCCTGGCCCACACCGGATTGTGGTGCTATGTACTCGTACATATTTATTTCTATATTTTATTTCCAAAAATGTTCTAAAATTATTTTACTTGAAGTACATTTAAAAGAGCCTTTTACAGAATTTTCTAACTTCTTATCACTTATCCCTGACAAACGACGCATATTGATAATAATTATACAGCATATATATGTATCGGGTTTTCCAATAAGGACTTGACAACTTTTTTTAAATAAAACGCAAACCATTTGAGATATTTCAAAAATGGGCACATTTGCAGTGGTCGATTCGTTGCACCTAATTTTCAACGACTCGGCCACACATTTCGGCAGAAACGACCGCTATTTCGCGTTCAATGTTGGCTCTGAGCTCTTCCAACGTCGTCGGCATGTTGGCATAAACCAATGACTTAACGTAGACCCCCAGAAAATAGTCAAGTGGCGTTAAATGGCTTGAACGAGGCGGCCAATCGACTGGCCCATGTCTTGAGATAACACGCTCACCATACTTACTCTTCAATAAATCGATTGTAGCGTGTGCTGTGTGGCTTGTAGCACCATCCTGTTGAAACTACATGTCGTCCAAGTCCATAATTCGGGCCAAAAATAATCGGTGATCATGGCGCGATAACGCTGATCATTCACAGTAACGTGACGATCATTATTGTCGACGAAAAAATATGGCCCCATAACGCCGCCGGCATGCAAACCGCACCAAACAGTTATTTTTTGTGGATGAAGTGGTGATTCATGAAGCACATGTGGATTTTCACCCGACCAATAACGCATATTTTGCTTATTGACGAACCCATTGAGCCAAAAATGAGCTTCGTCACTGAAGATGATTTTACGGTGAAATTCATCATTTTGGCGCATTTTCTCCAGAACCCAATAGGAGAACGTACGTTGCTTCAAATGGTCCATCGGCTTTATTTCTTGAGTCCGCTTGATCTTGTATGGGTGTAAACCAAGACCCTTACGCCAGTTTGACAGTTTGGTGATTAGTGAAAGAGTGCGTTCACAAATTAAATTCAAAATTGTCAAGTCCCTATTAGAAAACCCTTTATATGCAAATATCTTTTTAGTTGGGTAAGGGGGCCCAGAAAAAAATTTTCCACCTGGGCCCCGTAAGGTGAAGTTACGCCACTGGCACCAATCTATTATCGGTAAGTCAGTTGACAAGTAAGGATAATAAACACCCCTATCATAGGGCCCGTCGTAATAGATTCATACTATGAATCCCGAAAAAAGGTATCATAGCCCCCGTCGTAGGAAGATGTACTGCTACGAAATTCGGAGTTCGGAAAAATACTTATCACAGGCCCCGAATGAATAGGAAGTTTGAAAGTTTTTTCTACGAACAGATTTTTTCATCGGAATCAAACTGAAAAAGAAAATGCAGCAAGAATACAGCTCACAAAAATCAAAAATTCAAACACTAGAAGCTAATATTAATATCTACGAGCTTTATTTAATAGATAATCAACGAAAACGACTTAAGCCAGAAGATGTTCCTGCTTTAGAAAAAAGACACGTAAGTCTCAAAGCTATCGCGCTGAAAAAGAAAATCGATTTGTACGATAATCAGAGCGTAGGCACCGGAAACTCAAAAGTTGTTTTCCGCACTGGAGTAAGGCAAACCCTAGCTCTGGTCCTGTCAATTCCAGCCGAGGAAATAATATAGATAAAGATGTTAGTATAACTATGAACAGAGTTCTACAACTAATGCTGAATAACACAATTTCCAAAAAGCATCGAACAGTAATAAATCAATTAGCATGTTGCAGAAAATTAAGGTAATTAATCAACTTGCATATAGTTATAATCCCCAATCGTAGCAACAAATCAGTAACGTGAATACAAGTTTATATAATTTACGTGAAATTAATCATCAATTCGCTGGTAATCAGAACAATCGGTAGTTAGTAGCGAATACGAATGGATCAAATTTATCAGCCCTTTTGCAGTAAGCTCAAAATCGAAACGACCCTAGTCATGTTGGAAGGGTGCAAATGCACACTTTAGCGAATCAACATAAAGTGCAAGTTACTAATCCAAGTGCTTTACAAAATTCTATGTTTGATATTCAGCAACAGCAATAGCGGCAACAACAACATCAGCAGTAGGCTGTTAGTCAAGAGCATGCTTGAACAAAGAGATACCCAAGCTTAAGGCAATGGTCGCAGCATGATGCCCCTGATAATCAACACCTGGACCACCATACCCTTCAACAATTGCAAATGCAATATGAGATGCAAGAGCAACAACAAATAGCAACTAATGTGCATCCTTCACAACAGCTAATGCTGCAAGAACAGAGTTTAATTCAGGCGGATTTAATGCAGCTTTACCATCAGGAAAATCTTCAGGCCCAAATGCAAGCTTTGAAGGTATCGACGTTACGATCAAATTCAACAGCAATGCACAGCGGATTCGTCTGGTCTTCCAGCAGCTTATTATACGAGTACTACTCCTGCTACTGACTATGGCTCTGCAGCATCTACAGCAGGGCCTTCCCAAACTTCTTATCAACAACCGAATGCTTTTCTGCAAGCTCAGACTCCAACAGCTATACTTCTATTTAACCCTACTCCACCTCAGCCTGTTACTCAAACTGCAATGGCGCCCACAATAGCCGCTTTAGCTTCAGCTCAGGTTCTAACAGGAGCCGTTAACTACGAACTCTTCTCAAAATCCGTCAACAACACCGACTGCGAATTACCCCAATTAGCCAAATTACCAAAATCTTTAGACGGTTGGAGGTGCAACATATTTCGTGCCTTCAACTTAGACAATAGCCAGAGCTGTTGTTTTACCGCAAAGGCGTCCTACAAATTCTATACCTATTTTACAGACAAAAAGACCGCAAGATACGAGTAGTAAGGAAGAAGAAACCAAAAATGTCACCACCGCGCTAGGAGAACCTGTCTGTTTTGCAAATGCACCAATCGGGAGTGCAGAAAATATTGATCACATTTTAGACTGGGAATAAGAAGTCGACTTCAACATCAGGAGCAGGACACAACCCTGATCTCATGAGCCATATTACAAGTATGGAATTGAAATGGACTGCTCAGTTTGCGAAATATGATCTAAAACTCAACGCACTGGTGAAGCGAGCAGAGATAATCAAAGAGCACAGTGAAGAATTTGCTATCAACAAACGTAATGAAGAGCAGATTACTGATCTTAAAAAACGGTGTGATGCGCTTGAGAGAAGAGATCTTGCTGCAATTCTCTTGGAGTGCCACAGCTGCATAATGAAAACCTCAAATCTATTTTCAACATTTTATGTCACACCATTGATTACCAGCCTCCAGTTTTGCCATCGATATTTCGCTCCCACCTTCGAGATGGATGCAATGACCCACCTATGATTCTGAAGTTCAACTCTCCACACGATAGAAACAACATTCTGAAGTCATTAGCTGAATATCAAAAAAAAAAAAGAGAAAAAACCGCAACATTGGCATGGATTCGGATAAAAGCATATATTTAAATGAGAGCCTTACGAAAAAAAATCGTTCTCCGAAAGTGTTGGTGTTGGTTTTGTTGTTGTTGCTAAGAGCCCTCGCTGGCTCTAACATCGAGGGCGGTTCCATGGTTGAGTGCAATATCCTGGTTTAAATATTATGCAAACAAAAGAAAGGTATCAATGTCTGTCACCTAAATGCCTAAAGTTTAAAAAATAAAATAAACGACTTGCGTATACTTTTTGATAGTAGCAAGGTTGATACTCGTATCATATGCATATCTGAGACTTGGTTAAAGCTGGAGATATGTGACGATCTTTTTAAACTAAATAATTTTAAACTTAAACGCGCAGATAGATGTAATAAACTGGCAGGAGGGACAGCTATTTTTATTAGAAACTCGTTTAATTTTAATGTCATAAAAAAGTCATTCAACGAATCAATAGAATATCTATTTATTGAAATAGTGAGTGAATAGAATTTTAGTCGGTTGCATTTAGCGATGTAGCGCTTTCTACCGTAGTAAGAAATCTTCTAGAAGAGTTAGTTCCCTTGTACACAGATATTCTGATTTGCGGAGATCTTAATCTTAATTTATTAGATAATAAAAATAAACATTTCATCGAAATGGTGGATTCTTTTGGCCTAAGTTTTATTAACACCAAGCAGCCCACACATTTTAAACCAAATTGTACATCCATCTTGTTAGATGTTTTTCTAGTTTCTAGCACCAACTTGGTTATGCATTATGACCAACTTCTGGCACCTGCTTTCTCACATCACGACTTAATTTTCGTGACACCTAACGCTCTTTTTACCAATACAGAGGATACGTCTGCAATCTACTACGATTATTCGGGAATAAATTTAGTGGATCTGTTCAATGGTAGTCGAAACGTTGACTGGTCAACTATCTGATGTTACTAAACAGATTGAATACTTCAATAATAATATTTATTACCTTTTTAACAATCATGTGAAAGTAAAACATAAAAAAATTAAGAAAAATAATTGTCCATGGATAACACAAGAAGTAAGAAACAACATTAAGGGGCGTGATGATTTATATGCGAGATGGCGAAGACATACATGTTCTGTTATTTATAATGAATTCAGTCACTTATCTTATAAGGAGAAACAAAAAATCTTTCTTTAAAAACCAATTTAATGCTGGTGATTCAAGTTCCACTTTTTGGAAAAACGTTCGTCAGGCTGGAATATGTCGAAGTAAGCAATCTGAATGGGCATTGAATGGGCAATTCGTTCAACTTCAATCGACCGTAAGCTCACACGTTCCTAATTCCTATACTTAATCAAGGAGATAATTTTTCACTTTCTTATGTTGACATAGTGGTGGTTGGCCATGTAATTTTAAAAATGAAGTCAAAAGCTATTGGTTCAGATAACATCCAACCAGAATTTATTAAGACTCTTCTACCCATTTTATTACACCGAATTACACCGAATAACGTTTATTTTTAATACTATTCTGACCACTTCTGTTTTCCCTGATATCTGGAAAGTAGCCGAAGTTTTACCATTACCTAAGCCCTCTCCAGCTAACAAAACCGAATACCGCCATTTTTAAGCAAAGTTATGGAAACAATTATGAGCAATCAGATAAAGGTTTTTTTTAATAATAAGAAACTAATTGCTAACCACCAATCCGGTTTCCGGGCAAAACACAATTGCACCACGTCTCTGATCAAAATTTGTGAAGATATTCGTGCTGGGTTCCACAAGGATATGGTGAGATTGATTGTATTCTTGGATTTTTCGATGGCATTCAACAGTGTCAATCATAACCTTTTATTGAATAAACTTAAGACTAAGTTTTCCTTTGAAAACTCCTTATGCAACATGATCAAATCATACCTTTTTAATAGGTCACAGTATGTGTTTCACGAAACTAAGTGCTCTAGTAGATTAAAGAGTCCAATGGGCGTCCCACAAGGCTCTGTGCTAGGACCTTTTTTATTTTCCAGTTTCATTAACGATATAATTGAATGTTTCACAGACTCCGAATACTATATCTATGCAGTCGATGTTCAAATTTATAAAATGTTTCCAAAAGCGGATATAATTCCAGCCTCCAGCAGAATGAATCAGGAATTGTTTAAAATCTCATCTTGGACGGCTGAAAATGAGTTAAAGCTCAATCTAACAAAAACCAAAGCCATGATCTTAAGCAGAAGCAGATGTAAAGAATACTTCCCTACTCTCCTCCTCAACCAGAACCCAATCGCATATGTGGAAAACACAAAAAATCTTAGGGTGTATTTTAATTTCGACTTAAACTGGGATGTACACATAAATAGGACAGTCTCAAAAATGTATGGTGCGCTTCGAGGCCTAAGTCCCATAGCAAAATATTTACCAACCAATGTGAAGCTCAGATTAACAAAATCATTTATTTTACCCGTTTTTCTGTACAGCTGCGAGTTATTTGCTAACATGAACTTTGAGTCCAAGAGAAAAATTTACTGTTGCATATAACAGCTGCGTAAGATATATATTTGATCCGAAAAGATACGACCACATTTCCGACTACTCTAAACAAATAGTAGGCTGCTCCTTATCAAATCTTTTGAAATATCGAACTTTGTTATTATTAAAAAAAGTAAAGGACATTGCAAATATTTCTACCCAGGTATAAGTACCTTGTGACCTCAAGGCAATTTTTTGTTCATGCCGTTCAACTTTGGAACCAACTTCCCCTCATTATTAAACTTATAAGCAACACAAACACTTTCGCGAGAAAGGCTTTTACATTTTTTGCCGAAAATTCCTAATTCCTGCATTTTTTTTTTTACATGTTCTATCTTATCTTTTCATATCTTCTCTCTCTTCCCTTTCGTTTCTCCTTTATTTCATTTAACTTTTTAAAACTGAATTCCTTTTATAAGTTTTAAGTGTATTATCTAAAATGTGTGTAACTCTGAAATATAATATAAGCATGTGCACCTTAAAAGATGTATAATTTATACCTTATATGTACAATGAATATAACAATAAATAAATAAATAACTCGCGCCTGATTCCACGCCTCTCGTTAAACCTCGGTCAAATGACCCATCTGCTGATGCATCTATAACGGAAACTGAACCATGCACAACCCAATCGATTATATCAGAGGTTAACACTCAGAATGCAGGCGTGGGTGCTTCACCTTCAAACGCCGAGCGAGGGACTACTTCGAAAGCGCCTCCTTTGTCTGAATCGGCTGGAAAGCAGTCTGTAAAACAAGAGGAATATTTTTTGCTTATGGAGCATTTTAATTTGGATTATTCAGCTTTTATTTGTACTATTGGAGTTATTTTTGAATTAATATTTAGCAGTGAACAATTGTGGAAACACTAAATGTTTTCGTTATTTATTATTTCGATTATAGAATCTAGGAATATTCTGTTTCCTTTTTGGCATAATTTAACACCATCAGAAAATTGTATCATTTTGAAATATGGAAATACCATATACTTGCTTACATATACAGTGGACGAAATAAGTATAAAGAACAGTTTGAAGACCTAAACTTATGCTAAGTGAATTGTCTCTTATATAAAAAATAAGTGCCGTTATCCACAAGTAAGCTTAGGAACGGAGTGATTTGTTATTCCCAATAATAAAAAGCAGTGACGGAAATAAGTATTTAAATATTTAAAAATATTCCAATTTTGTTGTGTTTTTTTTTTTATTAAAAAGGTGTAAAAATATTTCACTAATATTTTAAAAATTAATTTTGCACTTACTGGCTCTCAAAATGATGCTAAAAAATTATTTATTTAGACATGCCTCACGGGACTCGTTTGACATCAGAAGAAAGGGCAATTATTGCATCACACAAGGAGCACGGCTAATCAAACCGCTCAATATCCACGACGATTAGGCGGCCTATTTCCATCGTTTGCAAGTTTTTAAATTTAGGTGAAAATTATGGCACTGCCAGAAGATCTGTCCGCCCAAGCCTTTTGACCTCTCGCAACAAAAATGCAATTTCTCATGAAGCGAGGCGAAATAAGCTGAATGCTGGTCAGATAAAGAGGAAGTTGGATCTGCCAGTTACAGTAAGAAGAGTGCTGAGTGGAGCAAGTGTTGCAGCAAATCCTATCCTTCTTTATACAAAAATGAAAAAAGACCCGCATTTGCAGCAGCATCACAAGAAAGCGAGAATAAAATTTGCAAGAGATCACATGGCGTGGACCATGGAGTCCCGATGGTTTTAGCTTTTACTGGCGTGATTTGAGAGACGAAAAAGCCATCAAAAGGAGTCTGGAGGCGGAAGTATGACGATTTGGGGCGCCTTTGTTTTTTTCGGAAAAATCCCTTTGATGTTGGTACAATCCAGAATGAATGGCGAAAAATACAGGGAGATGCTTGGATATGCCATGGATGAATTTGGAGACATTCCGGCTGGTAAACACTTTATTTTGATAATGCTCCCATTCACAACGCGAGAATTCTCCGTGGATGGTTTGAGGTCAGTGGAACCCGGTGTTTACCATGGCCTTCGTGTAGTCCTGACCCAATCGAGAATTTGTGGGGGATTATGACCAGAATGCTTGGCTCTAATGGGAAGCAGTATAGGAATGTAGACGACTGTAGAAGGCAAATCAACAAATGCTGAATCGAATATTTCAAGTTATCGAGAATCGAGAAAATAGGTAAAACCCAACAATTCAGTGTTTAAATGCTTATAATATTGACTGTCTTTATACTTATTTCGCAGGAAAATTGATTTTTTTAGAGTTTATTAACGGAAATTCAAAGAAACTAACCCTTGTGGTAAGGAGTATTTATTATTATCGTTTTGTTATTTACGAAAATAAGTAAACTTGTTTCGGCCTTAAAAATAAACTCTTTAATTTTCATAATCTTGTGGTAAAACTCACTTGAGCATTTACATTGCTTGTGTCTTTATACTTATTTCGGCCACTGTATTATCCTCTTTCATCCACATACATATGTACTCGTATGTGTGATCAAAATAATAATTTTTTTTAATTTTGCTGAATGTATTTCTATCGAATCATAGTCAATTTGTTTGTTTGGTCTGTCTATCCCTCCACGCTTTTCAAATAAATCCTATTAATTAACAAAATAGATTGCACGAATGTTCACTTAGCTAAAAACTACCTTTATCTATCCTCTATTAAAATACTAATCGTATCTAAAGCAAAATAAAAAGGAAACATTCAGGAATCCTGTTTTTTTCTTCTTCCTGTTTTTTACTTTTTTTTTCTTTTATAAATCCAATTTGATCTGAAACAATTTAAATAGCCGCAGTGCACAACCGTATTCCCATAATGGTTTCATAATAAATTTAGATGGAAAACCGAACGGATTCTCGGCATAAATTTCCGGTTGAACGGCTACCAATCCGTTTGTTATTTTATTTTTGAATATATTTTCCATTTTTTTTTTATACTTTTTTTGAGTTTTTTTCTCCGCCGATTGGCATACCCATTGTTTGCCGGCAAAAACATCGCCCAGGTGTGGCAATTGCGAATAGCAAACAACCATCTCTCACAATCCCTCACACAAATTTTACTAATTGACATTCGATTTTTTTTTATCGTTGGTTTTCGAGGGGGAAGGGATTGGCTTTACGTTTTGCTTGGCCTGGTTCAGGCCGATTCCATCTGTAAAATACGAGCCTCAATCTACTCATTGTAGAATTCATTTTCGAAAAGTTTTTCTCCACTAGGGTTTTTGTTACAAAAAGTCGCGAATAATGGAACAAATGGGAAAAAATGGTAAAATGGAAAAATGAGCAAGGAAAATCAGGGAAAAATAGGAGTGAAGTGGAAAATAGCACAAAACAATCTCCATATCGTCCCCAGGGATCCAATCATCGTTGGAAATTCCTTTTATTAAATCACGCTGATGTTTGTGTACGATGCTCCACTCGTTGGCGCTCGTACTTTCATCAAGGGTAGGGGAGTTAGTTTCAGAAACAAGTACACTACGCAAAAATAGCAACAGGAAACAATGAAAGTTGTACACTCCTGCGTGTTCTTGGAGTGGGCGGATTAGGTTGGGGGTTTAAAATCCATTCAATTGGCAATCTTGCATAAGAGAAAGCACAAATGCGTTCGATTATGAGCCTCTGGTTGGGATTAGGGATAATGTTCTTACGAGACGTATTTGGCGGGGGTTTATGGTGATGAGAAAACAACATTTACATTTTGCTTCTTTTCCGGGAAATGAAATCTTTCTCTTCCGCTGCGAAATGGAAAAAGGAAATGTGTTTAAGTGTAAAAGTCACTTTTCGCAGTCAGAAGATTTTTATTTGGCGAACTTTTTTGGGAACATTTTATTCAATTTTCGAGAAATGAGGATGAAATGTGAAGCTCATGTGAGCAATATTCATCGTAACTGAAATAACACTCTAACAAATGTGCTTTGATCAATGATTTCTAAATTACGACAGGTAGAACAAATAACGCTCTTCTCCTTCCGGGATAATGTTAATGTAAAATTTTATGGAAGCCACACATTTTAGACAATAGTTGAAACTATGAAAAGAAGGATTACTTCTCTGGTCTATGAAAGAGAGCCTTTACATTTCAGCTTCCTATGATTATTATCCCTAATGGGTTTCGCATGATGTTGGAGATTTTAAATTTCGCACAGCAGTACCATTCAATCGAATGTTAGATTTCCGATCAATGTTGTACCAGCGCTTTTATCTTTAAACAGTAATAACCCTTACATCTACTCCTATACAGATTCCTGTGACCTCTGGCTCAGCTGGCACGATTCGCTTACAGAAGATATCTATACAAATGAATCCGGTAGTCGTGGAATTCATTATGAATTCAAAACTCAATACTTTAAAAATAAACAAAAACCTTTAGCAGCAGTTCTTCTTAAAAACCGAATACACTAACGATACAGCTAATAAAGCGCTATGCTGCGAAAAGACTGTGCATACTTTTAGAATATCCGCTGTCAACCAAGAAAGTGAGCAAAAAGCAAGTAACATAGATCCTCTCAGCGGAAGGACTGTAGTTAACCATGGTCCAAAACAAAGCAAATCCCGCATTAACCTTTAGCAGAGAAGGATAACCCTTGTAAATGTATATCCTTAAACATATTCCGGAAATCGACTGAGCTATGAAAGTAAATGCCGAGTTTGTTCAGCGAAGAAACGTATTGAAAAATTATCTGCCTACGACCAAAAGCAACTTAATGTCAAAGTACCAAAAACTAAAACGGAAGCCGTCAGTCTTCAAAAGGCTTAAAGTAGAAAACACAATTATTTCAGAGTCACATCTCACAGATTGCTCAGAGACGTTCTTAAAGACAAAATTTTGTTCGTGGTCGATTTACTGCGAAAAGTGCGAGGCTGCCAAATTGAAGCTTTCAAAAATATTTTACATAAGAGATTATTCAGCACCTATCATAACCTGCAATGGCGAATGGCATCAAGGTCATGTTAAGCTATTCGCAGTGACGATCAGAGATCTTGCATTATCTATAAGCTATCTAACTAATAAGGAAGATATTCCAACCAAGAGAGAAACTAGTGTCTGCATCTAGACGGCTGAGTTCCGTAACCAAACTCTTGGGTGTCCAATAACTTAAGCTCAGCAATTCTTCATTTTCGATTCACATCTATTAATTCATGAAGCAGGAAAAGCAAAAGGGGTTTTCTCTTGCTACGAATATACAAAAAGAACATAGGTAAGCAGTTTTGTCGTTCACCTTCTGAACTTGAATTTTCAGATTGTTTTCATCGCTGAAAGTCGACGACTCCAGAGTATCTCTGACTCAGAAAAGTTTGCCTTTTTTTGCATTTGGTTAATAAAACGCTCATCACAAGGTATGGAGTAGTACTGATCTAGTCTCCGACAAAACCAATCTCACGGATACTTTCAATTCTGTCTCGACGGATCCCTCCTTCGTCAACTTAGTCAACTACACATTATTGTTAAGAGATTTACTCAAATACAAGACAGCACTAAGCCACTTAGGCATCTCTGATCTGTTCCCTGTACTACAAACGATATTGGCAGTAAAGCTAGGGATTTTACCTGAACCTTCTATAAAGTGCTGTTTTCTTTCTTTCCCCCTTTCCCGGATGCAAATCTTACGAGTATATAAGATCCCTGAAATAAACTGGGTGATACGAGTATTAGCATCACCTGTGAGTCTTATGGCGTCGTTTTGATTTCTATTTAGCAGGTGCAGAGAGGTTTTAGTAGCACGGTGACTAGATAGCAATGATAATTTTTCCAATTGTTATGTTTCAGCACCTGTCAAAGTTACCAATCTAGCTGTCAAAATATTCAGTAAGGTTTGCGATTTCATCATGCATCGTTTTAGGCTTGCCGAACGTGCGGAAATTATTAAAATATCGACCAGAGTCGATATCGCAATTTTTGTATTAGTTTAATTGATTCCCATGATTGTATTTTTGGTTTCTCCATGGATTTTTTCGTAGTATATTTTCCACACCAAACTTTTCTTTAGGTCTTCATCGCTAACTTCCGATAGATAATATTCTACGCTGCTTTTGAACGAGTTTGTTGTTATGTTACTCTGCCGGTAATATGTATGTTTCACATCTTTAAGCACTTTCTCCGAATTTGAGATATCTCTCTGGCTTTCATAGCTTGAAACGCTGCTATAATTCTTCTATTGTCGGCATGTTTAGTCGTCGTCTCTTAATTGGTTTTATCTTTTTTCATAGATTTTCAGATTTCGGAAGGACCGATTTTCAGAAAATTGATGTTTACTGCTCACCATATTATTTCAACATAGAGATGAACCCTGAAAACTATATCCCATTTACTATTCTTTTTATAATCTTTTATTAACTTTCAAAAGGGTCGTTAATTTTTCTCACGACCTAAATATGTAAGTGGAAATGGTTTTCAAAGTACACTTACAAAGTGTATTTTGATTTGAGGCCCGGTTCAACCCCGGACAGTTTATTGGAAATGTTTAATACAAACATATAACTTAACAAACTAAACTTAAAACTATGACTTATAACTACTATTTCTACTTAAGCTAAGGTCAATAGACGGGAAAAATGGTTATTTAGGGAATTTCGAAGGGCTGGGCTGCTGCAGTGGAAATCGAACACTTGACGTACCCGATTTGTTTCACGTAGCATACGACGCAGTGGTTCGTTGAGACCATAAGTTGTCCTGTGATTATTCGGTCGAAAAAGGTAGACAGATGTTAAATGACACGGGTTGGTATTGATTGGGATTTGGGAGAGTATTGTGGGACAGTCAATGATACCAGTTAAGAGTTTGTGTATGAAGAGAATATCGGCGGACTCCCGACGATTTTCCAAAGACAGGAGACCGAGTAGTTTTAATCGATTTACATAGGGGGGTAAAATATTGTGGTCAGCACATGGTAGCGCACGTAACGCGAAACGCAGGAATCTACGTTGGACAGCTTCGATGCGCAGAATATGTACATCATATTTCGCTGGCGTACTCGAGAAGTGGATGAACAAAGGTTATGTACAGGGATTTGGCGACATAGGGGTCGGAGAATTATTTTGACCATCGTTTAACAAATCCGAGAGCGGAGTTAGCTTTCCTAATTACGGAGTCAATATATCACAAATTACACCCAAGTCCCGCATTGAAGTAACTGTAGCTACTCTTTGGTTTGATAAATAGTAGGTGCGGGTTGGAAGTGTCAAACGCCTCCGGGAGTAAGAAATGGCTTGGCATTTTTCTATGTTGAGATCGAGAAAGTTTTTATGGCACCATATCGAGAATCTATTAAGATCATCTTGTAAAGGTTGAGAGTCAGAGAGACTTGAGATCTGTCTATAGATTTTCATATCATCGGCATAGATAGATATGTGGGAGTACTTTATGACGTTAACAACATCGTTAATAGTTAAAATAAAAATTAATGGACCGAGATGACTACCTTGTGGAACACCCGAAGTGGCGAGAATTGGGTCAGAAAAATGGGAACGAAAATAAACAATACAGGGGCGCTTTTTAATGTAGGAGTTAATCCAAGAGGTCAGTCTAGGTTCGAAACCAAGAGCTTTGAGTTTGAATAAAATTAACTTGTGCGAGATTTTATCAAAGGCCTTACTGAAGTCCGTGGCGATTACATCAATTTCTTTCCCTTGCTCTAGTTCGCATAGTGAACTAGAAATAAACTCAACGAGGTTGGTGATCGTTGATCTGCCTTTAACAAAACCATGTTGGTTGGTTGCAAATATAGATTTACATTGAAAATATAGTGCATCATAAACTATACTTTCAAAAACCTTGGGGATGCAGGATAGTTTAGCAATGGGGCGATAATTGGAGATATCGTGCCTTGATCCTTTTTTGTGAATAGGTGTAATAAAAGCGCTTTTCCACAGATGAGGAAAGAGCCCTTCAGACAAAGATAGTTTGAAAATACTAGTGAGGGGATTAATTAGATTATCAGCACATTTTTTTAAGACAACTGCGGGCAATCCATCAGGACCTGGGGAAAAATCGTCTTTCAGTTTATGTATTTTGTCTAGTAACTGCGCTGAAGTAATTTCAACTGACGACGGAGATATTTGACAACAGTTGTTCAGGTAAGAAAAGTATTCAGGATCGATGTCATCAGATTGGGCCGAAAACGATTGACTGAAGAAGTTCGCAAATAGATTAGCGATGGTTGTTGAGTCATCGGAAGACATATTAGAAAATTTGAGAGTTGATGGATAGCAATCGAATTTTTTTTTTGTGTTAATAAATTGGTAGAATTTTTTAGGGTCTGAGATGATGGAAGATTGCATTTGGCTGAGATATCTTTGGTAACGATATTCAGCCAGTTGGGAGAAGTGATTGTAAGCTAGGAGGTAGTTTTGTTGGTCAAAATCAGAACCAGATTTAACGTATTGTTGCCATAACCTGTTTCTCTTATTACGAAGTGTACGAAGTTCTTTATTATACCAGGGAGGAGATGACGAAGGATTTCTGCGTCGAATAAAAGGAGTAGTTTGCCTTATACAGTGGAAAATCTTATCGTAGAAGATAGCTACAGCAGAATCTGCGGTTAAGTTACTGTTTTGAAGAAAACTAAAGTCAACATTTTTGAGAAGATTGTTGAGCTTAGTGTAATTGGTTTTACGGAAATCGAAATGGAAGGGAGTTTCTGAAAGGCTCAAGGAATTATTGTTACTCGTATCATATGAATAATGAATATGAAAATTTGTGTTTGGAGGGAGTAACTTTAACACAGACAAATTCGAAATCGGCTGTAGATGACTTTTTGACGAGCTCAGGGTTCAACCGAATTTTGATTGCCAGAAGGACACCTCGTCCTATAGAATCGTCATTATTATCACGTCCATCGTCGCGAAATAAACGGAATTCAGGTGTGAATAGTTCCGAATCCTTGATATTAGATTAGTTTCGGTTAAGGCAAAAATATCATAAGGCAGCTTTTGAGAGTTGAGATATATAGAAGATGTTTTTGAACGCAACCCCCTCACATTTTGGTAGTAGAGTGATAGACGATTGTTTGCTGGATTGTGGGGTATGTTAGGGACGATAGTAGTTTTTAAAACTAGAGCGCGTTTTTTGGAGATGCAAGTGACGTTTGGAAGAGACATGAGAGGCGTATGAGGAGAGATCGTTATCGACGTTTGCAGAAGAGATATTGAAATTGTTGTGAAAACCGATAAAGATTCGTCGAAGATCTTTGGGATCAGTGGGGAGTCCTTCCTGTTGGATTGAAACCATGAGATTTGTACGAGTGGTACCATCGATGCAGATAGAATCGGGTTTATCGTGCAAGTAAGCAAGTTAAAGTCGCACGTGTTGATATAGCCGACAGTCCCTCAGGCGGGAAAGGACATAGCCGCCGTCATTTTCCACGTCGGCTAGCTTCTTGGTTAGTTTTTAACTGCGGGAGGAAGCAAGGGGTCAAGAATTGTGGAGGTTGGGATTTCGAGAGTATTGGAGGAGTTATGGTCAACAGCCAACGTGGATGACGGAGGATTAAGTGTGTGGGAGCGGATGAAATTCGGATAGGGGGCGGAAAGTGAGGGGGGTTTAGGGTGTGAGGCTTGGAGTTTTGTAGGAGATTGATTGGGTGTAATATTAAAAGAGACACGTTTGGGTGGGACAGATTTTGTGGGGAGGAGACATCTTTATTTTCTTTTGGTTGGATGACATGAGGAGGGGAAAGCATGTGATTCTGTGGAGAAAACGAGGGAAATAAGCCAACCTTAAAACTCCAGTTGGGGTCTCGATGGGAGGGCTTGGATTGTATATTGCGCTTAGGCTTATCCGTAGGGTTGCGGTTCTTAGGTAGCTTGGGTTGGTTGGGTGACTTAGAGGTATGAGCGGAGTTAATTCTAGACTTAAGAGTTCTTTTTTGCTTGATCTTGTTATCCTTAAAAATCTGCATCTTCATCCCGTCGAGTTGAAAAATCTCTGAAGTTGGATTTCGAAAAAGCCATTCGTATTTTTGGGGAATGTTGAATTTGAAACGACACGACTTTGATTTATTGGGCGATGTGATTTTCTTGCAGTTATCTATGGTGATTTTAAATCTGCGCCTAAAAAAGTTCACAAGCCAGACTGAGTCTGTGGTTCCAGCTAAACAGTCGAGAGGGAATGTTACGCCCTCAGACTTGTTGTGGTTTTCGAGTTTTTGAAGACGTTGTTTCCATTCCGAGGATGTCCAGGAAGTACCAAAACGAGAAATTGTCGCCTCGATTTCCGGTGGATGGAGATTGATGTATTTGTAATAGTGTCTCAGAAGGTTCGATGACAGCGTTCTCAAGCATTTCAGTTAGTAGGGACGTATTACACATTGCGTTAGATTGGGGCTGGAGTTGTACAAGAAGATCGTCAATTTTGTTAAGCGTCGTTCTAATGTCATCAACGATATCACCAAGAAGTAGATGGGATGCAGCAACATCGTTACCTACTTTATTTATTGTAGTTATGACCTGAGCTAATGATGGGTCTGGTGGAGGAGCACTTGGGGTTGATGAACCTTGGAAATAGATATCAAGGTCGGATCTTAAGGTAGAGAGAGTATCAGCAATAGACGGTAAATAGGACTTAAGGGAAGATTTCACACTGTTTTCAATAACGCTTTTAATTGTGTTAATATTAATGGTGTCTGTGGGTTTTGGAAGTTCGAGGGTATTTGTCAACTGTTTTTCGAGAGATTTACACTTTGTTTTGAAGAGGTTGGTTGATTGTTCTACGACACCAGAAACATCTTCAACACTTCTCATAACGTCATCAAGTTTGGAGAATTGGTTTTGTATTCTCTTGAAGCAGAGTACGTTTTCATTGCCAATATTTTTTATTGAGTCACTGAGACATTTTATGGCGAGCATAATGTGCGATGTCGAGATATCTTTACACTCATCACAAAAAAAGAGAAAGTTGCATCTGTAGTCTTTCAGATATACAATCGATCTTTTACTCAATCCAACACAAAGGGCGTGATAGGAATTCCCACAGAGGCCACTGCAATTCACTGATTCGGCATTTGTTTCACTGATAATTACACAATTGGGGTTACTGCAGAATTTAGACATTGTAGGTCGGTAAAAGTATATGGGTCGAACAAAAAAGACGGAAGAATAACAAAAATGTTGGGCCAGTAAAAAACAAAATGCAATTGGCTTAGATTGCGAATACGAACGCGAGCGTTGAAAATTAGTATTGGGAGTAATTAAAAATAATCCGAAAAAACGAAGGTAATAAATAGAGTAGTGCACGTCCGTTCGATTGGAAAGGCTAAACTTAACAAGCTTGGATCATACCAAAATGTATCTTGGATCATACCAAAGTGCACCTTGGATCATACCAGAGTGTACCTTGGACCATACACATTAAATAGAAAGTTTCATCGATAGCAATAAGTTTAGGTTAAATTTTATTAGGTGAAAAAATAAAAGTATTCTAAAATTGAGAGTTTATTACAAAAAGATAGAAATTTGACGTCTTCATCGTTATATGGTTCTGGAATGGGTGTTTTGAATTTAACCTGCCTGTGCTTTGGTTTTTTTTTTTTTTTTGGAATAGACTTTTTGACAGTTGCAGATGTGATGGCATCTTTTTCAGGAGTGTCTGTGAGTATCCTTGTCTTTACTTTCTTCTTTCCACTACGAATATTCTCTATCGCTTTATCGCTTCTGGTGTTATACACATGGAACTTGAAGGAAGGACCCGGCTGTTGAATGGTCCTGGTAAACTGCTTGTTTCCATGTTAAATTGTTTGATTCATCAGAAAATGGTCGATCTGTACGTCAGTAAAGTGGGTGAATACCCAATACATTCTGGTTTAGCGTTTTTGAGCGATATTCAAATTTATCATTGCCAGCAGTTCTATCGTATTTGAGAGGACGGAGCAATGTTGTCTTCGAAATGTTTTAGAAGCACGATACACACTATGCCTATTATTAACTACATCCAATTCAGCCTCCTCCAGTGAAGTTTTATCGCCCGGTGGTCTATTTACGCCTAATTTACTGCGAAGCATAGTAAGACTAGAATCAAAGACAAAAAAATCAAAATGGTTATAAAGCTGAAGTAAGAATCAAGGTGTACCTTGGGCCGGTCCATGGTATGTACACCGAAAATGTAGGACCAAGGTACACCACGCCCACTTTATTTACTTTAACAATCGTAACTATTTTTCATTTTAATAACTTCAATTTATCCTGACTTAAATTTAAAGGTTAAATAACTTATTTATCTATAAAAATTATCCGGAGACTCCTTCCACTTGGAATTTTTTCACAGCACGCTTCAAAAAACTACATAAAATTTTACTTTTGGCTTCAAAAAATATTTAGAGCAAGTTACTTACGAGACCGACGCGTAGCACTTTCAGTTGTAGAGTGAGTAAACTTCTTGCGACTTGGTACTTAAATAATAGCGGGGCTTTTGTCGGAAGAATATAAATATACCAGAGAAAATACGCTCGGACCGAGGTACACTAGGTCCAAGGTACACACATTCCCCTACATTACTTTTGGCTTTTTTTTACAATTTTTTTTTCTTGTGATTGTTCATTACACTTTTATTAGCCTAGCTGGAAATATTCATAAGCCAAGGCTTGGCAACACTGCTGTGAAAGGAAAAATTTGAACTTAAATTTCGCTCTCATAATTTTATTGAAAAGTATAGTATAAATCTCAGTTTTTTTACTATTTTAAAATAAAAAGTGCTTAAGTTGATTGAAGATAACATACGAGGGGCGTTCAATATATTCTCGGTATCGTTATGAAGGAAAATGCGAATTCAATTTAAATTGTTTTTATTTTTCAATATAATCTCCCCTAGCATCAATGCATTTGTTACATCTTGAGATAAGCTTTTTTAAACCCTCAAAAAAATAAATTTCCTCTTTCTCTGCAAAATACCCATTTATTGCCGACTTGAGTTCTTCATCATCCGAAAATCTTTTTCCACGAAGACATTTTTTCAAATCCGGAAACAGGAAATAATCACTAGGGGCAAGGTCTGGACTATAGGGTGTGTGTTGGATTTCTTCGAAACCACAGTCTCGCGCAGCAGCCTTGGAAGCTCGCGCCTTGTGAACAGGAGCGTTGTCATGAAGAAGCAACACACCCGCTGCGAGTTTACCCCGTCTTTTCCTTTTAATTTCCGTAGGATGTGGCGTTGATGGTTTCACCTTTTTTTTTGTACTCAATGAGCAAGATTCCCTTTGAGTCCCAAAAAACTGTGGCCATGAGCTTCCCGGCAGACGGAGTGACTTTGAACTTCTTCGGGGGGTCTGTTCCTTTTTTATGCCACTGCATGGACTCTTGTTTGCTTTCAGGGTCATAGTGGTGGACCCATGTTTCGTCCCCAGTAACAATTCGATCCATAACACCGTCCGCGTTCTCACTACACATCTCCAAAAGCTCTCTACAGCATGCGATTCTCACTTTTTTCTGAGGCGCTGTGAGCATTCGTGGCACCCACCTTGCACTGACCTTTGAAAGGTTAAGATGGTCATGAAGAATGGTGTGAATGGTACCAATTGAAAGCTTGGTGATCTCTGCCATCATTTTCACCTTTATTCGGGCATCCTCAAGAACAAGTTTTTCGACTTCTTTGGTGCTTTCTCCCGTACAAGCAGTAGCCGGGGCGCCGGAGCGGGGGTCGTCTTCAATGCTCTCTCTGCCTCTCTTGAACTCACTTGACCACTTTTGCACAGTTGATAATGAAGGTGCGGAACCCTGGTAAACAGCCACCATCTCTTCATGAATAGTTTTTTTGACTTTTTCCTTGCTTAGCGAGAAATTTAATTACAGAGCGATGCTCAATTTTCACCATCATCGTCTCAGTTGCCATTATGATTCTGTTTAACTAGAGATAAAACGCGAATTAATAATCACATTTATATGAAATTTTACATGAATGCACTAAAATAATAGTATTACTTGATAAATAAGTCAATTTATACATACAACCACAGCTTCACCCCGATACCGAGAATATGTTGAACGCCCCTCGTATATTCAACCGACCATTGACAAGGTAAAACTACTGTAATCCTGCAAAAACGTAAGTACGAGTATATATTTAACTTGCTATCTGAGGTCATACGAGGGTTGTCTGAAAAGTTTCCGACCGCTAAGTAAAGATAGCGGCACTCGTCAATAAGAGCTGGTGAATGCTAGTTATACATCTTTTGACAGTTACTTACCGAAGTTTCAGTCATTTTGGACGCGCAGTTTTTAGTTGACAGTCGTTTGAGTTAGTTGATGTTAGTGTTTTTTGTGAAAATGCAAAAAATTGAGTATCGAGCTGTTATTAAATTCTTGTTTTTGAAAGGCAATACGCATACGAAAATCAAAAATGAGTTGGACTCTGTATATGGGGACTCTGCACCATCATTTACCGCAGTGAAATTTTGGACAGTTGAATTTAAACGTGGCCGTAAGAGCTTGGGAAATGATGAACCTTCGGGACGACCAAAAATTGCAACCATTGACGATAACATTGCTAAAGTTCACCAAATGGTGTTAGATGACCGCCGAATTAAAGTGAGAGAGATAGTAGAGCTTATGAAAATGTCAAAAACACGTGTTTGTTATATATTAAATCAAGTTTTAGGCATGAGAAAGCTGTCCGTGCGTTGGATGCCGCGTTTGCTTACGTTACCCAAAAACGTGTTCGAATGAACATTTCCAACGCTCTGTTGTTGCAGTTTAGGTGCAATAAATCCGAGTTTTGGCGCAGATTAATTACTGTCGATAAAACTTAGATACACCATTATACGCCCGAAACAAAAATTCAGTCAAAACAGTGGACTGCAAAGGGCGAACCGGCTCAAAAAAAAGCAAAAACCGTTTTTTCGACTGTTTTTGGCGACTGTTTTTTAGGATAGTAAAGGAGTTATTTTGATCGATTATCTCCAAAAGGAAAAAACATTACATATGTATACATACTACGCATTATTACTTACCAAGCTGAAGGCAGAAATTGCGGAAAAACGGCCACATTTGCAGAAAAAGAAAATTCCGTTTCACCAGATCTAGCCCCAAGCGGCTTCTTTTTGTTCCCTCATCTAAAAACTGCACTCGGAGGACTGAGATTTTCATCAAATGAGGAAACAATCACCTTGGTAAACAATTATTTTGCAGAGACAAATGTTGGGAGAAGTGTGTAGAGTTACAATTTGAGAAAAAATGTCTTGTATCATTGTTCGGTCGGAAACTTTTCAGGCAACCCTCGTATGACTGACAAAAGAAAAATCGGCGAAACCTCACCAGAAGAATGTAATATTTTCAAACACGTTACCATGCCCCTGTCTGATTCGGATCTACAAAAAATTCAATCAATTCTTCGCTTCAATCTGAGCTTGCATGGACAATTGCAAACCTAGCTACCAAGCAAGACCTGTATAAGCTAAAAAACGATGATCCTCATACAGATCCAAAAGAAAAAGTTGGTTTTCGTGGGTTCATGCTGGACTGGTTTAGATCATATTTATCAAACAGAACTCAAAGAGTGAAGATTGATGATGTGAGAAGCGAGATTTGTTCATTAAATATAGGTGTTCCTCAAGGTTCCGTGTTAGGGCCCATTTTATTCTTAATTTACATAAATTCACTATTTTCCTTGAATTTCAGGTGTAGACTTACGGCCTTCGCAGATTATGTTGGGTGTACGTATGGTTCTCATAGTGTCCTGGACCTAATCTCCGACATAAATTGGGATCTTAGCCTACTAAGAATTTGGTTCACTGAGCACCATTTGAGCATTAGCTCAAAGACCAAAATAATATTTTTCAATTTAGCTACCCCAATATGTATAAATGCTGATGTTTATTTTCATGCATCAGAATGCCAAAAGTATGGATTAGGAATCTGCAATTGTGTTTCTAACCAGCTTCCAACTTTTTGCAGCAGAATTAATTGCAGTGATAATTGCTTCTTGATTGAGAAAGTAGACGAATTTAAATATCTTGGACTCACAATTGATTCTAAAATGTCATTTGTAAGGCATACAGAGTCCTTAAAAAAATACTTTCAAAGCACTCTTCGAAGCTTCTTCTATCTTAAAAACCTCTGTACGAAGCACTTAATGAAAACTATTTACTATGGTATCTTTCACTCGAGATTACAATATGGAATTGTATGTTGGGGGGGCATAAATTTGAAGAGAATAAAACCCTTATTAGTATTGCAAAAGAGTCTGCTGAAAAAAATCTGTAATAAGCATCGGCGTCATCCTTGCTTTCCATTATTTCAGGATTTCAAAATCCTACCTGTTCGTCATTTATACTGTTTCAAAGTTTTGAAAATGTTCTCTAAGAGTTCAGGAAATTTAAATTACAGATCATTTTCTGATTATAATCTACGCAGAAACTTTTTATATGTTGTTACTGTACCCATTTTTCGCACAACTGCATTTCGAAACTTTTTCATAGTCTCACCATGTCGATTATTTAATAAGCTGCCTCTAAGTATTAGAACAATATCAGTTCCTGGACGTTTTGAAAAGTTTGTAAGAAATTGGCTCTTTGATTATGATTTACTTCATATAGAAATTCTTTTCTCCGACATTCTGGTGTAAACTAGGCTTCTATTCTCAACTATATTTAATACTTATTGCTTAACTTTCTTCTATTGTTTTACCTTCTTTAAATTAATTTTTTGTTTGTTTTTGTAATTTTACTGAAACGAAAATTAGACGGGTCACCCCACCCAAATTTAATATACTCGTACTAAGTTTAAAGTTCATTGAAGTGGCATTTGACACTATTTTTAATACTGCATGTATAGAAAATACAAAATGTCACCACATTATTTTTATATTAGTCTTGTATAAAATTTGTATAATACTGTAAGATATGTATACATAATGAATAAAATAAAAAAGAAAAAATTCAGACTGTCATTCGGCTTTTACTTGGCAATGAATGTACTCAACAGTTCTCAGAGTCCGTTAAAATAAGTGAAAATGGCACTTCAACTAAATTGAAATTTAAATACCGGTTCAAGTGAAATTGCTTTAACCCATTAATGGCCAGGCATAGAACCAATGTGAAAATTGATGTTTTTTTTTTTTGCCTGAATATGTACTTTGGGTTAGGAATAGAAAATTTCATGGTCAAACAATTTTTTTTTTTTTTGCTGTAACTAAGAAATTGTTACTGTTGCGAAAATGCAACGTTGGCCGGGTAAGGTATACAAAGTTCTAAATATGAGTTCAAAGGAATATCATTATATTTATAAAATATTTATTTTCATCGAATACCTATAAGTATCAAAAACGGAAATATTCATAGTATTGTGGTATTATACATCAATTATTTGTGTGATATTTTGTAAAACATTTTGAATGAAGAAATACATTGCACAACATATATACGTATGTTGTTGTGCTGTGACATTCAATTTACCTTCTTCTCTGATTACAATTATTTTTTATAATTAGATGGCCGTGTCCGTCGAGCTTGATGTCATCAATTTGGGAGGTATTCCCGCCACATGCAAGAACGTTTGTCTCCAAACGTTAGATTTAAAACCTAATTGCGGGAGTTTTATATCCGGATTTGCAATGTTGTAAATTGTCCATGCATTTACCAGGCAGGAGTCCAAACAATTGATAAACAGTGGCCGCCACCATTTCTTGCCTCGAATTTTTATCCAATAGTCAGACACACCGTCTACGTCTACGCCTCCCATGTTTTTGTTATAGTCCATCAGCGTATCTGGCTGATCAATTGCAACTACTTTTCTCTCACACCGGCTAAATCTTTTGACTTTTTGCAGAGGATGAATAAATTCATGATTCGTCCCTGCCGTAACTATACTCTTGGCATTCCACCTAACGACAGTTATTTAATTTTTTTTTTGTCGAATGCTGTATCATATGTACCACGTGGAAATTTTGCATAGCTTTTCCTGTTCGGGTTTCACACACTGTTCCGGTAGAAAAAAAAACTTTAGACTTCAAAAGTGCCAGCAAATCGTAAGAAGTAAAAAAAAATTATCAAAACATACCCGATGATTCGAAGGGGTTTCAACTACTTTTAGCAAATTTGTAACTACACACTCTCCTAAAGGTATTCTTTTGTCATTGTCTATTCCTTTATCAGCTCCACCATAGGGAGAAAATTGATATAGATATCCCTTCGAAGACCATAGGAACCACATTTCGAAGCTAAATCGGACTGGCTTCCCCCTAATGAACATTTTGGCAGAATGCCTGCTAAAGTATGGAACCATTTGTTCATCTATTGAAACGTTGTGGCTAAACATCAAATTGCAAAAATTTCGTGTTTGCGTATTCAAAAAGTGGTTTCAGTACACGAAAACCGCAATCAAAATTGTTTCAGTATATTGCGAAAAACATGCACGCACGTGCACTCGTGGAAAAAAGCTAGAAAGCAATAAACGACAACAAAAGCACATCTCAATACCGTTATAAGACGACTAGAAGGCCCGGCACTTCGTGCACGCAAGAGCGTCTGCTTATTCAATTCAGGGGTAAAGAGAAAAAGCTTTGCAACAGAAATTCAATAGTGGCGATAATTGAACTCGTATAACGCCAACGTTGCGAAAATGCAAGACCTACTTCAAATATAAATTTTCATGATATAAAAGATAAAATTCACTGAAATTATTTATTTCTCGCCGAGATTGAAGATGCTATAAAAAAATGTGTCAATTATATCTGAAAGTTTTAAATGTTTTCCTCCAAAATTCTTCAAGAAAAACTCTTCAAAATTGATGAATACTAGCTTCACATAAATTAATTTATAAATATGAAAAATGTAATATTTTTCCATGAATTAATTTATAGGGACAAACAACATGTCGAAGGATTATACAAACCAATAATTTAATCATTAGAGCAAAAAATAACGGCTACAAAAATTCTCAAATTTGGTGTTGCGTTTTCGCAACGTTGGCCGTAAATGGGTTAAAAATGCTCAAAAACGCATTCAAGCTGTTTCTGCAACGCGATCTTTCAAAGAAAATGCTATTAAAGCAACGAATGCTCCTTCACTACAGAAAAATAATAAGAAACTATGAACCAAATATCATAGTTCAAATAAAAAATAACGCCATTCTAATTGAAAATAAACAATTCTATTTAAATCATAATAATAATCTTATTTACAACAACACTGATGGTGAGCTCGAACTACAATACATGCTAGATGAATGAACGAATGAATGAATGAATATTTATTGAGTCTTTTTCTTCTTATTATATGTGAATATAGTTACATTTGTCTTTTTTTCTACAACGAGTTGCAGTATACATATGGAGGCTGTAACCTATGGCCGTCCTATTCGATTGCTTATCTTAGTCAATATGAAATGGCGTGTCTTTTGAGTAAAAGAGATAGATAGCTCTTGCTCCCGGAGCCGTGTACAGTGGGCCTTACTAACAACGAATCGTTAACTGCGACTTAAAAAAGGTGTCGACTTAAATATTAAGTCTAATGTGTACCAATAACGATTTAATAGTCAGCTTTTATTTAAACTTAAATTTTTTAAAGAAACTACTACATGTTCATTGCATCTACTACATAACATTGGTTTGACGTTTTACATTCGCATTCAAATTTAAATTTGAGAAATATGACGAAAAGGAATTCTAGAGCATTTAGCGAACTCACTAATTCTTCAATTGTTTATTTATTTCTTAAATTCTTCCAGATTCGACAAAGAAACAGCACGATTTATCATTGATATCGTCCGTGAGGAAATCACGCCACGGACAAATCGCAGTGCTGCACTTTCAGCAGAGACCATTGCATTAGTTGCAATAAGGTATTTGGCGAAAGGCGCATACCAAAGTGATGTCGGTTAGCAAATAATTGAAACAGTGTTCATTATATTGTTTGTTTGTTTAACTCTTTGATTTTAGGAGATTTACATAACATATCCCAGCAGTCCATCAGCAATTGCATTAAAAAGTTTGTTCTTGCTTTGGCATCAAAAATGACTAACTTAATCAAGTGTGAATCTGATCCAGAGAGTATAAGGGCTTAAAAAATGCTGTTCTTCCAAATCGCTGGTTTTCCTCCATGTGTAGCTGCGGTAGACGGTACACTGATCAAAATTAGAAACCCTGGTGGAGAATTCGGTGCACGACATAGATGCAGGAAGAATTTTTATTCTACAAACGTACAGGTAAAATAACATGAGTATCATGCACGCATTTGTTTTCATAATACTTGAATTTATATTAAAGATAGTTTGTGATGCCAACTATAAGATTGTATATATAGTTGCGTGCTGGAGAGGATCGGCCCACGATTCGAGGATTTGGAGGGAATCAACTATTAAGAGGCGACTGGAAAATATGGACTTGCGAGGAGGGGTTGTGCTGGGTGATGGCGGATATGCCTGTTCAAAGTTACGGTTGACTCCTTTCAGGATGTCCGCGCAACTCACAGAAGCAGAACAACGCTATAATAATGCACACATTCAAACGCGTAATCATATTGAAAAGTTGTTTGGTAAACTTAAGAACAAATTCAGGGCATGCTTTAATGGGTTGCAAATGGAATACAGCACCGCTAAAGCAACCATTATTGCACTGGCGATATTGCACAATATCGCACTCGAATGGTAAGTACTACTAGTATGAAGAATAACAATCATAGTTAATATGTATTAATTTTTTTTAAAGATTTTTTAAACAATGTTGCTGAGATTTGATCGGACCAAGCATTGAATTCTAAAGAAGTTGAAAGAGCAGGAGATGCAAAAGTTAGTGGAAGCTCATATAGAGCTGCATTTATAACTAAACACTTCTCATAACAAATGTTACATGAAATAATAAAGAAAAAATTATATAGAATTCAATTTGATAATATTTCTTATTTTAAATATGCTGTTGCATACCACATATGTATTTACATCACAAATATCGTATATTGTATAGCAATTTCAGTCTTTATGTTATTTTTCTGTAATTTTTGGTCACTGCTGTGCATTCTTTATTTCAATAATAAGTAGTTCTAGTTTTTTTCGTTGGACTTGTTCTTTCAAGTCGGGAATAATTTTCGACTTTGAGAACTCGTATTCAACTTGCGCCAAACGTTTTTTCAATAACTCTTCCAATGTTACCGTTGTCGGAAAAAGGCGCTTCCTTTTGATTTGTTTTTTTGTGGTGCACTAGAGGTGGAAGGTTCCACTGGTGCCTTCAGTTCCATATTTGGCGACTCGTTTTCTCTGAAAAATAAAACACAAATTAGCTCTATACTGGAACCGCTTGTAACAGCTTGCATTACCTTTTACAGATCCCGTTCATCGCATCGGAATCAAATTCAGCCGAATCGATGTCCGACATTTCTACTATTGCTAGATCTACTTCACTAGGCTCTTTTGGTGGAATTCCACCGCCAGTTTGTTATAGGATTCTTTTATACAAACTGACGGTGCTGCGGGCTTGAAACTTCATACGGTTAAACTGCTCCCGAGTTTGCTTTGTGCTGAATTTGAACCCATTGGCTTCTAAATTTGTGCATATGCTTTACCACGCAACAAGTTTGGCTCTCTTTCCCCTGTAAGTCCCTTCGGTCCCCCTTTTCTTTGAGTGGGAACACCGAGCTCTGGCGGAGGTGGAGGGCAGCCATGGTCCCATCAGCCAGTGACCCACCAACCCCAGACCTCGGAAAACAACCCACATAGGTTCACGGGAAGAACCCCAGGGTGCGACAGGAGGTCCACCAAGAACACCGTTGTCGGAGCCCATAAATAGACGGGAGACTCGCAACGGGTAGCATCAGACAGGACGTCTGAAAGTCGCCGACGGGTGGGGATGGACAGTCCTTTCAATCCAGACACCCCAACACGATGATGACGGGTGGGGGAAGACGATCCCTGGAACAAACACCACAACGAAAGCAAACAACAGGAGGCTAAGAGAACACCCCATCCTGCTACCGATGGGGGTACGAGCACCGGCACCACATCCCAAAACTGATGTGGATGCAGCTAGCTGGAGCTAGAACCAAGCCACTTGATCGATGGGTGAAGAGACGACGATCTCTTTTATAGCAACACCCCAACGAGGGAGCAACAAAGGAGCAACAGTGGCGTGCAGGCGGACGGCCAGTATAAGCGGGCACACCCCAACGACGTACCAGCTGTAAAAGTTAGGTTCGATGGGTGAAGGGATGACGACCCCTTTTTAAGCCAGCACCCCACCGATGGAGCACCGGAGGAGCAGCAGAGGCGTGTAGGCGGACGGCCAAGTAATAAGACCGCCTCCACCGAGGGAGCAGAAAAACATATATACAAGACACAAACGTACACCAACCAGCAACAAAGAACACCAACCAACAACAACCAGCAAACACACAACAAATAACGAATAACAATTGCACAAGAAAACAAAAAAGTACAAACTGGCAGAGGGGCTCAATTACAAAAAATAATAAACAATTAATTGTAAGGAGTGGCACGCTATTGGTCAGTCCCCACCCCCCAAATTTGAACGCCGATTCACCGGAGTAGTTAGGGATCCACGGTTAGAAATATAAAAATTATAATTTTCACAGGCACTATACTTTTCTTTTGTGAGGGGCGGCGATCCAACGGATGGTTGGATTGTATCTGGATTGTATCTACACTTTTTTCCTTTCGTCCCAACACTCCAGCTACCATCCTATCGCGTTTCCTTTCTCTTTTGTCTCGTTTTAATTTTAACAAAATTTTTTTTTAGTGTAATGCGATGGGGGAAAATTACCCAGTTAGCAGAAAAGAAAGAAACTCTGCTTTTCGCAATCTCTAGTTGTAGAACCTCAGAGTAGGAAATAGTTAGGATCCACAGCTTCCATAAACTCGCTCAGCGGAGGTCCCAGTCATTACTGGAAGTGGGAGCGAACTCCGAGACTGAGGAGTTTAGTATGAATGTGGAAAATGGTATGTGTGAGCTTGCTAGTGTTGTAGCTAGAAATCCCGTCGTTGGGTCCACTAGTGCTGAATAAATGTGTGAGAGAATGTGCGTGTGAATGTGTGTGTGTGTCTGGCGGGAGTTTTGGATCGTAAAAGATCTGGAACTCACTTTGGTTACGACCAGCATAGGGAAAAGCAAAGTTTTTTCTTTTCTTAAGTTTGCGAATTGCGGAAAGCAATTCTGTTTCGGTTTTTTTTTTGTTTGATAGAATAGAGTAGACTCTTTTTGCTTGAATAAAGTCGCGAGTTCTGCCCTAGAGAAAAAATAAATAAAATAAATAAAAGCAAGAAAAAGGAGAATTACGACAAAGGGAAAATGGAGAAAGGAAAGGATACGAGGATTGAACACCGGGAATAGCGGGACGAAAGGAGCGAGGCACTGTGCCAGAAACGGGCACAACACCGCCAGGAATATAAAAGATAAGAATAGTGCAGTGATAGTGTAGGGAAAAAAAATAGAAAGTCGTTTTTTTTTCAAACTGAGACTCCGGTGTGCCGCGCGTGCGCGAAAAATCCCGGGAAAAGGCGGGACACGCGACCCGTTAGATAACGTTTTTTTTGTTGTTTTGGGACTTAAAGAATAGCGGGTCACTCCATCTACGAGTGTACCGCTACGCAAAAGAAAAATAATAAATCGTCGAGCTCCAACGGAGCTTTATAACGTCGTGGAATTTTTGGTTTTTTTTTCTCTTATTTTTTTTTCTTGTTCGATTTTTTTTTCGGGGAAGTTTTTTCTTTTTTTTCCTCTCCAGGGTTAGCTGCCGTCAAAGCGCTACCTGGTGGAACCCACAGCTGTGATAGCGGGATCCCAGAGAGTAAAGTTATCGTTTGGTTCGGGGCATCGCCGTATATCGGTGCCGGGATCCAAACATAACAAGATGCATGAACAAAATTCACAAGCAAGTCTTTCATTTCTTTTGTCCAATTGATGCTACGGTGTCGTTTAGTTTTATTTTCTTCCATGATGTTGTAAAGAGAGTGGTTATAATTTGAAATTTAATTTTGTTTATTTTACATACCAATCTTAGCAAACGCCAATACTCCTGGGACTCGAAAGTAGAAATAAACAAAATAGAAATAGAAATAAACGAAATACCTACTCGTATATAATAGCGGACATAGTTGTGTAAAACTTAAAATTCTGAATCATTTTTTTTTATTACTTTAAAATGTTCTAAAGATTATGTAGAATTAATATTTAAAATATTTTCCGAGATATAGCGTGCAGACATATACAAGAGAAGGGTAGCAACGTACAAGTAGGCCATTAAACAATTTTTTTATGGCATCCCACACGCTGAAGAAAATATAGAAGCAGATGCAAATACTAATGCATCTGAAAAAACTGTTTAACGCTGATAATGATGAAGTGCATATCGTTTTATAGAATTATACTACAACAGAAACATTAAACGCGTTTTTCTTGAAACAACGTTTTTTTGAATCTGAGTACACTTTAATTCGAAAACGACTGGATAAATGGCGTTAAAATGTGGCATGCTTCTTTTAAATTGTCATAATTTGTCGGTGAACCTACAAAATTTTAAATATTTTGATAAGAAATATGCATTTTTGAATGTTAAATAACGAAATTTTTACGAAAACTTTCAATTCACTGCTCATTTTCAATTTTTTGCATATAGTTTAGCTACAAATTATATGGTACTTGTTATTAATATTTTTTTTCATTTGTCTGAATTCTAAAGTAAAAGTGGCCGCCATCCTGTCAGTACAAAATGTATATACATTTGTATATACTTTCAATGTAACTAAGTAATACTTATATAGTTTTAATATTTTAGATTGCTTAATTTTTCAATTTTGTTTGCTGCAATGAAACGTTCACATACCATTTTTTACTGCATTAAATTTCAATAAATTATAATGAAGGTAAAGGATTTCTTTTTAATTCATAAAAATTAAATAACGATTATACTATTTCAATTAAATTCAATTACAGTTTACGCATAATTTTAGCATTTTAGATACCAAGTCGAGTCCTTTTTAGTATTGTTCTTAGTATTAAATTAGTACATTGGTATTATTCTGTTCTTTAATGTCACATTTAAAAAACTTAGACAAAACTTTCTCTAAATTAAAATTTAACTCCATACTAACACTAAAGTCCAGTTGAAATTCGTTATTAGTACAAACATTTTTGAAAGTGTGTAGATTATACTTAAGTTGTATACTAAATTTGATTGTTAGTAAGGCCCAATGTTTATTTGACTTATTATCTGTTCTTAACCTAACTTCATCTAAAATTAAAAATACTATGTGCAACATATGTCAGAGGGAGATGAGGGCTATTTTAATATGAGTCGAAATAAATAAAAAGAAAAGAAAATACAATACTGTTTCTGACAATTTTCTCTTTTCCCTCTTTTTTCTGTTTCTTTTAGGTTTTTCTTTTAGGTTTTTTTCTATGTACGACATATCTTTATCTGATAATTTAGTTTAGTGAGTCGAATATGAATCGTGTTTTTGATTTAGTGTGGTGTTTGTATTAATGCGATATTACATATATAACTTTAAATTACTTTCACGAGTGTTTAGATACATATAATATAGTTGACATTTATTTTATTTCATTTTATTATTACCAGTTGCATATTGTTTTTCTTCTTGTTTTAGTTTTAATTTAATATATGTTACTATTTATTTCTTCTACCGCGAGCATCGAACTTGTCGAGTTGTAGAGGCTGAGTAGGGTCAATGAATCTCGAGAAGAAATTCTCTAGACGAGTCCTGAAACCAAAGGATGCTCCCCCCCCCCTCCCCAACTCCCAAAGCACTCCATCATTCCCCTGTGCTGGATCAAGGTATTATACGACCCGTGCCGAAGATCAACCTGGCTGAGGGCCCAGTATCTCCAAAAATAGCTCAGTCGCAAACGGAGTATCCGGAAACCTGGCGACCTCCGGATTAGCCAGCCTTATCTGTATACGGCGGATATCTGTACAGATGGACACCCCTTTCTCCGCTACTCGTGGGACCATTAATGGATAACAACCAAAAAACAAAAACCGAGGCCGGTACTCCTTCATTACTGGGCGGTGGAACGGTGACTACACCGACTACCGGCAAGGCTCCTACATTGACGAGAGGAGGCAAAACTGTGGCAGGCCATGGTGCACCATCCTCTAAAGGCAAAAGGAACGAGCCAAAAAATAAGAATTCAGGAAGTGTTAGGACTGTGGCAAGCCATGGTCCTATCACCTCCTCCACCCCTAGCAGCAGCAAGTTTGACGCATTGGTGATCGCGGTGATCGACAGGAGCGATACCGACGGTTCCATTACACCGGAACGGTGGCAATTGGTCAAGTTGAAGCTCTCCAGCAACTTCTTGGCCATCATGCGGGAGAACCCAGGACCACCTCCTATCACAAGCGACGCTGGCTGGCACCAAGGCCATGTCAAGCTCATCGCTTGCTCCAACCAGAGATCTCTCGATCTCTTCACCAAGGCCATCGATGGTTTAGGAGAGGTTTGGCCAGGTGCAAAACTCGAGGTCGTATCTAAGGAAGACATTCCTAGTAGACCTCGAACTCGTACCTGGATTCCAGCCGAACCCTCCTCTCCAGAAAGTATCCTGGAAATCATCCGGCTCAGCAACCCGACTCTTCCGACTCATGACTGGAAAGTCACGAAACTGGAGGAACTAAGAGGTTCTTATAGATGCGCGTTAATTGTGATCAATAAGGAATCCCTTAATCCTCTGGCGCAGACGAAAGGCATGATTCGGTTCGGATTCGAGTCCATTCATTTAAGGGTGTACAAAAAGGATGAGCTGGATGCTGATAAGCAACCTCCTCCTCCTTTAACACCTGACATCACAACCTTGGATCTTGGAGCGTCGATATCCTTTCCAGAATTGGATAGCGACGACTCCAATCTGTCCGAGGTGACTACCAAGCCGTCGGTCTCCTCTTCTGACACACTGTCGGAAATGGAAACCGATGACGAAGCAATTAGAGGTTCTACACGATCAGAGATAGAAGATGAGCTCGTGGGCACATCTTCAGAATCGGAGGACCTCAACAACACCGTGGTGGAGGCGACTCTGGAAGACTGTAGCAATGATACGGTTTCTCCAGATTAATCTCCACCACTCAAAAAAGGCTTCGGCCGCACTCATTCTGCGTCTTTCCAAAAACGCAGAAGACATAATTCTAATCCAGGAACCACGGATTGCAGAAGGCGTGGTTCGTGGACTTAGGACACCCACATACGTTCCGCTCTATACGAGAGACAAAGGTAAGATTAGAACTTGTATATTAGTGAAACGTAGCCTTAATGTATTTCTACTTCCCAACCTCAGTGACCCCGACCTAACCGTTGCCAGATTAGAGGCTGCCAAAGGCTCTTACTGGCTGGCATCGGCTTACCTTTTCCACGACCAAGTGGGCCCTCTCCCTGGTGATAACCTAGAAAGGGTGGTACTGGAAGCGGGAAGGCAAAAAACTGGCCTCATAATCGGATGCGACGCTAACGCACATCATACGGTATGGGGCAGTACCGACATCAATGATAGAGGTGAGTCACTTTTAGACTATATTTTAAGTACTAACCTCTTAATTTGCAATATTGGCAATGAGCCCACTTTTATAACAAAAAACCGACAAGAAGTATTAGATATTACTCTTGTCTCCGACAGCATCACCCAAAGGCTAACAAACTGGATGGTATCGTCTGAACACTCTTTTCAGACCATAGATACATCCAACTCAGTCTGAGTGATGCTCCCCCCCGCCAACCAGCTTTCCGGAACTACCGGAAAACTGATTGGACAAAATATAGAGGAATACTGTCGGAAACGATATCCTCTAAACTATCAAGTCCCCCGCGTGACACCAATGAGCTCGACATGAAAGTCAGGGAATTTACTCTGACTCTCAATAAGGCTATGGCCGCTTCCTGCCCTCTTATTCAACCAAGAGGCAAGAAAAAGCCACATTGGTGGTCATCGGCACTAGGACTGCTCAGAAACACCTGCAGAAAACTTTTCAACGCAGCAAAAAGCACAAGAAAAGTGACCGACTGGGACTCATATAAAGAATCCCTCAAATTATACAAAAAAGAACTGAGGAAGGCAAAGCGGCAATCCTGGAGGTCATTCTGCGACAAAATCACAGAAACCTCTGAGGCTTCGCGGCTAAGAAAAATCCTCTCCACAAATCCTATGATGCCCAGCTGTTTGAAAAAAACCGATGGCTCTTGGACAACCTCAAGTGATGAATCACTCAACCTGCTTCTGGACACCTACTTTCCAGGTAGCTCCCAACTCGCGGCCAGTAGCAGCCCAAACAAGCCTACTGCAACCGTGACCAAAATTCATAGTCTGATTACGAGAGACAAACTGCTCTGGGCGCTGCATAGCTTCAAACCATACAAGTCTGCTGGTCCGGACGGTATTATACCTGCCGAGCTACAGAGATCCTCAGATATTATTCTACCAGTGTTGGAAAATATTATGAGGAGCTGTGTAGAACTTATCCACATTCCACTGTTATGGAGAGAAGTCAAAGTAGTATTCATTCCCAAAGCTGGAAAATGTTCTCATGTAGTCCCAAAGGACCTCAGACCTATAAGTCTATCATCATTCCTTCTGAAAACTTTAGAACGACTGATTGATATCTATATTCGAGCTAAAGTTGATCCAAGACTTCTGTCTACGGTTCAACATGCCTACTGTAAAGGAAAGTCGGTGGAAACGGCTTTGCACTCTCTGACTAGCCACATCGAACGATCCCTACAATATAAGGAGTACACAATGCTTGCTTTCCTAGACATAGAGGGCGCCGTTAACAACGTCAACACATCCGCAATCACGACTGCGCTGTCAACTCTGCAGGTAGACGGCTCACTTGGGGAGCTGATTAATCTAATGCTAACAAGCAGGATAATCAACTCCAAACTGGGTGAGACTTCTGCTAAAAGATATGTCAGTAGGGGTACGCCGCAAGGCGGTGTCCTCTCCCCCCTTCTCTGGAACTTAGTGGTTAACGAACTACTGATATACCTGGAAGCGGGTGGTAGCAGAGTGATTGCCTATGCGGATGACGTTGCCATAGCCGTCTCAGGAAAACATTTAAATACCATTAAAGAACTCCTCCAAGTAAATCTTAACAGATTAACCTACTGGGCAGATCGCTGTGGATTGGGAATAAACCCCCATAAAACTGATCTTGTCCTCTTTTCTAGGAAATATAAAATTCCAATCATAGACCCTCCTTCAATAAACGGTACCAGTTTAGCTTTCTCCGATACAGCAAAATATCTGGGTCTCATTTTTGACAGGAAACTAAACTGGAAACCTAACATTCAAGAAAGAGTCAATAAAGCTACAATAGCTTTATTCTCTTGCAAGAAAGCCATTGGGAACAAATGGGGCCTTCAACCTCGCATAACCCACTGGCTATACATCTCGGTCATAAGACCGATACTTACTTACGGGGTGGTTGTCTGGTGGACGGCCTTGGAAAATGCAGTCAACCGCATTAAATTAAGCAGAGGCCAAAGAACAGCATGTCTATGCACAAGCGGAGCCTTGCGGTCTACCCCCTCTGCGGCATTAGATATTCTGCTTCACTTGACACCCCTCGACATTTTTAGCAAGCAAGTAGCTGCGACTGCAGCTATTCGCCTTAAAGCGACTAAACAGTGGACAAATAATTCATTTGGCCACGCCAACATTCTTAATACATTAGGAATCCTCACAGCGAACACCGATTACACCATACCTGAACTTTGGTTTGACAAAAACTTCCATGTAAGCTTCCCCTCTAGATCATTCTGGGAGGAGGATGCTATCATGGAGGACAAGTCAATCCATCTCTACACAGATGGATCTAAAACCGACAGCGGAGTTGGTGGCGGTGTTTTCTCAGATAAGGTAAATCTAAGCCTCTCTTTCCGCCTTCCAAATCACTGTAGCGTGTTCCAGGCGGAAATTTTGGCGATTAAAGAAGCTCTGTCCTGGCTGAAGAAAAACGTGATATCTGCAAAGGATATCCGCATATTTTCGGATAGTCAGGCCGCCATCAAGTCCCTGGACTCGGTCTCATTGTGTTCTAAAACTGCCCTTGAATGCCGATCATCTCTCATGGAGATGGCAGAGCAGTTCAACATTCACCTTTGTTGGGTGCCGGGCCACAGAGACATTCCAGGGAACTGCAGAGCCGATGATCTCGCCAAAATTGGAACCACTCTACCTATCCTACCGGACAAAGGTAGTATAGGTATACCAATCGCTACGTGCAAACTAACACTAAAGCTAAATGCCAATAAAAGAACGGACCTTAGGTGGACTGCTGGACAAACATGTCAAGCGACCAAACAGATCTGGCCAAGGCTGGATCTGAGTCGATCTAAGTGTCTGATCCTTTTAGATAGGAAACATCTCAGCGCCATAATAGGTGTCATTACCGGACACTGCCTCATAGGCAAGCACGCAAGAAGGCTTGGCGCCTTTACTAACGATTTCTGTAGAAGCTGCATGGACGAGGAAGAGGAGGAGACAATCCCCCACCTACTCTGCACATGCCCAGCTCTCTCTCAGAGAAGGAAGCTTCATCTAGGAGCTTCCTTCTACAACGACCTAAACGATCTAGAAAAAATAGACGTTAACAGTCTCCTACGCTTTATTATAAGCTCAAACTGGTTCCAGTAGTAAGAAGATCATAGATCCACGTGGCATCACAATGGGCCAATAGGCCTAAGTGGGTTGGTATTTCCAACAGCCACTCTTACCTAACCTAACCTACTATTTATTTTGACATAGATACAGTAGGTACTACATATAGAATTTGATTAGATGTACTGAGACTTAGGTATATGTAGTTAATATGGTTAGCCTTTGATTTATCTTACTTTAATTGTAAATATATTATAACAGTTATTATGTGTATTGAATATGTAAGTATATGTTTTTTTTTTTTTTTTTTTTTAGCGATTGAAATGTTTTGATAATGCACTTTTTTTTTTCTTTATATATTGAAATGTTTTGTTAGTTTTTTTTTTTAAATGCGATTGAAATGTTTTGTTAAGTTAAAGGATTAAGTGTTTTAATGTTAAAATTGGGAGGGGAATAGTGTTTGAGATCCTATAGATGGTCAAGTTTGAAAATCTTTTCTTCGTAGATACGAAAGTTCTTGTTGACACATAAGCGTAGGATACATTTTTCGAATTTCTCCAATTCTTTAGCTATTGTGGGTGAGATGGTGAACCAAACAGGGATTGCATAGATAAGGATGGGTTTTATAAGTGTTTTTTTTTTTTTTAAAGTAATTTAGTTTTTATACTTAGTGCATTGTTCTTAAGAAGCGGTATTAGTAAGTGGTACATTTTCCTGGCCTTGATTTTAACCATTCTGGAGTAGGTGTTAAATTTGAGGAGGTTGTTGAAGTTTACTCCTAAGTATTTTATTTCCTTTTTGAATTGGATGTTATGCTGGTATATTATTAGCGAAAGGTTCTTGCTTTCGCAGACGACTCCACCCAGGCCTTTTTGCTGAAATTCCTGAAACATATCGATTCCGATTTTCCATTGTTTACGTTAATTCCCCATTTTTTTATAGTAGTTGTTTATGGATTCCAGATGTGTTTTAAGATGGTGGGTTACTTGACGGGCGGAGGTGTCATGAGCATAGACCAATGTTAAGTGCATTCACACCACATTGCGATAATAATTTCTTAGGATTCGAACGCATGTTCGCCTGTCCACAGTAAACATTGCATCAGCACTTTTTACCATATTAAACGCAAGTGACAAATACACGAGGGGGCGCAGTTTCAGTTCGAGTTTTTCAGCTTTTTTGCGCTCCGGGAAATGTAATTAGTACAACTTACTTTAGAAAAAATAAATTGTAGTTTTGGAAAAAAAATTAAGATTTTTTTTATTTTAACAACGTTCAACTACGTTGTTAATCTCCCATTACTGAATTGGATGTGTAGGAAATCATATAAAAAGATATTATACATTTTGGGACCCAGAATTGTTCCCTGCGGGACTCCTCTGTCTGAGACTGAATGATCTGATTTTGTGGAATTGATTTGTATGAAGAACTTTCTATCCGAAAGGAAGCTGTGAATTAAATTAACAAGGTAAAGTGGGTAGTCAAGTTGGATGAGTTTATGTATTAAACCATCTCTCCAAACACTATCGAACGCTTTTTCGATATCTAGGGAACAAGCAGTTGTAAATTTTTTCCGCTTTAGATTAATTGTGATGTCGTTGTGTAGTTTGAGAAGGGCATGACCTGTTGAGACTCCCTTGCGGAAGCCAAACTGGTAGTCCGGAATAAACTCGATGTGGTTCTTGGAATGATCCTCTATTTTCCTTAGGATAATTCGTTCAAGTATCTTGCCTACATTGGATAAGAGAGAGATTGGTCGGAAGTTATCAATGTTAAAATTATTGGGTTTCTTGATTAACGGAAGGATTTTTGCGAGTTTGTATTCATCAGGGAAGTACCCATTATTGATACAGTTATTGAGAATTATTGTTAGAAACTTGAGTGCTTCTGGTGTTATTTTCTTAATTATGAAATTGGAGAAATCGTCAGGACCTGACGATTTTTTGGCCTTACAATTTTTGATAATGTCTTTGACTTCAGAAATCGGTTTGTAAAATTGGTTGTAGCACGGAGTAAGAGATGAATTATTTTAATCGAAATTGAAGTTCCGAGGAGGCCTGGAGCTCAGTAATCTCTGGGTTGAACTTCGGACTTCGTTAATTAATATTGAATCATTAGATGAGTTGCTATGTCTGTAATGGGCTTTTTCTAAATCGTTTGTAATTTGACGGTCTTCTAGAATTACCTTATCGCAAAATATCTTTTTTTTGTTATTTAAAATGTTGCCAACTTCTTTAAACCTGGTCTTATTTTAGAAAGTCTATGGTTGTATTGGTCATTAAGCCAAATTTTGACTTTGTCCTTGATAATTTTTTTAATGAGGGATATATTGTAAGAAAGGGCTTTTTAGTCGTTGTTAATTCAATTAAAATGTGATGCTAAATTCTCTTAAGTCTGTTTTGCCATTGGGTTTTGGTTCTAAAGAGGACTTTTATGTTTTCCGGGAGGTGATTATACTTCCTATATTCGCTTGGTGTTCTGCTTAAATGGCTATCTACTATGTTCGATAGAGCCGTGTTAAAGGAGATAATGTAGTTGTCGATTTCTATGTTGTTAAGGGATATGAAAGGAGAAGGTTGTAGCTGGGCGATGGCTAAGTCTAGGTCTGATTTGAAATTATTAACAGTTTGTGTTAATAAATGAAATAAATCAAAACAACTCCTGGAATGACCGAATTAAATTCCTATTGGATCTCATTGGCGCTGAAATCGGAAGTTAGGCCTCTGAGAATAAGGTTTTGGAAACGATTTTGTTTAAGGGTAAATGAGTAGCCTTGAACCTGGCTCTCCTTAATGAGTGAAAGTAATTCCTGATGAACAACAGGATTATTTACATAAATCTTAGATTTACGAACGTACGTGTTAGTTGTATTATCGAATCGTTCAGAATTCACAATCTTAAAATTTAAATTTCGTTTTTGTTTTTCTCTTAAGCTCTTAATTAAGTTACATATGTATATTTGTATCGAAAACTATGATAGGCGGGCAAAACTTACTGTTATTATTTGATTGTTGGTCTTCGTCTCTTCCTCTAGGGATGGCGTTGGTGTTTTTTCCGGTGATTCCAATGTTGGAAGGGCTGCTGCTTATCAAAGACTAACTATACCTAGATATCAAACTTTCCAGATATTGGAAAATCAAAACCGGTTTTCTACCGATCGTCACTATCCGTGAGACTCTGTCTGTGAATACGTGTGAATTGTGATCAATGGCAATTTCTCTCCTTTTTTATACAAACCACGCACATTTTAACCAAAAAACGTCATCCACATTACACACACTCTTACAAATCGCTCTCATTCTAACAATTTTACTTGTAAATTGCTCTCATTTTAGCAAATTTTGACAAAGTTATAGAGATGTAAAAGTGTTGGAATTCACTTACAGGGTGTCTGTGCGAAAGTTAAGGGTTTGCAAAAGTATTAGTAGAGCTTGATATCTAGGTTAGTTTATCTATGCTGCTGATGGTGGTTGGTTTGATGGCCTGCGAGCCATTGTTGTTTGTTACACACTCGTCTTGACTGATGGAATGGTTTTTATATAAATTGTTGCGCTCAGATAATGTCGCGTCTGTATCTTGGTCCGGTATGATTATTGATTTTTTATTTTTATAATTTGCTTTGACGATGGGCAGTTCGCCCAAGATAGAAAATTTATTAAAATTATTCAACTTGATTGGTTCTACGGATTGCGGTTTTTTCCCCGTTTTGTAACTGTTACTGTTACTCCTACTAACTGTCCATTCGTCGGATGTTTCGATGGAAACTTCCATTTCACTGCCGGCCATCTTTGATTAAATGGCGGGATTTTTTGTTGAGGTTACGTCCGTATTTTTCATATTTTTTCGGATGTTTAGCAGGATTTTTGCTGCTTTGACACCTCTTGGGCTGCTAATTACTGATTTTTTTTTGTTATTTAAATTATTATTCATTGTTAAACATTTAGTCACGTCCGCACAAACCGAGTCGATGACTGCACAACACGCATTTACAGTTAATTAACGGGACTGACAGTTATGGACGCTGATATCTGTTTTTTTTTTCTTGATAACTGATTGATACCCAATTGTATTTTTGGCACAAGTTAAATAACTGCAACACTCAATTACAGTTCAATCAACGGTACAGACAGATATGAATTTTTATATCTTTTTTTTCATAATTCGCTTTGTGATTCTTCGTTTGTCTTCGCTTGTCTTTTATTTTTAAATTAGATGATGTATCTACATCTATTGAACTTTTTTTTTTCTTTTTTTCTTTTCACTAACTGTTATAATATTTCTTTTTAATTAGCACATTAAAAGTTTACTTGGTTTCAGAGAACACGTCCATTCGATGTCGCAGCTTGCAGAAGAATCCACATGCTAGGCGACATTAACTTTGGTGCCGTCAAAAAAATCAACTGGCCAATTGAACGTCAGAATCACAACCAACGTACTAGATTAACAACAATTGATCGTCAACCAAGGGTACCACCTGTGAACGATAGTAGAAGCAGTAATAGTAGTTCATATAGTCGACGTCAGCTCATTTAGTATTAATGTTTGTAAAACATTGTTATATAATATATCAGTGCTAAATAATAAGATCATGTTCATAGATTTTTTCAATTTTATTAAAATATTTTTTATTTTTGAAACGCATGTTATTAAAAAAAACTCAAGTTAATTTACCAAATACTTTAATGGATATAAACTTTGTTGGATTCCTGTAACCAAAACATCCTTAAGAGGTCGAGCAAGCGTTGGATGCCTGTATGATATACAAACATCGAAGCTGAATCTCTATGACTTTGTAGAAATCCAAGATACAGTCGTCGTAAAGCTTTTAGTGAAACCCAATATGTTTATTATTCCTTTTTATATAAACTTTAACAAATGGACCGAAGACTTTGTAAGACTGAACAATCTTGTGTTTGACGTATCAAGCAAAAGCGTAATGTTGATCGGCGACCTCAATGCCAAATATCAACCCTAATTGAATATCTAAGGTAGCATTATTAAATTTTTATAATAGAACATCCAATGATAATATCTGTAACCAAAATGGTATGAAGCTATTAGAAATACTTTAAATGTACGAAAGCATTTTTTTGAATGGATGCACGAAAGGTGATTCCGAAGGCCACTTTACCTTTGTTGATGGCCAAGGTAATCCGATGATCGATTACTGCACCGTAAATAACGATTGGATCAATATTATAAATAAATTTGAAGTTTTGAGTAAACATTTTTCTGTTCATATGCCGTTAGTAATTAAGTAGGAATCACACATTGAACCGACACAGAGATCTCTCAATTTAATGCCCCGATTAAAATGGAAAATTTTGAATTTAGAAACCTTCTACAACTATTTAGATAATTACCTTTCACACACCTCCCCAACTAATCAGTCGACTGCCGCACTCTCAAACCAATTGACAAGTTGCATAAGAAATTTTGCAATCAACTCAAATTTAAATACAACGAGTTCATTCACTCAAAAATGGTTTGACAGTGAATGCCTAAACTTACACTACTAAGAACTTACTCTACTCATAAGCTCTTGTGATGAAATTCGTAAATGGTACATACGAGCTAATGACAAATATAAGAAAATTTGTCTCGCAAAGAAAATCAATTTTGAATCAATGCAAGCTCGATCACTCAGCCAAATCTAGAAGGTGGCAAAGGAAATAAATTGTTCACACAACTCTATTGGCCTAAAGGTCTCTGCAGATAATCTCTCAGAATATATCAAAATTCTTCTTCAAAATAATCCAACAACAACTTTCTTATACGCACAACCGCTCATTAGATTCTGTAATATCAGCCAGAGACGGAAAGACCACAGGTGAAGATGGGATACCCTACGAGTTCTTTAAAAATGCATCTCCTACTTTCTATAACCATCTATTTACACTTTTTTTAAAAAAAAAAATTTTTTAATTCTGAAATACCCTCCTCATTTAAGAAATCTATAATTTTCCCAAACCATAAGAAAGGAGATTTAAATGCAGTTGAAAACTACCGAGTCATATCCTTCATGAATGTCATTGTAAAGATATTTTGTGGTGTTCACTTTAACAGACTTGAAAAGTGGGTAGATATCAACCACATTTTTACGGAGCTTCAATCAGGCTTCAGAAAGAAATATTCGATTGCTGACAATAGTAAAAGCATTCCAAGCCAGAAATAAAAGCCTATACACTTTGTTCGTCGATTTTAAGCTGCATTTGATCTGGTGAATCGAAATGCTTTATTTTATAAACTTTCCCAACTTGGAGTGTCAACAAGATTCATTTCAATAATCCGATGTTTATACACAGTTACCGAAGCAGCAGTTTGGGATGGCAAAACATACTCAAAAATGTCTTCTCAGTGCTTTTCTATTTGCTCTCTTTATAAATGATATAGCTACGCACATTTGAGGCAGAATTGCATTCCGAATTGCAGGTACCATAATTAATGTGTTGCTTTATGCCGATGAACTTATCTTATTATCCAAATCAGCAGAAACCCTATAACTGATGATAAATCGTCTTATGGACTACTGCAATCTAAGCTGAGTCGAACTTAGAAATAATTTTATTGCAAGAAGGATGTATTGCATCAAAAATGGGTTAATTGCTCGAGATAAAAATGAAACAAACTTGCTCGTATTACGTTATAATCTTTAATAGTACCGATCTAGTCTACTGCTAACTGACAGGAGTGTCCGTAAGATTTGCATCTTAGTTCCCATGAAGCCATGCTTCTAGTCGCTACCGTGCTTTACCTACAAATTTTATTTTATTATACATCATATGGTCATTGGACTAGATCTTGAACTTGAAATTCGTATATACCTACAGATCCATTAATACATTTACAATATCATTTGCTTTCATGGGAACTGTATGAATAATTACATGTATTACAATTCTTATATACCTACAGATGACATTTCGTTTGTTTTCTCGTTTCGGTCGATCGGGTTTTTTTATTCAAACATTTTTTAATTTAATAAAATACGCGAAAGTTTGACGCGATCGGGTTTATTTTATTGTGCGTACTATATGTTATTTCTTATTTCCATATCTCAGTGGCTAGCCCAATATGCGCAATGAATGCAACAGTCAATTGTGCAAATGGTTTGGCAATTGCATTTTCATACCACTAATTAATTTTAGCTTATATTGTTTTTGTCGGCGTAATGTGGTGCCTTGTGTTTTAAATTGTGTTGGGAACCAACAATCGTCAACATTGAAAAATCGAAAGTCATGGTTTTCTCGCGTTCCACTCGGAGTGAAGTTAGGAATAACTGGATGATTAGTGAATGTTGATTAGAAGTTTCGAAAGAATAGAAATATTTGAGAGTTTGCTTAATCCAACCCTGGATTTTAGCAAATACATTGCAGAAAAAGCTAAAACTTCACAAAGTCTAATTAATCTTACCTGGAAGAAGATTTTCTCTAACGATCACATAAATCTCTCAAGGAAATTTAAAATTTTCAATGCAGTCGTGAAATCTTCGCTTTGTTATGCTGCACAAATATGGGGAATGTAAGAATACGAAGAAATTGAAAAGTTTCAAAGAAATTTCATAAAGAAAATATTCAATATTCCCTTAACCGCACCAAACTATTCAATTTACTTGGAAACAGGCTTACCAAAACTTTTCACTTCAACGCTTAAGTTAAAAGCTGACTATTTAATTAAAGTGTTCGGTCGCCAGGAAAATCGTTTATGTAAAAAGATGATGTTTTATGAAATTCGGAATAAGGACTGGTGGTGCAGGATATGGGAAAATATTGCTGCTACCTGTGGAGAAGATGTTCAGATGAACCCCAACAACATTAGTATGATGAAAGTGAAATTCTACGAAATCATCCAAATCACTAATCTTTAAATCAAGATGTGAGCTCCTCCATTTAAACGGGAACCCATATAACGGAAACTTTGACCAATTTTGCAATTTGCGTAACTTAAGAGCAGAGGAAGATTGTTTTAATTTTTTAAGCGTATGTCCAATTTTTAAGCAGCAAAGAAGACCAGCAAGGTAAACCAGCCCTTTCAATACCGGAAATCAGGCACGTAAATGATTTGAATGATTTAAAAAAAATATTTGAATTAAGTTCAGGTTATTAATTATATCCTTGAATACATTTCGCTTGGATACGGCAACAGTATCCAAACGCCAGATAAGTTCCCTGTTCAAGTCATCGATTGAACCTGGCTCTGTTTAATGTCATTTCAACATCCTCGATTCGCACTTGTCTTGGTGTAGTAAGCGAAATAGCCAATTTCTTCCGAAACCATTCAAATGCAAATAAGACTTTCCAAAACGCCATACAAAAACACGCACCAGAAAGCAGAAAAAAACTACTTTTGCGCCTAGCATTATCTCATTATCATCAAGATGTGGGCGATGTTTTCAATACATCAACTCTCTTGGCAGCAATTCAAAGAAGTGATTTCCTGGTAAGCCTCATTGTATGCAAAAAAAACTTTTTAGTTTAACGATACTCTTATCACTTTTCCTACACAATGAATCTTTGAATTTCGTGTCTGCAATAAATCACACAAAACAATTCTTAAAATCTCTTAAAAACATAAGAGAAAATGCTGGAGATTTTTCCAGAGACACTTTTCAATGGGCATCACAACTTGCCGAGAATTTATTTGAAGTTAACATAACAGCTCCGAGGATTTCTTTGAAACAAACAATACGCTCTAATCCAGAAACATCATGCTCTGAAGATTATTTTAAAGTTTCTATACTTATTCTCTGTCTAGATTCTCTAATACAAAATCTTACTGACAGATTTATGGTCAACGAGGATGTTCTACCATCGTTTCAAGCTCTGCTTCCAGATTTTGCTGCCGTAGATCGAGAAAATGTAATGGAAAAGCTAACTCTTTACTTCAATAACGCAATATCCTTGCCAGCTGCTAAAGCGGAGGACATACTCTGGAAATTTCATCGATTGATCCCTCTACCAATGTTCTGAAACTGATAGATATATGTGGCAAGACCTACTTCAGTAATAGGAGTACTAAGCAAGTAGCTTTACGATTTTAACCACACTACCTGTTACAACAGCTAGTGTTGAAAGAACCTTTTCAACGATGAAAAGGATCAAAACAGTATCCCGAAGCATCATGTGCCATCCAAGACTTAGAGCACTTGCAATGCTGTGTGTTCACTCAGGTATACATGTGGATCGATATTATGTCTAAAAAAAAAGACAAGGCATTTATTGCTATAAAAAACAATATTAAAAGAATTATTATTTATTAAATTTAATTTATAAAATAAAATACAAACAAAAATAAAATATTCATATAGTTTTCAAATTTTTGTATACAGAATTACTTCTTCGAAATTGAACAAACAAAAATTGAAAAAAAATATTCATAAGCCAGCAGAATGTAAGAGAACTACAATATTTATTTATTACTTTGGCTTTAATCTTATTTGTTGTTTACTAGCGTTTAATAAATTTGTTACACTTTATTTTCACACTGTATCTTAAAATTTCTTTGATTTTTCGTATCACTGTATAATCCGTATTAGAATTATCCTACCGACTGCGTCAATCTTATCAGCCATTGTGGCGAACGTAATAAAAAAAAACTTTCGGTTGTTTAAATCTATAATTTTTATTTATTCCGAATTATTATTGTTACAATTTCACATAGTAGAAGAAACAATACCAAATATTTATACTTAACTTAGATTTAGCTTACTATGCTTTCCTGCATTCCCACAGGTATGCACACGCTGAATCTGATTCGAGTGGTCAGCAGAAAAGCTGGGAACATTTATATAGTTTAATGTGTCATTTCCATTGATTGGAATGCAACTCTTCCGAAGATTCATCCTCACAACGGATGATAACCCTTGACTAGTTCCGGTGGTGTCCAGAATTTTCTTATAAAAATAATGCAACATTTTCTGGTCGCTGCTTTGTCATAAATTAGGTCGACGTTTAGACGACTCTTATCGCTAATTCTGCAACTCATTTGGTTGGTGAGCCTTACGCCAACCACCCTCCTCGAAATTGCTGCTTCCACCAAATTTATGATATTGATGCGCAGTTTCAAAACTTTTGTGAACTGAAAGAAAACATCATTCGATCTCCATGGTTTTACAGCTACATTACCAGCTCGACCATGTTTTGAAGAAATATATTTATGTACAATAGAAACACGCAAATGCAAACGAACGGAGTTTCGATATATTGTTTATTTATAATGCAAAAACTAACGAAAAAGGGGTAAAATTAGTTATAAACAACTTTACGACTTTAAATTTAACTAGTAGATATTTTCAAACGAGACCGCCACAACGTTAGAACAGGAACTGTAGATCTCGCCACCATCCTCACTACGTTACTTTCCTTCATCACAGGGACCACAGGTTAAGCTGATCTAGCACTGGTACCAAACCAACGCTATCATGACATCCGCTCCACATGCCCCGGCGACAAACCGTATCAGTTTCCTCCACTGCATTTCTTGGGTGTAATTGCTTGGGCACAATTGCTTCATCGCTTTTATACTGGTTTTTCTGGGTCAACAACATGACACTGCTATCATTACACCCACCTAATTACGTTGGATCGCCAGGTGAGTTCTTTGTCATCTGGGAATGTGATCCACTTGGAATGGGATGAAGTGAGGACGGTGACCGACTATACATTGAAATCGTGAACAAATAAAATTGATACGTCGGCTGTCTGGAAGGATTTACACATTAGAACAATGAATTATATTTCTTATATTTCTACTGACCTCAGTCGATGCTGCTGCCGTCTTCGTTTTCGTCCATCTCGTCATCTGGATTTTCATCGGCATATTCTGTTACCCATGGCTTCATAAAGTCAGCCCCTAGTGCTGTCCCACCTTTCGGACGTCATATCTGTTCTTTCCTTGTGCTTTCACCACTTCGTATGGTCCGAAGTATTTAGCATATAATTTCAGACCCCCGCCAAACTATGTCCTCATAACAGGCACAAGATCCTGCACCTTATACTGTCTAGATTCATTTTCCAATTATACGTTCGACTGTTTTCTTTGTGGATTCTCAATTCGTCTCGAGTGTTTTCGAAGTTGTCCAGCATTACCTCTTCCAGCAGTTTGTTCAACTGACCTTTATCTTCTCGTATTATAACTACCCCAAACATCAGATGGAATGGGCTACGCTTAGTGCTCTGCGACACGGTTGAATTCATCACTCGTTGAACCTGACTAACGTGTTTGTACCACTTTTTTGGGTCGTCTAGTGATACCTTTGTGAGGACCTCGATGATAATTCTGTTCATCCGCTCGACCTGTCCATTCCTTCGGGGCACTCCCGATGTCGTTGAAATGTGTTGGATGTTTTTCGATTTGCAAAATTCTTTGAATGCAATAGAGGTGAAAGCTGCTCCCCGATCCGATGCGATGCGTTTTGTTTGTCCAAACATCTCACTTTGCAGTTCCAACTTCTTGATGACCTCTTCACATTTCGTCGTCTTCACCGGGTAGATTCATACGAATTTAGTAACTGCGTCCACTACTACAAATAAAAAGTTATAAAATCCATTAGTGGATGGAAGTGGCCCTAGATGGTCAACATGGTATGTGTGCAATAGCACGTCACTTTTTTCAATCAGGTGTAGGAGGCCTTCTGCCTTTCCGCTTTTCTTTGCAGACAAGATGCATATGTTACTACGCAGTTAGACACTATATTTTAGATGCAGCTCCCAATCTTCGGCATAAAGTAGTCCTGCTTACAAATGGTTTCTACTTTTCTTGCGCCGAAATGCCCTTGTTCGTGGATACTTCTGATTATTTCTTTCTGCATAGCCCATGGGAATACTAACAGATGAGACCCTTCCTCGAACTTGTAGAGTACATCGTTCCTCAACTCATAAACTTTATACTTTCCTGTAGCTATCAGCATTTCCATTACTAGCTGACAAAATTCGTCCTTACTTTATGCCATTTTGACTTTATGCATGACACTATATTCTATCATCAACACCGCTGAGTATCTACTCAGCGCGTGGACGTGCCGCATTGCCATTCCCGACCGGTGTATGAATTTCAGGTCATATTCTTGAAGCATTATGGCCTGTCCACCCGAGGGCATAGATCCTTCTTCGTCATTGTAGCTTAGTATGCCTTGAAATCTGTGATGATGGTGAACCGGATCCCCAACAAGCTTTGTGAGACACTTAATGATGGCGAGCACCTCCAACACGTAGCTGGTGTAGTTTTTTTCGGATGCTGCCGTCTTAAAACTTAAATAGAAAACGGGGTGGAATTCCCCGTCTTCATGTTTCTGCAACAAGACTCCACCATAACCTATCAAACTCGCGTCGGTGTGGAGCTCAGTAGGCAAACACAGGATTGAACAGCTTCAGCACTGGTTCCTGGCACAAGCACGACTTCAGCGTGTTGATCGCAGCCTTTTGTTCTTCACCCAGATGGAATTTTGCCGACTTGCAAAACGACAAAAACTTCCGGAAAAACCCTGTCAGCCCTAGGAAACTCTGGATATGTTTAATGTTGGATGGAGATGCCTGATACTGCCGTTCCCTACTACATGTCCGAGAAACTCGGTCGACCTGCTTAGGAAATTACACTTTTCCCATTTGATCCTTACCCCAAACTCATCTGCTACTCCTAGCATTAAAGTTAGTTTCTCCAACGCTTCTTCCTCCTCCTTAGCGAAAATTATGATGTCATCCACATACCTTTCAGCACCAAATGACGGAATATTTGATTAATAAACCATTGAAACGTAGCTGACGAGTTACACAAGCCAAAAGGAACTTTGCGGAACTCGTACTGGCCGTCCGGAGTTACGAAGCCGACGTATTTTCTACTACTTTCCGCGACATCTACGTGAAAGAAGCCATTCCTAAGGTCTAAAGTTATAAACACCATGGCTTCGTGTAGCTGTTCCAACACGTCCTCCATCACTGCCAACGGATACCTGTCCTTGATCATCTTTGCATTCAACCCCCGATAGTCTACTCACAGCCTATAACTACGCTCCTATTAGCACTATCGAGCTATCATACTCCGATCTACTATCCCTTCTCCAACCATTCACCTATCTGCTCATTTACCACTTTCCTTTCTTCGGGCCGTGTCCCCTTTTCCTTATCTGGGCAGCTCTTCGCAAAATGTGACCTTGAACCACGCCTGCTCTGACGTTATTTTTACTCACTTCTACCGTTGATTTTGGTATTTGGCGCTGCATTCTCTTGTAGATCTCCAATTTGTGCTTTAATTCTTCGAGCGTCGGGGCTTCATAGAATATAGTTTTGTTCCCTACTGTGTCTGGTATTCCATTAATGATAGGCTCTATCAAGGAGGATTCGTCCACGTCCCCCTGACTTAGCATCTGCTCCATCGCATATAAGTATCCCAGTAAACTTTCCGTCGGCCCTTTCTTCCTAGTCTCCAACTGCTTGTGCACTTCAATACTTAGTACCTTCGTTCCAAACTCCTTCCTCAAGCGTGCTTTCAATTTGATCCAGTCAGTGATTCCTCCGTTGGCATGAACTGCCAGCTTTGTGGCCCTTTTAAGCAATCTGCGTGCATAGAAGTACTTTTCAATGTCGTTCCACTCGTAAGACATCGCAATGGCCTCAAATTCTTCCAGCCATTTAGTATATCCTCGCCCGCCTTCTCCCGAGACTCCTCCACATCACGAAACACGAAATTGTTTCTGTTGGCCATTGTACCTTCTTGTGATTATACCATTTCTTCTCATATCTCCTCCTTGCCATTGGTGACTTCTTCCTCTTCGCTGATTAATACGTCTTCCAACTTAAAGTCCCCTTCTCTAAAGGTTTTATATAACCGTTCACATGTGTGTGTTTGTTTTCTTTAAATTTTTATTTTTATATTTATATTTTTATGTATATATATTTTGTTTTTAGTTTTTACCTTAAAATAAAGATCAACTTTCATATGCGATACTTTTCGCAATTAAACTCCAGATGAGAAGTTGACGGCGCCGTGTAGTCATCGTTGTAGAGCAGTGAATTTCTGTTAATACTACGAGTAGATAGTCTATAATACTCGCTGTCTAAAATGTTTGAGTCGGCGACACTGCTGCAATTTGAACCAGGATCAGCAGCACTGCCAGGACTTGAAGAGACGATTATTTGTGGAGAGGTAGCATCACTGGTTAGTATACTGCAATCGCTGTCATCTGTCACACCGACACTTGTATAGAAATCGTCAAATTTCGATACATTGACATTTATTGTGACAGTTTGCTGTGAATTTTCTGGAAATAATGTGACATCATTATTGCTACTGGAGAGGAGGTGATTTTGCTGACTATGTTGCTGTTGCTGTTGATCCTCCAATTGTTGTTGATGCTGGTAATTGGTGACCGTAGTCGTATGAAGTAATTGCGTCTGATGTTGAAGATTGAAGTGTGAATCCGACTGCAGATGAAGACTATTGAGGTTGGTGTTATTAAGTTGATGCTGTTGTTGCTCCTGATGTTGTTGCTGCTGTTGGGTTTGCGGTTGATTACTTAATTGGGCAGATTGTTGCTGTAGACTTTTATACGAATTAAATGGTTGTCGTAGGTTATCGGCTTGCAAACTGGCAGGATGTAGGTTAGCGTCATTGAAAATGGTACCCTTGTCATCGTTATATCCGAAATATTGCGAATAATCCTCGAACATATGCGAATCAAGGCAATATTGGAAGAAATCTAATAATTCATTAGTTGTTAATTTAGCGCCTTCTGGTGAATTTGGTGAATGCGATATAAGTGTGTCAATTGGATCGTTCTCATGTTTGATTGTCTGAGCAGTGAGATTGATATCCGTGCTGTTGTCGTCATCGTGAATAGGGATAAGTTGCTCATGTTGGTGATTGTGAGCAATAAGATTTGTTGTTGTAGCGGTTGTTGTATTTGTATTATTATTTGAATCGTTTTTGTGTCTTTTACTACTGCTACTACTGTTACTGCTGGTAGTTATTGTTCGATTTCGCTTGGTGGCAGTGTTATGTGTGGTTTTACGGCCGCTGGCAGTGGCTGTTGCTGAGGTGTTTGCTGCTGTTCCTTGTTTACCTGGTGTCGATGGTGATGGCGATGTCGACGACAGCGACGATGACAACGATGGCGATGAGGTTTGATGTTGTCGATTATTATTATTGCATTGTTGGTGGCCGGATGTAGTACTTGTGGAAGGGGAATTGGACTAGCTACTATTTAATTCTCCACCAGACGGTATTGTCTTTGAAGATTTACTTTGCTTCTTTTGTGGACGGTACTTGTAGTCGGGATACTCTTTCATATGCATTTTACGTAAACGTTCCGCTTCATCCATATAAGGTTTTTTCTCTTTCTGCGATAAACTCTTCCATTCACTACCAAGATTTTTCGATATCTCTGCATTATGTAATTCCGGTGTTGTATTAATGATTTCTCGACGTCTAATTTGACTAAATACCATGAATGAATTCATTGGACGTTTTACGTGATTGGGACTGTGCTTTTTCGTCTGTGTTGCATCCGAATAAGGTGTTGCAGAACCAAGTCACTCTGCAAATTATACCTGTGTAATAGGCCCTTCTTCTTGAAAAACTTTTTTATTGTTCTTACTGTAAGATTTTCTAGCTTGTCGATTCACCTGCTGCACGTTAATCACTTGTTACTTGACATTCTTTTCCCTATTTACTTAACCGACTTGTCCAACATTTCTCCGACTTGTCCAACTTTTCTTTTCCCTATTTATTCTTTACCTTAACACCTCTTACGGTTTACAACTAATCAACACTTCTTCTTCTTGAGTACCTGGCCTGCGTGTCACGGTTCTTCTTTTTCACTTCTTCAATTCTCTTCTTTACTAACTCGTCTGTCTTCACTAGTTTTCTCACCCCTACAGTAACTTCGAACCCCAATCAGTTAAATTAGCGGTCTCTTTTATATGTAACTCCGGTCACAATCGATCGAAATCCTAGTTGAGCCCTCATGTAGAAACACGCAAATGCAAACAAACAGGGTTTCGATATAATTTTTATTTATAATGCAAAAATTATCGAAAGTACCCCTGTTTCGTTTATTAATTATAAACATCTTTACGACTTTAAATTTAACTAGTAGATATTTTCCGACCAGACCTCCACTGTCAGGAACTGTAGATCTCGCCACCATCCTCACTACGTTACCTTGCTTCACCACAGCCACCACAGGTTAAGCTGATCTAGCACTGGGTACCAAGCCCACGCCAACATGACACCTGCTCCAGATACCCCGGCGACAAACAGTATCAGTTTCCTCCACTGCATTTCGTGGGTGTAATTGCTTGGGCACAATTGCTTCGTCGCTTTTATACTGGTTTTTCTGGGTCAACAACATGACACTGCTATCATTACACCCACTTCATTACGTTGGATCACCAGGTTAGTTCTTTGTCATCTGGAAATGTGATCCACTTGGAATGCGATGAAGTGAGGACGGTGACCGACTGTACATTGAAATCGTGAACATATAAAATTGATACGTCGGAGGTCTGGAAAGATTTACATATTAGAACAATAAATTATATTTCTTATGTTTCTGCTTATCTAACACCACATTTATCCTTTTCAGCAAGGATACGTAAATCTAAAGCTGTTAAGCTAATTTATTAACTTTTTCTATTGGAATCAGAATTGTAGCATGCTTCCAAGCTAATGGATAGGTTACCCAGCCGAAGGCACTCATTTTCTTTAAAGCCTTTGAAAAACTTCGCGTATAGAAGTTCATCATTCAGTCACCCCTCTAATTTTCTGCTCTTGTAACTTAATTGAATCTTAACTTGCTCAGATAATCTCTATATCACATTCAATGCCATTCAAGTATTTTACGCCTCTATGTGTGATTTTACAACACAATTTGAATAAATCTTAGTATCTACTACAATAGTTAGAGTAATGATACCGCCTTATTAGCTATAAAAGATAATTGTGAACATTCGACATCTCTTCCAAGGAAATGAAATAATTCATCGTACTAATAGTTTTCCACTTTAAAGATGGCAAGAGGGGAAAAGTGGGTAATTTATAAATTTATATATTAAATCTGATGAGCACACATAGTGCGGTAATTAACTTCTTCTTGAAGGTAGGTTTGGTTAAGGGATTATAAAACGACTCCATGGAGAATAGTTAAGCCAGCACCTGCTAAAAACCCTCATCTCATTCTCTACTACAGAGGAAATGGTATGTTTAGCAAAAACTTTAATTATTTCAATGGCTTTTTTGATTCATAACAGGGTGGCAACGATTGTGATAAATTTTTAAATAGTTTTGTCATGTACGAATTTTAAAGTCGTTTAGCAAGTGGTTATATATTAATAGTACGGAATTATTGATCTAAGGTAGAAGATTTATAACTGTAGCATGTCTTACTTGCTAACATTTTTCTTTGGAACATTTTTAGAAAACGAATGTTTGGGTTTGGCCTTATTAATTGGGAGAAATAGTTAATTTTAGACATTTAAAAGCAGTAAAATTTCTTGAAGAGATTTAATATTCCAACAGAATACTGCGCTTAACTGGAATTAAGAAAGGACTTCCTTGATTTCCAATAACTTGATATTTCCATGAGATGATGAAGTGTGATAGATTTTATTCGAAACAAACGTGTCTTATTCTTCTCCTGAGATTCGAATATTTTTTAAGTTGGAACATTGCTGTCCATCCGTTCGACATGGCCAAGTATAAGCACAGTCGTTCATAGACCTTAGTGGCGATAAGACGCATTTTCGTGTTCGGCTTCACAAGTGAAGAAAATAAATAAAGCATACGTTGTAACAAAAAAAAGTATCAAGTGGCCGGTAGCCGAAGTGGCAAACACTCGGACGACATTCAGGTCCAAAGATTGAGGTTATTAATATACTCTTGCAACGCGACTTCGATAAAATTAAGCGATATTGCGATGACTGGAAGTTGAAAATCAACTTTCAGAAGTCGGAAACCATTTTGTTTAGGACGCCTTTGTCTGGGGCCTCTAGGGATACCAGAAAGAATTGGCGAAAGTTCTCGATCGTGGGACAGCACGGGCAGCCACTTGCTTGTCGAAATGTAGTCAGATACCTTGGGATCTGGCTAGATCAATATCTGTATTTTAACAAACATATAGATGTTGCTCTGGCCAGAGCCAAAGGTGCTTTTGCCCTTACAAAGAGACTGTTTTATAACAGCCAACTCGATGCGAGGGTAAAGGTTATCTGCTACATGGCCCTTATCAGGCCTATGCTTGTGTTTGGATGTCCCGTGTGGTTCAACGTAAGAGCAAGTTTATTGGAAAAGATTCGGGTGTTTGAGAGGGCTTGTCTCAGGACTTGTCTTCGCTTATACAGAACACCAGAGTCTGAGTACATAAAATTCTATCCTAATGAGGTTTTGTACAATAGGGCGAACCTAATAAGAGTGGACAATTTCGTCATTAAGTTGACTCGAAGGCACATTGCAAGAGCAATGACCTCATCGAACAACCTGATCTCCGGGGCTTACTACCCTAACTATATGTATCATGAGAGAGTTCGCTTTGACGGCTTTGTTCCTCCAGAAGCGTTCCTCTACCTAGATATGAAAGGTCTGATCCAGGACAGATTGGCGGTGCCGCTACTCTTCCACGTTGCTCGAACAGCTGCGGACAGGCGACTCAACTACGACAGAGACGTCGCACATGGCAGTGCGGAGCGTCTCCGGTTCAGTAGGGCGGTAGGGAGTCGCGACATAAGGGATGTTGCACGGCAGCACCAACAATTTTGGTGGCTTATGGGAGGAGAGGAAGTCTCTTCGTCGAATTCCTCTGGTATAGTATAGCTTCACTCGGAAGCAAAGTCGGCTAGCCTAATTATTTAGTCATGGCCGGCTTACATAGATTTAGGTAGGATTAGGGTAGACATAAGAGAAAAAAAAAATAAAAAAAAAAAAAAAAAAAAAAAAATTAAAAATGAAAAAAAAACAAAAAAAAATTATATATGAACTTAGATGGGTAACAACTTCCCTAAAAGAAGGGGTAACACATCTAGGAAAAAATAAAAATAAAAATAAATTTAAATTGTATGATATATACAATAAGTTAGTTTAAGTAGGTTAAGTAGATTAAGTAGGTTAAGTTTTATTTATATGTAGATAGTTTATAAGTTTTAGTTTTTAAGATTTTATAAAAAAGAAAGTCCGTATACTAAGTTTTTGTATTAAATAAAATGTTTTCTTAGTTTTAGTTTAAATAAATATAGAAAAAAAAAAAAAAAAAAGATTTATAATCGTACGAAACGTCGAAAGACATTAATTAAGTATTATGTTTAATTTAGAGTGCCCGCATGGGGCCAGTAAGTTAAAATAAGATAATTTTAAGTTAATTAAGCTAATTTTTAAGCGTTTTTTGTATAGCGTATAAGTAATAATGAATTGAAAAGAATAAAAATGCATTTAAAATAAAATAAAATACACTCGGACGACATCAGACTTGGTGTGGCGATTCGGAGGCCTGGGTTCGATTCCCAACGGGAGACATTGTTATTGTTTTTTTTTTTTTTTTTTATTGAAATAATAAGTGAAGTGTAAAAAAAAAAAAAAAAAGAGATCAAATTCACGTGATGGATTGTGGAGAGCGATCCGCTATGCCAATAGCGGGATCGGCTGAGATAGCAGGTGAGGTTTCGAGTGGTTCGAACCAAACACCAAAGCCAAAGAGGAAGAGGATGCTAAAGTCAACCTCTAACTTGGCAGAACGTCCTACCCTAAAAACGACCACTGTAAAGCTTGGTGGAGTGAGGGCAGGAAACAACTTCGCTGCATTGGCAGCAAGCGAATCTGACGACGAAGAGGAAGAATTAAAGTCGATAAGTAGCAGCATAAAAATGCTGCAGCAAAGGATACAGGCCATTAAAGAACAGCAAATGGTCAGAAAGAAGAGGGATGAGCATGAGCAATCCCAACAACAGCAGTCGCAGCTTTCTCAAAAGCAGCCCAAACAAAAACAAAAGACAAATACAATACCACAAGTGCACCAACAACGCCAACAAATGCAAAATAAACACCAGCAACAACAACAAAAGCAGCAGCCACAAAAACAGCAGCAGCAGCGACAACAACAACAACAACAACAACAACAACACCAACAACAGCAGCAGCAGCAGCAGACGAAGAAGAAGGAGAAGGTGCCTCCTATCAACACCTATAAATTGGAGGTGAATGCAACCAAGGACCTATGTAAGTTGGTAATTGGTAGTAATTTTAATATCAAGAGATTGGGGAACGATCGCCATGTCATCCACTGTAATACAGTGGAGGGCTACGCGAAAGTGAAAGAGCTCCTAAAGGAAACGACGACGGAGCACTATTCATTTACACCGAAGTGTGAAAAGCGGCAATCAATGCTGCTGAAGGGATTGGAACCGTCTTCTGATCCTGAGGAGATCCTTGCACTGCTCAAAGAGAAGGAGTGCGAAGGACTCAAGTTTGTGGGGGTAAAGCCGTTTACCACAGCTAGAGCCAGGCTGGAGAAACGGAGTATGCCGTTCTTCCTGGTGCAGCTCAGTCCCGAAAGCCGTCTGGATAGTCTAAGGAGTATCAATGTCCTAGACTACCAGGTGGTTCACTGGGAAAAACTAAAAAGGAGCGAAGGCGTTATACAATGCGTTCGCTGCCAGAGGTTCGGGCACGCCGCGTCGAACTGCCAAATGCAGCCTCGATGCGTGAAGTGCGCAAAGAACCACAGTTCCGAGGAGTGTGCTCTGGGTGTTGACGGAGCATCCGATAGGTCGCAGCTCTCGTGCGTATTATGTGGGAACGTGGGACACACCGCAAACTATCGGGGTTGTCCTAAGTTCACCGAAATTAAAAAAGCAAAATTGGCTCGGCAGCAGAAGGTGGAGGTCAAACGTTCACCTGTGAGGTTTCAAACACCAGCCGTCACGCCCCAAATTTCCTACGCCCAAATGGCGTCAGGTAGGGGGGCTACGGTACAGCAAGCGACTGTTGCTTCTCCGGCTCCGATGCCGAGAACAACGGAAGCTGCACCCAACATGCTAGCCATCTTGCTCGCAATCCAAGGGCAGATGGCTCAGCTGCAAAAGCAGGTTCAAGAACAGGCCAAGCGGGTGGACCAGATCTACGCGTTGCTGCCGGGCCTAACGCAACACATGCCGTAATGGGTACGCACATGGTGGAGCAAACTTTGAAGGTCCTTGCGGTGAATGTTAATTCACTGATTAGGATCGAACGAAGAGCCGCGATGTTTAAATTGCTACAAGACCAAACTCCTGATGTGCTTTTCGCTAGCGAAACCAAGCTAACCGATGAGCACAAACTGGAGTACAATAATTATATTGTTAGAAGAAGAAATCGACCCAGATCCAAACGTGGAGGCGGTGTCGCGATCTTCATTAAAGAAGGTATAAAATTTCACAGAGTGTACAAGGGAGTGTTGCGCAGGTTCCGGGTGTTGGAGGCAGTCGTCGTTTACATCCCGCTCCGCAGTGGAAAGCGGCTGTACTTGGCCTCTGTTTATGCACCTGAGGCTTCACAATCCACCCTATTCATTACAGAGCTCGACACGCTTTTTCGACTTCTGAGGCTGGAATCGGGGGAGAATTATTTTATAATCGGCGGGGATTTCAACGCTAGACATAGAGATTGGGGAAATAATTTGCCAAATACTAGAGGGAACCTACTACTCGATTGGTGGGGTCAGCATGATGTCATGTACAGACTCGGTCTTAAAGCGACGGATAACCCGTCGTTTCCCAGAGGCGGGTCTTATTTGGATCTCCTGCTGTACGACGAACGTATACGACTGACAGGTACGAATTTACAAACGCTAAACTGTCTGCGCACATTCGTGTATGACAGCGACCATTGCGGTTTTAGCACCGAAATTACGGTTCCCAACGAAATCGCGGAATTGGAGGAGTTTGTCCAAAGATATACTTACAACTACAGTAAGACTCGATGGACACGCTTCTCCGCAACCTTGACAAGAGCGCTCTCCTCGAACACGCTCCACCCACCGTCCAATAGGAATTTGTCAAACGAGGAGATCGACCATTACCTAAAACAAATGGACGAGACAATTAAACAAACTATGGACACTACAATACCACGGTATCGACGTACGACTAACGAAGACCTGTTCCGCAATCCTACTATTGACGCACTGCACCGACAGAAAAGTAGACTTCTGACAAGACTCAAAAACTTGTACAGACAGTTAACTGACAGACAAGACCCGGAGATTAGGACACTGAAGTCGTCGATTAAAAATATTCAAACGCTAATAAAAGAGAATTACAGAATTTCTGTAAGTTTGTATTGGAACAACAAGGTTCGGGCTGTAAACACCAGCAACCCGAATATGTTTCCGCAAATAAATAAACTATTTCGGAGAAAAAATCAAAACGACCTTCAGTGTCTTAAAATAGCCCGGACAACAGACAACGAACGGTTACTGACAATAGCAGGCATTGATCCAAATGAGGCCGCTGATGACGACTTTTTTGTGATCGAGGATCCACAGGAGAAGGTTGAGGCCATAGGGGCGACTTTCCAGGAAGTATACAAGGCCATTGATAACATTGGCCCTAATTACGACCTGGACAGTCGCGTCTTGGTGCACGACTTCTGCATTCGAAATGAAATAGGGAACTGGCGATCCGAGGGCTCTGGTTTCACCCGGTTTAGCGACGAAAATATGGCAAATAATGTCATTGCCAGAGAGGGTGACCTACCCCCGTTCATTTCGAAGGAAGAACTCCATGAGATCTTCGACACAATCAGGGCTAAGAAATCGGTCGGGACCGATGGTGTTCCGAACATCGTGCTTCGACATCTTCCTCTAGAAGCGGTGGACATTTACACCACCCTGTTTAATAATGCAATGAATAATGCACATTATCCAGCGCATTGGAAAACGGCGGTGGTTCAACCTATCCCCAAAAAGGGGAAGGATATATCCAATCCGGCGAATCTCCGGTCGATAAGTCTCCTTCCGAATATCAGTAAGGTTTTTGAAAAGGTAATCAATAGAGCTCTGTCTAGGTGGGTTGAAGACAAACATATAGTTCCGGATAATCAATTCGGTTTTAAGGCGGGACATGATATCTCACATGCCGCGTCTAAACTGGTGTCCGATATCCAATGGAACAAAGGCAAGAAACAGTGCACTGGTGCCTGCCTTGTTGACTTGGAGAAGGCCTTCGACACCGTATGGTTAGAGGGTCTTTTCTATAAGCTGACTAGGCTGGGGATCAGTAAACCACTCTTGTACATTCTCTATAATATGCTAACCAACAGGCAGTTCATCGTGAAAAATGGCGATGTGACTTCTGTTGGAATATTTCAAATTAAAAATGGTCTTCAGCAAGGCGCGGTCAATTCGCCGATCCTATTTAACATTTATACAAGCGACTTGATAGGTTCACTTTCCCATACTATTGCGTACGCAGACGATGTGGTAGCGTACAGAACAGGTCCAAAAATCGAGGTCATTAATACTCTCTTGCAGCGTGACTTCGATAAGATAAGACGATTTTGCGATGACTGGAAGTTGAAAATCAACTTTCAGAAGGCGGAAACAATTCTCTTTAGGACGCCGTTGTCTGGAGCCTCTAGGGATACCAGAAAAAATTGGCGAAAGTTCTCAATCATTGGACAGCACGGACAGCCTCTTGCCTGTCGAAATGTAGTCAGATACCTTGGGATCTGGCTAGATCAGTTTCTGTATTTTGGCAAAAATGTAGATGCTGCTCTGGCCAGAGCCAAAGGTGCTTTTGCCCTTACAAAGAGACTGTTTTATAGCAGCCAACTCGATGCGAGGGTAAAGGTAATCTGCTACATGGCCCTTATTAGGCCCATGCTGGTATTTGGTTGTCCCGTGTGGTTCAACGTGAGAGCAAGCTTAATGGAAAAGATTCGGGTGTTTGAGAGGGCTTGTCTTAGGGCTTGTCTTCGCTTGTACAGAACACCAGAGTCGGAGTACAAGAAATTTTATCCTAATGAGGTCCTTTACAACAGGGCGAACCTAATACGAGTGGACAACTTCGTAATTAAGCTGACTCGAAGGCACATTGCAAGAGCAATGACCTCGACGAATAACCTGATATCTGGGGCTTACTACCCCAATTACCTTTACCACGAGAGTGTGCGCTCTGACGGCTTCGTTCCACCGGAAGCATTCCTCTACATGGATCAGATAGGGTTGATCCAGGATAGATCAGCGGTGCCGTTAATCTTCCATGTCGCTCGGACAGCTGGGGACAGGCGACTCAACTACAACAGAGACGTCGCACACGGCAGTGTGGATCGCCTCAGGTTCAGTAGGGCGGTGGGGAATCGCGATAAGAGGGATGTCGTTCGGCAGCACCAGCATTTCTGGTGGTTGAATGATGGAGAAGATGCTTCGTCGTCGTTTCCGTCAATTACGGACCAGCCTTACTAATGAGGCAGAGCTGACCAATCTGTTTTCTCTTGTAAATAGCGATGGCCAGCTTACATAGGTTTAGGTTAGCATCTAAGAAACATATACATATGTCAGTATATACAAAGGTGTATACTGACATATGTATATGATTGTGTATACTGTCTATGTGTGTTTATGTGTGTTTTGTGTATTTAGGTTAAGTAGAGTAAGGTTTATTTTAAGTTAGATATTAAGTTTTTATAAAAAAATAAAAAAAAGTCCATATGCTAAGTTTTTTCTTAACGAATATTTTTTCTTAGCCTTAAGTATACAATATAAATAATTCTAAATAAAATGTAAGTAAAGTCGAAAGACATAGATATAAGTATTTAGAGTAGCTTAGAGTGCCTGTGTGGGACCAGTAAGTTAGTATAAGACTGTTAAGTAATTGTAAGCTAGCATTTAAGCATTTTTTGTTAGTATGTAAGAGTTAATTAGTAAGAAAATAAAATGCATTGAAAACTAAAATGCCAAGTATAAGCAGTTGACGTATCTTGGTACTTCGCCCTACATCAACATCTTCACACACCTCGTAGATTTCGCGCTTGTATCTTCTTCAAATTGTATAGCAAAACTGGCAGGATCAAGGTCTTGTACAGGAGAACCTTTGTATTCCCGATCAGATGTTTTGACCCCAGCTGTTTTAATAAACATTGCCATTCTTCGTCGGATGTCTGCTAAGGTGTCATTTGTAGAGTTGTAGAGTTGATGTTCAATCTGAGGTAGGTGAACTCCTTAAATAACTCGAAATTATAGTTGCCGACTGTGATGTTTTAATGGATGTTTCTTTGGTTGTTTTGTTTTGTCCTCGTTCACGTTTGGATCGACCGATAATGTTAGTGTCGTCTGCGTATCAAAATAGCTGCACTGATTTATGGAAGATAGTGCCTCGAGTATCAACGCCAGCTCTACGCACTGTTCAAGCACAAGAAATCGCATGAAAGTGCATCACCTTGACGAAATCCGACGTATGTCTTACAGTTCTGATAAAGCTTTACCAAATTACACATCACACTGCGTGTTTTTAGGAGTTACGCACCATAACTGGATCAGTTTTCTCGGGGTCCCGAATTCAGACAACGCCTTATACACTTGGAGTTTGTTAGTTTTCTTCAGGATTTACCTTAGTATGAAAATTTTGTCTATCGTCGATTTGCCAGGCCAGAAGCCACATTGGTACGTGTCGATCAATGTGGCCCCAAATGACTTAAGATGTTTACACCGTACTCTGTACAGAATCTTATAAGAGACATTAATCAGGGATATGCCTCGATAGTTGTTGCAAGACTTGGGACGCCTGTTTTGTAGAGGAGAAAAATGGAGCTGACACTCCAGTCATCGGGCATGGTTTCGTCCACCCACACAGTACATGCTCCTTACTAAAGATCCTCTTCATAATTTAAATAGTTCTATTGACAAGCCCTCAAGACCGGCCGCTTTGTTATATTTTGCCTTTTTAATGGTAACACATCCACTAGAATGTCTCATCAGCACTCTCTCTCTATTTGCGGTCTGTTTGGGAGCTCCTTCAAATGCTGCTTAAACACATCTACAATAGCCCTAAAAGGGGCTATGACTAGAAAGTGGTCAGAGTCGCTCTTCCGAGAAGTTTTATGCTCGACAACTTTTAGCCACGTTTATCTATCGATATTTCTGTAAGGAAACCTAGTGCTAGTTATCGCCGTGTTTCGAGGTGCTGCAAAATTGAAGAGTCTGAAGCCGTTTTCTAATGCTGTGTCGTGGAGGCTGTGCTTTGCGACTAATCCACTAAAGATATTTTCTTTAGCGATTCTTGCTATGAATTAGTCGAGTAAGAGTTTGATATCATACACTGAGCAGGCGCCTTAGGTTTTATCCACGAAGTTGTAAAATTCCTCTTTGTTAGCGTCATCAACGCCTTTGGTAGGGGTGTGAGCACGTCTTAGGCTTATGTTGTGAAAAGTAGATCTGATGCGGATCACAGCCAGTCGATCATTTATCGGCTTAAAGTCCATCACTTTCAATCGTAGCTGATGGCGTGTTTCCTGAAGTACATTATTGTCTGTCTTGTACTGCGCAAGGACAGTTTCTAGTTTTTGAGTTACTCCAAGAGTATATAATGTACGTACATTCCAGGAACAGACTCTTAAATCATAGTTCATTGCCTTTCCGGTTCGTGTTGCCATTTGCGTGTTTCTCGTAACTACTTCTGTTCTTCCGCGGTTACTCTGTCGCGCATCCCTAAGCCTTAGGGGGTGGTTTATATACCGATGTATTCCCTCCTTGAATGGAAGGAGCCGAGTTTCCCATTTCTTGCAGGCCTGCTCTTCGAATATGTCCGAGTAGGCATAATGAAGTGTTGCACGCCCCTTGTCTATTGTTTTTACTACTTCGATGATCTCAGCTTCCGTAAAATCTGGCGTTTGCTCTTCGTACGCGACAACCGAGGGAATGGCACTGCTCGAAAATTCTTTGTTTAATAAGACGTTAAAGTACTCTTTCCATATATTGAATATCTCGTTGTCCCCTGTAAATATGTTTCCCTGCTCACCTTCAATATACTTATCTCGACGATCAAATCTCTTGTGTATTTTTTCTTCGTTGACCCGCGATCTTAGAAATGATCGATCGTTAACCCGTGCTTCGAAATTGCAATTCTTCTCCAGCTTGTCGCCTGCTGATAGGTTGTGAAGGTATCAGTTCTAATTTCCGATGCAATACCTCTAATGTTGCCGCTCTTTCTGCCTGGTTTTGCTCTTAGTCCACGCTGCATAGGTTTGCCTAGTGGTACGCCTAAGATCACTGGAGAAACTTTTGCTCGATGCTTCGCGTTACTCCAGCATACATGGTAATCTATCTCCATTTGATGCCTTCCGCTGCAGTATGTAATCAAGTGCCGTTCTTGCTTAACAAATAACGTATTTAGTATAGTAAGATCGTGTGATTACCATGAGCTTCTTCTTCTTCCTCTGGGTTTCTCGTACCGGAACTATTTTTTCCATAGTCCTCGTATTTTCGACGTGTCCGCTTCAATCCAGATAAAAAGCATTTCCTTCCATTTAATAGCTCACCAAAGTCTCGCCAACATATATCTTCTTCTAATTGCTGACTGCCTATCTGCAGGGCCATTACAATATTCCACGTTTCCTGTTCAATTATCAATTTTATTGCCATAAGTCGGTCGTTGGTTTTTGATACGCTTGCAATTTTAACTAGTAGCTCCGCTGTCAAGATGACGCAAACTCCATTTTTATTTCGTTCAGTTCCATAATAATACATTTTTTATGATTTCGATTGCGATTTGAAGTAGTTTCCTGAACGTATTTTACTCGTACATTGATATTACGTTGCCTTTATACGTTTTCTGGTTAAAAACTTTTGTTCGTCATTGTGCAAACTTTCCAGGTTGCGATTCGCAATTAATTCCCAAGAAACATCATATTTTTCGCTCCCGAAAACTGTGGAGCTGTGAAACTGACATTTATCCGCTCCGGGATCACTCCCCGCTGTGCAGAAAAAGTGCGGCATAGTGTATGGCGTTGGTACGCTTGAATGTATGTGTGAAAGTACATAAAGTACGTGTTAAAGCCTTCTTAATCAAGAATCACGTTTAAGGGTTCGGAAAAACAGCGAACCAGATATTCGGTCTTACTGTGGTTGATTCGTAATCCATCGCAAATATGCTGTTCATATCACAATCTTCATCGATTTATCCTTTTTGAGTTGTGTTGTTTGATTAGTGCAACGGCGATTGGAGCACTTGTACTTATCTTCCATGTAGCACACATTAGTTGAGGATACTAGCATATATGCTGAAGGCGAAGAGGCGCAGTTTGAATTGGCTTTCTAAAGATAGTATCAAAGCGTTAAAGGGTGCTTCTTTTACGATTTTTTGGCTGACAGTGCTGGGACTAGGGCAATGCCAGTGTGACATAGACTATTGACCTAACTTGGTGGTTGCGTCAACGAACAAATTCTGACAAGTTTGAAGTTCCTTTACACTTGTTGGTGGTTTCTCTTTTTTAATCTTCGGCTTCTAATCGTCTCCTGCAAAGATTTAAACTAGACACTCAACTGTGGTTTGGCTGTACTTCAGAACACTGCCCTAGTGAGTTTTTGACTTCTTTCGACTGTGTATACATATATCACTATGTTGATCATCGCTACCTCAACGTTGTATATTCCTTCCAGAGTGTGGTTCATTAGTTCGTTGAAAATTTTAGCTGCCGATGATATTCCAAATGACACATGCATGTACCGGAATCGGACCCAGAATCTTGAAAATGTCAGATATTTAGCTTTATGTTGTGTAATTCATATTTTCCAAAATCCGTCAACATCAAAAGATGATCTTTCAATAAATATGCTACGAGTACTAAGATTACTATCGAGTTAGGAGCTGTCCCCAAATCTTTCATTTCCCAGAGTGCCAGCAGTTCCCGTGGCTCTCTCTATAACAGATTAGGTCATTCGATTTTCGGTAAATTTGGCAGGAACAATGGAGAGTGTGCCGGAAAGTATCAGCTTTTAGGTGCTCAGAGCACACTTTTAAATACTTGACTCAGTAAATCTAATAAGCTGTACGACCTCCCAAAGTGGCACGCTCTGAAAGGCTACATAAAAGTCACATGAAAGGGAGAAGACGCATGTAACAGACGCAAGCAAACCGAACTGCAGTTGCAGTCGAACGAGCAAATGCCGACAGCGACTCTCCTTCAGTATCGATGGTAAATAAGAACAGCTCATAGGAAATGACACTGATCAACCTCCCGAAGCTGAAGGAAGATAGCTTCTGGCACTCCCCTGTTCAAGGCTCCTACTTGATGCTTAGATAAAACCGGTGATAAGACCATTTAAAACGGTCAAAACCATCGTTTTGAGTCCTAGAGAAACAGTCGCTTTCACCCCGCACAAGGTCCGGATAAAATCGGTGCTGAAACCACCAAAAAGCTCACATACTGGGACTTTCGTACTTATGCTAGAAACTCAGTTTCGTTATGCGCAAGTGAGGAAATTTGGAGGAAACGAGGTCGGGCACTGATTTGTGTTCACTGTTTCCGGGTTTCATCTTTGTTTGATTAATATTTTTTCCTGATGTCGGCCTTTGATTGGATCTTAGGAAACATGTTACATCCGCTAATCTGGAAAGTTTAGAAAATGAAAAAATTAGCAAATGAATCTACAGACAACTCTGTTAGATTGTAGATGTAGTATCATCCTTGAGTTGTGATCTCCTCAATCTTTCATAGAACCTGACTACAATATATTTTAATTTGTTTCCCGCCATAACTGCGCTTTGATTTTGTTTTGACGGCAGCTATTGCCTATTTCTCACCCTAGTTGCTAATAAATATGATAATCATTTGGCGCACTGTAACACTAACGCAATGTTATAATCTATTTTCACCAACAATTCTCTATCGAAATTTCCAGAAACATTCCACCCTCAGTTAACCCTTAATCCCAGCTTTGGTTGTTGTCTGAAGCACAGTGATTATTTTCTAATTTGTACAGCTCATCTATAGAATCCTCGGGGTCGAAGTCTCATATTTCCTAGCTTTTACAACTAGGGATGGGTATCGTTTTTTTACCCTCCCGGTAGATATATATTATTATGTAAATACCGTAGTTACCCACCCAAAATCGTGTATTTATTTTTTTATGTATTAAAGACTGATTGATTTTGTGATTTTTTCCTAATCGAGAACAAATTCGAGAAAAAAGGTGACGACCTGAAAAAATGTGGGGTTCGTAGACTTATTTTCAATCAATTTGAATACTTTTCCAATAAATTTATGACCCAGAGTATTAGTAGAAAAATCCGAACGATTTCCCAGGAATTTTGTTTGTACATACTTATAAACTCCATGCCTGAATATCTCTTTTTGCTTTACTTTTATTTTATGACCGTACTCTAAACATCATAAAAATGTATTCCGTATGGGGTAACTATGTAGGTAGGAGATTCAGTGAATTGCTGTGTGTTTTTGTTATTTTTTTAATCACATATCAAAGCATAAATGAAATAAAAAACGAATTCGGGTTACCATGATTTGTTTCTGTTCGTTCAATATAAAATGGCACAAGTTCCGTACCCCGATCAATAAAGTCACAGTCACAGTTCTTCTGTGATAACAATTTAAAATAATAAACATAGAAAGACCTATTGGAAGTGGACAGGACTGCAGATGTACAGTTTGAAGGAAGAATTCCTTTCCTGATATAAATAAGTGTACAAAGCACTGCTACTACGAAGGACGGAAGCCGCTCGTGAGCTCTACGAGCAGAAGACACGGGAAGAATAGCTTTTGCGGAAGAAAAAAAACGAGCACGAGAAGCTCGCGATCGAAGATATTGAAAGGTTGTAGTCCAAAAATAACGTACGGAAGTTTTACCAACGGGTGAACAGAACGTATCAAGGCAAGAAAGCCTGTACCGGAAACTGTAGAGATGAGGAAGGAAACCTTTTATAATAGTAGAGTCACATTCGGTGCTGAGAATATGGGAAAACTTTTTTGGCAGAGTATATAACGGTGAATCAGCCCCAACATCCGGCCGCCAGAAGAAGTAGACCATTCAATTTAGACGATGATAGCCAAAACTTGCATCCACGTGACCAAAACGATGTAAGGATAGCAATAGCTAGCTGAAATTCAACAAAGCAGCTGGACCTGACGACTTACCGGGCGAGGAATTCAAAGTCACTTCTAACTTTGTGGAGATCATACACCAACTCATGGGTGGCCGTGGCTCAAGTAGTAGTGTATTGACTTCCCATTCGGACGGTTCGTGGTTCAATACCAGTCGTGACCGAAAGACATTTTTTCAAGGAACTGAAATTTCGTGAAAGAAATGGTTGCCAAAATACAACATCAAGTCAATTTACACTAATAATTTAGTCTCCCCATTAAATGTTGGATGCAACCCATGGAGCAAAATAACCACTGAGCCCAAATATCTTTCTCTCTCTCTCTCTCTTTCTCCAATTTTCCGAAAAACTTAACACGTGCTCCGGCATTTTAAGACTGGTAATACCCTCTTGAGTGTTAAGTTATTTAAAAAAGAATTCTCAGCATCGTTTGCTCGACCTCCAAAAAAGGAAACCTACTCAACATTACATATAAAATCGTGTGAACGTCTGAAACCCTTCCTCAACAACCTGATTGGATTGGAGGAAAGACCACAAGCGACAAAATTAACAACTAAAATTTGAGTGTACATATTCGTTGTGTGAGGTTGCCGTGTCAGTGAGACAACGGGTTGGTCGAAGTGTCGAAAATATCGCAAACGATCCAAATCAGTCAATTCCACGAAGTTCTCAAGAATTGGGCATCATTCGGACGACATTATGGCGTATTTTGCGTAAGGATCTTGGTTTACACCCATACAAGATCAAGCTGACTCCAGAATTGAAGTCGATGGACCATTTGAAGCGACGTACGTTCTCCGATTGGGTTCTGGAGAAGATGCGCCAAGATGATGAATTTCATCGCAAAATCATCTTCAGTGACGAAGCTCATTTTTGGCTCAATCGGTTCGTCAATAACAAAATATGCGTTATTATGTATATATATATATATATATATGTGCTTCATGAATCACCCCTTCATCCACAAAAAATAACTGTTTGGTGCGGTTTGCATGCCGGCGGCGTTACTGGGCGCAGCATGATCACCGATTATTTTTGGCCCGAATTGGAAGATATGGACTTGGACGACATGTGGTTTCAACAGGATGATGCCACAAGCCACACAGCACACGCTACAATCGATTTATTGAAGAGTAAGTATGGTGAGCGTGTTATCTCAAGAAATGGGCCAGTCGATTGGCCGCCTCGTTCGTGCGATTTAACGCCGCTTGACTATTTTCTGTGGGACTACGTTAAGTCATTGATTTATGCCCCCAGAGGTCAGAGCCAACACTGAACGCCGAGTCGTTGAAAATTGAGTCCAACGAATCGACCGCTGCAAACGTGCCCACGGTGGCCATATGAATGAAGTCGAGTTCCATTCATAAATGTTTTGATTGTACTTCAAGCCTATAATAAAGTTTTTGAAATATCTGAAATGGTTTGCGTTTTATTATAAAAAAAAAAATTGTCAAGTCCTTATTGGAAAACCCGATATTAGCGTATGCCGGTTTTTCCTGACTGTCTTAAGTGTGCTGACGTTATTCCTCTATTAAAAAAAAGGTTCTGCTACTGAAATTGGTAACTACAGGCCCATCTCACTTCTTTCTGTCTTTAGCAAAATTTTTGAAAAACTTATGAAAAAAAGAATAGTGAGCTTTTTAAGTAAGTCTATGTTCTTTAATCCAAATCAATTTGGCCTCTTAAAGGGCAAATCGACGGAAGATGCGCTTCTTCAGTTTTGTTCCAATATAATGTCAAATCTAGACGGGAAAAAATCTACGGCTGGCCTATTTATTGATATTACCAAGGGCTTTGATATGGTCAACCACAACATCTTATTAAGGAAACTTGAAAAAGCTGGTTTTCGAGGTTTCATGCTCTCCTGGTTCAGATCATATCTTGAAAATAGGTCCCAAAGAGTGAAGATTGATGATACAAGGAGCGAAATGAGGTTCTTCAGCTTAGGTGTCCCTCAAGGCTCTGTACTTGGCCCTATTCTGTTCCTAGTTTACATCAATTCACTCTTTACGCTCAACTTCAAAGGATCTCCAACTGCTTTTGCTGATGACATCGGTTTCACTTATGGCTTAAATAACCCTTTAGATCTTGTTGCCTATATTAATTGGGATCTAAGCCTCTTAAGGCAGTGGTTTTCTGAGCATCATTTAGTAATTAGCACCAAAACTAAGATTATGTTTTTCAGCTTGTCTTCCACTTACGATTTTGATCCTAATCTTTACTTTCATGCCCCTGAGTGTCTTAGATATAAACTAAAAAACTGCTATTGTGAGTCTAACTCTTCGTCCGCTTCATTTTGTCATAATTCATCCTGTAGTGATAAATGTTTCTTAATAGAGAGTGTAAAAGAATTTAAATACTTGGGTCTTACAATTGACTCTAGGATGAGTTTTGCAATTCATACTGATACTCTAAAAAAGTATTTTCGTTGCACCCTGCGCCATTTTTACTATTTGCGTAATGTTTGTTCAAGCAATCTTTTAAAGACAATATACTATGGTATTTTCCAATCCAAATTACAATAAGGGATTGCTTGCTGGGGAGGTGTGTACCGAAATAAAATTCATCCTCTGTTGGTTTTGCAAAAATACGTCGTTAGAAAAATTTGTCGTAAACCTTTCAGACATTCTAGCTTTCCTTTGTTTTGTGCTTTGAATATTCTTCCTGTGCGTCATTTGTATTGTTTCAAAGTCTTAAAATTGTTTTTTATGAAATCTGGCAATCGCAATTCTCGTTTAATTTCGTGTTATAATCTGCGCGGTCATCTTTCAAATTTGTTATCTGTTCCTAATTTCAGTACAACTGCTTATCGGAATTTCTACTCGGTTATATCCTTTAGATTATTTAATCTACTTCCTCAATCCATCAAATCATTAACATCACCTGGAACATTTTTAAAGCGTCTAAAAATATGGCTCTTAAGCCTTGATTACGCTGCCTTAGAATCTCGTATTTCTTAAATTCTGGTATTACTTTAATTTGATTGTTCTATGACATTTCTTTCTGGTTTTGTGTATCTTGCTTTTACATTTATGTCTATTTTAGTTATTATTATTATCTACTGCTTTTATTCTTGTTACAATTATTATTTTTTTGTTGAAGTGACTGAATTATCTTATTTATCTTTATTACACGAATTTTTATTTAAATTTTTTCGATTAATTTATGGGTCACCCCACCCTAAATTTTTTAAATTTGCCTAAGCAAACAGAAGTGGCATTCGCCTCTATTTTTTACATGTATATAAATATAGAATGTCACCTTTCTTATACCTTTGTATACCTTCCAGTGTATCTTTTTGATGTAAACAATTGTTAATGTATAAGAAATAAATAATCTAACCTCTAAATCTAACCTCATTAACACAATTGGAAGAATACAGCGGAATGAAACGGAAGCTGCGAAAATGCGGAAATTCAGGGAAAAACCAATTATATGCTTCTTTTTTTCAAAAGAATTTACGCGCTCAAGGGGTTACTGTACCTTTAAAATGTATGCGTACAACGCGGGCGAAGGAAAACTAGGGAGGAAAGAAAGAGAAATACCGATCTATTGTACTTTGGTTTTAAATGTCTGAATGTTAGAATGGCTAGGAAATATAGAGCTTGGCATGGCATTCCACAAGCGAGTTATTCGGCTAAGGAACAAATCATGATACTTCAGAGTACATTTGACAGTGGGCTTGAGGCTATACTGATGAGCATTCATAACGAGACGAGTGTTACGGTTGAAGGTTAGGTTTGAAGATGTGGAATGCTACTGGCTATTTATATGGAGCACTAGTGATGGAAATAGCGATTGAACAAAGTGAAACACGAAGACATTACGTCTGTGTTCGAGGGTGTCCATGGTCTGAATGATATTAGTATCACCTATGAATCTTATCGCACGGTTTCGAATCCTATCTAGCAGGTGCAAAGATGTTTTAGGCGCACCTGAACAGATTTTTTTTTGTTTATCTACAAGCATTTTACTGGCTAACAGATACTTCATAAATAACAAAAAATATATTATAATATTTTTTTTTTATGAAAATGCAACTTTATTGTGAAAAAATGGTTACAAATGAATCATTCAAAGGATTGCCCATCGCTAACTAAAACTTTTTCCCATCTTTCTGGCAGAGCTCGAATACCATTACGTTACAGACCATGTGCCATCGAACTGAACAAGTAATAATCGGACTTCGCAATATCTGGGGCGGGTAGGTAGGACTTCCCATTTAAGCGTTTACAGGCAAGTTTTGTCGAGGCCGAGAGTTGTCATGCTGTTGAATCACTTTTTCGTGCCTCTGCTCGTATTGTGGCCGTTTTTCACCCAGTTCTCGGCTCAATCGCATCAATACCGTTTCTCAGTGATGGTTTCGTTGGATTCAAAATAAATAACACCGACCTGGTGCCATCAAATACACAGCATAACCTTCGTAGCGTGAATATTCGGCCAAGTCGACGACGTAGAAGCATGACCGGGCAGTTCCCATGACTTTCTTCTCTTTGAGTTGCTGTAATGAATCCATTTTTCGTCACCCGTCACTATGCGATGAAGAAAACACTTCCTTTTTTGCCGCTGGAGCAGTTGTTCACAGGCGAAAAAATGACGACCAAATTCCATGTTTTCGAATCATTTCCAATGCATGGCTTGGAGGGTAACTACTACTGCTAAAGCAAGCTCTTCTTGCGTTTGGTACGAACCTCATTGTACAATGCCTCAGCGTCTTCGAAGGATCTTGGCCTTCCTTCACGCGGATGATCGTCAATATCGAAATCACCGTCGGAACCAATCATGGCACGTCGTTTTACTTAGAGCAGCATCTCCGTAAACTTTTTGGAGCTCTCGATGTGCTTCAGCCGCTGTTTTCTTCGAATAAAAGAAGATAATCGACGCTTCTTCCCGCAAATGACTATTATTTGGCACAAAATCAGACATTTTCACACAACCAAAAGCCAATTAAGCCAAAAAAAAAATCACTAATGTGTCAAAACGGTTTGTTTACCATATGTCTAAGCTTGGTTCATGATGTTTTGGATATGTCAAAATCGACCAGCAATTACTGCTGGAGCCATCTATTGACAAAGAACTTAGTTGCGCACCTAATAAATTAAAAATTAATTCAGAGTACCATTTTTGAATATATGTATCTGTTGTAAGACTAAAAAAAATCTAAAGAAGTAAAGGGGCTTTCATTAAATTCTTCCTATCTTTAATTTAAATAAAACAAAGTGTGTGTCAGATATCATTGAAATTTTTTATTCATTTGAAAGGCCTATCGATGCCATTATGCATGGAATACGAGTATAACATAGTTCAAATGTCCGCCGCTGGTCCTCTGGGTGGCGCGCATCCGAAATATCCAATTTTCCACGACTCTGGCGCATAAATCGGGCTGAATTTGACCGATGACATGGGTTATGTCTTTGACTTTAAGGGCCGCTGTGGTTTGTGGCTTATTCGTATAGACCTGGGACTTCAGAAAACCCCAGAAGAAAAAGTCTAACGGGGTCAAATAGCCCGATCTCGGTGGCCAGTTCACATCACCTCCACGTGAGATGACCATGCTCTCGAATCGCTAGTGCAGAATTTCCAATCTGGCTTAAGCTGTGTGGCACATAGCGCCATGGACCGATATCCAAAAATCCAAAATCCACACAAACAGTGACTTTTTCGGGATGCACTGGACGCTCTCGGATCTCATGTGGATTGGTATCGTCCCAAATTCGATAATTTTATTTGTTGACGTACCCATGCATGCAGTAATGGGCCTCATCGCTGAAGATGATTTTTCGATGAGAATTAGAGACAGTTTCCAACTGCTTCAGAGCCCACTCAGGGAACACACGTCATTGTCTATGGTCGTTTACCTTCAGCTCCTGGGTCAGTTGAATTTTATACGGGTGTAGGCCCAAGTCACGACGCAAAATTCCCCAAGTTGTGATCTGCGAAAGGTCGAGTTCTTGTGAGCGACGCGAAATCGACTGCCTCGGATTCCCCTGCACATTCTCATAGACAGCGGCGATGTTTACGGCAGATCAATAAAGATTTTAAAAAGTAGGGGCCTAAATCACTACCTTGGGGAACACCTGATGAACATTTAATAGTCGTAGATGACGTGTTATCAATTCTTACTATTTGCTATGGTACGACGACAACCAGCTTAAAATATTCGAGTGAAATCCAAGAAGATTCAATTTTTTCAATAGAATTGGTTTACAGAGTCACAAGCTTTACTATAGTCCGTGTAAATAGCATCAACTTGCATACGGTTCTCTAATGCATTTATAACATACGAGGAGAAAATTGTAAGATTGGTAATCATTGACCTTCCAGACCTAAAGCCATGTTGAGCATCTGACAAGAATTCACTATATAAAAATTTTTGACTAAACTTTCTAAGAGCCTGGGAATAACTTAAAGTTTTCAAATTCCCCTGTAATTTTCTATATTATTCTTGGGTCCCGACTTATGGATACGAACCAAATACGAAATTTCCCACTCACAAAGGAAAACACCTTCATGCAGAGACGCATTAAATATTTTTAACAACGCTGAACAAAGTGAGTAAAAGCGTTGTTTTAAGACGATGGCAGGAATACTGTGACAGGCTTATAACCAGGCTTGAGTGATTGAAGCACCATAGAAACCGCTTCAGTACTCAGCTGGATCCGTTAAATATCAACCTTCGTAGCAATAAATGCAAAACGCGTCATTATTAAATTGAAAATCTGAGTAAACAGATTGGAAAAAATTATCTAACAAATCAAGTATTGAGTCAATATTTGAAGACTTAAAATTCTTTCAAAACATGGAATTTGGAATGCCCGTAGATTTTCTTTTAGAACTAACAAAAGTTCAGAAAGATTTGCTATTAGCTATAAAATTAAATTTATTATAATCCTTGTTGTTTGATTTCATAAATATGGAATAAGCTATAAGTTTAAGTCTTTTTAACACTATTAACTCATAATCACCCCACGGAGGAACAGCAATTTTTCGTTTATAAAATTTCAATTAAGCGTGCATACATATCCTTAAGATTACAATTTTTGAATTCATCATACCAATTTATATTACAAAAAAATTGATTCTCCTCAATACAATTTGCCTTGGAGAAAACGCTTTTAAATTTTATTAACATAGGGTGAAGAGTAAGCATAACATTTGATTTCCAAAAAGAGTTCTTTATGATGAATAGATTCATTTAAAAGGGAAAAAGGAGCACTAGATAAGCTAACTTTCAAATCATCGCAACAAATAAAAACACCGGTCAAGTATCCTCGTTAGGGTATTTAAGATATTATTTACTTGAACAAAATTTAACGAATAAAAAAAGTCAATAGGCAACAATTCATAATCTTTCATTATAAATATTAAACGCTATTAATATAATTTATAATTTAAATTTCAAAGACTAAAATTGCCTAATACAAGTACATATATGTACACATGTTGTCAGTTTCAGAGCAAATATTGTTGACAAATTCTACATCACAAATATGTTTATGATAAACGTCAAGCTTACTATTTGGAAGAACATAACTAGAAATCAAAAAAAGCTTTAATTAGCTTTATTTACAATATTTAAAGTAACAGAGATGCATATTTGTTCGGCATTGGAAGATCGATTTCTTCACTTGATAGTGTCGAACCACTACGTTCAGCCAATGTTTTACAACGATCAAAGCGGTAAGCATTGTACAGATAGTCGTCAAATAACTCAGAAGAAGTAATATAGCCAGTATTCAACTATGACTCTCTAGTCTCTAAACAATGAATACATACATACATATAATGTTCCTTCTCCATCACTTTTGTGTACTCATCATTTTCAGAATATTGCATTGTAATCAGTCAGTCTTTCTTAGCAACTTATCATATGAAGTCGTGTCAGCCTAAGATCAGTTCGATATATAGTGATAAATATTTTCATTTAAATTATCAGTGTTTTACTTAACGTGGGTTTTCCATATTTGGTGCCGAAACCCGGGAGGTAAGCGGTGGTCGTAGTGGAAATGATTTCTCGTGGTGCCTTTAGGACACAGTTTACTAAAATTATAAAGGCTGCGACAGAGTATTTAAAAGCGGAAGGCTATTAAGGTAATGACAAAAATTTAGAACGATACAACGTAATTGAAGAGGAGCTGGTCACGCTTATTAATCACCTGACCGCTGCGCTGTTCATGTAAAACGGCCGATCAGCAAACCGTCATCAATGAGCTTATAAAGTCCAGTGACCAGGAAAGCGAATTCGAGAAGATAGCCGAATATGATGATACAGATACAGCAATAGCGACGCTCGTTCGATTAAATTTTCATTTGCAGAAATTGCGTAGGCAGCAACAATTGCTAAACGTTAGTTCACTTGACACCGAATCTCCTAAAAACAATACGAAGCTCCCCAAACTGTGACTCAAAACATTTGATGGGGAAATGGGAGATTGGGTTAAATTCTGGGACCAGTCCGACGTTGCAGTGAATCAAAACCATAAATTGTATCCGGCAGAAAAAATTCAATATCTTAAATGAGCTTATAACGGGACAAGCATCGACGGCATGCTACGACGCAGCTGTGACTTTGTTGCAAGAGCACTACGGCGATACGGAGAAATTGGTTGACGACCGCATGCAGAAATTAATTACACTCCGCCCTATAACTACATAAACGGATGTTGTCGGCTTACGGAACTTGTATAACACCATTGCAACTTCTATTCGATCTCTAACTGCATTGCATACACCATCCCAACAATATGACGTAATGCCCAAACCAATGCTACTACGTTGCTTGCCCATCGAACTTCGCTTGTATTACATAGGGCAGTGGAAAGAGACGATAAAACATCGCAGACATATCGCATGACGCACAAACACAATCACAGGGGTCTCTGTATGGTACGAATGATCAACATGTTAAGAGTATCATGCAATTCTTAAAAACAGAGGTGGAAGCCTTTTAGAGAAGCAAAGTCGCACCCATACACACCAAAACTGACAGCTTCATTACACCTCGTCTCCACGATGCATCGCTGGTGTTAAGATAATTTTCATGAAATCAAAATGTCCAGTGATAGTTTGCAGACAAGAAATATCTCAAGAAATAAATGTCTGGTTTTTATTCAAGACATCTCCGTAGACATCAACCCTGAAATTTTTTTGACAGCGCTTGTCAGCTTGACTTCGGAATTTGGAATAAAAAGTAACAAAGTGTGGGGAACTTCATACACCACAATGCTATCTGTTCGTAAAAAAGAACAAGAAATCTACATCTGCGCCGCCATTTTTCTACTATAATGTAGTTGCTTACCAACCAACTTACACTCATAGAATGAAATATCATGCAATAAGTTGCCCACCTAAATTAAAAGAAAAAATTCAGACGAAATGTCCGAAATTTAGTCTGACATACTCGTATTTGTGTCTCGTGTAGACGCGGTGGCATCACACATTAAGGCGTTTAATGATTAAGCGTGGGGTTCCTTCAGCGATTTTTTCCGACAATGCCAAAACCTTTCATCGAGCTTCTTTGGAACAGAAAGGGGCTGAAAGTGTGTGTTTAAAGGAGAGGCCGTGCAAGGGTTTCTTTCTCAGAAGAGGATGAAATAGAGTTTCATCGTCGAACGGGGTGGGGTGGATTCTGGAAGAAGTTAATTCGGATTGTTAAAAATACCTTAAAAACAGTTATTGGTAAGGCAAAACTAAATTTCGATCAGCTTCGTACTATTCCTACAGCGGCAGAAGCTATGGCCAACGATAGACCCCTAACGTACGTCTCCAGCGAACTGGTGGTTTTGACACCGCTCACACGAGAGAAATTTTTGCGTGGAGCCCCCAATCAGCGAATACATTTGAGGTGAATAAGGTCGACGATTCTAACTTGAGGGAGCTTTGGAAGCATTGTATGAGATACTCTGCACAGTTGGCTAGACGATGTAGTTCTTCTTTGCGACCATACAACTTCTCGCGTGCACTGGAAAATGGTTGCCATTGAAAAAGCATGCGAACACCGAGATAGAAAGATACGTTCCTGTGAAGTGCGATGCACGGATGAGAGCTTATTTCAAAGACCAGTTCAGCTCCTTTACTCACTGCAGCTCTCGATTCATCCCCGAGCCGGAGGATGTTTAAAAAAAAGTCAAACAATTGGTCAACGTCACAAAACTCTCTATACATTAAACACGTACATAGAAGCTTCTCTCTCTCTCTTTTTTCTTTGTTCACTCCATTTTCTGAATATTGCATTGCAATTGGTCAGTCTTTCTTAGCAACTTATGATATGAAGTCGTGTCAGCCTAAGATCAATTTAATCTTGCTTTCGCCAGATTGATGGACGCTTTGATTCCACTTTTCAATGAGACGTGCCATTAAATCCTCAGCGGGCCTGTTGCTATGAAACCGTATTACCGGTTTTCGTGATTCAAAATACATATTTCATGAGCTGACAGCTTATAAGCGTTTCCATAACCTTGGAAACAATTGACCTAAGTGCAATGGGTCTATGAGGAAGAAGAAGATTCCCCTTTTTTAGGAACGGGCTAGACAAATGTTCTTTTTCTCGGAAAGAGTCCTAAAGAGTTGGATTGATGGAGAAGCTTATGCAGTGGTTTTGATATCGTAATAGAATACCTCTCTGGAAGAATGGGAAATATACCGTCTGAACTAGTGGATGTATGTATGTTAAGATCTTTAAGTATTCTTGCTACTACACGTGTGAGAAACTGGATACGTCCCATTGAAGATTTGACGCACTCAAGCGTTGAGCTGGCCACAAAGTGTACAGCAATCAGATTGGCCTTGTCTAAAGAGCTGACAGCTGGAATGTCATTGTGAATGAGCGTTGAGATGGAGGATGAAGCAGAATTTCTGATGTTTTTGACAAACGACCAAAAGCTTTTACAACCGTTTGCCTAGTCGGAATCATAAACAAACACAAAAACCAACGTGATGTCAAAGAAGGGACGCACAACATCGACGAATTGGACAGAACGTTACAATCGGCAGCTATAATTTCGAGGTTGTATGGGACTTTGTCTACTTTGACTCCCCTAAAAATTCTCCCAATAAAACTTCAACTTGCCAAACGCTGTTTCTTTGGGCTAATATTTTAATTGAGTAGTAAGGCCCTATCCTGAAAAACTAAGGAGACTCTATGTATATACGACTTTATCAAAAGCGAATGAAGATATCTATCCACAGTCGTATCGAGAGAAAAGTCCTTCGAAAAATATTCGGTCCCATTTGCTTTGACGGGCTTTGGAGCAGAAGAGTCAACGACGATCTATACGAGCTGTACAGCGACCTAGTTAGAGAACTGCGCATCAGTCGCTTGAAATGGCTAAGACATGCTGTCTTAGCGTAACTGACATTGCGTAACGTAGTGACATTGCGTAACTGAAGCAGTTAGCTAAAGACCGGGCTAACTAGAGAAGCTTGATAGTTGAAGCCCAGGTTCACCTCGAACTGCAGCGCCACCTAGGTAAGTAAGTAATATAAATAATTTAGCTAACCACCAGGTCAATCGCCAGTAACTACATAGTGCACAAAATGTACACCTCCAATGTGATGGTTGGAGCAATATCCACAACGCAGAAATAATCAATTTTATTATATCAAAACTGGATCCAGTTTTTGCAGACTTTTTAATTGTCGAAGATAATGAGCACATCGTTAAATATATTCAGGAACAAAAGTAAACAATAATAGAAGGATGTAGGCAAAATAAAATGCTTGCAATTTTGAAAGCACCCTGTATGAATCTAAGAATAACTTAACATACACCACGGGTAAGCATAACATTTACGCAGCAAGCAGTAGCAGCACCAACTAAGCCAATACCAAGAATCCCGTAAACCACATAAATATTTAATTAATTCCGTTAAGACGGAGCACATAGGATACCTTTAATATGTGCTACGAGTACGTGCCACATGCCCTTAAATACGTATAGTAAAGAGAGAAGGATGAAGCTCGCCAAATCAAATCAAGACATGCTCAAAGACTCATAGAAGTAAAATTTGGTTGTGCATTTTATGTCATAATTTAGGCGGAACGAAGAGGCAAGCACAGCATCGAAAAAGGATGCGAGGTGGTTAGTGGTGAGCTTAGCACGCGTACGAAATCTGGGAACACCTCCGCTACATGTTTTCTCAATGTTAAGTTAAACATTCAGAATTAATAAATATAAATTTAGAAAGAGCTTAATTAGGTTTGATTATGCATGCATGAGCCGTTTCTTCAGCAGACAGGTATCACAATATTAAATGTTGACTCTTAGTCTGAATGAAAATGATTCCACTTAGTATTCTGGAATTCAGCAAAGCGAGACATACATATGTATGATACGAGTATGTACGTACGTAGGTGGATTTGTTATCTTCGTGGAAGAACGAAAATATCATAGCCGTCCTAATTACGTCTGGTATTTTTGCGGCCCGGGTCAATCCCGGACAGATTTATTGAGCTTATTGCAAGCAAACATATACTTAAAACTAACATTTTCACTTAAAAACTAAAGGGTGGGAGCGGTTAAAGAAAATAAGGACGTGAGGCATAGGTGGAAATAAGTATCTTCTTGAGGGAGAGTTTGCTGAGATGGTAGTCGAAGAGAGGCAGTACATCGTTAACTTCGCGAAGCATCCTAGACATTGGCTCCAGGTGTCCGTAATTCGTTCTGTGAAGATTGAGCCGGAAAAGTGGCACAGACCTAAGATTGCGGGGATTGGTGTTAAAAGAAATAATTTGAAGTAAGGAAGGACAGTCGATATTACTGGTAAATGAAATGTATTCGATTAATATAAACAAAAAATTCGTACAGGAACCATGGGTGTGGAATAATCGTATCTGTGGTTTTGGATGTTTAAGGAGTTTTCCACCAATATATGTTGAGCGATCGGAAAGATCGAGAAGTTGCCTTTTTGTGCCACTCTCCTCATCCAAACTGGGTCAATTTTACAACCAGGATTTAGTTGCTACAGTCATAAACTACAAAACGAATGGAGAATGGCAAAAATTCGTTCTTGCGTCAGCTTATTTCCCCCATGATTCCATATTACCACCACCACCGAAGGCAGTATTTTTTGAATATTATAATTCCAGCAAGATGGAACCTCTTGCGATGCTAATGCTCAGAATATTTTTTGGTTTAGTAGCAAGTACAATGTGGATTTCATATTATCAAGAATGACAAGCAGGTTATGTCAACAACGTTGGCCCCCAGACAGCATTTATTACGGGAGTAAGACAGCAAACCTTAAAGTTATCTTACAGCTACGCTAAGGAGATTACCGGCTGGAAATTAATTTTTTAAATTTCCTTGTCAAACCATAGGTAGGTAGATAGGTAAGAGTGGCTGTTGGAAGTACCACCCCACTTAGACATATTCGCCCATTGTGATGACACGTGGATCTATGATTCTTTTACTAATGGAACCAGTTTGAGCTTATGATAAAGCGTAGGAGACTGTTAACGTCTATATTTTCTATATCGTTTAGGTCGTTGTAGTAGCAATTCCCTAGATGAAGCTTTCTTCTCTGGGAGAAAGCTGGACATGTACAGAGTAGGTGGAGGATTGTCCCCTCCTCTTCCTCGTTCATGCAACTTCTACAGAAGTCGTTTGCAAAAGCGGCAAGCCTTCTTGCGTGCTTGCATATGAACCAGTGTCCAGTGATGACACCTATTATGGCGCTGAGATGTTTCCTATTTAAAAGGATCAGACACTTAAAGCGATTCAGATCCAGCTTTGGCCAGGTCTGTTTGGTTGCTAGACATGTTTCTCCAAGAGTCCACCTACGGTCTGTTCTTTTATTGGCATCCAGCTTTAATGTTAGTTTGCACGTAGCGATTGGTCTACCTTTGCTACCCTTTTCCGGTAGAAGAGGTAGGGTGGTTCCAATTTTATCGAGTTTATCGACTCTACAGTTCCCTGGAATGTCTCTGTAGCCGGGCACCCAAAAAAGGTGAAGGTTGAACTGAGAGATGATCGGCATTCAAGGGCGGTTTTAGAATTTAATGAAACCGAGCCCAGGGACTTGATAGCGTCCCTATGCAGATATCGCGTTTTTCTTCGGCCAGGACAGAGCTTCTTTAATCGCCAAAATTTCCGCCTAGAACACACTACAGTGATTTGGAAGACGGAAAGAGAGGCTCAGATTTAGCTTATCTGAGAAAACACCGCCATTAACTCTGCTATCGGTTTTAGATTCATCTGTGTAGAGATGGATTGACTTGTCCTCCATGAAAGCATCTTCCTCTCAGATGGATCTAGAGGGGAAGCTTACATGGAAGTTTTTGTCGAGGCGTCCTACTGGTGATGGACAACAGCCTTAACTCTTCTCAAATTACAATTTCTTCATCCTCTAAAGCCGACTTTGTCGCAATAAAAATATCACTGCCTCTCAAGTCCCTTTACGTTATATGTTGCTACATCCTACCAGCTCAACCTATCGAATCTTACCAATTTGTTATTGATGCGATCGATCATTTAATTGACCTGTCAGACCCTATTGATGATACCCTTATTTTCGGCGACTTTAATCTTCCTCAGCTACAGTGGACTCCATCAGATGATCAATCGTTTTTCATCGCTTCAAATGCCATCTCAGCTAAGGAATGTCTCTTCTTAGATCGCTTAACAGACTCAAGTCTATGCCAAGTCAGTGGTATATCCAATTATATGGGCAGGCAATTAGACCTTATTTTCACAACAGATCCAATTAACTCCTCAGTCTCACTTTATCCCCTATCTCTCTCAACAATCGATAACTACCATCCCCCCCCTTCTACTTTCATTTTTTCATAATTCTTCATTCCAGTCCACTCCCCCCACAACTCTCTCATCCCACGACTTTCATAAAGCAAACTTTCACAAAATCAGTGAATATCTCAGCAGATCCCTCTTTAACTTTCACAACTTAAGTATAAATGATGCCTTATCCATTTTTTATAAAGAAATATTTAATTCTTTTTCCCTTTACGTTCCGTTTTCCCGCCTTAAAACATCGTCTACTAGTCCTCCCTGGTATAATCGCAAGCTTCGTTCCTTACGAAATAAGAGAAATAAGTTATTGGCTGTTTTCCTGCGTACCAGATCCTTTACCGACTATTCCAACTATCTTGGTGCTTATCTTCATTTCACCGAACTTTACGATTCCCTTTACCAGCGCTACCTTAACAATGCGCAAGTCAACCTTATAAACCACCCTAAGTCCTTTTTCCAATTTGTTAACTACAAAAGAAAGTCCGATGGTTACCCTCCTTCCCTCTCTTTCAACAACAGGTCATCAACCGATCCACTCACCATTGCCAACCTATTTGCCACCTTTTTTAAACAATCCTTCACCAACGACTCCTTTGTACCAGATCCATCCTATTTTAGTTACCTACTGAACTTCTCCAATGGCCCACTTCTTTCTCATATTTTGGACCCGTCTTATATCGAATATAAATTACACCAACTCAATGACGAATTCACACCCGGCCCAGATGGCCTCCCTGCCATATTTCTTAAAAAATGTTCTTCCTCTCTTTCCCTTGCCCTTTCGGAAGAGATTACGTCTATCCCTTTCACAAGGAGAATTTCCTCAGGTTTGGAAAACCTCCTTCATAACCCCGATCCACAAGAAAGGATCAAAGAATGAAATAACCAACTATCGTCCCATCGCTAAGCTCCCCCATATACCCAAACTCTTCGAAAGTATTTTGTATGAAGCTCTAAGATTCCAATGCAAATCACTTATTTCCCCTAGACAACATGGCTTCTAGGGTAGGTCAACCACCACAAATCTCGTTGAATTCGTATCCTTTGCCCTCTCTGCCCTAGAGAATGGCAATGAAGTCGATGTAGTTGCAACCGATTTTAGCAAAACCTTCGATAAAATCTCTCATCGGTTAATTATCTTTAAATTGTCTGCCCTCGGCTTTGAATTCATATTGTTAAAATGGATATCTTCTTACCTCGAAAACCATTTTTACAGTGTTCGTTATAGGTCAGCCCAGTCCGCTCCATTTTTGGTCAACTCTGGAGTTCCACAAGGCAGCCATCTCGGTCCCCTTCTTTTTATATTAACCATAAATGATCTCGATATGATCATCAAACACTCGTCTGTCTCCCTTTACGCCGACGATACCAAATTTTTCAAAACCATTTCCTCTCCCCATGACTCTTTCCTCCTTCAACAAGATCTTGATAGTTTCTCGATCTGGTGCCTCAAAAATTCTTTGGAACTTAACATCGCCAAATGCCAATCCATCACCTTCTCACATAAGCGGAACCAATCTCCTCCCCGACTCTATCTTCTCCATAACCAACCTATCTCCTCCGTACAGTCTCTTCGCGACCTCGGCATTTTGTGTGACAGCGAGCTCAACTTCCGTTTACATATGGATGAGATAATCCTCAAAGCCAACTCTGCACTAGGTTTTGTAAAACGGTGGTCCAAAGAATTCACCAACCCATACGTGACCAGGTCCCTCTATATTACCTTTGTTCGCCCCCTCCTAGAGTACGCCAGTCAAGTATGGTCCCCATATCATCGTGTTCATATCTCGAGAATTGAAAGCATTCAGCGTCGTTTTCTTCGATTTGCTCTTCGAAGTATGCCCTGGGACGATCCTTTTAATCTGCCCCCCTATCAAAATCGTCTCAACCTTATCAACTTAAACACCCTCGAAGATCGCAGAGATGCAGCAGATTTTCTCTTCATTCATCGACTCCTTTCAGGTCACGTTGAATGCGCGTCCCTTCATAACTCCATTTTCCTCAACACTAACCCTCGTAATCTACGTACCCCTCGACTCTTTTATCTACCAACCCACCACACCTCCTATGGCGCGAACGAACCAATCTCCCGTATGCTACTTCAAATCAACTCAAACCCTACCGTCTTTGACTTTCACCGCACCACTTCCTACCTCAAATCTGTTCTCCTTCACCACTCCAACCAACCTTAGTTTTTAGTTTTAGTTTAAGTTTATTTTTTAAGTTATAGCTTGTATTAAGCCGAATAAATGGGGGCATTCGCCCCCACCAAAATTAAAAAAATTAAATTAAAATTGTCAAACCAAAGATCAGATATGGTGTATTCTATGTTCTCTGTGAGGATTTCTAATATATTGAGAATGCTGGCGTGGGCAAATGTATTATTTGTCCACTGTTTAGTCGCTTCAAGGCGAATAGCTGCGGTCGCAGCTATTGTCTGCTTAAAATATCGAGGGGTGTCAAATGAAACAGAATGTCTAATGCCGCAGAATAGGTAGATTACAAGGCTCCACTTATTCATACACATGCTGTTTTTTGGACTCTGCTTAGTTTAATGCAGTCGTCTGCATTGTCAAGCCATAGGTACATCGAAATCAGAATCGAATGCGAATTCGAGTTCTCGACCTTGTTAAAGAGCAGGAATCCGGGAAAAACCAATTGGACATTCTCTAAGGAGGAGAGCGTTAATCTGTTAAATCTCTCCATGAACTCAGAAAAACCAAAAGGCAAAGAAGCTGTTTAGGACCTAAACCAGTGCTCTCACGCACTATTATTCGCTGAAATGTCCAGATAGGAAGCTATCCTGAAGATCGTACAACTACTTAAGGAAACCAGGAAAGTTCTAAGCAAGTCACTTCAATCTAATTTGGAGGATGAAGCCAGCCAAGTCCTCAAAGGAGTGAAATCAGCCGGAATCATTCAGATACCTTAACGGCACCCTAACTGAGTTGAAGCAGAGGCACTTTATTCTCTGATTGAGATTTACTTCCCACATAGGATACTAGCCATCGGATGCCGTGACAGATGAGGCCGTCAAATACGCTCTTGCTTCACTTGATGGCACAAAGTCGCCTGGCACCGACGACATATATGCAGTTTTGCTACAAAAAGGTATAGACTACGCGTTGGCAACTCTGAAGAGAATCTTCACTGCTAGCCTAGCACTAGCATACATACTGAAGCCCTGGCGAACAGCGATAGTTGCATTTGTACCCAAAAACGCAAAAGATGAATACACACTTGCCAAGAGTTTCAGACTTTTCAGTCTGCTGAAGAGCTTGTTGTGCAAATGCATCCTCTGTCTAAGACGCGACAAGCGTACCAACGCCGACAATACTGCAAGAGTGCACTTCAAAATCTCCTGGGTGTTTTTATCGTTGTATTTTCGACAACGCAACTTTCGTTGGCATGCTTTACTCGGCAAGGCAACACGGCGTAGACGAATTACTAGTTTTGGGAGTAAAAGCAATGCTGGCTGGGTTAAAAAGGGATCTCCCGCTGGGAATCGTCCTGTTTACACTACTATATATTATGTTATATGACTTCACCACTACCTGCTCTTAAACGCATGCAGACGACACCATTGACGCACTAACAATGGGCTTTCAGTTAATTCTTTTAAAATTGGGGTTGTTCTCTTTACGAAAAGGAGAAAGCTGACTGGCTTGACTCGTCTAGTGCTTAAATACATCGCAATTCGTTTCTCCAACGAAGATTAATATTTTGTTGTTTTAACCAAATTTTGTCATGTCTAAAACCACAGTGTAGAGAAGCTTTCGGCAAGGCATGGAGCTTGTTCCCAGGAGGTTCCTATGGATCTATATGGCTATAATAAGGCAAATTATATCCTATGCATAAGATCTCACGAAAAATCTTACTACTTTTGATATTCATATCATGGGCAGCGCTCTCAAACCCATCTTCCGCTTAAAAAAAAAGTGGTCTTTGGTACAACACACACAGGAGTTTTGATACCTTGCGCGCCAACTCTATTTTGGCTCTGGTCTTACACGCTTGCCGCCTGATCCAATGAAACAGAACTTCTAATGAGGAAAATATATACAATCCATATTAGCAGTACCCAAGAATGGTTTCGACAAGAATCTGAGGCAGGAGAAGAATGTAAACGAGTCATTATTGATAGCTCCAAAAGCAATTTGGAGTGCTGGAGGCAACATATGATTTAAGGTAAACAAAGCAGGAAGACTTAACCCTTCCTCTGGCAAGGATTACAAGCTCATAAGTCTCTCCTCCTAAAACACTGGTGAGAATCCTATTTCAAAATATAAGACTCAAACTCAACAAATACAACCTAAGCGTTTCCCAACACGCTTACATTAAAGAAAAACTAAAAGAAGAGGCACTACACCATGTTGTAGCTACTATAGAAAAGGATGTGCACTATAAAGAGTAGACCGTGGCCGCCGCCTTCATAGATAACCTAGCATTTAAAAACGCAAACACCGGATCTATTAGGACGGCCTTGGGCAACTTTCATGTAGAAATAACTGTAGCACAACGGATTGAGAACATGATAAAGAGCAAAATTATTAATTCAGAATTTGGTAGAAACACAATCAGGAAAACGGTTGGAAGAATAACTAGTTAACTCAAAATATTCACACAAGTTGACACGAGACTGGCGTAAGTCATAGTAACATGAGCGTTAAGGTCTACTCCTCAAGCTGCACTAAAGATAATGATCAACCTCCTTCCTTTAGACAATTTAGGCAACTTAGGACACCCGTCTATAATACGGACTAACGAAACATCAAAACTGATGAAGTGTAGTGCCAAGCGTGGATTTTGATAGGAGTGTCTCCATATCATTCCCCACCAGACATGAGTGGTTAACTAACATAACCACCAACAATGGAAAACTCCATCTCTACATAGATGACTCCGAAACGGAGAAAGGTACTGGAGCTGGGGTTTACTATGACATACAAACATACAGATCCAGAACTCCTTAAAGATTCCGGACGAATGTAGTATTTTTCAGGCAGAAATATTAGCCTTTCGGAAAGCTGCATAGGCATTCTCTATCTTTGTGGACACTCAAGCCATAAATACTTTGGCAAGAGAAACCACCGCATCGATAGAGATACAAAAATGTTGTCAAACTCTAAGTAGAGTCTGCGACTCTCACAGAGTAGATATCTCTTGAGTCCCTGAATACACAAGAATGAAAGGAAATGATAAAACGGAGTAGCTTGCAAGAGTAATACACACAACGATATAACTATACCAATTGAAAGCCTGAGACTCAAAATGGAACTTAAACTCATACAAGGATGTGTCTTCTCACGCTGCCTTAGGTCAAACTCAGACAGCGGAGAACACGTACCTTCCTCGGACTCAACAAAGAAGATATCCACATCGCTACATATGTCCTATGTAGCTGGCCACTGCCTCATTCGCAAGATGGCCACCAGAAGGTTATTGTAGAAGCTGTAGGAACGAAGAGGAAATAGAGACTATCACTCACTTGCTGTGCGACTGCCCTACGCCGTGCCAAACACATGTGGTACAGACTTTTTTTTAGAATTTCAGGAAAGCAAAACTGATAGATCTCATTCGATTTGTTAAAATCTCTATCTGGTTTCCAGCCAACACATGTTAGGTGGGACCCTCCATAATAACAATAATAATAGTACTACAACACTCCAACAACATCAACAGGGAGTCACAATAGACCAATAGGCCTCCGCGTATGCATGTACCACATCCATTATTACCGAGCCTAACCTAGGAAAACGAGTGTTTGTCTTTCAAACGGAGATACACGCAATCCTGATAGCAATGAACAATATTGTGAAGAATTGGTGGATAGGGCGTTTGACGTGACTGCCAGGCTGCCAAACACGACTTCCAAGATAATTCCTGAATGCGAGACTTCGCCATGGAATCACGCGAAATTAAATCGCCGAAAGCAAATTTCAGAGGAGACTTGCGCAGTATCCAGAGTCCATTAACAATTTATATGAGCATAACATATATTAGAAGTGACTCACCAGGTTGTTGACAGATCTAGCGAATGCTACTTAACGAGGTCAGGGATTGGGACACTACTCTTTTGCTAACCACCTAAGTGACATAAAATCCTGCGAAAATCCAGAGTGATGACGCTACCGCAAAGCAATACTTCTGTGAGTGTCCGGGGTAAACTCGCATCAGGTTGCACGTACTCGGTGCTGATGTGGTAAGTGTTGGTACCCTAGGCACCTTATCACAATCAAGGTGTACCTGCTCGTACAATGGACTTATTCTTTGTGTGAGTGCTCTATTCTGACAGAAATAAAAATTGTACGAACCTCCTTTTGATGAATGTGGAATCGGATTCAGATTCGCAAATCATCTCTTTTGCAACGTCAACACGGTTTCTTTTTGCATGAAATTGAGGTCTTTTGCCACCAACTTTGCTGCTACATGACGGAAACACAAATCGTTAACCAAAATGTCTTGGACGGATCCATATACAACGTTCAAGGCCTCCGCTATCTCTCTGATGGTTAATTTGCGGTTATTGACCAACATATCAGTGTTTTCGTCGGTTTTCGATGTTGATGGTCTGCCACTGCGTTCATCATCTTCGATTGACTCACGACCACTTTCGAACCGCTCGTGCGACTGGTAAACGACCGTTTTCTTTAAGGAATCGTTGCCGAAACACTTTTCCAATATTTCCAACATTCGCGCACCATTGAATCCGTTTTTTACGCAGAATTTAATACAAGTTCCTTCTTGCAAATTTAAATCCATTTCTATAATAGATACGAGTAGATAGATAGATGTACTCTTGGCTACATAACTTTTGCAAATGTCAAGCTATGACGCTAAGATTTAGATGAAATGTCAACAACAGATTTATCGACTTAACAAAAAGAACAGAACTCAGATCGGAACAATGGGAGTGTCACACGGTGGTTATTCCGGGATATCAAACCAGTTTTGCCCTCACTATTGGTGACATAACACTAGGTGGCGCAAAATCATCACCCTATCTGAAGAGTTCTAATTCTACTTTGACATTTGTTAAATAAACAGGTACAAAGTACACATCAATAAGACATGAATCGCTATGCTCCTAAAGAACGAGGAATAATTGTTACGATTTTTTTGCAGAATATATCGCCGGTGGTGTTGGCGCAGAGTGAATTTCGGCGCAGATTTCGACACCAACTGGGCAAACAGTACGACGAGAGACTGCCTGGTCTGGCCGGCCCCTGAAAAGCCGTTCTGCTGAGAATATCGCAATTGTAGTTAAAGATGTCGCAGAGGACCCCAGAGTATTGGCCAAACGACATGCCATGCAATTGGGCATCAATCGGCGGTCTTAGAGAGAATTTTGGTGAAGGACTGTAAGATGTTCCATTGCAAAGTGCTGGCAGTGCATCAATTGTTAGCTGTTAACCGCCAAGCGCATGTAACCCACGAGGGAGACAACTTTCATCGAAAATCATCATGAGCGACGAGGCCCATATCCATCTCTGTGTATATGTGAATAAGCAAAATATTCGCTTCTGGGGCACCGAAAATCCGCGTATAACCCACGAAAAGCCATTACACCCGCTCAAAGTTACTGCATGGTGTGCTGTTTCTACTGGAGGCGTCATCGGGCCTTATTTTTCCAAAAACGCCGCGGGCCAAATGACTACTGTGGACGGCGAGCGCTACAGCGCTTAATGACTTTCTTCCGCCTTAATTGGATGAATTGGGACTGGAGAATGTGTGGTTCCAACAGGATGGTGCAATGGCGCGTACTGCATGAGTCACAACCGACTTCGTGATACCTAATTTTTTTCTCGATCTTAATTTCGTAATATCTTGTATCCCTACTTTAATATCACGCGGAGCTGCTTTGGAGCAGATTGTTTTATGTGTAAAACCATTGCACAAAATCCGAGAAATGTGTTGGTAGATATTTCGAAGGTAAAGTCGCCAAGATAAGCGTTACTTCTGTTGGAGATATGTTAGCTTGGATTACATGCTTGGCCATATTTACTTGTTTTGATTGCAGGACATGTCACCTGGTCACTTGCTAGTGGTCTTGTCGATCACATTTAATCATGTACACTTGCAAGCCCTTTTCGTAATAAGAAGACATCACAGATTGAGAAATCGCTTATCCGGATGCTGCCAAACATTGGTGGGCCGAGATGCGTCTACAAGATTTTCCTGTCCAAATTCAAAGTCATTTTAATCTTTTCACGGTCTGATTTAGGTGGGGCCAGTCATGAAAAATATGAGAAACTGGAACGAAGCTGTCGTCTTCGTACATGCTCTGCACAATCAACTATCTCCTCGAGAAAAGTTGTAAAAAGCTAAATCGTTCCTGATGATTTTAAATTCAAATCAAGAATCTTGTATCGTTTGCTGTATAGCTAAACCGAAAAAGTGAGGCAGTCTAATCAAACTTGGCGCAGCAAAACGGAAAAAGAAGAAGAAATACGAAACTGAAAGTCCGGCACAACATCCTTCATTAACTCGCCATTCCTAAGTCTGATACCGATCATATAGATACTCTCTTAAGTACATTCTAAATGGAGTACCCAAGAAGAAATCGTAAAGAATACGACAAAAGTTCATAAATTTGTGAAGGCAAGTACAAAACAAGACAAGACTAATTGTCGCACAACCAAGCAATTACTCCCCAAACGAGTTGAATGAATGGGAATTTATCCGTGTGTCTACATTACCCATTATCCAATTTTTTTTTTTTTGCTTTTTTTAAGAAACGATACCTCACTTCTGTTTAACCTTGTTGTAGTCAAGGACTTGTTTTGGTTGGAAGAACCTATGTACATACAGACGTCATTACTCGTGGAAAATCTCCTCACCACAATGAATTATGTGTTCCCTAAGCATTAAAAAGCAAACCGAGGACACGCAAAGTAATAAACGTCATGTGATGGGAAAAGTATACCAAAATAACAGGGAAAACAAAAACAACGGCCTTTTTGATAACTTTGTTTTGTACAACCTTAAAGCTTGTTTATTTATGAAGTAGATGCCTTTAAGGATGACGCTAAGTAACTTCATTTTTGTGTCTGTTCTTAAGTATCACATTCCCCTGAAGGTCGCTACAAAATGATGTGATAGAATAATTTTCCTTATTTTCTCCTTTTCCCCCTTTTTTGCTAAAAAAGCATTTGTTATTCAAAAAAAAAAGGACACGATGAAGTATTTTAAAAAAGACTCTTGTCCATATAGTTGATGAAAAGTTTTGTTTTTTTAACAATTCTTTTGGCCTTGATTTAGAGAAATCCGTGACCGGTAAGCTGTAAGGAAACTCAATTATTTTTAAAACAAAAACGTTGGCTTTTTCATTGTCGGACAGCAAATCGTCAGTCATCGTAATATACCGAAAAGAAAGTGATTTCATACGCATATGGGTGCTTTTTATGGAACATGCTTGAGTAGAAAACATTCCAAATTTTCGTGTTAATAGGGATGATCACGGATTTGTTCTCCCTTCAATACATAACATAAGTGAGTGTGTAGTGGGATTTATCAATTTGTCCAAAGGATACTCGATTTATTTCTTTGACAGAATCGTTCGCTTCCTACGTCTGGACTGTGTAGTTAATTTTTTCAAACTTTCCAGAGTTAATTTGACAAGTGAAGCAATCTCAAAGGGACTGTTTAGAGTCTACGCAGAAGAGCTTTAACTGATACGTGGCTTTTATAAGCGTGAAATAGAGTTTTTTTTAAAGTTTTCAATAATTTCTAGGTCTACCGTTTAATGAAGCCACGTTTCAAGGTAAAGCTATAGCTCAAAACCTGAAACTGAAACACTAATATGACTTAGAAACTACTGGAAAGTCAAGGGGTCATGGAACTTGGGAGAGTCGAAACCATTAACCATGTTGTTCGCAGTTCGCAGCATTCTGGTCACAGACAGGTTCGTTACAGCCGTAATCGGTTTTGTGAAAGTTGATGTGGAAGAGGGGTACACAGCTAAGGTTGCGTGGATTGGTATGAAGAAAGAGTAAATCCGCAACTTCTCGACGTTTTTTGAGGGGCTGAAGGTTTATTGGCTTTGATCGATTTTTATACAGAGTAGTTATAGATATCTGTCCAAGGTAGACCGCGTAAACCAAATCGTATGAACCTGCATTGAATAGCTTCAATTCGCCTAGTAGCTTTCATGGTAAGCGGACCAAACTTGGCTAGCATGTTCTAGTACGGGCCTAGCGAATGTAAGGTGAAGAGATTTAGTGACGTAAGCGTTAGATAATTCCTTGGACCGTCGCTTAACGAACCCCAGAAAAGGATTAACTCTATTAACAATATTATCAATATTAATCGCATATATCACCTCAATCGCGTACTAAGGTGACAGAGGGTATTAATTTATTGCCAATGAAATAGGTCATTGGAGGTGGTGGCACACGTTTACGTGAATAAGTTATAATTTGGAATTTGCTGGCATTCATTTCAAACAAAATTTTTTTCACACCAGGTTAAAAAGCTATTCAGATCATCTTGTAGTGCTTAAGAGTCAGAGGGTATTGAGATGTGCTTATAGATTTTCATATCATCTGCATAGATGAAAGTGCGGAGAAATCAACATCATTTATTACTTAATTACTTAGGTGGCGCTACAGTTCGGGGTGAACCTTCGCCTCCACTAGCAAGCCTCCCCAGTTAGTCCGGTCTTTAGCTAACTGCTTCCCATGCGCACTCCAAGTCGATTGAGGTCCCTATCAAATTGTGCGCGCTACCTATGGTTAGGTCTTCCTCTACTGCGTTGTCTCTCTGTGTTAGATTCGAAAACTCTGCAGGCCGGAGTATTGACGTGCTTTCTCTCTACATATCCTACCCATTTCAGGCGACTTATGCTCAGTTTTCTGACTAGGTTGATGTTGCGGTACACGACGTATACGAGTAGTTTGTCGTTGAATCTTCTCCTCAAAAGTCCGGCAACGCTTATGTAGTATAGAGTCTTCTTAGATTTTCGAGAAGAAACTAGCCTTACTACTCAATTGCCTTCTTAGCGAAAAGAAACAGCTATTGGCAAGAGTAATTCTTCGTTTTGGTTCTTCTGAGGAGTTGTTGACCGAATTTATAGGAGAGCCAAGGTAGACATCATCAAAGTCGATTAGCTTGGTAGCGAACAAGTGGTGGAGTGATTTCTTCTGACACAAAGTGCTGAGAGTCATTGGTAATTCACTGAGGAATTATTGAAATTCAACCAACATACATTCGTTCATACTTTACTGTTGTTAATGTGTTAAAATAGACTATTCATCTAGATCTTTTGAAAATATTTTCTTTAGCTTTTTCCGGAGTGAAATATTACTCGAGTTGTGTTCGTCATTGCCATCCATTACCGTAAATCTCGCTCTTCTCTTAAAACTATGTCAGCTATTAGTCTACGTTCAGGGTCCAGACCTAATGCACCAACAAAAGATCTTCCATCTACGGGCACATGTATAGCCTCTCCCGCAACGAAACAACAAAACTTGGACAATGCCCTCACACAAAAAGTCTTGGAAAAACATCTCGCAAAGCAAGCAGAATCGATGAGGTTTGGTTTCGCGAAGGAAATATCCAAAATGCGCAGTGAGTTGCTCTTTAAAATTGAAGAAATCAAAGAAAGTTGGGGTCGTCGATTTGATGACTTAAACAAAATTATATCCCATTTGACTGAGCGCATTGAGCGAGTTGAGCAAGATATCATATCGTCTGATAAATTGCATAGCTATTCAGCAACGAGTGGAAGCACTGGAGAGGAAGGAAGTGGCTTCTGACGCTGTGCTCTTTGGAGTACCCATACTTCCAAACGAAAACCTTAAGAGTATGTTCAATCATCTATGTCATACGATTGATTGTAGGCCGCCTATGTCAGTTAAAGCTTTCCGAGGAAACTTAAGCTGCAACCCAAACGCCACACCATCGCCAATCGTGTGGAAATTCAACAATTTGCAAGAGAGGAACGTTGTGCTCACCACTGCTGTAGCAAATTACCGAAAACGAAATGCGTCACAACTACATCTCCGCGATCTTGGCTTGGAGTCCGAAGCCTGCTGCTACCTAAATGAAAGCTTAAGCAGACAGATACGCTTTCTTTTAAATAGTGCTCTCGTACTCAGGCGAAAAAAACAACTCTTCCCGGTACACAGTTACCAAGGATCTGTTTACGTTAAGAAGACGGCGAATATGAAAAGCTTTTTTCATTGTCTATTCTCGTCGTGTTCGGACGTGTTTTGGTTTTGCTCAGCATTAAACTTTTAAATATTATTTATTTCTTCCCCTTCCATATCTCTACTTCTGATATCAGTTCCGCGACATTATCACATTACCCCAAGTGCTGACGGTCTTTTTGGTTTGTTTTGTTTTTTTGGCTGACCTCAATCTTTCGCGCTCAATAACTGCCGCTTCTGATATCGGTTCCGCATATATTTAGTGCATTACCCCCCCAAGTGTTGACCAATTTTCCGATTTTGCTGAATTTCACTTGCAGTGCATAACAGTGCGTAAAGTTCTTTGTTTACCTTTTTGTTTACATTTGATAAATTTGCCATGTCTTGTGGAATCACTAACTGTCCAATCTTTGATGTCAATGCTGACTTTGTCACTTGTAAGGGCATCTGTGGAAAATCATTCCATGCAATTAGTGTCGGATTAAATAAAAGGAATAGTGTATACATCAAAGACTTCTCTGACAACCTCCTATTCTTTTGTGATGAGTGCAAGATAATCTCGCTTTCGCAAGTGTTGCTTGCTATAAAGTGCCTGACTCTAATGACTCATTCCAAAAAAATCTCACAAAAGTGATAACGACGAATTAGTCCAACTTAGAAAGTAGTGTCAGTTATGTTGATGAATTAGGCAACTCGATTCTGTCCTCAACCGATATAATTAAGTCCAAGCTCACCAACATCGACAAACAATCTGCAAGTCTGGTCGAGATGAAAACTGCGATCAATGATCTCAAAGCAGTTTGTTCCGCCCAAAACATCTCTAACCTGAAATTGTGCGAATCGATAAATAACCTGCGTGAAGATCTTGAGACTCAATTTCAATCTACCTCAAAGAACCATCCATCTCTAATGCAGCCTGATCCAATGCTCGAAGTAATCTTTGACAGAATCAACGGTGTTGGTGACGATCTAGCTGCCGCACAATCAACCATTTTCGATATTGAGAATCATATCGAAACGGTAAGCAGCAAAATTGACGATTTACCATTCCACACACAACACCATCAGAATGTCCACTATAATACATCAATTTTGGCTGAATTACTGGAAACCGAAGTCGACCCAGTTTTACCACCACCTCCTCGCACCACGGTTAATTAAATCTACAAATTCTCCCGCTGCCACTTCAATCCAGGAGACCGAAACTGTTTCACTGTCAACTCCTCCCGTCGCCGCCCCACGCAAGCTAATCAAAGATTTTGGTACTACATGGACACCTTCCGAATGGAGGCGTAGACTGGAAAAAATTGAAACCGATATGAGTACATTCTTCATCAAAGGCACCCCGTAAACGCTGATATTTCTTGGATCACGAAATTCTTCGCAGACAAATACGGCATCATCATCAGCAAATGTGAAATGTTCCTGCCATCTCACCACAAAGCTAATCGAAGCTTTAAATTCGACCTCCCTGCTAGATACGAATGGTTATTTAAAAACCCTGCTGGTACTAATTTCAACGTTGGAAAGATGCGCATCTGTAAATGGATCGAAACACCTACCAAGAAACAGGATGTCTACGACAGAACAGATGGTCACACCAAAACCCAGAGCAAATGGTCACACCAAAACCCAGAGCAAGCGCCACGTCATAATCAAGCAAGGAGAAACCCAACAACAAAATCTCCGACGATGGATAATACCATCGTTCGAATAGCGGTGGTTGCGACCGAGAAATAGAGTACTCTGGTTATCATTCCTTTGTCAACAGCAGCAGTGGCTGTGGAAACTATCATCATTGGAGTAGCGGTGGTTGCGACCGAGAAATACAGCAGTGCACACATGTACGATCGCTTGAACAACGACATCTCCGAAGGTTCAAAATATCATCGTCGAATAGCGGTGGTTGCGACCGAGAAATAGAGCAGTGCGCATACCATCCCTTTGTCAACAGGAGCAGTGGCTATGGAAAATATCGTCATGTGAGTAGCGGTTGTTGCGACCGAAAAATAAGGATTTTTTCATCGACCACTGCCTATATAAGCAAGGTAACATCAAAGAGCGGACACAGTCGTTTGGGCATACACCAACCAGTGCAGACCATTTTTATAATTGAAATTATTAAATACAGTCCACTTAAAAATAAAATAAAAGAATTTAATTCACCATTCGTTGCGTTTTATTTTGAGCTCTACCAGCTGTTATCGAACATTTGGTCCAAACGAGCCGGATTAAAATACGAGCCAGTGCGGTAAAAATTGTGGAACATAAAACATTTAGAGCAGTGCTTTAAACATTTAGTGATCAAAGACAATCAGTGCGATCAGTCCAGCAATCAGTGCGGTGCAATTCAAAAAAAAAAAAAAAACATATATACATATACGTTGACAACAAAGACAAGAGCAGAGCGTGCGATTTGAGTAATCGTGTAAAAACATAGGCGTAGTTACGGTGCAGGCAAGACAATTGACCTAATTATATAGTGTAAAAATATAACAGAAACAATAGTGCAGTAAAGTGCAGTCTGTAGAAGACATTTGAGATAGCATCATCGCTCAATTCCGTGGTTGGACACAGAGTTTCCGAAGGGTCGACCTGAACTCCTGCGTGCCACACACGGTCTTACAGTCCGAGCAGAGCCAAAACAAGTGCATAGGAAAAAACAATAAAGCAAAAGGAATACAGTGCAAAGGGCACCGAACATCCCTCAGTTGTGCAAAACAAGGCTACACCAAAGATGGGTGATTTAGCAAGACGGGATGTATTCCGTGCAGCGATTCTCCGAATAGCAAAGTCCGTCACGGATGACAGCTTCCCCGAAGCAGACCAAGAATTCCTGCGAACCAAGTTAGAGGCAGCTGAGTCTGCTTACGAAAAACTGCTGGGAGAGCACATGTCGTTGGTGGAAAAAGCCACGACCCCAGGTGAGCTAGAAGCGCACGACAAGTATATAACAGCAGTAGAACACGCGCATCACATCGCCATTTCAAAACTGCGCACACGCATAAACCAACTCGAGCCAAGGAGCACGACTAGCGTAGAGGCTGGTACCCCTGGCGCTCTCCAAACGAGTTTCATTCACGTGCGACAAGAGCGGCCAACAAAAATAGGCATTTTCAAAGGTGACTACACCAAGTGGCGCGAGTTCCGGGACCAGTTCATCACGGAAGTTCATAACAACAGTGAGATAGCAAATGTTACCAAGATGCGCGAACTAAAACAGGCATTGGGAGGCGCTCCTGCCCGGTTGATCAACAGATGGCAAGTCACCGAGGGAAACTATGCGGAGGCATGGGCAAAGCTGAACGAGGTCTTCGATAATAAGCAGAACATCGTCGACGCGCATTTAAATGCCTTGCATGCGATTCCAAACGTTGGAAGAGATACTTGCAATGCAAGGGCAATACGTGACCTGGTTAATGAAGCGAACGTGCACTTAAGTTCGCTGCGCGTGCTCGGCCTAGACACGTCATCATGGGACCCGATAATCGTAAACATGCTGAGAGCGCGATTGGATACGGAGACAAACCGAGCTTGGCAGATGACCAGGGAAGACGTGCGTCAAATTGCCACACTGCAAGAGCTGCTTCAATTCCTGGAACGTAGAGCAAGTGCGCTCGATTCTGCATTTCACGACCAATTCGAGAGGCCAACAACTAGCAACCAGATCAGGGAAAGAAGCACCACGAGCGCAACAGGCGAAGGGAATAGGAGCAGAACTGTCGTCAAATGTCCTCTGTGCAAGGGGCAGCACCCTTTGTATCGCTGCAGCGACTTTCTGGCGCTGTCCATACACAACAGAAACGACAAGGTGCGGAGCTGGAAGCTATGTACGAATTGCTTAAGATCTGGACACATTGCGCAGAGTTGTCCAGCAGGAGCATGCAGAAGGTGCAACAAAAAGCACAATAGTGTGCTTTGTCCAGAGCAGCATCCATCGGGATGGAGTTTACCAGTCCTAGAACATTCAGAGCAGAGCAAACCCACTACCTCGCGAGCACCAGAAAGTAAAGCAGATGTATAGCAATCAATACATAGACTACGTCCCGAGAGGTGCAACGAGGATGCCATCCTGCCACAGCGCGCTGGTAATTCTGGGATCCATCTAAAGCCCGGTGATAAAGAGCAGGCCAGCGCAGAACCTAATTGCGCACTATTAGCTACGGCACGCCTCAAGGTAAGGAACAGTGTAGGGCAACCAATTGAGGCAAGGGCTTTACTTGACTCTGGCAGCCAAATAAATTTAATCACGGAGCAGTGCGTCCAAAGAATGGGCCTTAAGAAGTGCAAGTGCGTTTTCCAAGTGCAAGGTGTTGGTTCCAACGGCAACGTGCGGCTAACAGGAATTGTACACGTCAGTCTATCATCAATAATTAAGCCAACTTTTGCAATGAGCTGCCAGCTATTTGTTATTCCGAAAATAACGTCATATCTCCCCGCCAGGGACCTATCGCAGGTGCAGTTTCCGGCTGTCAATGAGCTACAGCTTGCCGATGAAGACTTCAACATGCCAGCTAGGATAGATATGCTACTTGGAGCACAGGTATGGGCAGAAGTCATTAAAGAAAACGTCAAGAAATACGACTCAAGACTGACGGTGCAGGATACGAATTTCGGTTGGATCCTGTTTGGCCAACCTCAACCGAACCAAGGGCAAGCGACCAGAGCAACACTTCTAGCAATACAGACACCAGACATGCAACTTGACGAGCTTTTGAGAAAATTTTGGGAGATGGAGGAGCTGAACGAGCCAGTGGCAATGTCTGCGGACGATGAATGGGTTGAAGAGAATTTCAGGAGCACACATTGGCGCGACCCCTCCGGGCGATACGTCGTCACTATTCCCATTAAACCACATGCGCAAAAATTAGGCAGTTCCAGAGCGGTCACCATGAAACGATTTCTTCAACTAGAGAAAAAACTAAGTGCCAACAATGAGCTGAAGGAGAAATACGTGGAATTTATGCGCGAATATCACCAATTGGGTCACATGGTTCAGGCCACTAGAGAGCCACCAGCAGACACGCATGCTTACTACATACCTCACCACTGCGTTGCGAAAAAATTTCGCGTTGTCTTCGACGCATCATGCAAAAGCGACAATGGCATATCGCTCAACGACGTACAATTGCATGGAGCGAAACTCCAAGATGATTTGACAACAATCATTACCCGGTTCCGGAGCTACAAATTTGCGGTTAGCGCCGACGTGCGAAAGATGTTTCGACAAGTGCGCGTCGATCCGGAGCAGCGGGACCTTCAAAGGATATTCTGGAGGGAAGGTCCAGATCAAGAACTGCGAGAGTATTGGCTAACCGTTGTCACCTACGGAATGGCGTCCAGTAGTTTCAACGCGGTTAGATCTATGATCCAGTGCGCAAGCGACAATAGGGAGGCATATCCACAAGCATACGTAGCCATAACAACGAACTTCTATGTCGACGATATGCTTACGGGGGCGGATACAGAACAAGAAGCAGTAGAGTTGACCAGAGCCATAGTGTCATCACTGGGTACAGGCGGATTTGAGCTAGACAAGTTCACTTCAACGAGCGAGCAGGTGCGATCAGCCTTTGCTGACACAAAGAGCGGCAGTGCAGTGCACACACTCCCGGAGGAAACTGGGACTTCGATACTGGGTCTGGTTTGGGACTCCTCGACAGATGAGATACGCTTTAAGGTGCGAGAAGACGAAGCGGAGAGCAAGACTACGAAACGTGCAATCGTTGGGGCTGTCGCGAGGTTATATGATCCCAATGGATACCTCTCGCCAGTAATAGTGAGTGCGAAAATTATCATACAGGACCTGTGGCGATCCGGAGTGCATTGGGACGATCAAATCCCCGCAGAGCAAAAACCCAAATGGGAGAAATTCCGCCAGCGGCTTAAACACTTGGCATCCGTTAGGGTTCCGAGATGGCTGGGCAGTGAAAGAGCAAGGACATTACAGCTGCATGGATTCGCTGACGCATCCGAACGGGCATATGCAGCAGTGGTTTATCTGCGTTCAACCTTGAACAATGGCGACACCAAGTGCATACTGTGCATTCATCACGTATGACGACAATCGTCTGACGATAGCGTTTCGACGATAGTTTTACTTCATGTAAACATCATATAGTACTATCGACTGAACGATACCGATTTGACGTTTTATTGTTTGCTTCATGTAACACAAAAACTGTCAATTACTATCGTCCTGTCGATAGTGTTTGAACGATACTTATTTCACTATCGTCCTTAAATACGAGTAGATATATATGGATGTTTTTTACGTTTTTTGAAAAAATAATTAGTAAAATAATTCCAGAAAAATAATGTTTCGTCGCAATGTGTTTTTTTTTATTGATCACGAAAGTGAAAATGCAGAAAAATTAAAAGTGCTACGAAGGCGAAGAACACTAAGAGATGCATCTGATCCCTTATCACTTCCAACAAACAAGTAGGCGCATTGTGAAAAAAATAATAATCCATACTTCATTTATTATTCTAATAATTTGTTTAGCTTCATTCAACGCTTCCGTCTTTCGAAGGAAGCATTTGTTTTGGTATTGGACACAATCAATCTGGAAAGCGGATCTCGGTCTACTTATATTCCTCCAATATTAAGACTTGGTGCTACCTTGGAAGTTCTGGGTGGAGGTGGTTACCAATGGCTTACAGGGAATGATTTTGGTGTCTCTGTTGGTCAAAGTACACTATCTGCAATAATTTCGCAGACCACAGCCGTGATGGAAGAAAAACTATGTCCATTGTGGATCAAATGGGAGATACTAAGTGAGACCATTGTAGAAGATACAAAACAATGGTTCTACAGAAAATTTGGAATGCCTGGGGGTAAGATGCATAAAAGTATGTTTTCTATCAAATTTATTTAAATGCTGTTCATTTTTAGTTGTGGGATGTATAGACGGTACACACTTGTACATACAAAGGCCAAAAGAAAATGAAGAGGCTTATTTTAACAGGAAGGGTAAGCACAGCTTAAACGCTATGATCGTAAGTACTATACTATACTATATTGAACAAATAACTTTGAAAGCGCATTGTAGATCTGCGACCACAGGATGAGAATAATCGGAATAAACCCAAAATATTTTGGATCCGCTCATGATTCTCTTGTTTGGAAGCATTCAAATGAAAGAGCTTTCTTTGAACGAATTTTTAATGAGAGAGACCACAACTCCTGGCTTTTGGGTAATGACAAAATTTTATAGAAATTTTAAGAATAATCTTAATTGAGAAATTTTAAATATACATGATCTAGGTGACAGTGGATATCCGTTGGAGCCTTGGTTGCTTACACCATATCGGAGTTCTAATGATGTCCAAGAAAATTATTTCAACGAGGTTCATGCAAAAGCAAGGAATATAATCGAAAGATGCATTGGTGTATATAAAGGTACATTCCTATTCTAATTTTTGTTTCGTTTTCAACTTTAACGATTGGTTTTACTTCCCAGGCCGATGGAGAATCATAATGGAAGAAAGAAAAAGTAAATACGACCCGAGCAAGATTGCTGTTTTCGCTAACGTTTGTGCTGCGTTGCATAACATTTGTATACACCACAACATGGATAACATTTTTACAGTGGAAGCAGATGAAATCCATATCATGGAAAGCTTCAATCGCACTCCCGCCATACCCAATGGTCGTTTAAAGCAGCAGGCCGAAAGGATAAGAAATCAAATAAAAGAATCATTGTTCACTCAAAACCGTTGATTATTAAAAAAGATTACCAGAATGTTTTTTCGTAATATTTATTTTCACTAATACATATATTTATATACAGATAAAAATAACCAAAACAATTCACTTTAATACATATATTTATACACAGTCAAAAAATAACCAAAACAATTCACTCTAATACATATATTTATATACAGTCATAATGAAAACAAAACAATTCACTCTAATATGTATGTATATACACAGTTAAAATAAAAACAAAATTTAACTTAATTTAATTTACTTAAAAAAAAAATCAGACTTCAATTCAGTATTTGTACATGAGTTACTCGTATTTACAAAGCAATACAATTAAAGTATTAGACTTCAGATATTATTTTGCACTGTGTTGCAGTTGCTTTTCGGCAATCTCATTCCTTCTCTCCAGCAATTTTAGGACCTGATAATGGAAAACTGCTTCTTGCCGATTCCTCTCCGTTAATATATTTATTACGTCCATCTGGAACTTTTTGTCCGTGTCCACTTGCGCTTTTAAAATTTCCAATTTTTCGTTTTCCTTACTGAGCCTTATTCGTTTTGGAGTGCTGTCAACAAAATACAATGAATTTCTGAAATACATTTTATGAATTCGTTTAATATTGCAATTACGTATTTGAATATAATGATACAGCTTACCTCTTAGTGAGTTCTGCAGCTTCAATTTCTTTGTTAGCTTCCACAGGACTTTCTGTTAGAGCACGTAATGTGCTTTCGAGGTCATCTGTTTCTGCGTTAGGTGCCCCAAAACATTTTGAACTGCTACCAGAAACTGCAGCTCGAAGCGACGACATTCGGATCGCCTTTTCTTCAAGTTCCGTTATAGGAACTTCTTCAAATGGACCGCCACCCGTCTTCTTAGTAGAAAGCAAATTATGGCTGCATTTTTTGTTTGCTCTGTATTTAAAATCAGTCCATACCTTAAAAAAATTAAGAATAAGTTTCTAGGAGATTGTATGAAATATGCATATAGTAATACTATACCTTTCTCCACGAACATATAGATTTGTTCGGCAACCCAGTGGCATTTAATGTATTCGTAAGATCACTCCACAGTTTATTTATATGCGCCCTACCCTGAAGCGTTTTGGGAGCATAATTTTTGGCCATTTCAGGGTGCTCCTCCATGAAATTGAGCAAGATTTCCATTTGTTTTGGTGTTGCTGACCTAGAATAAATATTATTAAACTTCTTTATGCAATATATGATAAGTTATTGATAATTACTTACATTTCATGAATTTGCATAAACTTGTAAACAAAACAAAACAGTGGAGAATGACAGCACAGATGTCACTTTTGACTCAGGGATGTGCTTTCAGTAGCACTCAAACTTTAGAAAAAATAAACGATAGACGAGACGATAGTAGTGGAGTTACATAAAGCAAACTACCGACGATATCGTTCAGTTGGATCGACTAGACGATGATCGTTTGAAAAGTTACGTGATGAATGTCCTGGTGGCATCTAAAACACGAGTTGCCCCACTGAAGACAATCACGATACCAAGGCTGGAGCTATGCGCAGCAAACCTCTTGAGCAACTTGATGACCCAGGTTGTCGAAGCTGGATCATTTCAAAACATCCCGAGAACTTATTGGAGTGATTCCACAGTGGTTCTCCACTGGATCACAAAACTACCATTCGAGTTGAAGACGTTTGTTGCCAACCGGGTAAAATTAATTCAAGAGCAGTCCAAAAATCAACCCTGGAGACACGTCTCATCAGGCGACAACCCAGCAGACTTAGGGTCAAGAGGAGCTACCCCAGAGCAACTGACAGGATCGGAGCTATGGTGGCATGGCCCACAATGGCTTAAGAGCTCAGAACCAAACTGGCCACAGCTTCCGACGCAACTAAATTCCAGCCAACAAGAGCGAGCGAACCTGGAAGTAAGAACAGTAATCGTGGCAAAGCTAACCATACCTGGAGCAGCGAGCCTAAGCATCGATGGTGTCGGCCTACTGGATCGCAAGGCAACACTACAGGGCATGCTGAGGATCACGGCCTTAGTACAAAGATTCGTGCGAAACATCAAAAGGGGCAGACAACATGAGCATATTCAAAAAGTGACACTTGTGCCTCTAGTAACGACTGAAGAGCGAGAGCGAGCACTTCTTCATTGGGCCAAGGTCACCCAGCAAGAGGCTTACATGAGCGAGCTGAATCAGATTGCCAAGAAGGGGCAAATAGACCGTACGAGCACCATCCTAAGCCTCAGCCCTTTCATAGATGCTGACGGCATCTTAAGAGTTGGAGGTCGCCTTCAAGATGCGGAGCTTCCATATCATAGTATGCATCCCATAATTCTTCCGTCTAGGAGCAAGTTGACGACCCTGATCCTGAGGGAGGCGCACATCATCACTAGTCACGGCGGAGTGCAACTGTGCATGCAGTATGTTCGTCAGAAATTTTGGATTATGAGAATTCGACGGGCGCTAAAATACCACATCGGGCGATGCATCACCTGTTTTCGCCATAAGAGAGCCATAGCAGAGCAGAAGATGGGGAACCTTCCACGTGACCGAGTGCAGCCGGCAAGAGCGTTCAAACATAGCGGAGTTGATTACGCTGGCCCAGTGCAAATAAAGGCCAGAGCCGGTCGATCGAACACAATCGAAAAGGGCTACATTGCGGTGTTCGTATGCATGGTAACGAGGGCCATCCACCTCGAGCTTGTGAGCAACCAAACCACGGAGGCCTTCCTAGGCGCATTCCAGAGATTTACTGGACGGCGCGGTAATTGTTCCGTATTATGGAGCGACAACGCCACTACGTTTGTTGGAGCAGACCGGCAACTCCGCCGAAGCGCAAAGGATTGGGGCCATAGGCTCCCACTCAAGCAGATCAACGATATGGGCACAAAATGGAGATTCATTGCACCAGGGGCTCCACACCAGGGCGGTATTTGGGAAGCCGGCGTCAAATCGGTAAAACACCAACTACGCCGGATAATGAGCAAGCAGATATTCACCTTTGAGGCATTAGCTACTACATTAGTGCTCATAGAAGCATGTCTCAACTCAAGACCACTCAGCGCATTATCAGATGACCCGGACGATTTAAGTGCTCTAACGCCTGGTCATTTTCTGATAGGGGAGCAAATCGTGCAGCCATTGAGAGCAGACGTCAGCCAAGTGCCACGAAACCGACTCAAGCTATGGAATATTATCAACCAGATGCAGCAGCATTTTTGGAAAAGATGGTACGCCGAGTACCTCAACACATTACAGCAGCGCTTTAAATGGAGTCAACGACGTGATAACATCAAGGTGGGCGATCTTGTCCTGATAAAGCAGGAGAATATGCCGCCCACAGTATGGTCACTTGGGCGAGTCACAGCTGTCCATATGGGATCAGATGTACTTGTGCGCAGTGCAAGCATACGGACGGAGCATGGAACCTTAGCGCGACCAGTGCAGAAACTCTGTGTTCTTCCTAAGGATGAAGACAGTAATACCAATTGAAGCCACCCTTCAATTGCGGGGGGGGATGTCTACGACAGAGCAGATGGTCACACCAAAACCCAGAGCAAATGGTCACACCAAAACCCAGAGCAAGCGCCACGTCATAATCAAGCAAGGAGAAACCCAACAACAAAATCTCCGACGATGGATAATACCATCGTTCGAATAGCGGTGGTTGCGACCGAGAAATAGAGTACTCTGGTTATCATTCCTTTGTCAACAGCAGCAGTGGCTGTGGAAACTATCATCATTGGAGTAGCGGTGGTTGCGACCGAGAAATACAGCAGTGCACACATGTACGATCGCTTGAACAACGACATCTCCGAAGGTTCAAAATATCATCGTCGAATAGCGGTGGTTGCGACCGAGAAATAGAGCAGTGCGCATACCATCCCTTTGTCAACAGCAGCAGTGACTGTGAAAAATATCATCGTTCGAATAGCGGTGGTTGCGACCGAGAAATAGAGCAGTGCGCATACCATCCCTTTGTCAACAGGAGCAGTGGCTGTGGAAAATATCGTCATGTGAGTAGCGGTTGTTGCGACCGAAAAATAAGGATTTTTTCATCGACCACTGCCTATATAAGCAAGGTAACATCAAAGAGCGGACACAGTCGTTTGGGCATACACCAACCAGTGCAGACCATTTTTATAATTGAAATTATTAAATACAGTCCACTTAAAAATAAAATAAAAGAATTTAATTCACCATTCGAACACATTATCGAACACAGGATAAAAAGAAGCTTAAATCTAAGTTACCTAATTCCGATTCCAACTCCCATTCCAAACCGGACTCTAATAAAATACCGAAATCCGTCCCAAACCGTAGCAAACCTGACTCTGTACCGAAAACCGTTTCCAACTCCCGTTCCAATTCTGACTCTAATTGGAGATTTAAAACTAATATATTCCCCAATTTCGCCCCTCCCACTCACATTCCGAACCGACTTCATCGGTCCTCTAATTATATCGCACCTGCAGCCTCCGTTCCACCCAAGCCACCGCGTCAGCGCGTCTCTTTCAAATTAGCACCAACCGCTCACAATAACCCCTCTGAAATACCTAACCCTCTTACCTTTTACTATCAAAACGTAAGAGGACTGCGATCTAAGACCCGTGCCGTCTTGCGCCAATCTCACGCTCCCCCATTTGAGGTCTACGCTCTGACCGAAACTAATCTAATTCCCGATATAATGAATCAGGAATTATTCCCCCCTAGTTTCAATGTTTTCCGAGACGACAATCTTACCCGTCCAAATGATGATGCTCCGTGTCGAGGTGTCCTATTGGCCGTCCGTAATGACTTAAACTCTTCACCAATCGCTGTTTCTACTTCCTCTAAACTTGACTACGTTTCAATAAAGATAACACTCCCCTGCAGGTCCCTGCACATTATGTGTTTTTACATCCTACCGGCCCAACCAATCGAATGCTACCAACTCGCTATCGATGCAATTGATCAAATAATTAACTTATCTGATCCTCTCGATGATATCATCGTATTTGGCGATTTCAATCTACCTCAGCTGCACTGGACTCAATCAGATGATAAATCTTTTTCTATTGCTTACCCTATCTCGAGTAAAGAATGTCTCTTCTTGGATGAGCTCACAGACTCTAGCTTATGCCAAGTTAGTGGAGTCTCCAACTATATGGGAAGGCAATTAGACCTCATTTTCACCACTGACCCCATAAACTCTTCTGTCTCGCTCTGTCCCCTTTCACTATCGACCATTGATAACTTTCACCCATCACTTCTTCTTTCTCTTTTCCACCACTCTCCTTTCCGCCCCACCCTATCTGCAGCTACCACTTCTTACGACTTTCATAAAGCGAATTTCCGCAAAATTAACGCATATCTTAGTAAGTGTTCTTTTGATTTCGCCAATATGCCCCTAAAAAGTGCTCTCTCTATTTTCTACAGAGAATTACTTAATTCTATTTCTCTCTATGTCCCCTTTTCGCGTAATAGGACCTACGAGCCCCCCCGTGGTATAATCGTAAACTTCGTTCTTTACGTAACAAAAGAAACAAATTATGGACAGTTTTCTTCCGGTCCAACTCTTTTGTTGACTATTCAAACTATCTCGATAGTGCGCAATCAAGGCTTATAAATGATCCTAAGTCTTTCTACCAATTCGTTAATTACAAAAAAAAATCCGACGGTTTTCCTCCATCCCTCTCATACGAAAATATATCATCAACTGATCCGCATACCATAGCTAACTTTTTTGCTACTTTTTTTAAGCAATCTTTTGCCGATAATTCCTTCGTACCGGATCCCTCTTATTTCAAATACCTACTTAACTTCCCTATTGGCCCCACTATTTCTCATAGCTTTGATCATACAGTAATAGAAAACAAATTACAACAACTTAATGATGAATACTTACCCGGCCCAGATGGCCTTCCATCCATATTTCTTAAAAAGTGTTCCTCAACTCTTTCACGCCCCCTTGCTAATCTCTTCCGATTATCACTCTCTCAAGGTGAATTTCCACAGATATGGAAGTCCTCTTTCATAACACCCATACACAAAAAGGGATTAAAGAGCGAAGTCACTAATTACCGCCCTATAGCTAAACTTTCCCATATACCCAAACTCTTCGAAAGTATTTTTCATGAAGCCTTAAGCTTCCAGTGTAAATCTTTTATTTCCCCCAATCAACACGGCTTTCTGAAGGGTAGATCAACTACCACTAACCTCGTAGAATTCGTGTCCTCTGTTCTCTCAGCCTTAGGAAAGGGTAAAGAAGTTGACGTTATAACAACTGATTTCAGTAAAGCTTTTGACAAGATACGAGTATCTCATAAACTAATCCTGTTCAAATTGTCCGTCCTGGGCTTTGAACCCATTTTGCTTAAATGGATATCTTCTTACCTGGATAATCGTTTTTATAATGTTCGTTTCAGAACTTTCCTATCGGCCGCTCTCTTGGCCACTTCAGGTGTTCCTCAAGGTAGTCACCTAGGTCCACTCCTCTTCATCCTAACTATTAACGACCTTCAAAGGCTCATTCAACACTCAACACTTTCTCTCTATGCTGACGATACCAAATTTTGTAAACCCGTTTCCTCACAACAAGACTCCACCCTCCTTCAAATAGATCTAAATAGTTTTTCCACCTTGTGCATCAAGAACTGCTTAGAACTCAATGTCTCCAAATGTCAATCGATAACTTTCTCACGTAAGTGCAAGAAGTCTCCTCAACGAATTTACCATCTCGACGGCCAACCTATACCTCTTGTTGAATCTATCCGCGACCTTGGTATATTATGCGACAGGGAGCTTAATTTCCGCTCGCATATTGATGAGATAATTTCTAAAGCAAACTCATCACTCGGCTACGTTAAAAGATGGTCCAAAGAATTCTGCAAACCGTACGTGACTAGATCACTATACATCACTTACGTTCGCCCCCTTCTCGAGTACGCTAGCCAAGCGTGGTGTCCCTTTCAACGAGTTCATGTATCTCGTCACTTTCTTCGATTTGCTCTTCGAGGTCTACCTTGGAACGATCCTCTAATCTTACCTCCCTATCGAGACCGTCTCAAACTCATTAACCTGAATACCTTTGAGGAACGAAGGGACGCAGCAGACATTTTGTTCATTCACCGACTCCTCTCAGGCTCCGTCGATTGCATGCCTCTTTGCAACTCCATTTTCTTTAACACTAACCCTCGTAATCTACGTTCCACCCGTCTCTTTTATCTACCTATCCACCGCACCACATATGGCTCTAACGAACCAATCTCCCGTATGCTGCGTAAGGTAAACTCCAACCTTTCCGTTTTCGATTTTAATCGCAGCACACTTTCCCTCAAATTCGATCTCCTTCACCATCCTTAGCTTTAAGCCCTAGTATTAGTTTAAGTCTTAGTTTTTAAGCTTGTATTAAGCATAATAAATGGGGGCGTTAGCCCCCACCAAAATTAAAATTAAAAACTTTCGTATTGAAAGTTCTGAAGCACTGCATGCTGTTGCTGCTGACGCCGAGATATTTTAAAGACAAATCTTTTTTATGGAATTATTTTTCTTTATTTTTGTTTTCTTTAGTTTCGTTATTTTTGTATACTGTATTGTAATTTTTATTATTCAATTGTCTTTTGTTAATATTTACTGGCTGATAAAATTGTTTTGGTCCTACGTTTCTGATACTTTTGGCTTTCTCACTCTCTCCATAATTATGAAAAATGAGCACCAGTATAAATAAGACCGAAGGGGTTTCTATAGGAGCGAGAACTTGCATAATATGATCCGAATACTCTGTGTTCAGAAAAGTGGTTTAAAAATCTGTCGTCCTAATGCACAAAGCCTGCATAATGGGTTGAAACTAGAGGAATTTAGGTATTTGTTTCTAGAATCTCAGGCGGATGTTGTATGTGGATCTGAGACGTGGTTTCATTTAGATATTGAAGGCAAATTTTATGATATGGCTGGATTTAAAGTTTTTCGTGGTGATAGAATGGGTCGTGTAGGGGGAGGTTCAGCTATTTATGTGCGCAAAGGGATACAATGTAAGTTGGTTTACAAATCTATGCAGGACACTGGTTTAGACTATTGCTTCGTCAATATCGTGTGCGGGAATGAAAAAAATATTTCTAGATACTGCATACAGAGCAAACCGATATGTGGACTACATGCCGATAATTTCAATTCTTGAGCAATTCTCTTGTACCGCCTCCCATGCTGTTCTATGCGGTGACCATAACTGCAATTTGATGGACAATAACACCTCTTCCAATTTTGTAAATGCTTTCAAAGTGCTGAACCTACTTCCAGTAAATACTACTAGTCCTACTTATTTTCAGGGTGACTCATGTTCACTTATTGATCATTTTTTTGTCAGCGATGTACGTAAGATCCTTCTTTATAGTCAGGTCTCGGTCTCCGGTTTTTCAAGGCATGATATGATCTACGTAACCCTAAATTTCGAAAATAAACGAAAGGAGATTAGATACCAGTTTCGAGACTATAAAAACTTAAATCATCTTGAACTACTGCACGACATACATAGTACTGACTGGAACATTTTGCAGCACATGTAATCTATTAACGAAAAAGTGCAATTCTTACAAGAGAAGATCAGGAATATTTTTGGCAAAAATGTCCCATTCAAGACAAAGACTGTTCGCAGAGCATCACCACCTTGGCTTGGTTATGATATCCTACAGTTTATGCTGCAACGTAATACAACCTACAAAAATTGGAAAAGGTATAAACTTGAGATGTTTTATCGTGAGTACTGTCGTCTGCGAAACAAAGTGGTGCTGGACATTAGAGCTGCAAAATCGCTCTATTACAGCAGTAGACTAAGTCAAAGGTGTTCGGTGAAAAACACTTGGAAAACTTTAAAGGAACTTGGTGTTGGAAAGGGAGCCCAAAACTGCCTGATGATATTGACTGTGAGCTACCCAATGCTGAGTTCGTCAAAACGCCATCATCTTTCCCCGGTGAAACCGGATACAATAAATTTAAACCATCAGAAACCAACACCGCCAACGAATCCTTTTGTTTCGTATGCGTTAGTGATGAAGATGTTGTCGAAGCAGTAGTGTCTATAAAGTCAAACGCTTGTAAAACTTATGCTTCCACAATTGGCCCAGTACTTTTTTCCCTGTACATTAATGAACTGTCTCAAATTATCCTTCACTCAAAGATTAATATGTATGCTGATGAAGTTCAGTTGTACGCGTATTTGGGCATATTGATGTCTTAGACAAAATCGCTGCTTTGACTAACGAAGATTTGAATAACATACTTCTCTGCGCTCCACGTAACTTCCTGTGCTTAAGCCCAAAAGCTCTCGCCATATATAGGAAAACACAAGACCCGTCAACTCAAATGTTCACACCTACACCTGTAAGGAAAATGCTAGCAAAAATGCTTCTCCTGCCAATTTTACTGTTTGGGTGCGAGATATATGGCAACGTTGACTGTTTTTGCAGAAGGAAGCTCAATGTTGTGTACAATAGTATTGTTCGCTATATTTATGGTATTCGAAGACGTGATCGCATATCCACTTATTCAAAGCGTATTGTCGGTTGCTCGTTCGATAGCTTGCTAGAGTTTCGTTCCCTATCTTGTTTGCATGATATTATACATACAAACACATCAACCTGAGTACCTATATAAAAGACTAGACTTTCCTCGGTCGCAAAGAACCTTTGCCTTAACTCAAACTGCATATTCTTGCTTGAAGTCAGAGCGCCAGTTATTCGTGCACTGCACTCGCCTGCACAGTCAGAAGCACGAAACGATTTCGATTTTTACTTTTGAGGTACTTTTTTTTATAATCAGCGTGCGCTCAAGGGGTTTGTGTATCCTTAAGGTGATTGTACACAGCGCGGTCAAAGGAAATTTAGGGAGGAAGAAAAGAGAGGTACCGATGTACATTGCTTTTAAATGTTTGCAAGTTATAACGACCAGGAAATACAGAGATGGGCAGGGCATTCCATAAGCGAGTTGTACGGCTTAGGAACGAATCACGATATTTTAGAGTACGTCCGAAAATGGGCTTGAGGGTATACTTATGAGCATTCATAGCGAGACGGGTGTTACGGTTGAAAGTTTGAATGGGCGGAATGTTACTGGCGATTTCAGTGGAGCACTGGTGCTGGAAATAGCGATAAAACAAAGTGAGACAGGAGACATTACGTCGGTGTTCAAGCGTGTCAATTGATAGACTGATATTAGTATCGTCAATAAGTTTTATCGCACTTTTTTGACTCCTATTTAGCAGGTGCAGAGATCTTCGTTTTAGGAGCACCTGACCAGATGTGGGCATTGTACTCCAATTTTGGGCGGATGAATGCCTTATATATTGAGGCCAGATCAGAGGGGTAAAATATTTCTTACATCGCTGAGGAAACCTAGACATTTCGCAGCATTTTTGGCGATATCAAATATGTGGTCATTGTCATTGACACACGAGAATGGAAAGTTTTTCGGTTTCGACGATGCAAGTGGAATTCATGGATAATGACTGGGTGTTTAAATTTCGCTTTAACAGCAGCAGACAGCATTGTGTTTTGGAAGCATTAAATTCCACTCTGCTGATAGTTCCCCAATTGGTTATGCTGTTGATATCGGAATTTAATGAGCTTAACATACGTTGCCGTTCTCGTTCAACAGCCGAAGAGCAGGGCCGTGAGTCCGGGAACGAGCAGAGAGTACTGTCATCAGCAAAGGAATATATTGGATTAGATGTAGCAGTCAAGAGATCATTAATGAAAATTAAAAAGAGTGTCGGAGACAGAACAGAGCCTTGGGGCACACCGGCAAAAGAACCTGATGCCAAATTCTGTCAAATGCCTTAGAAATATCAAGTGCACTTATTTTACTTTCACCGGATTGATGTACGCTTTGGTTCCACTTTTCGGTGAGACATGCCATCAAATCACCAGTGGACCTGTTGCTACGAAAAACGTACTGCCGGTCATTGAGAAGTTTTCGTGTTTCGAGATAATTCATGAGCTGACGATTTATCAGTGTTTCCATGACGTTGGAAAGAAGGGACATAAACGCAATGGGTCTGTAGGAGGAAAGAGAAGATGATTTGCCTTTTTTAGGGACGGGCTGGATAAATGCTGTTTTCCATCTGCTCGGGAAGAGTCCTAAAGAGTAGGATTGATGAAAAAGTTTACGCAGTGGTTTTGCCAGCGTGGAAGAACACCTCTTCAGAAGAAGGGGAGATACACCATCTGGACCAGCGGATTTATGTATGTTGAGATCTTTAAGTACTCTTGCTTAACTTAAGTACTACACGAGTGCGAAAGTAGATTCGTCCCATTGAAGATTTGACGTGGAGACAAAGCACAATCTAGGAGTGTTGAGCTGGCCGCAAAGTATGCAGCAAGCAGATTGGCCTTGTCCAAAGAGCTGACAGCTGGAATGTCATTGTAAATGAGCGTTGGGATGGAGGATGAGGCATAATTTCTAATGTTTTTGACGAACGACCGAAAATTGTTACTGCCTTTGGGACATTGTAGTATTCTTTGCCCCAGTTTTTGGTCGTATTGGAATTTCACACGCTAAGGAAGGCGTTGCAGTCATTTCTTGCTCGTTTGAAGTTTTTTCGGTTTTGCTCTGCCGGGTTGGTCTTGAAGGACCGAAAAACATTTCGCTAACCCTGACGGCATCTTTACAGCTCGATTAGTACCATGCCTTTTCTTTTGGTTTGATACTCTTCACCCGATGAGGAATAAAGGATCTCTTTCCAAAGAGAATGGTGTCTGTAATCATATCAGCAGTGGCATCCACGTCGTTATCGAGGAAACATAACGACCAGTTAAATTTCCTAAAGAAGCTGTAAAGTCCGCTCCAATTGGCTTTCTCGTATTGCCATATGGTTCTTTTAGGAATTTTTTCTCTAACTGGTGAGCATACGAAAAATTAGCTGATATGACATAATAGTTCGACGAGCCTAGAGGGGAGAGCACATCAACGGTGTACTTATCAGTGTAAGAGATTAAAAACAAGTCCAGGGTGTTGGACGTATGACTATCAACGTCTGGTATTCGCGTGGGCTTATTTACAAGCTGCGTTAAGTTGTTTTCCGCAGCGAAGATCTCAACACACCGTCCTTCGGGTGTTGTCTGTCGAAGCCACCTAGAATTGTGTATATTGAAGCCGCCCGTAATAACGATTTCAGTATGAGGATACAGGGATACAATTCTTTGAATGGAGTCAGATAGCGCATCAAACTCGTTAAAAGTCGAATTGGTGTCCAGTTGGGGGCTTCTGTGAATAAAGCAGTAGTGGATAATTTGCTTACGGAGACGGAATTTTAACCACATGAAGTTGAATTCCGGATTGGAACATGGATCACATTGTGGTGGATCACACCGCAGTGAGAGAAGAATAATGGCACTAGTTCGTAGCCAGGTAGCTTCAGATCAGAGTGGTATAAGAGCTGTGGGCGGGGATCTTCCTGTGTTTCACTAAGTGTCAAAACAGCTGGTCTGTACTTACAGACGTGGACGTACGCAGAAAAGTGATTACTTTTTAGACCGCGTATATTGGCTACGTCTACCCTGAATTCCCTAGTCATAATCACAGACAAACACAGAAAACTCAAACACCGACGATACTCAGCAAGCCTGCAAAGTGAAAATTCTAAAATTGATTTACCGGACAAAATTGTTGTAGGTGTTATGCCCTTACAACAATATGAAACAGTGCACAGTGCACATTCAATTTTAAGGCTTTCACTATTTAATAAGATTTATCTTACTGTGTCAAAATAATAAATAAAAATAAATAAAAAAGACAAATTCCCTTACTACCTGTAAATTATAGCTATCAATTGTGACGTTCTGTCCAATTCGTCGATCTTGTGTTTCCCTTATTGTTGACAGCATATACTTGGTGTTACCCTAAACCCATTTATCGCTGAACCCATTTTGGCGGCTTCCTTTTCAATACTAGCAAACGCACCGGTAGTGACAGCCCGCTGAGTTCTCCAAATTATGTACATATCATCGGCGTACGCTAGTAGTTGCCAATTTGTCAATCAAGTTTCTCAATTCTTTCAAGTATGATGTTAAAGAAGTCACATGACAGCGCGTCACCTTATGTAAAACTTTGGTAAACTTAAAGGTCTCAATTAAGTCGATTCCGACTTTTACGGAGCAGCGAGCGCTCTCAGTCGTCATTGTGCACAGACGGACAAAATTAGACATGGGTCTACATATATAAATCGTCTCTATAAATTCTATCATATGCGGCCTTAAAATCGATGAAAAAATGGTGGCCATCGATATGGACGGCCTGTCAGGCCCTCACCCTTCTTCAGTATGATCCGGGAACAGTGTGAAGACAACTTCCTCTATAAAGGGCCGTTCCAATGGGCCGCAACAGGAGCAAGATTCGAAACCCCGCGCTCCTGAGGGTGATCATCACCAGATTTTTCTTCACTTTCTTATAAGCCGTCACTGCCAACAACGCATCCTCGCGGCTTCTATATCACTGGGAGACCCGTCGAAGTTCTTGACATTACCTGCACAGAGAATAATAAACTAAAAAATGATATATATACCATCACTTCCAACGTCCATCTGACATCCTGTTTGGTTGCTGCTCTCCATATCTCCTTTGCGCAGAAATTTTGAATGTCGTCGTTAATATTTGGAGCAACCCTACTAATTTGAACGTTAAACGAAAATAAATTTTGTCAAAAAACATGTCATGGCCCTTTAACTGTTGTAGTCTTATGCAATAGTCGCTTAAATATACGAGTAATTCGCCCTTAAATTTTCCATTAGACGGGCACACAAAATAGAATTTTGTATTCATAAATTCATTCAAACTATTTCAGAATATTTTTTTATGCTATCGTTGAATTCTCGATGCATTCATCTCATTTGTCATTCATACGACAACAGCGCAACGTATGATATGAGTGCTGCTCCAAATCAAATCCATGACAATGGGGCTAAAGTTGTATCATCACATCGAATCATATTTTGTTGTTAATTACGAGTAATCCAATCAAAGTGTACGATCCCGCCTGCAATCAGTTAAATCAATACAATTCATTTATCCACTAATTCTCATTCCACACTAGTCTATGTTCTGTCTGTGCATTGCCACGATAAGTATGTGTCAAGAAATAATGGATACTCGAAAATGTTAAATCAATATGTTCTTAATTGTAATCCTTTTCGAATTGACGTCTGCATTCTGCAACCGCACGTGTTCGTATCCCATTTCTTCTGTGTTTAGTTTTGAAGGATGTCCTTGCGATGACGAAATTGACTTGAAGGATTTTCCATATAACTGCCCGATTTGATGGGAGGGTTTTGGATATATTCACAGACATTTTAATGTTAGAGACTTTCCTGTTCTTCGGTCTGCTTTTGACATGCTAAATACGTGTCAATTATGAACTTATGTTATATACGAGTGTGCTCTTATTGCTATGTTTAGGAGATTTAGGGCATTATGGTTCTTTGGGTGTGGATTCTTTGTAATGTCCTATTGTATATTCAAAACTAACATTTACGTGCATGTGCTTGAAAGTCCTCAAAATTCTCTGATTCCATCCCCATAGCAATGATTATAAATTCAATTAGTTTTCAATAGTTTTATATAGCAAAATAGCTAGCCTAGGTTTTTGTATCCCCACTTCTGCTTTATTGCATTTGTTTGAGTCAAGTGTCCTCCATTGTGTGGCGTATTTTGAAAATTTATATTAAACAAGCCGTCTGCGTTTTATTGTTACACCGACTGTGGTTATTGAAACCCCCCTAAAAAAAAAAACTTTTTTCAAATTTAAGTTTTCAGTTTTCACAGTTCATATTCAGAGCTGGAATGGAATTATTGCGCGTTACCAGGACGAGAACCATAACAAGGACGCCACAGTTGTAACTGGTGCTTGTAATAGAGGGGAAAACAATATGCTCTCCCACCTGCACCTCAATCTAAAACTATTTACGAAATTCAGAATTTGTACACTTATGGCTGCATGCATGTACTCGTATGTATGTTGGCCTAGAGTTACAAGTGAATGTCTGTAGAATTTAATCATGTTTTCCACAAATTTGAATGGAATCCCAAAAATTGATACTGAAGCCCATTTTTTAACAGCGAATTTTTATTCATACATATTATTATTTTTTAGTTTTTTTAATTTTACTGCATTTTATTTTCTTAATTATTAACTCTTACATACTAACAAAAAATACTTAATTGCTGGCTTAAAATTACTTAACAAACTTATACTAACTTACTGGCCCCACACAGCCACTCTAAACTACTCTAAATTTTTATATCTACGAGTATGTCTTTCGACTTTATTTACTTTTAGGAATACATATTTATTTTCTATATTTAAGGCTAAGAAAAAAATTGTTAACAAAAACATTTTTGTCAAAATACAGAAACTGATCTAGCCAGATCTCAAGGTATCTAACAACATTTCGACAGGCAAGAGGCTGTACGTGTTGTCCAATGTTCGAGAACTTTCGCCAATTTTTTCTGGTATCCCTATAGGCTCCATACAACGGCGTCCTAAAGAGAATGGTTTCCGACTTCTGAAAGTTGATTTTCAACTTAAAGTCATCGCAAGATCGTCTTATCTTATCGAAGTCATCCTACAAGAGAGTATTAATGATCTCGATTTTTGGACCTGTTCTGTACGCTATCAAATCGTCTGTGTACGCAATAGTATATTTTTAATTTGAAATATGCCAACAGAAGTCACATCACCATTCTTCACGATGAACTGTCTGTTGGTTAGCACATTATAAAGAATGTACAAGAGTGGTTTACTGATCCCTATTATAAACAATTATGTTTAAAGTTCAATAGTTTTATTTTAATTCTGAATAAAGTGCTTATGCAATAAAAGGATATTAATAATATTTAATGTTATTCTATTAGCGGCCGGAGAGAGAATGACTTATCCGTGTTCAAATTGATCTAGCCAGATCCCAAGGTATCTGACTACATTTCGACAGGCAAGTGGCTGTCCGTGTTGTCTGACGATAGAAAACTTTCGCCAATTCTTTCTGGTATCACTAGAGGCCCCATACAACGGCGTCCTAAACAGGATGGTTTCCGGCTTCTGAAAGTTGATTTTCAACTTCCAGTTATCGCAATATCGCTTAATTTTGTCGAAGTCACGTTGCAAAAGTATATTAATGACCTCAATCTTTGGACCTGATCTGTACGCGATTATGTCGTCTGCGTCCGCTATGGCATGGTGAGGTGAACCTATCAGATCACTTGTGTAAATGTTGAATAGGATCGGCGAATTTACCGGACCTTGTTGCAAACCGTTTTTAATGTTAAATGTTCCAGCAGAAGTCACATCGCCATTCTTCACGATGAACTGTCTACTGGAGAGCATATCAAAAAGAATATACGGTTTTCTAATGCCCAACCTGTCCAGCTTGAAAAAGGGTCCTTCTAACCATACGGTATCGAAGGCCTTCTCCAAGTCAATCAGGCAGGCACCAGTGCACTGTTTCTTGCCTTTGTTTCATTGGATATCAGAAGCCAGTTTAGACGCAGTATGAATGATATCATGCCCCGCCTTGAAACCGAATTGATTATCCGGAACTATATGTTTGTCCTCAACCCACTTAGTCAGGACATAGAGTCACCTTCTCGAAAACCTTACTGATGTTTGAAAGAAGACTAATCGAGCGGAGATTCGCCGGATTGGAACTGTATTTATCCCTTTTGGGGATGGGATGTACCACCGCAGTTTTCCAATGCGCTGGATAATGTGCATTATTAAACAGGGTGGTATAAATGTTCACCGCTTTTAGAGGGAGATGTCGAAGCACAATGTTCGGTATTTCATCGATTCCCACTGATTTCTTACTTCTAAGTGATTCGAAGATCATTTGGAGCTCTTCCTTCGAAATGAACGGGGGTAGTACCCTGTCGTTGGTGATGACATTATTTGCCATATTCTCGTCACTGAATTGGGTGAAATCCGAGCTCTCGAATCGCCAATTCACAATTTCATTTCGAAGGTAGAAATTGTGCACAAGGACTCGATTCTGGAGATCGTGGTTCGGGCCAATGCTAACATTCGCCTTGTACACTTCCTGGAAAGTTGTTCCTATAGCCTCTACCTTCTCCTGCGGATCCTCGATCACAAAGAAGTTGTCATCATCAACAGCCTCATTTGAATCTATTCCTGCTGCTAAAAGTATGTGCTCGTTGTCCGTCGTTCTGCGATTTTAAGACACGAAAGGTCGTTTTGATCTTTTCTCCGAAATATTTTATTTATTTGCGGGAACATATTCGGGTTGCTGGTGTTTACAGCCCGAATTTTATTGTTCCAATACAAACTTACAGATGCTCTGTAATTTTCCTTTATTAATGTTTGGAGCTTTTTGATCGACGACCTCAGTGTCATGATCTCCGGGTTATGTCTGTCAGTAAACTGCCTGTACACGGTTTTCAGTCTTGACAGCAACCTACTTTTTTGTCGGTGCATTGCGTCAATAGTTGCGTTACGGAATAAGTCTTCTTCGTCAGTGTGTTGGTATCGACGTATTGTTTTGTCCATTGTTCGTTTGATTGTCTCGTCCATTAGTCTTAGATACCTGTCAATCTCCTCGTTTGACAGATTTCTGTTGGACGGTGGGTAGTGCGAATTCGAGGAGAGTGCTCTAGTCAGTGTTCTGGTAAAGTGTGTCCAACGCACCCTACTATAATTGTAGGAATGCCTTTGGACAAACTCATTCAATTCCACAATTTCGTTGGGAACAGTAATTTCGGTGCTGAGACCGCAATGGTCACTGTCATACATGAAAGTGCGTAAGCAGTTTGTAGTTTGTTGGTTAGTGCATGTCAGGTGTATTCGTGTGTCGAACAGCAGGAGATCCAAATTGGACCCGTGTCTAGGAAACGACGGACTATCCGTCGCCTTAAGGCCGAGTCGATACATTATACTGTGCTGACCCGACCAATTGAATAGTAGGTTCCCTCTAGTATTTGGTGTATTATTTCCCCAATCACTATGTTTGGCTTTGAAATCTCCGCCGATAATAAAATAGTTGTCTTCTAATTCCAGCCTCAGAAATCGAAAAAACGTCTCGAGCTCTGAGATAAATAAGGTAGATTCAGTAGCCTTAGGTGCATAGACAGACACTATGCTTCCAGCACCTGGAACCTACGTACTACTCGACTGTATACTCTTTTAAAACGTATACCTTTTCGTACGAAAATTGCAACGCCACCTCCCTGAATGGAGTTGGGTCGGTTTCTCCGTACTATTTTGTATCTTCTGTGCCTCATTTTGTGCCTCTTGGTAAGCTTAGTTTCGCTAACCAAAAGCACATCGGGGCTTGGTCTTTAAGCAACTTAAATAGTGTGACTCGTCGTTCGAACCTAATCAGTGAATTCACATTCACAGCAAGGACCTTCAGGGTACAGGTACGTACCCATTACGGCTAGAGGTGCGTTAGGCCAGGCAGCAGCGCGTGTACTTGATCCACCCGCGCGGTCTGTTCAGTTAAATGACGTTGTAGCTGAGCCATCTGCCCCTGGATAGAGAGCAAGATAGCTAGCATGTCAGGAACTGGTTCCGGTGCTCTGGGCGCTGGGGCCTGAGAAGCAACCTTCGCTTGTTGTACCGTATTCCCCCTACATGCCTCCATTTGGGCCTAGGTAACATGGTGAGTAACGGCTGGAGTTTGCAAATGCACGGGTGGACGTTTCACTTCCACTTTCTGCTGCCGGGCCAGATTTATTCTTTTGATGTACTGGAATTTGGGACAACCCCGATAATTTGCGGTGTGTCCCGTGTTCCTACATAACGCACAAGAGAGTTGGCTTTTTTCTGACGCTCCGTCCTTACCCAGAGCGCATTCCTCGGACTTGTGGTTCTTTCCGCACTTCACGCATCGAGGCTGCATTTCGCAGTTCGACGGCGTGCCCGAACTTTTGGCAGCGAACACATTGTAACATTGTAAAATGTTTTCGCTCCTCTTTAATTTCTCCCAGTGTACAACCTGGTAGTCTAGGACTTTGATGCTCCTTAGACCATCCAGTTTGCTGTTGGGACTTAGCTGAACCAGGAAGAACGGTAATTTCCGCTTCTCCCTTTTACGAGTAGCTCTAGCCGTGACAAATGGCTTGACCCCCACGAATTTGAGCCCTTCGCACTCTTTCCCTTTCAGCAGTGTAAGGAGCTCCTCCGGATCAGTCGACGGTTCTAACCCCCTCAGCAGCATTGTTTGCAGCTTCTCCCCCTTCGGGGTGTAGGAGAAGAACTCCGTCGTCGATTCTTTCAGTAAATTTTTTATTTTATGATAGCGCTCCACTGTGTTACAGTGGATCGCATGCCTATCTAGTGATAATCTTTTTATGAAAAAGTTGTTGCCTATGGCCGACTTACACAGTTCTTTCGTCTCTTTGAGTTCCATTTTGTAAGTGTTGATAGGTGGAACCCTTGTTTTAGATGTCTTGTGTTGTTGTTGTTGTTGTTGTTGTGGTTGCTGTTGCTGTTGTTTTCGATGTTGTTGTTGCTGGGTCTTCTGCTGCTGCTGTTGTTGTTATTCTTTTTGTTGGTGTGGTGACCACTGATTTTCTTTTTTTGAGACGGCATAAGTTTACTGCTGCTGTTTTAGTTTTTGTTGTTGCTGTTGTGTTAAGTGTTGGGTTTGTTTTTCTGCTAGTTGCTGCTGTTGTTGTGGCTGTTGAGATAGAAGTTCTCCTAGCTGCTCCTTCTCCCTCCTTGCTATTTGTTTAGCTTTAATAGCTAGCACTCTTTGCTGGAGAAGCTTTATATTGATTTGTATTGCCTCTACCTCCTCCTCTTCGTCATCTGACTCAGAGGCCGCCAGAGATGCAAACATATTGTCATCTTCCATACATTGGCCTTCTCTACCATCGGACCCACCTGGGAAATGACCTTTGTGTGCCTGTTGTCTCGTTTGCTGCTGTGCTGCTGCCCTTGTTAACTTTCTTGGCGCTCCTTCCCTCGCTCCGCCAGGCAGCTCTTCTGTTGATGCTGACAAGGAAGTGCGCTTCATTACGTCAGGAGTTGGCTTCAGCGTCCTCCTCCTCTTCATCTTTGGCTCTCGTTGGCTTGAAGAACTTGAAGTATCGCCTGACTTTTCCGCTGGTCCCTTTTTATTTATGTGCTCACTTTTTACTTAAAAAATAATAAAAAAAAAAAAAAACTTTTCGCTCCACGTGGAGTGGGGGACTCGAACCCACGACCTGTGTTTCGCTAACCGATCACACTGCCACTGCGCCAATTGGAGTCTAATAAAATTTCGCAAATGTCTTACTTGTTCGTTTTATCACTCGCAAGCCGAGACACGTTTACACTCTACTGAGGTCTATGAACGATTGATTCATACGAGTACATTACAATCCTGCTATCAATTCATTACAATTCACTCATTCCAAATTAATTCATATTTGTAGCGTTGACGTAGATACCGTCGTGGCAACTTGAATCGGTAGAGCGGTAAAAGGCGCAGGGACGTGTGACTCAATATATACGCCTCTGTTGGCGTAATGAAAGACGATATTTTTATTTTTATTGTTTTTAAACTCTTTCGAAGCAAAAATAGCAAAGTTTAATTTGTACTGCCTTTGAGGAGTCCTTATCCACAAGTATGCGGTCCGGGGACTGCAGTAGCTGTTGAAGTACGGGCTTCTAAAAGGGTCAACCAAGGGGCAAAACTATATTTATTAATTAATACGCGCAAGATGTGTGGTGTGTTCTTCCAAGGACGGTAGATAACGGTCGCATCGAATAACTCATCAAACTCCTGATCATAGATAAACTAAACTAGATGTCAAACTCTACTAATACTTTTGCAAACCCTTAACTTTCGCACAGGCACATTGTAAGTGAATTCCAACACTTTTGCATCTCTATAACTTTGTCAAAATTTGCTAGAATGAGAGCAATTTACAAGTAAAATTGTTGGAATGAGAGCGATTTGCACGAGTATGTGTAATGTGGATGAGGTTTTTTGGTTCAAATGGGCGTGGTTTGTATAAAAAAGAAGGGAAATTGCCATTGATCATTCACAGACAGAGTCACACGGTTCGGGGCGATCAGTAGAGAACCGGTTCTGATTTTCCAATATCTGGAAAGTTTGATATCTAGGTACAGTTAGTCTATGCTCTTGAGCATATGCTCCTGAAAAATAGTTCCGCAAAAATGGACAGCAGTTTTGCTTACAGATGGCTTACTGAAAGAAATTTGTTCCTGAAAGAAGGATCGGAAATATCCCTATTCCAAAATTTCAAAACAAAATATATCCTAATTCTAAGGAAATAGTGGAAAATGAAATCCTTTGGCAAATTTCGAACACAATGCAAAATTGCACACGGATGTATTCGACGAATTCTTGGGGCGGAGCAAGTAAGTCCTCCAGACAGTCCAGTTCAATTTTTACACTTTCACACGCGGACACCTCTTGAACTGTCAACTCGCTAACCCGACTAATTGGTAATGCCGAATGTTGTAAATATTTTTTTTTCCTCTGCAAACATAATGTTAGCGAAGTATTTTTCGCAGATTTGATCCGTTTTGTTGAATTTAGGCAAATCTAACATTTTCCGCCAAATTTCTCTATTGGAGAAAGAGATCATTGGATCAAATTTGGAAAAAACAATTAAAAATTGTGTTCCCAATTTGAAAAAAACATGCATACGTGCAAAAAAAATAAAAAAAAAACGATTTAAATTCAATTTTTTTTTTATTTGTTAATGAATAATAATTTATCTCGCTCTCACTCGACGCAATGCAGGTAATCGAAAACTTCGTCTAAAGACCAACGCGTACCATCAGCGACGAGGCGGCCATTTATCTGATATTGTGTTCCATATGTAACTTCCATGTTCACACTCTTTATTGAAATAAAAACATAAGAACTTTTCAAATAAACGCTGAAGTTTTATTTCAAATTTCAAAATAGGCTGTCTTAACGGGAAACCTTATACTTATATCATTTAGTATACAGTATGCAAAGTTCATATTCAAACACCCACATTTTAAGAGAACAAACTGTTTTCGGTACAAAACTAAAAGACAAATAAGTTTTTGTTGTTGTTTAACTTTGTAATCCACCCCCGTAATACAATGGCATGCAAAAAAAACTATTTTTTCCATGCATAATACAAACTTACCTGGCTTCCTCTCATCCTGGCCGGTACAAGTGGATGTAATCCTTGCATCCTAAGAGACACTTCTTAGTTTTTTCCATTTTATCTATATAAAATTTTTATCTATAAGATAAAAAGTAATTAGTTTTATTAAATTAAAACAATAGAAATATTTCGAGAATCTTTTTTTTTCACACATTATAAAGTACAAACGCGGTGGTATTTTAATTGTTTATTTTTTAAAAATAATTTCCAGAATTTAACAAACAATGTGAAATGATATCCCAACTTAATTTGGTTTTGTCGAAGGGAATTTTTGTTTATAATTGTTTTCAACAGATTTTGCTACTACTTTGTTGAGTATTCTTTAATGCTGTTAACATCTTTAAGCCGGTCTGGAATAGAATGCGTCAACTTTTCCATATATTCACATATTATTTCTTGCCATTCTGCTAAAAATTAAAATTTTTAACTGAGGCTTCGATGTGATGACATGTTTTCGTAACCTCATCATTTAATGATTCCAAAGGCGTTCCAAAGAGAACGGGTTAAGATCGGGGCTATGTGGTGGCGTTACTAGCAAGTGAGGGACTTTATGTGGATATGGACTTATGCTTGAAATCGTTGTCCTGTTGGGAGTAAAAAATGTTTCGCAATAAGCATTGTTTGTGTCCTTTGAAGCAAATTTTCGCTCTAAATATTTTAGTATACTTCTTTTTCTGAATTACTGTGACTAAATTACAGATCTCAACAGTGGATATTTAGCTCCATATTACACAACCACCATTTCCGTGCTTTACTTTTTGCCTTGTGTATTTGGACTGTAAGTTTCATTTGGTTGTCTTCATGTCGTTGACATTCACGAAAATCCAGCCAAATTTTAGAATTACAACGTGATATTTGTGAAACGTACAGCGTTGTGTTTACATCGATTTTCTTCTTCTCGGAAATTTTTTGATGCAAAAATTGAGCAAAGTATATGGAAATGTTGCGTTAGTAATGGAATTAGTAATACAAAAGCATTAAATATGAGCTAAATTGTCCAGTCACATCCATATTTTTTCAAAAAATAATTGGTCAATTCGCTGTCGTACTAAATGGACCTATAAAGCACTAATTTTCTATTTATTGTTCTATTTTCACAAATAAAAACAGTCAAAATAATCATTAATTATTATTTATTACTTCATATGAAAAGTTAATACAATATTTTCCATTTAATCTAATAATCCAATTTATTCATGAATTGTAATTTACATTTTTTCGGAACATGCTCTCCTGATGAAAACATTCATGGTGAAGCGAAAAACTTACCCACACCGTGGTGAAATGAACAAATGTCAATAATTTATTGAAAAAGCAGCAAATCCAAGAAAGAAAAAACAATTTCTTTAAATTTATTGTATTTATTGGATAAACAAAGCAAAACAAAACAAAAATCGAAAAAATGCTTTAAGTTTATTTGATCAGCTCACGATGGTTCCACACTGGGAACGCTTTTCTTGAAACCATTGCACTTCAAATGTTGGATCTCCAAGGAAAAATGCATTATATGTATAGCTATACGAAAATGTATTCTTTTTACTTACATGTAATTAGTTAGATCACTCATCCACATTTCTTAAAGCTCTTGAATGGTGCATTTAGATTCATTGTTCTTACTGTAAAAAAGAAGTAAAATAAATTATTTTGAAATTAAAATGTTTGTAGTTACTCACAAGAAAATGTAAACAAACTTTTCCAACTGATTTTGCCACCTCCAATCCAAGGCAATCTGTTCGTGGCCGCAGTATTCTGTTGAAAATGTTTTCTTCTTGCTCCAAATGTGTAAATTTTTCTTCTTTTGTTGTCCTAGAAAATATAATAAACAAAATTATTGTTCAACATAAAATTTTTTTGCAACTTACACGAAATTAGATTTGTAAATATGAGAAATGTCAAAATCGAAATTCACCGCGTCATTTTTATATGGGTGACGTCACTCGTAAAACTTTTCGAATTTTGACATTGTTGACAATTCTCACGTATTCACGGACAGGTTCACACGGATAGGGACGATCAGTACAAAACCGGTTTTGATTTTCCAATATCTGGAAAGTTTAATATCTAGGTATAGTTAGTCTATGGATTGAACAAGAGTGAAGTTCTCAAGATCGGTGCTGGCTATTTATACCCATTTGGTGGAGTATAACAATTACAGCTGGAAGAGCTCTTTTTAAAACATATGTTAAAGCTTTATGAGCTTTTGTTATACTTTTAATTTTAGTGTACAGTAAGAGCAAACATTTTGAAAATTAATTTAAATTCAGATTTTTTATAATTCAATAAATAGTTCAAGAAAATAAAGTATTTTATGTTGCCAATTAATTATTGGGTTGTTACATATTCTTTATACAGCATACCAACTTAAGTTTAACTAGATACATTACTATTCACTTCATATAATAGTTAATTTTTTTTCTTTTTCCGTTCACTTTTACGAACAGGTAGGATTTTGTTATCTTTCAGTTCTACATTATTTTTTTCGATATAATCTTTTGATTTAGGAATATATAATAGTGTAATAGCTATTATACTTAGGTTTTGTAACAATTTTCTTTAACTGATTTATGTGTACTATCTTATTTTGTGAACCTATCTTAATTATAAACCTTACAGTACTCAGAATTTTGATTACCTTACATGGTAGCCACCTCTTACATTCTTTAACATGATTCCGATATAGACAATCCTCCCCAATTTATTCAAAGGCTTAAACACGTGGTGAGGGTTATCTTTACAATAATTATTTTTTACTTTTTCAGTTTGACTGCAACTTTCTTTTAGACTGTTATTAAAAGACAACTGATTTCTACTATTTATTAGATCTAGTTTTATTTTCGGTTTGAATGCAAACATAAGTTCAGATAGAGTTCCGTCAAATATGGAGTTAAGATTGTTTCGATGGTTTATCAAAAATAAATCGATTGTTTCTTGAAGTGGTAAATCTGATTTCGAGCTGAGCAGAAATTTCTTGAAAACATCTTTCACTGTGCGTACGTTCCTTTCAGCGACCCCATTGGATTGTGGATGATAGGCAGGACTATGACTCAGTTTTATTTTATTGGCTAAACAGAACTTTTTGAAATCGAGCGATGCAAATGGGGGTCCGTTATCAGTTACAATCTCTGAAGGATATCCGAATGTAGAAAAAATATAATGATTAAGTTTGTTAATTAAACTTTTGGCGGACATGTTAGTCATAATGGCAACATGCAGAAATCGACTAAAAACATCAACTGACAGCAACAATGTTTTTGCTGCGAAGAAAAAGAAATCAAGGTGTATTCACTCAAAAGGGTAGGTGCATTTCGGCCAATTTGCCTTGACTGTTTCTTTTGGTACCACCAATGTAGCTAAACAGGTCCTACACCTGTTTACAAAAGCTGTCGATTTGTGGCCACTAAACATTAGAACGGCACATTTCCTTCATAAGTACAACGCCATTGTGATTGTTATGCACTGTTTCCAAAACCTGTTGTTTTGGCGGTGAACGGCTTCAAAATCGAATCCCAGCAGTTTCAACCACCACCGCGCAATTTTGGATTTCAATTCTTTATTCTCCTTGACTGTGGCGTTAGCGGAGCAATCGGTAATTAGTCTGAAGTTTTTACCCAAGAAATAGATTCGGAAACGTTCCAATGGTTCAACCACGGCGAGCTCGTAGCTGTCTTACCTACTTTCGGCGTCGGTACAATGGCGGCTAAAGTACATGACTGGATGCCATTTCTTTCCGTCGATGGATTGTAAGAGAACTCCAGCAAGGCCGAAGCTACTAGCGTCGGTGTGAACTTCGTGTTGCGCTGATAAGTCGTATAAGGCAAGCAACGGCGTACTGCTTAAAGATTTGACGAGTTTCATAAAGGCTTTTTCTTGCTCGGCACCTCAATTGAAAATTTCATTTTTGTGAAGCCAGCGGTTTTGTAATAAGCGAGTATTGAGGCACAAATTTTCTAAAAAATCCGGTTAGTCCCAGGAAACGTCTTACCTCGGTAACGTTGGTCGGTTGTTGGAAGTTCGTGATAGCGCTTACGTTTTCTTTTCCAGGTGTTATACCGTTAGCGTTGATGATGTGACCCAGATGTGAGATTTCTATCAACAAAAACTCGCATTTGTCCAACCGGAGAGTAAGGCCATATTTGTCTAAAAGAGTCAAGAATCCGTCGAGACGAGTGAGACCTTCGGCGACTGTCTTACTGGGAATGATGACATCATTTAGATACGCCAAAACCTCACCGCGTCCCATTTCAGCAACGAGTTGACTCATGATTTTCTGGAACACAGCGGGTACGTTGACAAGTCCAAACGGCATACGGTTGTATTTGAAGTGACCATCGGTGGTGACGAATGCAGTAAATTGTTTTGACGACTCCTCGATTTCGATCTGATGATACCCCATACGCAGGTCAAGAATAGAGAAGTACCGATTTCCGGCCAGCTGAGCAAATTGTTCTTCCATTATCGGCGTTTTGACGGTGTTACGGTTCAGGACTCGGTATTCGACACAGTCTATGTTCGCCATTTTTCTTTTCCACTAACACGACTGGAGATGCATATGGCGAGCTTGAAGAACATATTATATCGTTTTCTAAAAGGTCATTGATAATATCAGCTGCGATTTGTCTTTTGGCGAAAGCTATGCGGTATGATTTCATATTTACGGAATCTCCGGTTTTAAGAGTGATGTTCATTTTCGATACGGTGCATCTACCCAATTCGGAGACGTTTTTGGCAAAACAATGGCGATGTAATGATAGTAGATTCCTCAAATCATCTGCTTCGGCAGGCGTTAAAAGTGACGAAATTCTTAATTTTCCAACGGTTTCTATGCGACAGTCATCACCTTCAATGATGAGTCGGTTACCTTCCCGACAAATAATGTCCCGGCCCAGTAGGATATCTTGGCTTATGTAATCGTCTTCAACGATGAGGAGATCGGTGGTATAGATGTTATCAATTTCGAGATCTGCCGTAACTTTGCTGGTACAAACATATCTACCGTCCGCGAAACCAATTAGTGATTTCGTACAATTTATTACCCTATCAAAATTTTGAGCAAATGACTTACGTACAAGTGTGTATTGGCTACCAAGATCGATGAATGAAACGATGTCTAATCCGTTGATTTTGATGGGTTTCGTGATTATGTTGCTGGCTTTCTCACAAGTCAATCCGGATGAAATTTCGTGGATGTTCGATTTAGATTTCTGTGGACACGAATCGCTTTTATGGGTAGTGCGTTGACAATGAATACAACGTTCCTTTCGTTGCGGCTCCAAACAATCTTTCACATAACGTCCTAGTTGAAAACAGTTGTAACATTTCACAATACGATTTCCGCTAGACTTTTTGGAATTTGTCTCATCCGCCTTTTTATAGTTGCGGGTTTACCGGTGCCGATTTCCTGTGCTTTATTAACTGGTAGATTATATTTGTTGTTTGGGACAATTCGAATGGTTTGAGTTTTAATTTCATTGTAACTGCAGTAATTTTTAATATCACGTAAAAGCTGATTACACGTCGAGTAATCATTTGAAATTTTCTTCTTCAAATCGAACTCGTTAATACCGTTTATGATATGCCGAACGATGGCTGTATACGGTAAGGTACCATTTGCCATTTTTATGTCTACGTCAGCCACATTTTCACGGAAAGTCAAAACGGAATTTTTCCACGAATTGTTGCCACTCGATGAATATATCTTGCGAATCGACCCAATATTTCGCTGGTCCTAACAGCTTTTGTTGTACGGCGATGTCCGAGGATGGGTCAAATTCAGGCAAAAGATTGATTATGTCACTCACTTTCGAATAGGGGTTGAAAATAGTTGTTGTTGGCACATCACTACACGGCTGTGATACATACGGCATTGTAACATTGTTACACATATACGTCGGATTAGTGTGGGTGAACGAAGCCGGATGTGGAACAAACGGCACACTCGTATAACTATTCGCTGGTGCATATGCGTAGGTAATCGTTTTTAACATCACTATACGGTTGTGTTGAATACACCGGGTAGTGAAATTGGTATACCGTAAGGACTCTGCATTTGGGTTATTGTATGCAGTTTGACCTGCATTTAACTACTGTGAAGTAAACGGTATACTCGTATCTACGATCGGGGTTGCATATGCGTGACGGTAGTGATTTACCCCACCACTATACGGCTGTGGAGCGAACGATACAGTCGGGTTACTTTAAGGATTCTTTGTAGTCGTATGGGTAAACGAAATGTGCGGCGCTTACACATGCATTTATGTTGGCGACGTATTCAAACCAAACACAGACGGTACTGTGCTGTTCAAAGCGAGCTGTGTGATAGATTTTTCTAGACTAGTCAACACATTTTGAGATAAGTTATCACATACCTCAGCACTACACTCCTCGAGATGTTGTATGAGAACTGCCTTTGAACCCGTCGTTGGCAGTCCCTCTTCCTTACACTTTTTACGTAGAGCGTCCACTTTCATGCTGCGTAAATTCAACATGATTGTTCTTGTTTTTTTTTTCTTTTTTTTTATCTCGCGCACGTACACACACTGAATTTCGAAGTACGAGTCTCTATTTTTCTAATTTTTTAAATAGCCACGACTCCACTTCTGATTTTGTCGGGATGATAAAAAGAAACACTGTCTTTAAAAAAAAGGTATGGCTATTGCCGTTAACTCATATATTCAAATTTATTTTAAATTAATTAAATAATAAAGATAATTCCGAACACAGCCGTTCTTCTCAACTTCCGCTTCACAACTGACTTTATTGCTGCAGCTTTGGGAACACCCCACCGTCTCTTTTTCGAGTACGGGGCGTGTCCTCGTGACACTAGTTTAATACTGCACGGTTTCAGCTCTTCAACCAATTACGTCTTTTTATTTCTGCACTGATTTTTTACAATTACGTGTAACTAAAACGTTTTAAACTTTATCCATTTAGATCTACTCAATCTTCGTTATTTATTTTATTTTTGTCGCATGTTTTTTTTAATCCTCTTCGCCAGTTATTATAAACAATTATCTTTAAAGTTCAATAGTTTTATTTCAATTCTGAATAAAGTGCTTATGCAATAAAAGGATATTAATAATATTTAATGTTATTCTATTAGCGGCCGGAGAGAGAATGACTTATCCGTGTTCAAACATATTTTTGTAGACGGTGTAAGTATTTGCTGTGTAGGGTTGCCAACAATACATATCAATCCCCAGCTCAGTCAGCTTATAGAAAAGACCATCTAACCATACCGTGTCGAAGGCCTTCTCCAAGTCAACAAGGCAGGCACCAGTTCATTGGTTTTTGCCTTTATTCCATTGGATATCGGACACCAGTTTAGACGCGGCATGTGAGATATCATGTCCCGCCTTAAAACCGAATTTATTATCCGGAACTATATGTTTCTCCTCAACTTACCTAGACAGAGCTCTATTGATTACTTTTTTCAAAAACCTTACTGATATTCGGAAGGAAACTTTTCGACCGGAGATTCGCTGGATTGGATATATCCTTTCCCTTTTTGGGGATAGGTTGAACCACCGCCCCGTTTTCCAATGCGCTGGATAATGTGGATTATTCATTGCACCATTAAACAGGGTGGTGTAAATGTCCACCGCTTCTAGAGGAAGATGTCGAAGCACGATGTTCGGAATACCATCGGTCCCCACTGACTTCTTAGCCCTGATTGTTTTGAAGATTTCATGGAGTTCTTCCTTCGAAATTAACGGAGGTAGGTCACCCTCTCTGGTAATGACATTATTGGCCATATTTTCGTCGCTAAACCGTGTGAAACCAGAGCCCTCGGATCGCCAGGTCTTTATTCATTTCGAATGTAGAGATTGTGCACCAAGACTCGATTGTCCAGGTCATAATTATGGCCAATGGTATCAGCGGCTTTGTATACTTCCTGGAAAGTCGCCCAATTGGCCTCAACCTTCTCCTGTGGATCCTCGATCACAAATTTGGATCAATTGTCAGTAATCGCTCGTTGTCTGCTGTCCGGGATATTTTAAGACACCGAAGGTCGTTTTGATTTTTTCTCCGAAATAGTTTATTTATTTGCGGAAACTTCTTCGTGTTGCTGGTGTTTATGGCCCGAACCTTGTTGTTCCAATATGAACTCACAGAAATTCTGTAATTCTTTTTTTTTTATCGTGTGAAGATTTTTAATCGACGGCTTCAGTGTCCTAATCTCCGGGTCTTGTCTATCAGTTAACTGTCTGTACAAGTTGTTGAGTCTTGTCAGAAGTTTATTCTTCTGTCGGTGCAGTGCGTCAATAGTAGGATTGCGGAACAGGTATTCGTTAGTCGTACGTCGATACCGCAGTATTGTAGTGTCCATGGTTTGTTTAATTGCCTCATCCATTCGTTTTAGGTACTTCTCTATCTGGTGGGTATGGTGGGTGCAGCGTGTTCGAGGAGAGTGCTCATGTCAAGGTTGCGGAGAAGCGTGTCCATCGAGTCCCACTGTAGTTGCAAGTATATCTTTGGACAAACTCCGAGAATGCCGCAACTTCGTTGGGAACTGTAATTTCGGTGCTAAAACCGAAATGGTCGCTGTCATACACGATTGTGCGCAGACAGTTTAGCGATTGTAAATTCATACCTGTCAGTCGAACCGCCTCTGGGAAACGACGAGTTATCCGTCCACTGTATTGCAGTGGATGGCATGACGATCGTTCGCCAACCGCTTAATATTACAATTATTACTAATGTCCCACTTACACAGGTCCTTGGTTGCATTTACCTCTAATTTATAGGTGTTGATAGGAGGCACCTTCTCCTTCTTCTTCTTCTTCTGCTGCTGCTGCTGTTGTTGTTGTTGTTGTTGTTGTTGTTGTTGTTGTTGTTGTTGTTGTTGTTGTTGTTGTTGTTGTTGTTGTTGCTGCTGCTGTTTTTGTTATTGCCGTTTTTGTGGCTGCTGCTGTTTTTGCTTTTGTTAGTTTTGTTGTAGCACTTGTGCTAATGTATTTTTTTGGTGTTGTTGTTGGGTCTGCTTATGAGCAAGCTGCATCTGCTGTTGTTGTTGGGATTGCTCTTGATCTTCCCTCTTCCTTCTTACATTTCATTTCTTCCTCTTCATCTTCCGATTCGCTTGGTGCCAATGAAGATATGTTCCCTTCCCTCACTTCACCAAGCAGATTTACAGTGGAATTTGGTAGGGTGGGACGTTGTACCAAGTTAGAAATTGGCCTTAGCTTCCTCCTTCCTCCATTGGTGTTTGGCTTTAACCACTTGATGTCTAGCCTGCTTTATCTGCTGATCCCAGTATGGGCATAGCGGACCGCTCTCCACAATCCATCAAGTGGTGTTTAATACAACACTAGTAACACTTTAACTTGATACTTATTTTTATTTTAAATGAAAATAAAAAATAAAAAAAGTCTCTGCACGACTCGTAGTTGAACCCACAACTTTTGCCACCACAAGCGGACACGCTATCACTGTACTAATTAGAGCCTAAGTCCAAACTGTCAAATGTCTTAGTTAAGGGAATCACTTCTGACTTACAAGCCGAAACACGTCTAAACTCCGCGGAAGTCTATGAACGACTGGCTCATACAAATTATTATTTTAAAAAGCATGCACCGGTCCGTTATACTGCGATACTTAATTTAATCATAACCAAAGAGGCAACTTTGTAAATTAAGACATTTAAGTGGCCAGTATACAAGGCTCAAACAAGTTCCCAGTGGGCAGCCTTTTTGTTTTTTTTTTTGAGGTTAAAGGATATAAAGCGATCTCTTTAGATGTTTGTGGGATTCTGCGATTTACTCTTTAAAATCAAGTTCTGAGCTGAAAGGTTGCGTATTCATATGCTGGGCCATGTCGGAACACAGCACTTGCTGGATTGCTTCAGTATCTTCAAGATAGAGCCGGCATAAGTCTGATTAGTCTAACTGACAAACAAGTCCAAAAAAATCTATGGAAACTGAGCATCTGATCTGACAAGTCCATCAAAGGCTTCACTGCCAATGATGCATCTTTGAACAAGAGACCCATATTTGTGCAGTTTTGTTGTGCGCAGCATGCTGCAACGGTTCCAAACCAGCATTGATCTGAATTCATCAGACAATAACAGTTTTTTTTTTTTTTTAATATAATCAGGGCACCCTCAAGAGGTTATTAGTACCGAAGGAAACTTAGGGAGGAAGAAAGGACAGTTGCAGATGTATGTTGGTCATAAATGTTTGCAAGTTATTATGACCAGGAAATAGATAGCTCGGCAGTGCATTCCATAAGCAAGTTGTTGGAATTCGGAACGAATCACGATATTTTAGGGAACGTCCGAAAGCGGGCTTTAGGGCACACTGACGAGCATTCATAGCGAGTTTGAAAAAGCAGAATACTCCTACAAATTTCAGTCTAGCACTGGTGGTGAAAGTAGCGATAGAACAAGGTCAGCCAAATTCCACACTCTGTTGATAGTTCTCCAATTGGGTTTGCAGTTAATATTGGAATTTAGTGAACTTAGCATACGCTGTCTTTCCCGTTCTACAGCCTAAGAGCAGGGATGTGAGTTCGGTAACGAATATGGAACGCAGAGAGTACTATCGTCAGCAAAGGAATATATTGCATTAGAAGTAGCAGACAAGAGTGAGAAATGAGGTTTTTAACGTAGTTAAAGAATTTTTTAAACGAAGTGGCAATATTCCCAGCAGTAACTCGCATTTATATAACCTGAGAATAAACAACATGCGCCTGGTCACTGTGCCCACTGCTCACAAAACTCATTTCTCTAACATTTATACTGTCGCAGCCAATAAGTCTTATAAAAATTACCTCTATCTATAAGGCAAAATCTAAATTTTAAATCTTTCTCAAAAATGACGATTGACTTAAGTTGTATTGATAACTATTGTTGAAAGTTTATTATTAAAAAAAATATATATATATGATTGTCACCCCACAACAGTTTACAGTTTATTATTAGTGCAAATTTTAATTTACAAATGCACCATTCAACACTAACTTCCTAGTTACAGAATGATACCTATTATTTATTCCTTTAAAAATTGTAATTGTTCTTATTTTAAATTAAAAATGAAAACTGAATAAATAAACTAATATAAAAAAAAAAATGTGTGGAAGACAGAACGGAGCCCTGGGGCACAGCAGCGTTTATTTCCGAAAGGTAATTTCTAATCCATTGGAGAAGCGAGTCGCCGCTCCCAAATGCACGCATTTTAGAAAAAGAGCCTGATGCCAAACTCTGTCAAATGTATCAAGTGCAACTATCTTGCTTTTGCAAGATTGATCCACGCTTTGGTTACACTTTTGAGTAAGACGTATAGTGGGCGTTGCTACGAAAACCGTATTGCTGGTCATTAAAAAGTTTTCGTGATTCAAGGTATTTCATGAGCTGACAGTCTGTCAGCGTTTCCATGAGCTTGGTAAGTGCAATGGGTCTATAAGACGAAGAAAGAAGAAGATTTGCCTTTTTTAGGGACGGTCTGGACAAAAGCTGTCGGCAAGAGTCCTAAAGAGTAGGATGAATGAAAAAACTTAGACAGTGTTTTTGCCAGCGCAGAAGAACACCTCTTTTGAAAAGGGGGAGATATACCATCTGGACCAGCGGATTTGTGTATGTTGAGATTTCTAATTACGTACTATTGCTTCTACCCGAGTGCGAAAGTGGATTCATCCCATTGAAGATTCGACACACTTAAGTGCAGGCGGAAACAAAACACAATCTGGAAGTGTTGAGCCAGTCGTAAAGTGTACAGCAAGCAGATTGGCCTTTTCCAAAGTCCTAACACTGTAATGTCATTATGAATGAGGGTTGGGATGGGATGAGGCAGAATTTCTAATGTTTTTGACAAACCATCAAAAGCTTTTTCTAACTTTGGGACAATGTCGTATTTTTTGCCTCAGTTTTTGGTCGTACCGGAATTGCAAACGCTTGAGAAAGACATTGCAATTGTCCCTGGCTGGTTTGAACTTCTTTCTGTTTTCTCTTGTAGGTTCGGTCTTATAGGACCGAAAAAACGTTTCTCTAATCCTGACAGCATCTTTGCAGCTCAAGTCGCACCACGCCAACCCTTCAACCGATGACGGATAAAGGATCTCATTCCAAAGAGAACAGTGTCTGTGATCATATCAGCAGCGGCATCCACATTGTTATATATATAGAAGGTGTTCCATGTTTAGTTATTCAAGCTTTCTGAGCTTTGATCGCCTTTTTAAGTATTCTGATTTACTGAGACAACCAAGTTCGTAGCGTATTCCTTGCCTTACCTACCAGTGGTGGCCTGGTAACGGAATGATTAAATATTTATTCCTGCATACTCTTCCCTATACGGAAGATATAGCAAAAATGTGTCAAACCATCTAATAGCCTCGGATAATGAAGAATTCACTGTAGACTACGCTGGCAAACCAGGATTGCTTTCCCATGCATCACAACTAAGAAGAACTACTGTGAGAAGACACACATGTAACGTAGAAAAGCTGAAATCAAAAGAGATCGTCAAAATCTTCGCCGAGCGCATATCTCGAAATGTCTCAACAACCCTTAGCAAGGCTGCCGTCAGAGACGCCGCAACTACGTTCACCACAAAGAAATCCATTATTCAATGAACAATGTCGGGAAGCGCATGCAGCTAAGCAAGAGTTCAACAAAACGACGGTGCAACCAGAGACGAGAGCCACTCTTGAGCTTTACGAACAAAAGAGAGGGGGAAAAACTTTGGCTTCCTCAGAAAAAGAAAAAAGAGCACATGAAGCGCGCAATCGAAGATATTCAAAACTTGTACCCCAGGAATAACATTGGGAAATTTTACCAATAGGTAAAAAGAACGTCTCAAAACCCGCATAAAAGCCTGTAGAGATGAAGAGGCAAACCTTGTATTCGAGCCACAGTCGGTGTGAGAATATAGCAACACTTTTTCAAAAGACTGTATAACAGGAAAGAAGCCCAACATCCCGCCATCAGGCAGAATAGACCATTCAACTTAGACGATGCTAGCCAAAACTTCCATCCGCCTGACCAGAAGGAAGTAAAGATAGAAATATTTAAGCTAAAATAATAAACAAATTAGATGGGCCTAACGACTAACCGGTCAAGGCATTCAAAGCAGTTGAAAATAACTTTGTAGAGAGCATACGCCAACTCATTTCTCAGATCTGGTCAGAAGAATGTATGCCTGGTAAATAGAATATCAATATCGTTTGCCAGATCCACAAAAAGGAGACGGCCCCAACTGCGCCAACTGTTTGGCTCCTATAACTGCGGTTTCAGACCAGGAATAACCGCATTCGATGAAAGCTTAGCACTCCGGCAGAACCTGGAAAAATCAGAAGAGGTCCAAATCGATTCCGACCATCTTTTGATCGATTTTAAAGCCAAATATGATTGCATTCATAGAGACGGGCTATATAGAGCCATGTCTAGTTTTGGCATCCCTGCCAAGCTCATCCACTCGTGCAGAATAACGATTGAAAAGACTCGCTGTTCTGTCAAAGTCGGTAACGACTAACCGAGACCTTTGATGTCAAAAAAGGTTTTAGTCAGGTTAGAAGTCATGCGATTTCTTTAAAACCATGCTTGAAAGAATTGTGCGGAACTCAGAAGTGAACACTAGAGGCACAATCTCTCAAAAAATTGGAAGAATACAGCAAGTTGGCACCGCTGCGTTCGGTAATATTGAGACGGAAACTGCCAAAATGGGAAAATGGGTTTAGCGGTAAATGAGGGCAACACCAACGTCCACAAGAAGGGTCACACAACATCGACGAATTCGACATAACGTCAGAGTCGGCAGCTATAATTTCGAGGTAGTAAGGGACTTTGCAACCCTTGGCACTGCAATGCATTCTGCCAACAACACGTAAGCACAAATTAAACGAAGAATCACTCTTGCCAATCGCTGATTCTGTTTGGTAAGACTGCAATTGAGTCGTATGGCCCTATCGTGATCAGCCCCGTCCTACTTTATGGCGCTGAAGAATGGACTCTTGTACTATATAGCGTACTTACAAGTTTTTCTAATACGATATACTACAACTAGGCTAAGATTTGACTCTTTATTCCTACAACCCGAATTGATTCTATTTTAGTCAGTTTAATCAATCAACGCACATTTTTTGTAGCTTCAAAGACAATCTTTCACATGAACAACTGCTTCTGAGTACTTCGCTTCGGTGGACGACTAATTTTTAGATGGAATTACTGACATCTCCGTCATCAGTATATCCATGTTTTAGGGTTTATCGAAAATTAGTCCAAGCCAAGCTTCTAATGAGGTTAGCTGTGACGCCACTGTTATTTGTTACCTTCCATTTTACCACCATTGAAACGTTGGATTGGTGAGACTGCCTGTAGGGCTCTTTAACAGATGTTTTTGCCAGTTTCTTCCTCACATTAGCTCTTTCCACAAATGGCCTAAAAATAGTCCCATTTTATTGCAAGTTCAGCAGTGCATTCCTAGTTTCTCTGATGATGCCACCCTTTACCAGGACATGACTTTCCTGACATGATGTGCACCTTTACATGGCTGACAAGCTGCTTCCTGCAATTCTTACGTTGTAACTTCGGGTCTATATGTGATAGTTAATAGACATTGCTACCATCTATATTCAGAGTTTATAATAGTAATACGTAGAATCATCTCGAGAGCTCAGAGGAAACTCTATTAACTCAAAGGCTCTTGTAGTCAGTTGCACTAAGTACAGTAGAAGACAATCAGATTTTCATTCCGATCTCCAATGAAAAGAAAACATGAAATCGTCTCCTTTTCTTGTTCGGTTAAACTTTTTAACTAAATCATCGTTCGTTGAGCATTCTTCCGATAATGTTCCACTATCAAAATCTTTTTCAAAAGAACAAGTAAGACGACGACGATACTTCTTAACTGGGAAACTTATAAACTCCTCCGAATTTAAGACATCAACCAAAAGGGACTTGATAAAGAAGGAAATCTCATTCTTTGTGACTGCTTCAACCCATCCAGAGAGATATACTACACCTCAGGTGCGTTTTGATTTCCCAATTTTTTTTTTATTATTAAAGCCATTCCTTATTTTCCAGAACAAACGAGATTCACACCTTTCTCCCCAAGGACTTGGAGCACCATCCAAATGATCCAAAAAACCCAAAAAAAAAAAACCAAATCTGAAGGAAAGTTGAAATATAAACTTTCTCTGAATAATTATTTCTGTAGATAGGTTGAAACTTTTTTCTTTCTTGTGCCAGAATTAATGTCCGAGATGTAAACAAAGAGACATTCATAACAAAAAGAACGATAAAGATACAAGACTTCGGGTATAAGTACGAATGAACATTAAAATCCAACGCAATTATCCGTATCTGTGGAACTTTGTCAAAGTGCACTAGCTGAATACCCGTTTGTAGTCACATATACATACATACATATGTATCTTTACTACGTCCCTATTCCTGAATGAGATACGAGTACATAGCCTCCTGCATAAATAGAAGCATTGGATTCGTTTATTAGAATTTGTATCGACTCCACCGATGTTAGCAACTACCGGGTATTTTAAATTTCCAACCAGGATATCTTTTTGCCTTTGCAGCCCGTAGTTTTGAATCTGTCGCATAAAAGGCTGCGACTGCGACTGCGGCTGTTTCAGTCCTCCGAATGCAGATAATTTATGTTCGGTTCGGATACGTTCTCTTTTACCTTTCATCTACTCTACTGTTTGCCAATTTCAACGTTGCTTTAGCTTAACTCTACCTTCAGTCAAAATACAAAAAAAAAGATTTCGAGGACATAAATTAGCACTCCGAACTTAACGTCGTTTCATCAAATTTGGCACCTTTAGCAGCAGCATACTGCGGGGTATTCTACTGCCAGCAAGTATTGCTGCAGCATTTCGTGAAATGAGGCTTCAGAAGAAGATATACTCGTATGAAGGAAAGGTACTTTCATATTTTTTTTTAATTTTTCTACGGAGTATTAGTGAGTTTAGTATGTACATACGTATGAGTACTTTAATGTTAGCTTTTTTTCTAAATATAATTTATTTTCTGATGGAAATGTCCTCATTTTCGGAATGTAAATACTCGTAATTCAATACGGCGCATCTCATCGGTAGATTAAGGTTTTACTTTCCCGTACTGACAAAAAACCTTGGCTGTGACCCACGCAAAGCATATCCGGATATATTCCGCCCTACTGGTTACCAAACCTCTGTACAGGTGTTCCAATCCTTTGAAGCCACGTATACGGACAAACGTAGAATAAAAATAAACATAACCCAAGAAAGGAAAAAGGAATTTTATTTTCTTTTTTTAAAGGTTCTCTGATCCTCCAATTGCACTGCGACCTTAAGGATCTTTGTTACAACAAAATCAGTTTTCGGAAGTCAAAAGAGGCTCAACTTTTGATGAAGTTGAGAATCTCTCCGATGGAGATTAAAATTTCTCTGAGGAAGCGTCATCTCCATAGGGCACTTAGAGCCATGAATTCACATATAATGTGTTCCGCAGTTTCGTCGTCTTGAATGCAAAGACGACATTCAGTTTCCTGTATAAGAACTACATATTTTGTGCAGGTGATATAGAAGGCAGCAGTATGGGGTTAAAAATCCAACCAGTCTTCTGATACCATCCCTTTTTAATTGTAGGGATTCTTTCGATTTGTTGTGGAAAGATTTGATGGCTCTTTTAGTGAAGCCCTGGGATATTTTCCCAATAGGATACACACATATTGTTCTCCGGACCCTTTGTTGTTGAGTTAATTGCTAAATTCGGAATATTACAGAACGGCCCAGCCAACGAACTGACTAGAAACGATTCGGCTATTTCATTTCCGACACTACCTTCATGACTAATCGTAGGCACCCACAAAAGCTTTACTTTGTTCTTATAGGACGTAGTGAATTGAATCAGTGCAAGCCTAATTCGGAGTCAATGAGGTTACAGCCTAGTGACTGCTTGACTGCCCGTTGGATGGGGACACACTTCATTCCCTTGTGGAGGCTGAGATTGGAGTTAACCTAAATGGCATATATTTTGCCTTAAATTATCTGGTACTTTTTCTCATTGATTACGATATTCAGGTGTTTGGACCAATTATTACAGCACCCATCCCGGTGTCCATCTTCGATTATTCCGTATACATACACTTAATACCTTTTAGGTTTGAGTTTGGGTTTTTGTAGTTCCATGCTTCTCAGTTTAAGATCACTACATTGAACCTTCTGCTGAAGCACAGAATCTTACGTAGTCGATCATGTCAAGCTCGGAGATTTCGGAGAGAAGATTCATCTGATCCACGTGGTCTGTGTGATTAATCTCTCCTGTCTGTAGTAGTCTGACAGTGCAGTGAATTCTCATCTTTTTTATGCAGAGATAGAGTGGCGTTAAACCAATAAAGGCTTCTACAGCCGCTGTGAGACATGCGTGCATTACGCCGGCGATGCTGAGGAATGCAAGCTCTTGTAGCCGCTTCAGCTTTTGTATGGCAGATTTCTCTTTTGTCAGGTCTTACTATGCATACGACGACAAGCCCACATGGCTTTATCTGCCTTGGTAATTTTATAATTAACGTGTAAGTTCCAATTTAGTTTATTATCGAGAACCGCTCCCGGATATTTTACTTCATTCGGGTACAAAATTTCTGTATCGTTAAGTGTAGTTTATTTTACTAGTGAAAGAAATGAGGTTAATTGAGAAACACACCAGTCGTTTACTATCTTCAGATCTGTCTGCATCGTATAGCAAAGGTTTTTAGGGTGTTTACCTTTTACTATTATGACTAAGTCGTCGGCATGTCCTATTGTTTGATAGCCTAGATTACTAAGTTTTACTATTAGGTGATCAATGATCAGTGACCACAAGAGCGGTGAGAGAATGGCTGAAACAGAGATTTTAATCTCACCGGAATATGTTCCGGTTCTATAATGATGGATTCCAACAAAATAACGCATAGTGCCATCAAATCTCTCCGGGAAGACATAGATATTTATCTCCAGTCATCCTCATACAATCTTCATCTCCAATCTGAGACATACAATCATCCACTCTCATACAACACATACAATACTTCACAATTTTGGCTGAATTATTACAAATCCGAAGCCGAATCATTGCCACATCCAGTGCCGAAAACCCAACGTCCAAATCCTCGCACCAGCCCATCGAACCAAAAATCTTATGGTGATGTATCTGTCACACAATTTAATGATGTGGCAAAGCAGGATAGACCAAATCCGCACAAAGATTCAGATGTTCACCACCCTACTCGCCAAAGGTGCCACGGAGATGTTGCTTGGATCCCTGAATTTTTCAAAAAGAGGTATGGCATCACCATCAGCCAATGCACAATATTCCCAACATCTCACCACAGAAATAAACGCAATCTCAAACTAAACTTACCGCCTAGATATGAATGGTTATTTGTTAACCCGTTCAACACCAACCTTAACCTTTGAAAGATGAAAGATGGTCTCCAAATGGACGGATCAACCCACCAATAAAAATATAGACAAACGAGGAAGCAAAGTCTCGTCTGATAAACTTAAATAAAAATCGCACAGATCCATTCCCCATTCACACCTTAACCTGACCCCAACTGGAGACTTAGAATCAAAATATTTTCCAATTTTTCTCCTCCTGTATATACAAGCCTGTCTATATACCTAAGCAACCTCCTTCACGTCTGCACAGATGCACAGGTTGCAACTCGTCCACCCAAGGCCCAACATCAACGCGTTTCTTTTAATTTAACCTCTGACCCTGATACAGTCACTGCTCAACCGCCCACAACCCCTCCTACGAGTACTAACAACTGCTTTCACAACTCCAATCCTTCAACTGGAGCCAAATATCCAAACGTTATTAGCCCGCATATCATAAATCCCGCTTCCTTCACGGGCTTCTGCCCCTATTTTTGATACCCTTCCGCCGCCGAACGTCAAATTGACCCAAAAGAATATAAACAACACTAGGGTGCATCAGAAGTATCCTTACAGATCTCCTCTTCTACAGCAACTATTTTTGAAAGCAGGTCCATAAAAAGAATTCGGGAATCAAGAACCAGCTCTTCAAAAGTCAGCTCTGCTTCAAAAGACTATTTTCAAATAAAACTGTCGCTAAAATGCCATATACTCGTATGACCTAGAGTTCCATCAATTTCTACTCCTAATGCAGAAATAGTTCATGAGTGAAGTACATCTGCTGCAGTTACTAAAATTCGAATTTATGAATTTAATGGGTAAAATACGTCTAATAAACGGAATCTATTAGTATTTACAATATACATACATATGTATGAATCAGCTCGATGAAGGTGCCAGAATTACGTCCTCTCTATGGAACAAGGTTGAAATGCTGCTATCTTTTGGCTTATCTTATTTTTGCTCTTATGGAGCATCATTTCAGGCGTTTCTGACACTTTTGATCGTAAATATCGTAAACCCGACATCAAAGCCCTAGTAGAGCTACTCTCTACTTTATCGTGCGTTTGAGAGCTACCGGCTATCAGCTCTGCTGTCATTTTTGTAAAAAAAAATGTAATTGCGCGCGTTGACATTACACGATACTCTGATTTGTTCGATTTGTAGCTGCAGGGTAGGTTATATATAGTGTAATGCAGGTATTTACTCCGAATGGGTAATCACCAATGTATTGCCTTTTGCTAATGTTTTATTACGGTTTTCTTGCACAAAATAGTAGTCTGAACTATGTATTTGTTATTTTTACTTTAATTTATTTATTAAAATACAAACAATTGTGAAGGTATTTCTCCTAATTAAATTTTAATATATGTAAATAAGAAGAGTACATTTCTACTCTACCTCGTGCAACGAATTCATATATTAGAAATTTGGGAAACATTACTTAATCTGTCAGCTCAACTCCGAAGCGACATTCGGATTGCAATTTTCAAGTTCTTGCTTTTGACGCAAGTTATCGTAAGTTCGATAACAGACGATATAAAGCGTGTATGAAACATGCCACAGCACGCGCGAGTTATATGTACACATTCATACCGAAGTGTACATCAACGAATCCCAAGACAACAACCACCACCCACAACAAAGCTGATTGCAGATCTTCAATTTTGGGAATCAACAACAGGTTGGCTTGGGAAAAACAAACGGGATAGAAATTCAAGCTTGGGATATTTTTTCTTTGTTGAAGATCGAGTCATGTTCGAACATTGTTAAGATTGGAGCATTGATGCTGTAACCAACCTTTGAATAGTAAACATTAATAAATTTAAACAGATTGTTTTTAATTTCGAATAATAACTCACGCGTGAACACGACATTGTGGTTTGGCCATAAATCTCGTGTCGTGCGCAGATCAAAGATCAACACATATTATCAACTGGCCATGTTGAACCCGTTCCTAAATATCTGAACCGGAGCCAGCCGAAAACAGTGCACGTATATTCGTACCAACCAAAACTTCTGCTACTCAACATAGTGTTGGAAATTATTAAGGTCAGCAACCCTTATCATTCTTTGTTTGTAGAAGAATCATTAGCGCAAAAACTCTCAAAACTCTGCTCCATTTTCTACATTAGACTTTTTCGGCATGCAGATTGCAATTTATTCTACTCTCAGACAAAAAAGCATTCAGGAATTGAGGTATGGAAATGGATAAGGTTCACGAACATCCGCTCATGATACATTGCAGCCTCATCCGATCGACCGACATTCAATTAACTACAATTAACTTCAGCGTTGTGTTCAATCACCTGATCCCAGATAGGAACGAATGGACAAAATGCAAATTTCCATTTTCTTACACGGCTCTAAAATAATCGAAGACTTCTCTCTGAGGATCTTTGCGCGCATTAATCATTCAGTTTATCTTCCACGCCAAAGTCTCAGCTATTTTCATTATTGTTTAGCTGCGTGACTCAATAATATATAGTACAATACATAGACAGAGAAGCAGCGTTCAGATTTCTAACTTCAAACACCAGAAATTCGAGGGTTGGCGGTTATCTCCCAAGTGGTTCCAGAACACTCGGACATTATACGAAACTATCCCTAAGACTGTTTGAAGATCACCGACCTTGAAAAACTTATCAAGAAATCTGTATCTCTTTTGCTTCAGAAGTAACCAACATTATCCACTCTCTTCCAGTGGTATTTTAATGGATCTGCAACTACTAAGAAAGACTTCGCACGGCTGAATCCGGCAAGTATAGAAAGTGCACGCAGGGGAGGCCATTGTTTAACCAACATACGCGGCAAGAATGGCATGGGAGTAAATAATCTTCTATCATATCGACATCAGCTCTAATCATGAAGACATTATATTGTCTTATTAGAAGTCCCCTGAATTGGTAATATTCTCGCTGCAAACTTACCTTTTGAAATCGAGCCTAAATGATTCCAACCTCACCGTAATAATCCCTACTCCAGTTAAAGAAATGTTCCAGCGAATAGTTCGGATCAAGTTTTACTACCCAAATGCTGCTTCTGCCAGCTTAATAATGCGGCTCTTCGTATCAGGAAAATGCCGAAAACTTTGGGTACCACCTAGATCTCATACTCTCATATACCCAAATTCACGGAATCAAAAGCAATGATTATAACATAATCTTCGTAAGAAATAAAGTAAAACCAAGAGCTTACATTCAGCAATGAAAAAATAATTGTAGGATGAGGTAATCTTGTTTAAGGCAAAACGGGAACTGTCGAAATTAAAGGACTATTTGCTGAGCACGAATTCAATCGAAATGAGCTGATTATGGTCATGGACTTCAGGCACTTGTACAGGGTACTCGTATTCAGGTATCCGAAATTTACTATCCATTTCAGTTCTATTTACCCATTCAAAAGGAATCCCTTGTCCAAACTTTTCAATATACTTCCTCTACTCACACAGCCTTAGTCAGTTTTTAAGTCCACTATTCGCTTCAGATGTGCCACAGATTGACGCGGCGTTAAAATGTCGCTCAATATCAACACTAAGGCGTTAAAAAAGCGCTTGTTTATTTCATCCACTGTAAGCCCAAAGGAAAGTGCTCCGTATCGTTATCGAGTAGTAGTATATGGTAATTGGGGGATTCCCCGAGTTATAGGTATAAAATTATAAACCATAAATGACTATAAAAAGGAGACGTCGAACACCACTCAAACATTCAGTGTTGCGACGGCGAGTTGATCAGAGTTGATTTAAGCTTGGTTGTGCGGAAGTACTTAACTTTTCTTTAATTCGAGGAAAAGTCTTTGAATTCTGAATGTGAGATATTTTTTTTGAGCTTTATTTAAATAAATTTTGTTTTTAGTTAGAAGGTGGTCCGTCATTTGAAGGCAGTCTATTTTGAAAAGAGGGGTACCGCTGATCTGAAAGAAATAATGTCCAGGGATTCCGATAGCCTTCCACCTGAACTAAGGTCACATACCATAGCAGGAGATTGCACATTAACAGGGATAACTGTACAGGAAATGATTGAAAAATATTTACAACCTCCAAGGAATGCAACACGAAGATCCTGGAAAGAATTTAAGCAAACCGGAGACGCCGCTAGAGCTGGAAATATTAACGCTAATATTGCCAAACCGGACTCCATGGAGAAGGAGAAATATGGCGGGACTCAAATTCCTGATGAAGGACCCACTACCTCGTCGGCCGGCTCATCTGAACCTGAGGCTGCAGACATCAGCGATCAATGAGGCCTCCGGCCCAAACAAATTTAAACGAGAAAATGTGGCAAAGTTTTTGTTTGTGCACTTCTAATGTCGTGTTCATAAAATAAATTGCTCGTATGTAGATATATGATAATTTTATTTGTTCTATATTTTGTTTTAACAGCTGTTACGGGCACTTTATGGTCTCACATTCCATGTTTGTGGTCGTGACCAACATAGCCCATTGTATTCCTTGGATAAATGCTTCAGTGGTAACGTGCCTACACCACGTCAACGAAGAGTACCTGCAGCATGTTGCGAGCGTAGTCGGATAGTGCTCATTGGTGCCATCACTTTCACACCGAGCTTCGCAGAATGGTGTATCACTTGTGCTCAGCTCGTTTAGTGCTTAGAAAAAGTGAACTGCTCCGTCAGAACGTCAGTAAACAGTCTGCTGAAGGACAGCGGGAAGGCCGCTGACCTCTTAGAGACATCGAGAAGCATTTCGTTTGATCTACCTACAACCTCGAGAGTTATGCCATCTACAGTTGTGGTTGTTGTCGTCTTCATTTGAAAATGCCAGCCTAGTATTCGTAAATTTAAAGTTCTTATTTCACCAGCGGCTTGACATGTGAACAGTTGTCAGGTGGCAAAGGAAGTTAAGTCAAAGCTGACAGCACCCGATGTGTAATTGAGTGTAGAAACATCAGTGTTAAACAACTAAAGCCTTCAAAGTACGTAACATATTCTAGATAGTGCAATCTGGTAATATATTTGGAGATGAAGGAGCCATAGGATAATGATGACGTCTATAATGCGGTATGCGCGACCGACAAGAATTGTTAGCAATCATCGTCCATCTGCAAGGTAGGAATGAACACGTCCGAACTTTCATTTTCCATAATAATCCACGAAATGCAGTATTTACTTCCGCCAACTAAAATGTGATGTCACCATGTTAAGCGGGAAATTGTTTCTTCTTGTCCTTCCAACCAACTTTCACTGTCGGGGCAAATAAAAGAGATACCAACGATGCATCTTTGGGTGTAATAATAACATTCTTCGGTGTGATCTAATCTTTTCAGTATCTTCACGTCGGTACTCGTACTTTATTCCTTTTAACTCAGAATAACTTGGTAAGAGCACATCTTAGATTGTTTTGTTGCAGTTTTCTGCAATGTATTTGCGCTTTCACACTGCTGAGAATACGCTTAAGATATTAACCGGATGCTGAAGATTTTAACTTAAAGGATCAATAATAGAAGGTTAGCAGAACAATATTCAAAACTTATGCTTCGAGGCTCTATTATGTCTAATATTGATGCAATGATTACAATCCAGAAACATGGATATTAATTGTCGGATACGTCTCCTTCAATTCCTTTCATACACACACGTCACCAGCGTCAAGTGCAATTGAACTTATCTACTTATTCGAATGCTTCATATATACGTATCAATATTTTGGTTATATCTTTACGTCCAAATATTGCTGTGGGCTTCTTGATCGAAAAATTATCACAGAGTGACAGTGAGAATAGCAATAGCAATTTGCAGGAGCCACCGGCTTGGATTTTCATGGACTCATCTGTAATAGCGGAACCCATGCCCGATCTCAAAGGAGACATCCTGCATCTAAATATAGGAGCATAAAAAATCATCGTTGCTGTACGTGAACGTCTAAAACAGATTGTCCAAACGACAAAAAGCCAAAAAATTAAATCTATGATGGAAGTTCATTTATTTATGACGAAGCAGTACACTTTTCAAGCATAAGTGATGACACCAAAGCTTTGTTCAATGAGAAAAAAGGCAAGACAAAGCAGCGCAAGTTTGCGAAAAATGTCAGATCAAATGACACAACATTAGAAGTGCACAAACAAAAACTTTGCCACATTTTCTCGATTAGTTTTTCTTAACAAATATTTTTTCTTAGCTTTAAGTATTCAAAATAAATAGTTCTAAGTAAAATGTAAATAAAGTCGAAAGACATAGTTATAAGAATTTAGAGTAGCTTAGAGCGCCAGTGTGGGGCCAGTAAGTTAGCATAAGATTGTTAAGTAATTTTAAGCTAGCATTTAAGCATTTTTTGTTAGTATGTAAGAGTTAATAATTAAGTAAATAAAATGCATTTAAAACTAACTATAATCAGTGATCATGGCGCGATAACGCTGACCATTCACAGTAACGTGACGATCGATATCGTCGACGAAAAAATATGGCTCAATAACGCTGCCGGCATGCAAACCGCAAAAAACAGTTATTTTTTCTTGATGAAGTGGTGATTCATGAAGCACATGTGGATTTTCACCCGACCAATAACGCACATTTTGCTTATTGACGAACCCATTGAGCCAAAAATGAGCTTCGTCACTGAAGATGATTTTGCGATTCATCATATTGGCGCATCTTCTCCAGAACCCAATCGGAGAGCATACGTCGCTTCAAATGGTCTATCGGCTTCAATTCTGGAGTCAGTTTGATCTTGTATGGGTGTAAACCAAGATCCTTACGCAAAATACGCCATAATGTGGTCTGAGCGATGCCCAATTCTTGAGAGCGCCGTGGAATTGACTGATTTTTGGATCGCTTGCTACGGTCGCCTGAACGGCAGCGATATTTTCGACACTTCGACCAACCCGTTGTCTCACTGACACGGCAACGTCACACAACGAATATGTAGACTCAAATTGTTTGCACTAAACTTGTTTTTGCCTGTCTACTAGGGCGAGAATTACGACCGAAAATTAGAGTTAACGCTCTTAAAGTTGCAGTCACCGACTCCGAATTTCGGTAGAAAATTTTTATAATTTGCAGACGTTGCTCATTAGTGTACTTTACCATGATGAAAATGTTGAGTTTACTGAATAAATTTACAGTGACAGTTTGATGATTAGTGAAAGAGTGCGTTCACAAATTAAGTTCAAAATTGTCAAGTCCCTATTGGAAAACCCTTTATAAATAGTCTTTTGAAGCAGAGCTGCCTTTTGAAGTGCTGGTTAATTATTCCCAAATTCTTTTTATGGAAAACAGTTGCTGTAGAAGAGGAGATCTATAATGGATACTTCTGATGTACTTCTCTTCGGTATGCGTTGTGATAGTAGCAGTATATTTGTTAAGAAGGTAGAGTATCTTGTGAGCTCGAGGATTGAATAGGCAGTCCTGGCTGAGAATCGGTAGAGACGAACGCTTTTGTCTCTGTTTCATTTGGCTTTGAACGTTTCTGTGCTCACAAGAAGCAGATCTCCCGATGCGGACTTGTAGCGTAAAGTCATACGACCATCCTTAAAAGTCACCGACACAAGAAGACTCGATGCCTGCCCGGGGCGACCGCTGAGGCTACCGCACGGCTAATGAACTCCATTTAATATTGCCGAATGCGTATGCTCCGTGCACTGCAAGCTTGTAATATTAAAGAGTTTCCGTCTGTTCACGTGTCCTAACACTGGAAAAATTGAGCAACGAAGAGTTGCTAACCTCTTTTAGAAAACCCTAACTCCAAGGTGGAAGAACAAACTCCGGGGGATGCATGCCAGAGGATTCTTAGTCTCTAGTTTGCGAACTTCGGATTCCCAGCTACCTAAGATTTAAATCCCCAGCCATCCTCTCTGCAAAACGAGCTCTGTGACCATCATATCCCGATTACTCGGAATCAAAATTGACTAAGAATTCAGTCTCTCCATTAAATGTTGGATGCCACCCATGGAGCGAACCACTGACCCTAAACATCTTTCTTTCGCTCTCTATCCCATTTTCCAAAAAACTTAACACGTGCTCAAGCATTTTAAGTGTATTCATACCCACTTGACTATTAAGTTCTTTAAAAAAAAAAATCCAACAAAAGTTTCACTTTTAGAGACTGATGCTTCTTTAAAAGCATTAGCTTCTAGGGATAGGACGTTGACTGCCAACTCTAACGCTGAAATGAGAAGCGAGAGAGGGAATTCGTCTCTTCTGAGCAACTCAGACTCAAACACTTTGTGTGAATATACGACTAGCATGCTATCTACCAGCTACATTGAACTAAGACCTTCAGAACAAGCCTTTAAACAAGGCAAATCTAGGCAACCTGCTCTAGAGATCACTGCCAAAACCGAAAACAACGGCACAAATGCCGTTTTCTTATAATTAGTAATAAACTGGACCGTCAGGCTGGGTGTAACCCTAGAATTCATAAATCTCAGCCCTCTTAGTGTTGAGCACAAGGCTCAGGAGGTTATCGATGTTGTGATTGAGGTTCGAGACGAAGAGGTAAAGCCGTCTTTTGACATGGGAACACTGTTCTCATGAGTTCTTCCTTCGCTGATGTGAATTCACAGAAATTCGGCGGCAACGAAATCAGGCGAATTACTGCATCAACCGGAATTCGGCCATTTCTAATTGCCAACAGTTGTTTTGAGAAATCCTCATCTGATGTATCGTTCTGCAACGCAACTCGCATATTCGTCTTCAACTGCAGCTTCTTTACGTTGGGTTCATCTGCAGGCATTGATCGCGGGATGACCGATAAAGATGTGCAGATAAAAGGCTTATATTTTTACTCGTATGTTACTCAAATTCAATATATTAGAAAATAACATAAAAGCATCCAAGCTTAGAAAACATTTTTTTATTCAGACAAAAGCGGTAGCTGACTATGAAATTCATTTATACGCGCACAAGAAAAAAAATAAATAAACTGAATTTTGTTCTTAGAAATATTAATCAATATTTTGTGATGCTACCATTCAATATGCCATTCGGCATAGAATTTAAGAGGTTAGAAATAGTGTCACTGGCAAACCAGTCTTAGTTAAATTACTGTATCCAACGTCCATTGAAAGAATCAACGAGCTGACCAACTCTACTTACATTGCAAAGGGTGTTAATGTTCATTCTATCCCATTCGATTACATGGAAATTTAATCCACTCAACATAAAAGTTGGATCACACATTACCGGAGGTGACTTGTACGGTTTGGTACATGAAAACACTCTTGTCAAGCACAAGATGATCCTTGGACATAGCGCCAGGGTTACAACTCGTTATATTGCACCAGCTGGCAACTACCATATCGATTATGTTGTCTTGTTTCTCTGCGAGTTATCTTGCTCCAGCCGATTCGACCATCATTCTTTCCACAAGAATCGCCTTTTTTTAAAAAGTTTCTTACTAGTCCTTCAGATGTGGGGTGGCCGTGGCTCAAGTGGTAGTATATTGACTTCCCAATCGGACCGTTCGGAGTTCAATACCAGCTTTGCTCGAAAGACTTTTTTCCAAGCAATGTCAAGTCAATAATTTAGTATCCTCATTAAATGTTGGATGCCACCCAGAGAGCGAAATTACCACTGGGCCCAAACATCTTTCTCTTTCTCTCTATCCAATTTTCCGAAAAACTTAACACGTGCTCCGGCATTTTAAGAGTAGTCACACCTACTTGAGTGTTAAATTCTTAAAAAAAAAAAAAAATTAAAAAAACTCAGCTCTGTTTCCCATACATACAAAAATAAAAATACTGTTTTCCTTAAAAATAATTTCCAAAACATGTAATCTTCAATTTACACTCTCGATCGAACAGGAATCAACAAATTTGACCGAAATATGTTGTGCGTATAACTGAATTTCGTTATTAAACAGCTGCCAGATTCTCTCACATGGAATCTTTGACACTTGATGATACCGTTACAAAAATTTTCTCTTGAATTCTTAGTGTCTGTTTACATTGGCAACGGGATGAAAGTCCTCACCATGAACATCGTGTTCACATTTTCATGGGATTGAAAGACTTTTTGACAAGTGGAACACTTGAATCGGAGTATTTTTATTTTTTAAATTTGAGCAGTTCGTCGGAAACATACCTTCTTTCCTATTCTTCACACTTCCTTCATCATCAACGATCAAAACTAAAATGAAAAAATATGTCAAAAATGGAACGATATGGAAAAAAACAACGTGCTTCACCCGAAAATCCACTTTAGAAATGGATTTTCGGTGGAAGTAACCCTTCTTCTTCCCATTTCAATAAAAAGTGTTCCCTCTCTTTCAGACAATCTTCTTGCCCGCGCCAATGTGAACCGGCACTTACTCTTGCTCATATGTATAATATAACAATCACTCATTTATACCCCTATTATGGTAAGCGAATCGAACGTTCGACTCAAGTCGAACTGCCAGGCGAATTACTTCTGTCATGGTATTGCTGTTAGCAAACGTTTTCATTCGAGTAAACAATCAGCGCTGTCAGAGGGAAGTTACATTATTCCCCAGAAAAATCTACAAAAATTGTAAATGTATGTTTTGCGTTACATAACACCTGTCGTAGCTACAACGTAACGTTTTGGATCCCGAAGAAATTTACGAAGAAGGTTTTTTGCCAACTGAACCGCTACAGTCTGATCTACCGATTAGCTGCTTGGAAGGCGAACGTAGACGAAATGAAATCCTAGCTTCTCTATAGGGTAACTTAAAGTTTAGGAATAATTTCAAAACAAATAAACAAATGTAAGTTTGTACTATATTTCATAACGTAAAATTAAAGGAACAACAGAAATCACAATTCATTATTTATTTAACTAATTAAAAAGAGGAAAATAATTACAAAAAAAAAAAACTTAAAATCTTTAATTGCTTAATTTCAGTCGGAACTTTTGTGCTTTAGAGATTTTACCTCCAGTTTACGCACTCGTATCTCTATGTTTTCTTTGTGTCGGCGGGTCTTATCTACGTTTTCTTTGCCCTTCCTCTCCTCTTTGCTTTTCAAAAGCAAAAGTTTTTCCTTTTCCACTTCATAGGACTTTCTTGTGTACCGTGTTATGTTAAACAAAGCAGTTTCGATCGACATGGCAGTAGTGAGGAGATCCGTTTGCGTTAAAGTCTGATTTTCGAGGATTTTTAGTTTCGCATCCTCCCTTGCTTCATTACCTTTCATTACTCGACTAGTACCAGGTAAAGGAGTCACATGTACGGGCGAATTCTGTTGCTCTTCATCAACTTCAATATGCTCTGTTGTTAGCGGCATGGATATGTCTTAGATTACTCCGAAAGATCTGCCATGTGGATCGGTGGCGTGTTGAAGACTGAGTAGCCCGTCTACAACTTTTTCCAAAGGAGACAAATGGATAATTGAAGAAGGCCCACCTCCGGTAGCAGTCACTTCTTTTTTGTTGGAAGCAATTTTTTTTTTCTTCACGTGTGGGAGGACCTAACAAAATTATTTCAATTGCAAATAACTCACAGTACTCTTTTTGGCATTTTTTAGATGAGCCAAATTGTCCCAAGTCCTTTGCCATGTCTGGGTTCCCTTCCATCAACTCGACCAGCTTTTCAAATTGTCGAGGATTGGTTTTCTTAAAGCTTGGGGAATAATTACTGCTATATATATATATTTTGTGTATTTGTAGATGTTGAGGAACGTTGTTCACATAACACCAAACAAAAAATCTAAAACGAAGAAAAAGGGAATTCACCACACTTAGCCAAACATCCTAAATATCACCCTATATTTAAAGAAAATTATTATGCCAATATAAAAAATAACTGTATTTCTAAACTATTCTAATTCAGCAATGTATTGTATATACACGATTCTCTCTTTTGTCTCTTTATAAAATTCATTTTAACGGATATTGTGACACTTGTTCTAATTTGGTCGATTTGCGGCAGTCTGGCCTTGAGCATCAACCGCTTCACATTCATTTTGACAAACACTTGTATACACATAAAAATTAAATTAATTGTTTCAATATATAGCAAATCAGATTGTAGTTGAGAGTTTTATTCGCTTTATTAATTCAATAACTTTCTAACTTAAAAACATTTAAAATATACACAATACACAAACACATACACATCATTCCACATTTTACACAATACACAAGGAAAATACAGCAAGGAAAGGAAACGGATTGTATATATGTACATAAATTCATAACACACATTTACACCTTTTTCAAACACATTTACACAAACATTTATTTTAAACAAATTATTAACATATTCACACATAACATACATATCTAACAACATATTTTTCTTGATATACTCGTACATATTTAACAACATATTATGTCAAATTGCCTTGAAATCAAATCATAATTTGGTCCTTCTTGAAGCCGAATAAGCCAGCAAAAGTGAAAATTGTTAGCACTAATTTTTATAAACAATCTAATTAGAAATAGATGTGCATTTTTATCTCATGTCGCTATCAAATTTCGCATATTAAGCTTTCGTCGCCCGCTATACTGATATAAAATCTGCATCTACGGTTATAAAAAAAAAACAAAACGGACTTAAAATTACTGTACCATCACGCCTTATACACATTTATACATACATCCGACACATGTGCCGTTCATCACATGTCATACGATTTTTGAATCCACTCTAACTGTACAAGCCTGCGCAATTATCATACGAACTCACGCGTTATACCATAGATGTGCATGTGTTAATTCTAAATTGTATTCAGTATTCCAACCCTGATTTACGTTTTAAGTCTAATATCCAAACAATCATTTTCGTACTCTCTCGATCGTGAATTCACCTCTTTTGGTATCGATATAACAACATAAAACAAAAAATATGATAAAGGTCGTCGCGAAGCGTGGGCGTGCTAAGGGTTGCATCACTCAAGCCGAAACTTTCGCGAAATCCATTGAACCTAACGCAACAATAGCAAGCCTCGAGTTTCGAGTCAAAACACTAGATGAAGCATGGCAGGAATTCGTAACTTTGCAAAACGAATTGCTGGATTTTATGGATGAATCAGGGTATGTTGACCGCGAACCCGAATTCGCGGAATATCAAAATAAATATTACGAAGCTCGTTCGATAATTTTCGACCCGATTCTTATTAGGAAAACTAATTCCGAAACTCAGCTTCCATCAACACCTCTAGCAAACTCTCTTCCGGAAATTCCTGAAGCGGTTAATGTATCGAAGTCAGTCAAGTTGCCATATTTATCGATACCACACTTCACTGGGGATTATAAAGACTGGCCAGCGTTTCGCGACTTGTTCACTGGCACCATCGATTCCAATCCAAACCTTACCTGCACAGACAAACTTCGTTTTTTGCAATCGTTTCTTCGTGGAAGCGCCAAGGATCTCGTTAAGCATATCGCATGTACAGAAAACAATTATGTCGAAGTTTGGGACAGGTTGGAGAAACGCTACGATCATAAACATCTAATAGCCCAGTCATTCATTCAGTCGTTTCTAACCCTACCCTCCTGTACTGCTTTAAATCTTCAATCACTTCGAAAGATCGCGGATGGAGCTGATGAAGCCATACGAGGGCTTAACGCGTTAGATATAAACACTCGAGATCCATGGCTCATCTATCTTCTTCTCCAAAAACTTGATCATGAAACTAAACGCGCTTGGTCGGAAGAAGTAGGAACACGCTATGATTGTTCAATTGATGAATTTTTAGACTTCCTTCAATCTCGTTGCCGTTGTCTGGAATCATGCATGTCTCTTTCTCGCTCCAGTCAAACTCGCACAGTTCGCACACTCCTGGCCGGATCGTCGTTGACGTCAGGCTGTCCAAAGTGCAAGGCAGATCACACACTTTCGCGATGCCAAGACTTTATTACTTTAAATCTCACCGCTCGCCGGGAGTTCGTAAAATCCAAATCGCTTTGTTTCAATTGTCTTCGGCAAGGACATGCATCTAATAAGTGTCGGTCAACATTTCGCTGTCGCCAATGCAATTCGCGGCATCACTCATTAGTGCATCCTTCGCAAACTCTAACTCTAAATCCGAACTCCGAATCTTTTCAACAAAATCCTGAATTGGAACTACCGGTTATCGCCACCCACACTTTGCAATCTCGTCGTCGATATACAACCATTTTACCCACAGCCGTCGCTCGGATTCAGGACAAGCAGGGAATGTATCAAAACGTGCGTGTTCTTCTCGACTCAGGATCTCAAGTATCATTCGTTACAGAGCAAACCATTCAACGCTTGGGATTGCCGCGTAAGCGCTCTCGGGTTCCAATCATAGGAATCGGGTCTTCTTCAGCAGGAATGACTAACGGATTGGTTAGTCTCAACCTATTTTCGCGTTATAGCACGGAATCAGTGCAAATTAGTTGCTTCGTCTTACCAAAAATTACTTCTTCCCTTCCGCCATTGTCCATCGATACCATCCCTCAAACATTGCTCTCTCTTGAACTAGCTGATCCGCATTACAATCGGTCGGGCCCAATCGATGTTTTGATCGGCGCCGACACAGTCTTTAATATCATCCAAGGACCATCTAGATTCGAAGACAAGGGAAAATTGACCTCCATTCCAACCATTTTTGGCTGGGTAATAACAGGACGCCATCCTGAGCATGTATCCGTTGGAACCTATTGCACGCAATTAAATTTTGACGAGGAATTTGACCTCGAACGTTTCTGGAAACTTGAAGAAGTTTTTATAACCCATCATATTCGTCGCCAAGATGGAAGATATGAAGTTCAGCTTCCATTTAAGCCCTCACTGCAATTAAATTTCGGAGACTCTCTTGGAACTGCACTCTCGCGATTTCATTCCATTGAACGCAAGTTTAGTTCGAATCCCGAGCTAAAATGTCAATATTCTTCATTTATAAAGGAGTACATCGCACTTGGGCACATGGAAGAAATTCCGCCCAATGAAATATTCAAACCCACAGATAAAATGAGCTACTATATGCCTCATCATGCAGTTTTTAAAAGTGATAGTAGCACATCAAAAATAAGAATAGTCTTTGATGCCTCTGCCAAAACAGACAAATCTATGTCGTTAAACGAAACTTTGCTGATCGGTCCAGCAATTCAGAAAGATATTTTTTCAATTTGTTTGCGGTCTCGTCGACATCTTTATCTCATGACAGGAGACATTGAAAAGATGTATCGGCAAATTTGGGTTTCACACACCCACATTGATTATCAACGAATTGTTTGGCGTGAAGCCCAAGAACAGCCACTCAAACATTACCCGTTGCTTACCGTCACATATGGAACGTCAGCTGCTCCATTTTTAGCAATAAGAGTTCTACAACAACTGGCCGTAGATTCTGCTCATACCCATCCCCGTGCATCCGCAGTTCTTCGTAATGACTTCTATGTAGATGATGTAATTACTGGCTCGGACACAATTGATGATCTTATCACTCTTCGAACAGAGCTAGTCGACTTGCTTAAATCTGGTGGATTCAATCTTCGAAAATGGACCACAAATTGTTGGCCTCTGCTTATCTCTTTACCGGACGAACAACGCGAAATCTCCCCTGTTGAGTTTGAGGAGTCCACTTCCGTCAAAATCCTGGGTCTGCAGTGGTGTCCATCAGGAGATTGTTTTACTTATAAGGTCAAATTAAATCCTTCTACTGTCTACACAAAACGCCGAATACTATCTGATGCATCGCGTATCTTCGACCCATTAGGATTCCTCGCACCTACGGTAATCTCAATAAAAATTTTAATGCAGGAACTTTGGCGAAAACAGTTAAAATGGGATGAGGAAGTTCCAGAAGGCCTCTCGTATCGATGGACCGCCATCAGACATGAGCTAATTCAGCTGGAGTCATGTTCTATTCCTAGAATAATGATTACAAATAAACAACAATGGGAATTGCACGGCTTCTGCGATGCATCCCTGGATGCATATGCAGCAGTCGTCTTTTGTCGAAACATCAACATGGACGGGTCGATTTCAGTGTGTCTCGTCGCGGCGAAATCGAAGGTAGCGCCCTTAAAGGTGTTGCCACTTCCGAGGCTAGAATTATGTGGAGCTTTATTACTAACGCGCCTTATCAACAAAATCAAGATTTCTTTGCAGGAGCCTCATGTAAACACCTTCGCCTGGACAGACTCTTCAATAGTACTCCACTGGTTAGCGGCGTCACCAAAGAAGTGGTCAGTTTTCATTGGCAATCGAACGTCTGAGATCTTAACATCGATTCCATTTAACTCATGGGGCCATGTTCGATCGGCTTCAAATCCTGCAGATGCAGCAACTCGTGGAATGCTCCCTTCTCAACTTTTAAGCACTGACATTTGGTGGAAAGGACCACAGTGGCTCAGCGAAGACAAAACCAAATGGCCTTTACCCAGCCATTGTAAAGAAGATGTCGACATAAACCAATTAGAAGAGAGGAAGGTATCAACATCACAGGTATTCGTAGCACAACTACCAACCACAAACGTCCTTGAACAAATGATATTTAACTCATCTAGCTGGTTTCGGTTGATACGAATCGTCGCGTACATAATTCAGTTCGGTCGAAATTGTCGTTTGCCATCAAATACGCGAAAACTCGTTGCATTATCAACTGAAGAGTTGTCTACCGCAAAAACTGAACTCCTTAAAAGTGCTCAATTATCCTTATTTAAAGAAGAAATCCAACATCTCAAATCCAATTCGGAATTACCATCAAAGAGCAGACTCTCACCTTTAACGCCCTTCCTTGACTCGTTCGGTATTGTTCGGGTAGGTGGTCGCTTGGAATATTCGCAATTACCTTATTCTGAAAAACAACCTATCGTGCTCTGCAAATCACACCCAATCGCAAAACTAATTGTCGAATACGAACACAAAAAACATATACATGCAGGTGTTTCACTATTATTTGCCCTTCTTAAACAAAACTTCTATATTCTCGGCGGTAGAAACCTCGCCCGAAAGGTTGTACATAACTGCGTTATCTGCTTTCGTCAACGTCAAACCACAACAAACCAGCTAATGGGAAACTTACCCATTGAACGCATTCGCTATTCGCGGCCATTCAGCAGGGTTGGCTGCGATTACGCAGGGCCCGTCATATTGCGTCTTAGTCTAGGAAGAAATCCCAAATTTGTAAAAGCTTATATCGCCTTATTCATATGTTTCGTAACGAAGGCTATACATTTGGAGCTTGTTGGAGATTTGTCATCGGTGGCATTTTTAAAAGCTCTTGACAGATTTGTGGCACGTCGCGGGAAGCCGTACGAGATATGGAGCGACAACGGGACTAATTTTCACGGCGCTAAACGACTTTTGGATGAAATGTATAAACTGCTTTGTAGTCAACAACATACCAACATAGTCATCAACCATCTTGCGAAGGACAGCATCTAGTGGAAATTTATACCACCCTCATCTCCCCATTTCGGAGGATTGTGGGAGTCCGGTATTCGTTCGGTAAAATTGCATTTGAGACGCGTCATAGGTGATACGAAGCTTACTTATGAATCCATGTATACCCTATTAACACAAATCGAGGCCTTGTTGAATTCACGACCGATGTGGATCACATCAGACTCTGAACCCCTCGCCCTTTCGCCTTCACATTTCTTAATCGGGGAAGCTTATACTGCCGTACCCCAACCAAATGTTCAAAACCCTGTAGTATCCATCAAAACTAATTGGTCTCTTTTACAGACAATGCTGCAAGGATTTTGGAAACGTTAGCATAAGGAATACCTTACATCACTTCAGCAACGACCCAAATGGAGGAAATCGTCTCCCAATTTAGAAGTCGACAACATAGTTCTCTTGAAGGAACCAAACTTGCCGCCTTCCAAATGGATTCTCGGACGAATTGTAAAAACCCATCCTGGAGCTGATAACAAGTGTAGAGTCGTAACAATTCGCACCCAGTTTGGAGAATATGTACGGCCAATAAATAAAGTGGCTTTGTTACTTACTTCTGAAAGCCCATAGGCTTTCAGGGGGGGCTGGATGTTGAGAAACGTTGTTCACATAACACCAAACAAAAAATCTAACACGAAGAAAAAGGGAATTCACCACACTTAGCCAAACATCCTAAATATCACCCTATATTTAAAGAAAATTATTATGCCAATATAAAAAATAACTGTATTTCTAAACTATTCTAATTCAGCAATGTATTGTATATACACGATTCTCTCTTTTGTCTCTTTATAAAATTCATTTTAACGGATATTGTGACACTTGTTCTAATTTGGTCGATTTGCGGCAGTCTGGCCTTGAGCATCAACCGCTTCACATTCATTTTGACAAACACTTGTATACACATAAAAATTAAATTAATTGTTTCAATATATAGCAAATCAGATTGTAGTTGAGAGTTTTATTCGCTTTATTAATTCAATAACTTTCTAACTTAAAAACATTTAAAATATACACAATACACAAACACATACACATCATTCCACATTTTACACAATACACAAGGAAAATACAGCAAGGAAAGGAAACGGATTGTATATATGTACATAAATTCATAACACACATTTACACCTTTTTCAAACACATTTACACAAACATTTATTTTAAACAAATTATTAACATATTCACACATAACATACATATCTAACAACATATTTTTCTTGATATACTCGTACATATTTAACAACATATTATGTCAAATTGCCTTGAAATCAAATCAGTAGATTTTGTATATTTTCTTACCTTTTTCTTATTCCACTCATGTCGTCTATGTCCACAGAAATTTCATTCGAGTGAATTTGACAGAAAAAATAAAGTTCTGGTCGAACGTTCGCTAGCCGTAATAAATAGAATGAAGACATAAATTCGTTCATTTTGACGTTTGAGGCGAATGAAATTTTTGTGATTCGCTAACCGTATTACGAAAAAATATCATTCGCCTCCTTTTTCGTTCGATTCGCTAACCATAATAGGGGTGTTAAACACTGACAATAAAGCGCTGAAATTATAAAAATTCTGGCATTATTTGGTTGAATTTGGAACACGCGTATTTAATTAATTTCGTGGACTGTATTCTGTCAGTGAAAGCAATATTGGCATCATGAACAATTTAAGTAGTTGGACGGCTTTTGGAAAATTGTTCTTCTAGCGTTGGCTTGAAAATTTCGTATAATTTGCTCAAATCATCATGACAGCGCATTGCCTTAATCCGTTTTCGATATCTATAGAGGTTGTTTCTAAACTCTACGGAGCAGCTAGGGTTCTCCATCGTCATTCTGATCAATTTGACGAGTTTGGGTGCAATACCAAGTCTAGACAAAGCTCGGTATAGCTCCTTTCTATAGATACTTTAATATGCGATCTTATAATGGATAATGTGGTGCTGAGTACCGATTTGGTCTTCCCTGGCTGACAAAGCTGATAAATGGCTGTAGGCGTTCACATAAGACCGCAGATAAGATCTTATATGCGATGTTAAGGAGACTGATGCCTCTAAAATAAGCGCTGTAAAGAGGATCTCCTTTCTTGTGGATCGGTCAAATGTGCCAATTCTTCGGGCATGTTTTCTCGCTACAAAATCTTGGAAATGAGTTGGTGCATGCTCTTTACCAAGTTGTATCCCGTTGCTCGAAATAGCTGGGCAGGTACGCCTTTCGGTCTAGCAGCATGTGTAATGCATAAACCAGGATATTGCTCTCCTCACTTCATTTTAATCGGGTGGACGGATTTCTTGACTAACATCAGAACTACTAAGTATTCTTGTTCATTTCTGTTTGGGGTTTGTTGCCCTGACACGTGTTTTTACATTTTGGTAAAACTTTCGAACATTGTTCCTGAAGTAGTACCTCTCTATTTCCTCGATCTAGCATATCTCATGTTATTTCTTTTTCCTCCGGAGATGCGTAGATGGAGATCCGTAGAACCTACGGACCGCTATCGTTCTTCTACGCAATGTCGCCTCGTGAGCGAGTTGTTTGCCCGCATATGCTTGTGTGCTTCTTCATAAAAAAATTGGTTTCATGAAGGTGGTCGGTGATACCCAGCTCTAGCGGTTTGTTGTGATTGCAACCGTTGAACATTTAATACCCTCACAGTATTTCTTCATTTTAGTGGTGTCTGAGATATCCATAGACGTATCAACATTCGGACATCTACATATAATACTGAAGGAGTGCTTCAGGTCGATCGCAAAATGGTCAATTTCTGTGCTAGCTATAATGGTATACCGCCCCGCAATAAAGTCAATTAATTAGTCCGTTTCCAGGCGTAGTGTCTCGCAGGCTACACTTCCCGACTGCACTGCTAAAAATGTTCTCCCTTCCTATTTTGACGTTTAAATCACCTAAGGATAGTGCTCGTAAGTTTTGTTGAGGAGTTCGTAGAAACCTTCTTTGGTAGCGTAGTCTTTTTCTCCTGTGTGGGCATGAGCGTATATTAGGCTGATGTTGACGAACGAATAGAGCATTTATGAGTTTTATTGTACACCTTTCTCTTACTTGTCGAAAGCTTAAGACCACTTTTTTTTTTTTTTTTTATAATTTACGCGCGCCTTAGGGGTTAGATACCCTTTTACTGGACCCTCCGAGTGAGAAGCGTTTGCTACTACCACTACACCACGGCCACCCCACTTGTCTAGGTCTGCCGCTTACAACAAATCCGCAACCAGATAGACGCTGTTTGTTTTCCCTGCAGCAATCTTCGTAGTGCACGAGTATGTCACAGTTTTTCGTTCTTCTTTTGCCCTACACATTCCAAGGCACTTCCTGGATGATAGTGAGGCCTCCAAGTGCAAATTCAAACATCATTGTTCCTTTTCCATTTTGCAGGGTTATCAGCAGTGGATCTATCTATTTCAGCACCCAAATACATTGAAGTGGCCACCGTTTATTCAGCGATGTGAATTCATCCGGCGTACGTCCTGCTTCTGAGGTTTATTCATTTCTGATAGTGAATATAGTGTTTCGATTTGAGGGGGTCAGAGCACAAGGTGTCTAACTTGTTTAACTTCAAACGAAAACCACTAAATGACAGTAGATCTCGCCAATCAAGCCTACACTTGTTTCCTTTGTGCACCAAAGAAATAATGTCATGTCATGTGGTCATTTACGCACTTATCTCTTTTTTATTAAAAATTTGCACTTAGACCCCTTGTGATCTGACCCCCTCATTTTGTCATGCTCAACACTAGCGCTTATAAGTTTGGCAGGTCAGGTCCGGTTGGCTGAGATCGTTACCCGGCGGTTAACACGAGGAGGTAAAATATGCACTATTGATATGTAGTTGCACTGGGCATCGCCAGGGTGACGCCGGTTTGTGCCTACTCTTATCGTACACACCCAACCGCTAGAAATGGAAAATACTCATAAAAATAAAGGAAGCTATTGGAATCATGTCATAAGGGCTACTCATCTGGGGAGTCTCTAATAAAGAATATTTCCAAAACTCAGAAGGTTTTGTTCATTGCACGAAAATTCATATGCAATTGTCAGAAAAATAAGGGAGGAAACCACAATTCTTTGACCTTTAAGGGCTAAAAACCTACGATTGGGGCGAGTTCCATAAATATCACACATCCAAATCAGTTCGTACATTTTCAATTATATGTTTCCATTTTCAATTTCAAAGATATATGAATGCCAGTCCTGGCAACAGTCCGCATTCCATTGAATAAAATACGCACATGGTACTCCAACACCACCAGTACGGCTAGCTCGACTTTAGTTATTTATTAGATTTTTTTTAAATTCCATTTCTGTTGGAACATTGCTTAATTAAAAGTTAAAAAAGTGAAAAACAAAGAACTAACACAACATGCCTTGGAAAGTTAATTTCACTATTCTGACATAGTCCTTGATAATTTGGTAATAGAATCCAAGAACAGGGATGGGGGCTAGGACAGCCTTTGGTATAGTCCGAAAATTCTCTAAAATTTAAACCACCATGCATAAATGAAAATGTCCTAACCGCACACACATTGCACCATCTGTTGTCTGTTTTTGGAGGAGTAAAAAGGCGAAATATCTGGCCTCAGATACTGTTTGGCCCTTTGTTTTATAAATTTGTATGCATACTCTATTATTTGCCGTTTGTTGGTGTCCAGTTGTGCGATTTTTTTGTTTTTTCCTGTCCTCACTCCATGTCCAGGTCCAAAAAAAAACAAAAACTTTCAAACTCTGGCGAAAGTTTTGTGCTCCGCTGTATTTGCTAACTGTCGAAAAATAAAATATATAGATACAAACACATACATACGTGTTTATACATATGTACAAAAAGTTGAGGACAATATTTGGAGAAATATACTTAATGCTATGTCCAGGGCCGCCACGGTGTACGGAAAAGTCTTGTGACGGCTTCATATCGACGCCCTATTGATTCTATTTATAAATTTTGAATACATATTTTAAAATGTTATTAATGAATAAAAGACTTGTCTTTACCAGAACTCCACCATTGGCAATTATAACTTCGAGCTAATTAAGAAATAGGTCTAAATTGGCTCAGTAGTTACAAGCAACAGTGACATCAGCGCAGAAATCAGACGCAGAATTACTCATGCTAATCGCTGTTTCTCAGGAGCCTCAGGAGGCTATTGATTAACAAACTCCTCTCTCGTAAGATCAAACTGGCTTTATGCAAGACCTATCTATCGCGGTAATGCTTGTTTATTATCTGTGTTACTAGTGAGTGGGCAACCCCCATTGTTGTCTTAAAAACTACCCTCAAGTAGCATCAGGTTATCAGGAGATTTGAAAGTAACAGTCAATCCCAAACTAGAAATTGATAGGCATCCAATGCCAAGGATTAACGAAATTTTCTATAATTTACAAGGAGGTCACCTTTTAACGAAAATAGATCTTTCTGAAGTATATTTTCAAATCGCAGTTGATGAGGAATCAAAGAAATTATTTCTTATTAACACCCCTTTTGGCCTCGATCGATATGAAAGGTTGAAAGGTTTATAGAACAAGCTATAGAGGGAATGTAACATTGCACAGCATTTATGGACGATATCATAGTTACAGGCTGAAATAAAGTAGAACATGGCGAAGTTATGGAAGAGCTGTTACAGTGTTTGTCTTCATATAAACAGAGATGTAAGCTTTCGAAGTGTACATTTGTAGAACGAAGTGTACAATATTTAGAACACACAACAGATGCTATACGTATTGGTCCACTAGAGAAAAGAGTAGATGAAGCAGCATAGCAAGTTAGGGGAGCTAGAAGCCTTTTTAAGGGAAAGTAAATTATCATAGAAAATTTTTGAAGGATTTTTCTTCGCTGTAATCACCGCTGAATGAGCTCCGGAAGAAAGAAATACTTTTTATTTGGACCAGTCGACAGCAAAATGCATTTCAGAGATTTAAACGCAATATTATTGACGCTACCAAGTTAGTTCACTTTTGAGCTGATTACCCACTTATATTCAATTCAATTTCAATTCAATTTATTATAAAAATAACATTGCACAAATAAGAATAAATCTTTTATAGTAAATCTTTTATACTACCTTCCAGGTAACCCCCAACTCGCGGCTCTGCACTGTTTGACTAGCCACATCGACCCATCCCTACAATATAAAGAGTACAAAATGGTTGCTTTTGTAGACATAGAGGGCGCCTTTAACAACGTCGACACATCCGCAATCAACTGTGCAGGTAGACGACTCACTTTGTGGGTTGATCAGTCTTATGCAAAAAAGCGCGATAATCAACTCCAAACTGGGTGAGACTTCTGCTAAAAGATTTGTCAGCAGGGGTACGCCGCAAGGCGGTGTTCTCTCTTCCATTCTCTGGAACTTAGTAGTTAATTAACTACTGATATACCTGGAAGCTGGAGGTAGCAGGGTGATTGACTACAGTGTCTGATTTTTAACGTAAAACTGTTGTCATGTAGACTTATGTTTACGGGATGCCCATACATCCATGGGGGCAAGGATACGCCTTGCCATCGCTCTCCGTCATTCCATTGATACCAATTCGGAACTGTGTTGCCGGTACAAGTCCCACCCTTGGTATGAGTCAAGGCCGCCCTAAAACCTCTAAGTTTGATTTCAGGGTCGCAGCACCCAGTACTTATTGCAACCCTACATTGGGTCAAACCAACAGGAAGACCCTTCCCGCGACTTTGGGTTTAAACCACAGCCACCATGACGCTCCCACAAAGGGGCATACCTCTTTAAGTCAGGCGCGGACCGAGATCTGGGGGCTCCTCATTCCCAGGGTACCGTGATTTAAGTCCTGGCAGGGACTACCGGTGGTCCAGCCGCCAACAAGACCTATGACCGGCAACTTGTGACTGATCAAAGATGTTTACGATTTGCTCTGCCCTCGTTTATTATTGGACAACGTCATTGACCGTGCATAGGCACGGTGATTGCCTATGCGGATGACGTTGCTATAGCCGTCTCAGGCACGCATCTCAATATCATTAAAGAACTCCTTCTAGTAAATCTCAATAGATTAACCCGCTGGGCAGATCGCTGGATTGGGAATAAACCCCCATAAAGCTGATCTTGTCCTCTTTTCCAGGAAATACAAAATTCCAACTGTAGACCCTCCTTCAATAAACGGTACCAATTTATTATTTTCCGATACAGCAAAATACCTGGGGCTCATTTTTGACATGAAACTAAACTGGAAACCTTATATTCAAGAAAGAGTCAATAAAGCTACAATAGCTTTATTCTTTTGCAAAAAAGCCACTGGGAATAAATGGGGCCTTCAACCTCGCATAACCCACTGGCTATACATCTCGGTCACAAAACCGGTACTTACTTACGGGGTGGTCGTCTGGTGGACGGCCTTAGAATATGCAGTCAACTGCATTAAACTAAGCTGAGTCTAAGGAACAGCATGTCTATGCATAAGAGGAGCTTTGTCGTCTACCCCCTCTGCAGCATTAGACATTCTGTTTCATTTGACACCCTTAGATATCTTCAGCAGGCAAGTAGCTACGACTGCAGCTTCCATGTAAGCTTCCCTTCTAAATCATTAAGGGAGGAAGATGCTTTTATGAAGGATAAGTCAATCCATCTCTACACAGATGGATGGAAAACCGATAGCGGAGTTGGTGGCGGTGTTTTCTCAGATAAGCTTAATCTAAACCTCTCTTTCCGTCTTCCAAATTACTGTAGCGTGTTCCAGGCGGAAATTTTGGCGATTAAAGAAGCTCTGTCCTGGATGAAGAAAAACGTGATATCTGCAAAGGATATCAGCATCTTTTCGGATAGTCAGGCCGCCATCAAGTCCATGGACTCCGTCTCATTATATTCTAAAATCGCCCTTAAATGCCGATCATCTCGCTCCATTAGTAAGAAGATCATAGATCCACGTGGCATCACAATGGGCCAATAGGCCTAAGTGGGTTACTACTTCCAGCAGCCACTCTTATCTAACTACCTAACTACCTAGTACATAAAGTAGAGGATAGATTACAATATTAAATTAATTAAACTAAATTTAATATGAACATTAGTGATAGTTATTTAAAAATAAAAAATATTGGAAAAGGAAGGATAGTGAAAGGATTTAAAGAATAGCGCAGAAAATAGATAAAAGATTTGAAGAGAGTAGTTATGTGCTGTTTATTCAATGTCTTCCAATACGGCGCTTTTGAATTTAATAGATTCAATTGTTTGCTTTGTTGTTGTCGAAAGTTGGTTCCAGAGCCTGGTGACATTCACAAAGAAGAGACGCGAGGAATTCAAATAGTTGAAAGAAGGCGTTATAATATTAAATGTTCTGGAGGACTGTGCAAATTGAAGTTTATCAAACGGAAACTTGGGGGATCTGCTGTTTATCACCTTATGCATAACCAAAAGACATCGAATTTTTTGGAACTGCTGAAACGAACAACCAAGAACCAGCTTGTGACAGTGTGAAATTTTTTCATACCGACGGAGACTATACACGTACCTAACCATATCATTAAATGTCACAAGCAACATGTGCTGAGAAAGGAAGTCGAGCTCGCAGGAAACAACCGTGGCATAATCAATAATAGGCATAAATAACGTTTTTATTAACCTTAGCTTAGTGTCAGCCGGAGTAAAGCTAGAAAACAATCGAAGTCGTAGCCCAGCATAGATTCGTTCAATAACATAATTTGTATGGTCAACGGCAGAGACAGAACAATTTAATTCGAAATCGAGATTTGTGACAGCATCCACAAATTTGGGTTGCTTATTGTTCAAGCTTAATGACGGCAGCAGATCAGATTCTTAGGAATAACAATAAGCTGGGATTTGTTAGGATGCATAGTGACCAGTTGTATACTGCCGACAGGTCTTCATTTATTCTGACAAAAAGATCCTCAATGAGCCCAATCAGTCGTGACGTGTAGATCTGTGCATTATCAGCGTAGATATGAGTGTTAACATTCAGGCACACTTTGGGTAGGTCATTAATAAAAATACAGAAAAGTATTGGTCCTAATACTGATCCCTGCGATACTCCTGCCTTTAACATTTTAAACTGTAATTTTTTTCCATCAATAACAACCCTTTGAAAGCGATTTTTTAAATAGTTACTTATCAGGTGGGCCTGATCTTGCACTAAAACCAAAATATAGCCTGAGCTTGTGACATAGCACTTTCTGATCCACGCTGTCAAAGGCCTTGGAAAAATCTAGCAAGCAAAGCACCATTATTTCGCCTGCATCATATTTGACCCTCATATCATCGAGAATCATTTCAAGGGAGAAGGCTAGCATTTAGTTGTAACATACTGTTGCCGATTGAGGCAAAGTTTCTAAATTGAAAAGATGATGGTTTAGAGGAACGAGATAAGTTAACATTGTACGTACAATATATTAAGTCATGATCAGAAATGCCGGCTAGAGATAACTGATCCTGGAGTAGCAAGTTTGACCGATCTGAAACCATGATAACGTCAAGTAGACTAGGAGAAAGCCCTGGAGCGAATCGAGTAGTATGGGAGTTAAATATAGTCAGCCCGGTTGAAGCGGCAAAATCTAAGAGTCGACCGACAAGCTCTGCTCTCGTTTTGAAGATGGTCGGCTTTGAGATCGCCACCGATAAAAATATCGTCATATAGAGCAGTGAACTCAATGATTGTCGAAAACAATGTCTCTGGAGAGTGACATTGGTTTGGATTGTACGCAACACCAATCAGACATTTTGAGTTGCAGTCACTAACTTCAAGTAGAAGATATTCAATAACGCTACCTTCAGATTTCCTTAGTATTTTGTACTTAAGTGAGGAACTGCAGTACACCGCAACACCTCCACCCGTGGTGTCGGTCACCCTATCATTTCAAATGAGTTTATAACCCAGAATGTGATATAAATCGATCACTTTATCTTTATCGTTTGGATATGGACTCAGCCAAATCTCAATTACACAAATACTCGTAATATCAACCCCTGATTCATTAAAAATATATCGTAAGTAGTCTAATTTAGATAGGCTTTAATTTCGAGCGTTCAGATAGCATATTTTAATACCCTGAGATGCAGAAGATAAAATGTTGATCACTGATCGCACTGCAGCTCCAGTAATATCACCAAATGAGTTTAAACGTTTTGTAACCATCACCGTGACATCAAGTAAACAGATAATGGAAGCGTAGCATAATAAAATAAAAAAACAAATCAACAACTAAAGTTGATAAAAAGTAGCAACAACTACAACTACATGAGAATAGGAAAAAGGAAAAGTGAAAAATCTTAAGTAAGGTGTGAAAAAAGAAGAAGAAAAGTAGAAAGTAGAAAATAGTAGAATATAATTTGTTTGCATGTTTATAGTGATTAAATAAATACGTATCCATTCCAATATGAATTATGAATTATGCTCCCGACCAAAATAGTGTTCACCAAAACAGCGAGTAAAGTTGAGACATAAAAACAGGTTAAGCTCTTAAGAGAGTTTTATCGTGGAAAGAATTTTGGTCTCAGTGTCATCTCTACTATTCTTCGCGTATGCCAAGCCATTGCGCGATCTTGTAGAGAACAGTAAGCCTTCTCTGCACATCTGAAGCGCAATGTCTTAATAAAGAGCTGTTTTCTTGCGTTAAGCTCTCGTTGATATACGCGTGTGAGACAGAAGACAAACGATCATCAGGCAGATGTGGTTGCGATAAGTTGTCCAGTTGTTGCAGTGACAGGCCTTTACTGGCGCGAAAATGCACTTTGCTCTGTATACGAGGAGAGTCTCACAAGCAGCGGTCCGTAGCCTTCGGTGGATTTGGTGCTCAGGCGAAATGCATCGAAGTGCGGGGAAATGTGGTGACCCAGCTTTGCAGCAATTTTTCTTACAACCTCAGTAACCTCGCTAGTAGAGAAGTGATTAAGTGGTTTAAGTAAAAGATAAGAAAAGTATAAGTGGTTGAGAAATTGGATTGTACTGAGAGAAACAATTAAATAGTGAATTATAACTGTACTGAATAAAGGGATTTGTATTGAAAATAATAAGTTCTATTATTTGTACCCACACAAACATTCTACATTGGTGTCAGAAGTGGGATAGGACTTATTGTGTGTACAAAAAAAAAAAAAAAGTGTTTTCTGACTATTTGAAAAAGCTAGGATGGGTCGAAAACTATTACAATTGACCCTCGTCCAACTCAAATCCGAGTTGAACAAGAGAAGCCTCAGCGCCAGTGGAGGAAAAAGTGACCTGGTGCTCCGACTTCAGGAGGCTTTGAACAACGAGGGACATGATCCTGATGAATATTCCTTTGATGTTGACGAGGATGAACAGACAAGTACCGGCAATGACATGGCTGCGATGATGCAACTCCTCTTGTTAAAAATGGACGAACAGAAGAACAGTCTCGACCAACAAAAGAAAAATCTGGAAGAACAGAAGAACAGTCTGGAACAAAGAATGGACGAGCAGAAGAGCAGCATTGAACAAAAATTCAACGAACAAACCAACAATCTGCACGGACTTCAACAGAAAATAGATGAACAAAAGAATAATCTGGAAGAACAAAAGAACATTCTCCAGCAAAAATTCGAAGAAATCGATGACAAATTTGAAAGAATAGAGAAGAACGTTGATGACAAATTTGATAGAATAGAGAAGAACGTTGATGACAAATTTGATACAATAGAGAAGAATGTTGGCGAAAAATTCGAAGAAATGGACAGCAAAGTTCAGCAACTGGCAAAAGAGCTCGACACAGTGCGAAAACAGAAACTGCGAGAATGTTCTTTAAGCGGTCCAAGGAGAAAAGAGTTGAAGCCTCCCTCATTCGATGGCCAGACCTCATGGTCTACTTATAAGAAGCAGTTTGAAATGGCTGCCTGTGCAAACGACTGGGACAATGAGGAAAAGTGCTTTGCCCTAACAATGGCCTTGCACGGTCCTGCAGCAGAATTGTTGCAAACAGTAGACATCGAAAAGCATAAAGATTATGTGACGTTAGTACAGGCTATCGAGAAACGGTTTGGGGATAGCCACATGCAGGAGGTCTACAAGGTCCAATTGCAAAGCCGAACGCAGCGAAGAGGAGAAACACTGCAGCAGCTCCAAGCAGACGTGAGTAGACTGGCACATCTGTCATACCCCACCGCAGGACAGGAAATTATCGACGAAATGGCAAAAGATGCATTTATCAGGGGAATTGCAGACTCGAAGCTACAGTCAGCAGTAAGGATGGCCGGGAAAAGAACCCTTGCTGAAGCACTTGCCTTCGCTCTGGCGATGGAAGCAGCCAATCAGGCTTCCAGGGGAACACATTTCGTCAGGGAAGTAATATCTATCGAATGCTCCTGCACAAGAATTAGTGCCGAGAAACGAGATACTCGACGGGATAGACGGATAATGCGCTGCTGGAATTGCAATAAAATAGGACACCTTCAAAGGCAGTGTAAAGAACCGGTGCGACGAAAAGACTGCCCTCACTGTGGTGGCAAGCCAATAGAGGAAGAAACCAGCAGAAACAGCTATCAAGAAGCCGGTCAACCTTCCCGAAGCCATCAGGCGGGAAATGCTTAAGCACCAACTTCGCGGGGCAGAAGTTGGTAGCAGGAGTCGACGGCCCCAGGACCATCATCCAAGTCTCGCTGGCAAAACGACGCAGCGAAAGCCTTCTAGTAGAAGTAGTCAGTGGAAAAGAAAAATGGATGGCAACAATAGACACCGGTGCCACGGCCTCAATCATCAGGAGGAATCTTGTGCAGAAGTCTTGGCTGCATAACACTAGCAGTTGCAGCTTGCGAACAGCTACAGGAGCAACGATTAAGGTATATGGTGAAGTCCGCATAAAAATCCAACTGGCCGGAATAACATTCACTCACGCGTTTCTGGTAGCTGACATATGTGACGAGTGCATCATTGGTACAGACTTCATGAGAGAACATGGACTTGTAGTCGACTTGGGGGCACAAACCCTGAAATACGGAAACATGGAGATACCAATGATATACGGAAACGCCAATACCACAGTCTCAAATGTCGTCATCTGCAGCAATCAGAGTCTAGAGCCTTCGTCAGAAGCAATTTTGTGGGCAAAAGTGGAAGGTGGTCCTGGTAGCCACCGATTCTATTTGATGGATCCAGAAAAGAGAAGAGACTACATGGTGGGAAAGACCTTAGTGGAGCCAAAGAACAACATGGTCCCTGTAAGGATTCTAAATCCAAAGACATTCAGTGTAAAGGTAAAAAAGGGGGAGATAGTGGGAAAATGCGTACCTGTTGAGGCTATATCGACCACAACGGAAAAACAGGGTGCAACACTGGTCACAACAGTTCAGAGCATAAAAATCAAGAACAAAATTCTCAGCCTCTGTAATCTGGACGAAGATCAGCGAATCCTGGCAGAGAAACTAATCGGTGAGTACGCTGATATATTTGCTGCACAAGACGGAGAATATGGACGTACGCATATTGTTCAACACCACATTGACACCGGAGACGCTCGACCAATCCGTCAACCTGCAAGGCGTCTTCCATTGGCAAAGCAAACAGAAGTTGCCGAAATGATGTCGAAGATGAAAGCTGAGGGAGTGATTGAGGAATCGCAAAGTCCGTGGGCATCTCCAGTGGTCCTGGTGAAGAAGAAAGATGGCAGCACGAGATTTTGTGTAGACTACCGACGTCTCAATGATGTCACTAAAAACGACAGCTACCCACTTCCGAGAATCGATGACACTTTGGATATGCTTTCTGGAGCGAAATGGTTTTCAACACTTGACTTGAAGAGCGGTTACTGGCAGGTAGAGATAAATCGTACGGACCGTGAGAAAACTGCCTTCACTACATGAAGCGGTCTTTGGCAGTTTGCAGTGATGCCGTTTGGACTGTGCAACGCTCCGGCCACCTTCGAGCGACTAATGGAACGAACATTGCAAGGACTCACCTGGAAAACCTGCCGAGTATATTTGGACGACGTTATCGTCATAGGTAAGACGTACGAGGAGCACCGCGAAAATCTAAAAGAAGTGTTTGAGAGGCTACGAAGTGCTCATTTAAAGCTCAACCCAGAAAAGTGTGCCTTGTTTCGTCCGGAAGTAAAATATCTGGGTCACATTATATCAGCGGAAGGAGTAAGAACGGATCCTGACAAAATCGAAGCCGTGAAAAGTTGGCCTTCTCCAAAAGATAAACACCAACTGAGAAGCTTCTTGGGCCTCGCCACGTATTACAGAAGGTTCGTAAATGATTTTGCTGGCATTGCAAAGAGCCTGCATCAACTTACGGAAAAAGGCCGACAGTTCAGGTGATCTGGAGAATGCGAAAAAGCATTTCAAGAACTGAAGCGACAGCTGTGCAATGCCCCCATCTTGGGTTACCCGACGCCCGGAAAAATGTTCATCGTGGACGCAGACGCTAGCAATGTTGGGGTCGGAGCTGTGATCTCTCAAGTTCATGACGGTCAAGAGAAAGTGGTCGCATATTACAGCAAAGTACTCTCCAGACCTGAACGGAACTACTGTGTAACCCGGCGCGAGCTTCTGGCTTTAATTCTGGCTACGAAGCATTTCCATAAGTACCTCTATGCACAAAAGTTCATTCTCCGGACAGACCACGCAGCTCTGAAATGGCTACTCCAATTTAAGAACCCTGAAGGCCAAGTTGCAAGATGGATCGAGCAGTTGCAGGGCTACGACTTTGAAGTGCAACACCTCAAGGGAACACTCCACTCAAATGCTGATGCTCTCTCTCGTCGACCGTGCGGAGTAAAATGCGAACACTGCAATCGTAAAGAAGCAAAAGAACAGGCAACTATCCAAATGATCAGGACTGAGCCAATAGAGGGTTGGAGTATAGACGAAATCCGTTCCTCCCAACAGGCAAACAATGACATCGAACCAATATTGGCCTGGAAGGAACACGAGGAAAGACCAAGCTGGCAGCAGATATCAGATCGGAGCCAAACTCTGAAGGCATACTGGGCACAGTGGGACTCGCTTTTTGTGCAAGATGGATTGCTGAAGAGGAAATGGGAAAGTGCAGATGGGACAACATCTCGTATGCAGTTAATTGTGCCACGGTCCAGAGTCAACCAAGTGCTCCATGAAATACATGACGGAATCTCAGGAGGCCATTTGGGAATAAACAAGACGCTGGAAAAGGTAAGGGAACGTTTCTATTGGCTAAGCGCTAAACAAGATGTCGAGAATTGGTGCAAAAAGTGCATAAGATGTGCAGCTACCAAGGGTCCAAAAGTAAAGCCACATGGACAAATCCAACAATACAATGTCGGAGCACCTTTCGAACGATTAGCCATCGACATCGCTGGGCCGTTTCCCGAAACCTTTAATGGAAACCGATATGCTCTCGTAGTCATGGATTACTTCAGTAAGTGGCCGGAAGTATTTGCCATCCCAAATCAAGAGGCTAAGACCGTAGCCGAACAGATAGTCAACAACTGGGTGAGCAGATTTGGGGTCCCAATGGAGCTGCACTCTGATCAAGGGCGAAACTTTGAATCAAAAGTCTTCCAGGAAATATGCCAATATTTGGGAATAAGAAAGACAAGAACAACGCCACTACACCCTCAATCTGATGGAATGGTCGAGCGATTCAATCGGACCTTGAATGAGCATCTATCTAAGGTTGTAAGCAACTGCCAGCGGGATTGGGATCGACACATACCCCTCTTCTTAATGGCCTACCGAAACGCGGTCCTTAGCTCAACAGGGCACACACCATCCGAGATCTTATTTGGTCAAACAATTCGGTTGCCAAGTGAAGCAAAATTCGGATCCCCACCGACGGAGCCCAAAGAGGTGAACGAGTACGTGAATGACTTACGCAGCAGGATTCGTAAATTGCATGAAGACACCAGAGAAAAGATGAAGCTAGCAAGCAGCCGCGAAATCTTCCGGTTTCAACGAAGGAGATCTGGTTTGGCTGTATAATCCTCAGCGTAAGAAAGGTAAATCACCAAAATTGCAGCAGGACTGGGAAGGTCCATACAAGGTGATAACCCGCATTAATGACGTTGTCTACCGGATACAGCGTGGGAATCGAGGAAAATTGAAAGTGGTCCATTTGGATAGAATGTGTCATTTCAACGGGATGCTGAATGACGAAGTTGTTCGGGACGAACAACTGTAGGGAGGGAGCAATGTGATAACCACTTAAATGTGAGCAGCGACATCTAGCAGAAAATGTCGAAGACCAGAAGATTTCGATATTGGAATAACAAAGTCTCGACTGGAGAGTGGAATCGAAATTTCTAGCAAATTGGAAATTGTATGGGACGCTGGATGGCGAGGATTGTTCTCGAAGTATGTCATTCGAGTATAAATACCAGCATCCCAAAGGTATGCAAATCAGTTCTAAAGTGGAATTTGAAGTGTTAATTAGGAGAAGTGATTAAGTGGTTTAAGTAAAAGATAAGAAAAGTATAAGTGGTTGAGAAATTGGATTGTACTGAGAGAAACAATTAAATAGTGAATTATAACTGTACTGAATAAAGGGATTTGTATTGAAAAGAATAAGTTCTATCATTTGTACCCACACAAACATTTTACAATATGATTTTGCTCCCAGCCAAAATCTGTCCAGTCGTGGAGGTACAAAAAATGCCACCAAGGGGCGCTGAAAGCACTTTACCGGGTGTCATAGATTTTAGAGATAAAAAAGTAGATGAAACATTTTTGTTGTTGGAAAAAAGGTTAACCAAACTTTGAAATGTCCAATTAAACAAAAAAGTAGTGTCAGCAATGCTTTGAAGTTTTTTAAAAGCGATTTCAAGGAAAAATGGACTGCAGCGAGCTACAAAGATGAACGATTTCTTAAAACCAATGAAAAGTGGCTTGAATCAAGTATTATACTGGCTTTTGAGCCCTTACACAAACCAGGACGACCATCCAAATCGTTCGAAAATCTTAGTGACTGCAGTAAGCGGCGAAGAACTAAAGAACTTCGCGAGCAAGTTCCAGTCGAACAGTTGACGTATGCAGCGTCAAAAATAATCAAAAAAGTTACCAGCTCGACAGCAAAGCTAAAGAATTTTGTAATGTGATCACCTCTTCTGCGACGCAAGTTACAGTTACCTCAAGGGGCCCTGGCAACATTTGTTGAAGGCGACTTTACGAGAAAGCAGTTGGAAGTGATACAATGTGCCATCAAGCGTATTTACCCTGCTACTCATTGATAAAAAAGGCCAAAACTGAATGTTACCCTGATAAAGAATCCAGACACAGTCACTGAAACCTGTGCAGAAATGCAACTGCAAGTATTGCTTGATCACACTGCATTACGTCTTTGTAAATATGTCGCAGATGTAGTAGAAACGTGTTCAGAGGAAGAAAATAAAAATATGGTTTTGATTTTACAATGGGGCTGTGATGGGTCGCAACAGACGCAGTATACTCGTAAACAAAAATTTAAAAACAGCACTAACAGTGATGCTAATATTTTTCAAAGCTCACTTGTTCCTCTGCGACTTGTTGTAATGATTGATGGCGAACAGAGAAAAATCATATGGTAAAATTTAGTCGCTTCTTCTCATAGATTTTGCAGGCCTATATGCAAACGCTTCATTAGCGAATCTAAGGATGTTGCCAGAGATGAAATCAATTACATTGAAAATGAAATTGCACACCTCAGAGAAAGCATACCAAGTTGCTTACAATGATTGACGGCAAAGTCTGCAATGCTGCTACAGATACCGCTTCTACTATGAGATGCTATATTTGTGGACAGACTTCTAAGGATTTCAATAAATTTAAAACCAACCAAGTCAATGTAGAAGCACTAAAGTTCGGAGTCTCAATTCTTCATGCACGGATTCGCTTTTTTGAATTGCATTTCATTTGGCTTATAAAATACCTTTAATAAAGTGGCAGCTGTAATCTGCTGAGGAAAAATCAATTGTAAAAGCTATAAAGGAGAAAATTCAAAGCGCCTTTAAAAAACAAATGGGACTCCTAGTAGATACATCCAAAGTGGTATTCGGTAATACTAATGACGGCAACACGCCCAGAGGGTTTTTCGATGAAGCGGATTGTTCTTCTCCTATTACTGGGGTAAATCTTAATTTGATAATTTGCTTTAAAAACTATCTTGGAAGTTATTTCGAGCGGATATAGAATTGATGCCGACAAATTTGATGCTTTCGCTCACAATGCCGCTAAATTGTACATTGATCAGTACGGCTATGTCACCAACTATACACAAAGTGTTCATACATGGCGCAGACATAATACACCATGCAATTTGGCCTATTGGTCAGCTATCTGAGGCTAGAAATAAGCACTTCCGGCAATATAGACTGAAATTTAGTCGAAAATCTTCACGTGTTGCTTGTAACAGAGACGTCATACACAGATTGTAGCTGACCTCAGACCCGTACCTAAGCAGCCTTAGAGCAACACAAGAGAACCAAACCTTTTTTCCCAGGAGGCATGAAATCTTTTGATTCGAAGCGAACTGCCTATGCGTCTAGAAAACGATAAAAACAGAAGTATGAACGATGTTGAAGAAGAAGAAGAAGATGAAGACCACCTTTCACCTTCCGATTTTGATTAAACACATTTTCTTGAAAAATCTTTACAATATTTAAGAATAAACAATGAATTTCCATAATATTGTGATAACCACTTAAATGTGAGCAGCGACATCTAGCAGAAAATGTCGATACTTGAAGACCAGAAGATTTCGATACTGGAATAACAAAGTCTCGACTGGAGAGTGGAATCGAATTTTCTAGCAAATTGGAAATTGTATGGGACGCTGGATGGCGAGGATTGTTCTCGAAGTATGTCATTCGAGTATAAATACCAGCATCCCGAAGGTATGCAAATCAGTTCTAAAGTGAAATTTGAAGTGTTAATTAGGAGAAGTGATTAAGTGGTTTAAGTAAAAGATAAGAAAAGTATAAGTGGTTGAGAAATTGGATTGTACTGGGAGAAACAATTAAATCGTGAATTGTAACTGTACTGAATAAAGGGATTTGTATTGAAAAGAATAAGTTATATTATTTGTACCCACACAAACATTTTACATTGGTGTCAGAAGTGGGATAGGACTTATTGTGTGTAAAAAAAAAAAAAAGTGTTTTCTGACTATTTGAAAAAGCTAGAATGGGTCGAAAACTATTGCAGTTAACCCTCGTCCAACTCAAATCCGAGTTGAACAAGAGAAGCCTCAGCGCCAGTGGAGGAAAAAGTGACCTGGTGCTCCGACTTCAGGAGGCTTTGAACAACGAGGGACATGATCCTGATGCATACTCCTTTGATGTTGACGAGGATGAACAGACAAGTACCGGCAGTGACATGTCTGTGATGATGCAACTCCTCTTGTTAAAAATGGACGAACAGAAGAAAAATTTGGACGGTCTTCAACAGAAAATGGATGAACAAAAGAATAATCTGGAAGAACAAAAGAATAGTCTCGAGCAAAAGCTGGATGAACAAAAGAATAGTCTCGAACAAAAGTTGGATGAACAAAAGAAAAATCTAGACGAGCAGAAGAGCAGCATTGAACAAAAATTCGACGAACAAAAGAATAGTCTAGAACAAAAGCTGGAAGAACAAAATAACACTCTCCAGCAAAAATTCGAAGAAATCGATGACAAATTTGAAAGAATAGAGAAGAACGTTGATGACAAATTTGATACAATAGAGAAGAATGTTGGCGAAAAATTCGAAGAAATGGACAGCAAAGTTCACCAACTGGCAAACGAGCTCGACACAGTGCGAAAACAGAAACTGCGAGAATGTTCTTTAAGCGGTCCAAGGAGAAAAGATTTGAAGCCTAGTGAATTGTAACTGTACTGAATAAAGGGATTTGTATTGAAAAGAATAAGTTCTATTATTTGTACCCACACAAACATTTTACAATATATTGTGTTTCAATTGATTAATTTACAAAAAAAAATCATTACAATAATTTTGAGCGGTTTTGTCATACAAATACTCCACAGTGTGGCGTTTAAATAAAGTTGATGTCTTATTTGAATCTTGAGATATTCAATTTCTAAGCCAATTTCTTCCTGAATTGGAAGAGAGTATTCTCGAAGCGTCATCAAAAGTGAGGCAGCAGTTACCATAAATAAACAAGTATCATAAAATCTATGGGTTTTTTCTGCAAACTTCATAAGAAAAAAATAGTAAAACGTTATGTTAATTAGGCATTTTCTGGAGAAAAGTGACCTCAAAGTCAAAAATTTGCATGGGCAATGAAAATAATAATCAGATTCTTGTTAGCAAGGTCGAGGGTGGAAAGGTAATTTCTATTAGATCTTTCAATGATCTTGCACTAATTTAGTGCGTATTTTTATTTTATCCACATTTTTGTTTAAATGAATTTGAATAATGAGATAATAGAAGACCTTTCAATCCTCGAATTAAATAGCAAATACTGTAATAATGTTTTCATTGATAGTTCACACTGCATTTTGTTATCCATCAAAATGTCAGAAGCTTGCGAGAAAATTTTTCATCACTTGTTGGGCACTTTTTTTTTAACTTGTTTATTTCCACTATTTACAATATTCTTAAAATAAAAACTAAGCAAAAACAAGCGAAATACTTACGAACTATCTTAATAACGAAGTACAAAACCACATTAGAATTGGTACGCAGTACATTAAATATTTATGTGTTAAGCTAGTTACAGTTCTGTGTTACATAAATTGAATAAAAATTTTATTCAAATATGGACCTTGTTATTTTAAGAAACAAAAAATGTGGAAAAAAAAATTTCTTTTGCGTATTTAATTTTTTTTACTTAAAATTACCTACGATACTAAAAAGAAAAAACTAATACTAGACTAACCTAAGCGTCAGCTTCAGCCCAATCAAACCACCAGTATTTATCCCGATTTGATCTACATGTATCGAGAGTATCCTTTTCAGGAACGCTCATGCAGTATCTCCAAACATTAGCCCCATCACACGAGTATACCGGCACATGTAGGATTCTTTTGTCTGTGGCCCTTCTAGCAGCATGATATATAATCGGAACATTACTAGCATCAGATAGATAGCCGTGTGCATCTAGATACAAGAACGCCTCAGGTGATATATGTCCACTTGACAATGTGTTTCTGAAGTAACCAGGGTTAGGATAAAACAAGCCCGATATGAACTCGTTCTCAACAACCTTCACTAAGCGCGCGAAATGATTTCTGACAAGGTCCAGAATAACATTGTCTATCCTGGACACACCGGAAGCATCCAATATTGTCTTGTTGCTGACATAATGCCGAAAATCGGAATGAGCGCTTCTGTACATTCGTAAACAAGCTCGAAGACATTTTCTTTCGAAAGCTCGATATTTCTCCATGTAAGAAGGATTTATGTTCCACCATACAGGACACGCGTAAGTCAATATTGGACGCACAAACGCTTGATAGCAAATGACCTTCACATCGGATCTTAAAAAAGGCTTTTAAGCTACACAAATGCCGCTCTCGCTTTTTTGAGCTGTTGGTTTATGTGTTCATAAATTTAAAATTTTTGACTCGATGCGAAGCCCATCCGAGGATTTTATTACCAGGCTTCGCCAATTGCGTCTCTAGTCTGTATTACCCTGGCCTACTGGGGTGTGGAACAGTATGGTTTCACATTTGGAGCTATTTATCTTGAGCTTTCAATCTTGACAGTAAATTTGAAGATTGTCGAATTTTATTTGGAGATTATTCTGTATCTCGCCATGAGAGTATAATATGACATCATCAGCGAATGCTATCTAGGAAGCCATGTCCTAAGTACTTCAGAGGTATAGATATTAAAGAGGATTGGCGCCGTTAATGTCCCCTGTGCCAGACTATTGGCGATTATGAAGACTCTGATCGTCGTGTATTTTCTATCTGTTACAACAAATCTCTTCTTGCGTATCATTGAACTGATCATCTTTATAAGGTGTGGGGGGGGGGGGGGAATTCATACTTAATAAGTTTATATATTAACCCGTCTAACCAAACCGTGTCGAAGGCTTTTTCGACGTCCACTAGACAGGCACCTGTACATCTTTTGCCGTTAAAGTTCCAGTTGATATCGGAAACAAGTTTTGTTATAGCGAGCAGTTGCAGTAGCAGTTGTTAAGCAAGTTGTTAAAAATTACGCAGTATTGTCTTATGATTTCGATCGGTATATGCTTAAGTACAACATTTGGGATACCATCCAAACCAGATGACTTTTTGTTGTTCAGTTTTCTGAATATTTCTGTGAGCTCGCCAAGTGTTGTGTAGTAGCTTCTTGTCTGTTCTGTTATCAGTTCGTCTGCTTTTAGACCCTCAGAAAACCTGAGTGGAATGAAAGTGTCACTGCTTTGGTTATTAAACCGCAGTAGCTCTTCAGCCACCTCAACAGATTTCCGACTTGGGAGATCGATTTTGTGGACTGACTCAAAATGGGAACCAATAAAATTGAGTTTTTTTATTTCACTATCAACCACATAGTGGTTGTCGATTGTGGGACAGTGTTGGGGATTAATCCCTGCCTGAGAAAGGAGCCGCTCAGAGAGCAGTGGCACTTTGAGTTTTGGAATTTGGACAATGCTACGAGGCTTGAAGATCTGCTTGATTTGAGGAAACATGTTCCTTGAGTCAGACTTCATTACTTTTTCCGCACGTTGCCTCCAGTAGGCATTGGCCGCATTCCGATATTGTTGCTCTATGAGCGACTTTACATTTCTCAGGAGGGACTTCAATCTTACCAGTTCTCCATTGTTAGGAACATCCTGAAATTGTCGGCGTATCCTATTTATCTGAGTTATCAGAAAGCTTTTATGATTTTGTAGTCTCTGTATGTTACGGTTTAGATAGCATTCCATGCTGTTTCTACTTTTCATCGTCAGTACTGACGACTCCATCGCCTCTCGTACTACGGAATTGAGATTCCCTATGTAGAAGTCACAATCCTCGTTGGTAAGGTTCCTATTGTTAGGAATCTCAGTAGAAGACCGCTGTCTATTATATTGCGAGGACACAACGAGCAAACTTATTCCAATTGGTGTGCCTAAAATTAAATTTAGGAACCTCGTGCTCTATTTCGAAGGTAAACATGGGGTCGTCAGTCAAAGATGTTTCCAGGACGATAGCTTAGTGATCGCTATCATAAGGCAAAAGCGGTATTTTATTACTGTGGATAGTTTTAATGTGTAATCGCGCGTCCGCAATGCAAAGATCTATGTATGAATTACCCAAAGGGCGAGATGGTGTAACTGGGCTGTAGAATTTAAATTTATACTCAACTTGGTTGTCATTAATAGAGGCGGTTACCTTTTGTGTTGGCACGGAAATCCAACCAAGTCAGGTGCCTCGCGTTCAAATCTCCCGCTAAGACGAAATAGTTGTTCAAACTATTTAGCCTTAGAATTTCGAATAGTTTTTCGATTTCGTATATAAACTCATTAGCGGATGCACGCGGTATATATGCCGATATTATATAGAGACGTCTATTATTTTTCAAAAGTAGAGAGGCGATATTCGTCTCAAGACGGTTAAAGCCTCTAATTTCATGAATTTCAACTGGAGAGAATTTTAGCGGCTTACGAATGAGGATTGCCGTACCTCCGCCACTGTTCGAATTTGTCCTGTTAGTGGGATTGTATGGGATTGTAATCCTTGAATTCAGGGAAATGTCTGTCATTAAGATTGATTTCGTTTAAGAAAAGCACGTGATCTGTCGGTGATCTGTCACAAAACGCAGCAATTCTCCCTGTCTGGCCATTGTTGTTATGGAATTGACATTAATAGCAGCTATCTTGAGCTCCCTGACATTAGACCTAAGCATTGAACACATTGAGAAGGGCATCCAATCTATCTGCCAACTTGTTGCACACCTTGATTCATTTTTAAGCATTCCAGATATTGTTATTGTCTCTGAAATCTGGATTTATAGTTTTGAGAAAAATGATTATCATTACATTCTTGGTGAACACAAATGAAAGTTATGCGATAGGGGGTGTCGAATGTTTTGTAAAAAATGGTTGCGTTATAGAGGAAGTGAAAAGTATCGATTTCCTTAGTGCAGATATTGTTGAAATTTCAATTGAAATTTATCATGTTGAGTATGTTGTTTTATGTGTTTATAGGCTGCATATGTTTAATGTTACGATGTTCATAGAAGAATTTTCTCGTTTGTTAGATTAGATAAAATCAAATAACCTAATTATTGCCGGAGATTTTAACCTAAATCTATTAAATAAAAGCGATTTGATTTCTAGTTACTTGGCGATTCTGACATCGCATGGTCTTGCGAGTTTTATCAATGAACCAACTAGGATGATCTCTGGATGGTGTTTCGATCACTTTTATGGTCGATTGACCAATATTTCATTGAGCTCCTGCGAAAGCGGCATTTTTGATCTAAATATTACCGATCACTGCATGACAGCATTATTGGTTGACACTGGTACTATTCAAAAAGCAAGTGTTGTAGTGAGTGTTCCTAAAAGTGTTAAGAAAATTGATTTCGTACAACTGAAAACAAATCTTTTTTATGAGTTTTGGTATGAGGTTTACGCAGAAAGTGATGTCTCAGCATCGTATTCACTATTTTTGTATTGTCGTAAAAAGCACATAGAGGACTGTACTTACATTGTGTCTTTAAAAAAATCTTGCAAAATACTTAAGCCTTGGATTACAAGTCTCCTTATCAAAAAAAGTTCAGGCAAAAAACAAGTTAAGAAACAAATGTTCCAAAACCCCAATAACTTTAGATTGAGTGATCGATATAAAAAATTACAGTCGTCGACTAACCGTGGTACAGTGAACAGCTATCAGCGAGTTGTTATTGATTGCGTGCGCGCAAAACAAAACAAAAAAGTCCCGCTACTACACAAGCAAAAATTTATTTTAATTTTTTTTTCTGTGTTCTCTTAAACGTCACCCCTAAATCTAGAGTGTTATAAAAACTATAACGTTATAATGGCCCTCGGGGGCCACGTGTCTCCGGGAAACCGGTTCGGGAGCCTCGATATTGAGGTTCTATCCGAACCCACTCAAAAAGGAAAAAGAAAAACCCGTATCTCCAATCTGACATACTTAACCTTCCAGTTTCAACATCTAACCTTTCTGACCCCAAATTTATTATAATTGCCGTGAGTGATGAAACGAAACCCCTAACCTCATTCAGTGTCTTTCTCCTCAAAAAAGCTATCGATGGCATAAGTACCGGTTATGAATCTATAACCCAACTTCGGGACGGAAACCTGCTAGTGCTGGTCAAGTCTCAGAAAATTGCCGATCTGTTTACATCTAAAAAATCCCTCTCCAATATCTGCCCCATCAAAGTTTCCCTTCACAATGCTCTAAACTCCTCCAAGGGTACTGTATACGCTCCTTGCCTCATACACGTGCCTGAAGAAGAAATCATCAGAGAAATGAGATCACAGGGAGTCACCGAAGTATTCAAATTTAAAAAAAATCAAGAAGGCTCGCAACGCGCTACCGGTGTCGTCCTCCTTACTTAAATATCGGCTGGTATAACGTGAAAGTCAGGGAATACTTCCCCAACCCTATGCGTTGTCGTAATTGCCAAATTCTAGGCCACACCACCAAAAGATGCAACAACCTACCTCGTTGTGACAAGTGTAATCTGCCCCCTCATGACCCTTCCACGTGTAGTCGCATACTCCGCGCCAACTGCTCTGAAGAACATGCAGCCTCCTCAAGGTCATGCAAGGCATACATTAAGCAAAAAGAAATTTTGAAAATAAAAATCAATAAATGTAGCATAACTGAAGCAAACAAAATTTACAGAGCCCAAAACCCTTCATCCATACTTTCTACTTCATACTCAGCGATAGTCAAAAATTCTTCTCAATCACAATCCTTACAAGCAACATCTCTCCCATCAAATTCCAATAACAATTCTTCCATCGTCCCCTCCTCCCCAAATATAACACCATCTAAAAAACAAAGCAGTGCACCTACAACCAAACCGTGTGAAAACACAAACGGCAAAAAATCATTCACAATTACCCCTTCAACACAACCCATGCACACAAACTCAAATAAACCTGATGATCACATTCAATCTACCTCTACAATCCAGCCAAATGTCACAAACGTTCATCATCAACTTACACAACACAATACAAACACCACAATGTCACCAATTTCAAACCTAACCCAGCAACTTATCCGCGAAAATAAATATTATAACTTACCAAACCAACCGCAATCTACTTCCTGCTACGAAACATTTATCAAGAATCACAACACCAACGATAAAAAAGCCTTCACTGAGCCCAAACAAACTAATAACCATGAATCGACTTAACCGAAGAAATACTAACAACACCAACGACCCCACCACCGTCAATCCGTCCATCCCAGGCCCATCATTGAGTCCTCAACATTCTAATCTGGGATGGCGGGGTAGCACCAATACCAGCAACACAACAAGCACCGCAAATCATCTCCAAATCATCACACCTGCATTAAAAATAATTCAGTGGAACATCAAAGGCTACTTGAACAACTATAACGAATTATTAATTCTAATAAAAACCATTTCCCCCAAAATAATAGCTTTACAAGAAACTCATCTTACATCCACAAAAAATATTCCCATTCCAGTCAACTATCACTTTATCCCCCAAAACACATCCCTAAGCCCCTATGGTGGAATTGCTTTCCTAGTTCACACTTCGATACAATAGAACCAGTTTAACCTTAACAATGATTTCGAAGCTCTTGGCATAACAATAATATCTAAGCTTAAATTCTTAATAATAAACGCCTACATTCACCCTGCCCAATCTTTTAACCTTACCAATCTGAAAAACGTTCTTGAACAACAGCATCGATCCACTCTGGTACTAGGCGACTTCAACAGCTGGAATTCTAGCTGGGGCTCGCCCAAAAACAACCATCGCGGTAACTCCATTTCCAAGTTTTTAACTAAATCCGACTATCAACTTCTCAATGATGGATCCCCCACTCACTTTAGCACCCACTCCACTTTCACCCACATCGACCTATCCTTTTGCTCGCCAAGTCTGGCTGTTGACACTAAATGGAACGTCTTCAAAGATCTGTGTGGAAGTGACCACTTCCCCATTATTATTTCCATGTTCCAAACGGCCCCCTCCCCTCTAAAAATGAGACCGAAATTCAAAATCGACGAAGCTAACTGGGAGTTTTATCAAAAGCTTGTAGACAAATTTAGTACTGAACACCCCATCAGTGATAATCTTAACAAAGAAGCAGCCAATATCCATAAAATTATCCTCCAAAGCGCCAATAAATCCATTCCACAAAACTCCATCTCTACAAAAAGTAAAAAGGTCCCTTGGTGGAACAAGGAACTCGAACAATTGAAAGCAGAAAAAAACAGACTTTGGCAATTCTTAAAACGAAACATTTCCACTGATAAAATTATCAATTACAAAAAAGCCAACGCCCGACTCAAGAGGAAAATAAAAATTGCGAAAGCCGAGTCCATACACAAACTTACTTCTGAAATCAATCCCAATACCCCCTCTGCTAAAATCTGGTCCACCATAAGAAGATTCTGCGGTGTGAAAACCTTCCCTTCCATGCACTCTATTACTCCTACAAATAATTCTAACGTCAACATCACGAACCCCTCCAGCCTAGTCAAATATTTCGCAGAATTTTGGTCCAAAGAATCGCACGATTCTAACTTCCCACACACCTTCTGTCAAAATAAACCAATAACTTCACCCGCTATCTCATACTTGCCATCAAAAAGTGCTAAAGCGATAGACAGCGATATCACTCCCTCGGTACTAGACTCAGCATTAAACAAATTAAAAGGCAAGACCCCAGCCAACGATAGAATATCATACCCTATGATAAAAAACCTCTCCCTCTCCGTAAAAAATCGTCTTCTGAACTATTATAACTCAGTCTTCCATAATAATATCCCCCAATTATACAAGAACAGCACGGTCATTCCCATCCTAAAACCTAATTGTAACAAATCACTCCCGAAATCCTACAGACCCATCTCTCTTAACCCCTGCTGCGCCAAAGTTCTCGACAAAATAATAGCCAATAGACTCTGGTGGTTTGTTTCCCATGACTTCTTAGTCATGACCCCCACTTCTCAGCAGCCACCAAATGGGATTTAAAAAAAACAAATCTGTAACTGATCCTCTACTTTACCTACGTAGACTATTACATTACTGAAGCCCTTTCAAAAAATATCCACATTTCCCTTATCTCCCTTGACTTTGCAAAAGCATTTGATAAAATTGGCACACATACAATTATCGATCAACTTATTGCTTGGAAAGTAGGACCCAATATCATCAGATATATATATAATTTTATGACAAATAGAAAAATCTCGGTTCGTATTGGAAACGCCTTATCGTCTCCTTTACCTCTCTACAACGGTATTCCTCAAGGGTCCCCGTTATCTGTTCCTCTCTTCCTTATAGCCTACAATAAGCTCTCCCACGTCCTATCACTTCATAAAGAAATAAAGTTCTGTGCGTATGCTGACGATTTCACAATCATAAAAAATATAAACAAAAAAAATACCTCCCCCGACATTGATCTTAACTCCATATTTCAAGACATTCTATCCTGGTGTGAATACTCTGGAGCCAAATTATCATTAATAAAAAGCAAACACCTTCATATCTGTCGAAAACATAAATGCTCCTGCAATATTCTATCAGGGAATATAATTTTAGAAAAAGTTGATAAACTTAAAATTCTAGGCATTGTTTTCCAAAAAAATTACAAATGGAACGCGCACATCGAGTATATCCGCCCTGCTTTGGAACAAAAGCTAAATATAATAAAATCCCTTTCCTACAAAAAATTTAATTGCAACCCATACACTATATCTATATCGCTCAATCTATAATAAACTCTAAAATAGAATACGGTCTATTTCTTTACGGTTATTCCGCCAAATCCCACCTAAACAAAATCAAAACCATATATAATTCCGCTCTAAGAAAAGCTCTCAACGCTTACCGAACAACTCCCATTAACCACCTCCTGTTCGAATCGAAAATGCAAACGTTTGAAGCTTTACGCTACCAGTCCACGATAAAGCTATACAAACCCATTTTATTTTGCAAAGACACCCCTTTATACAAAATAGTAAGAAACCCAAAAAAAGCGAAAAAGACTCCATCTTGTATTAAACGCTCCGCAGCCCTCTGTGAAGAAATCAACATCCCTCACAAACCCATTCAACCCTGTCCATCTTTACCCCCACCCTGGTTCTTCCTACCTTCCTGCGTTATATCATCTTTAAGAACCCATAAAAAATCCCATACCCCCCCGGAGATATTCCGAGCTCGCTTCATGGAACTGAGAAATAGTTTAAGCGACTACTCCTTCATTTATACAGACGGCTCCAAAGTAGAGGATAACGTAGGCTTTAGTGTCACCTTTGAAAATGAGACGATCTACTCCTTCCTACTACCGATGTACAGCTCTATATTTACCGCCGCAATAATTGCCATTCTAAAAGCCTTGCAATACACAAATAATTTCAACAAAAAATTTGCCATCTGCACTAACTCACTGTCATCTATTGACGCAATTCTCAACGTCAATAACCAATCCTATTACCCTTCCCTAATCCGTAACCTCCTCTACCACCAATCTCCCAAGATTAAACTAATATGGGTCCCAGGCCATGTCCAGATTGCGGGCAACGAATACGCCGACAAATCTGCCAAAAACACTCTTAGAACCCCATCCTTTCTCTCCCCGAACTTCAACCCTCAAGATCTCAACAAGTTTATTAAAAAACAATCCAACTCCAATCAACTACTCCTCTGGGACAAAACTTCTGAATGGTATAAGACCATTAATAAAAACAAATTGTCCGTCAAAGATTACGCAAAAAAATTTAGAACCTTCTACAATTTCTCGCATCGAAGTAACTAAAATAATTAGGCTTAGACTAGGTCATACCAAACTCACTCACGAGCACTACATAAACAAAAATAAATCATCTCAGTGCACCTATTGCAACCAATTACAAATAAGCATTCACCACATCCTCTCCGAATGTTCCGCATTCCACAATTCCAGACTCAGATTCCTTTCCCAAATCAATTCCAAAGAACTGCTCTCTAACCCGAATTTCAAAAATATAAAAACTATAATAGATTTTCTCAAAATGACCAATTTATTCAACGTAATCTAAACATATGTATCTAAATAGCTGAAGGCTTTTGATGCTCTGGCTATCCAGCTAACTTATAATTTCAATTATAAGTTAGTTTTCTAAATAATAATAATAATATAAAAAATTATGTTCTCAACTTAAAAAAGAAATTCGTAAGAGCCGTGATGAGTACTATAAAAATCGATTCTTTTTTGCTAAAGGTAGTGTCAAGAGTGAATGTAACGTTGTTAATAGCATATTAAAAAAGGCTTCGTGTACTTCCACACCTACAACAGTTCGTATTAATGACTGTGATATTTCTGATCAACTCGATGTTGCTAATTCAACAATTACTTTTTTTCAATAGCCAACAATCTATCTTCACAGATAGGTCAACAATTTTGTTCTTCTTATGGTAGCAGTGATGAGAATTTTCAAATTAATAGTTTTTCCTTCGAGCCAATACCTGCTTTTGAACTTGTAAAAGTTATTGGGACACTTAAAGGTTCTAATGCTAGCGGTTATGATGGTATTTCCAATATACTTTTGAAACGTATAGGATGTTTCATAGTAGATGTACTAGCAGTCATTTTTAATCTTAGAATATTTTCTGGAGTTTTTCCTAGTGCAGGAAACAATCCTCCACCTACTCTGTAGATATCCATCTCCACTTAGGAGATTCCTTCTATTATACAATAACTTAAGCGGTCTAAAAACTATAGACCTGGTTCCTGGAGTAGAAGGGTCATAGATCCATGTGGCATCACAAAGGGCCAATAGGCCTAGGGGTTGTTTTTTCCAACAGCCGCTGTAACCTAACCTGACCTAACCTATGCAAGGAGGGCATCTTTGTTAATGTGGAGAATTTCAGCATTCACGCCATCACCTCTGAAAACAGACACAGGCTTACTGATTTGGCGGCGAACGTAATGTAGCATAGCTCAGCACACGGTTTCTTCACCTTAATATCTATTATGGCAACTGACTGATGCCTGATTAAATACTTCAACCAAATTGATTATATTGCGACAAGGCAGACCTCCAGTGTTTCGGATGTCCGAACCAGACTTGGACCATTATCTTGTTGTGAGTCAACGTCAAGTCGAGTCGCCTTTAACGTCTAGAGAAGTCCGATACTGGCAACATCAAAAGTAGAACATTTGTCTTCAATCTAAGGAGCATTCAGTGAGGCCGTCTCTGATGCCCTGTGTCCTTTTCTGATGACAACAGAACTTTGTTTTGCCCTCTATTGCAGTTAGACCCATTTTGATCGTTTTCTTCTCACTACTCACGAACTGGCTGTGTTTGTTTCTAGAACTTGTTTCATTATTTAAGGAAAGTACGAAGCATTCGACAACCCATTTTTAATAAATGATTTAATGAAAAGGAGATCGAGCCTTATTCGACAAGAATGAATGAACCTGCTCAACTGCGTCTACTACAGAGGGATCTGCCTTTTTAACATCATTGTCGAGTTTCGATGCCCACGAATGCTGACCTCTAGCCTTACAAGACGAAGACGACATTCTCTATACTAAAATGAATTGAACCATATTTGTAAGTCGTCTTCAAAATCAAAATTATCCAAACTGACTAATGCTTAATCAAGGTGATAAAACAAAACAAAAAAAAACTAACATCAATTATTCAAACCCAGAATAGTGCCTTAAAACTAGAATGACTTTACTTTAACCATCCTCAAACCCTGCCGGAACTCATGATTTACTATCGAACGGCTTCCATAAATAAATTATTTACGAGTAAAACCCCTTATCCAACAAAAATAGAATAAAGTGATTTTTCAAGTTTTCCTTCACTGCAAATTGAGTAGATGACATTGTATCTGTTACGGGTATACTCATATTCATAGCGTCTGGGCAAACTTATTCCATTATTCAACCTTAATTACGAAGGGTAAAAGCTACTGTCAGCTGTAGTTTTTCGTATACATTTCACTTGACACATGTTGCAGGTTACGTTAGTTAGCTTCGTCTAGTCATTGACATCGTTTCTGTTATTTTTAGTTTTGCGACCACAAACCGTAGTACGAGTATGTCAACTGTCGCAGCTGTCACATAAAGTTTATCCTTGATTTTGTTTACCTATCCATAGTTGTTTTGTTAATGCATTTGTTGTTTTAAAGTGGCATATTGACATGTCACATATAACAGAGCGAGGATATATTTGCTATTGAAATTTAAAGCTGTGTCTCTGCTAGCAATATTTACAATTTTACGCCAGAGGTATTGCCATTGCTCAAAACATTGCTTGTGGACATGTCACCCATGAGCCAGAGATTTGTTCATAAAAGGTATAGAGTCAAGAGTGGTCTTTTGTAGCAGATAACATCATGTGCAATCCACACGACACCACCACCTTAAGCATCGTAAAATGCCGTGCTCCAACGGCCACTACTTTAAGCATCTTACTTTTGACGTACAATATTATTCTATATAGAATATGCGTTGCGATTGATTGAGAAACTGCTTACCCTGCGGGTCTGACACACAAGGGGGTTCCACTGGTAGTGGCACGAATGGTACATGTCCATATCAATGCACAAAGTTTATACCCAAAAGTTGAGGAGTTCCGGTACTTGCCTGTAGGTTCGAATATTAATATTATCTGTGTGACTGACAAAGTTTACGATTAAGATGGTTACAGGCTTTACCGGTCCGATAGATCATGTCGTGTGGGTGGTGGCGTTGCAATTTATATTCCTTTTGGTATAAAATGTAAATTTATGTGTAAGTCTGAATCTGATTGCCCAATTGATTATTTAGTTATTAATGTTCTGTGCGACACTGCAAACACTGTGTATAGACCAAACAGTAATATAAACTTTAACCATCTGTCCGACACACTGGAATGGTTGTCATGTTACACGCCCTATATTGTTCTCTGTGGTGATCTTAACTCTAACTTACTTGACGCCTCCAAATCTGCTGACCTATCTGAGTTCATGATGTCGTTAAATCTCTTGGCGTGCTGCGGAATTCTAACTTGAACGGAATCTTCTACACGTCTTCTATGAACGACCAAGTAGATTTTTTTTCCAAGGAGTTTTGAATAGACTCTTTAACATACATGCCAAAGTAAAAGCCAAAAAGATACAATTTCAATACATCCCCATCTTGGATGACCCACACAATTTCAAAGCTAATGAAGGATAGAGATTTCACCTATTACCGGTGGAAGCGATAGAAATTTGTGAGACTACACGATATGTATCGACAACTTCGAATTAAGGCGGTCTGTGATGTACGAGTACGAAAGGCAGAAGTACGTTTTTATAAACACAAACTTGATCCATAGGGAGAGAGCCGTAGGGAAAAATCTTTGGAAAAATCTTCGACAAATAGGAGTTAACAAACAAGAGCATAGGCTTCCAGATGACATGGATTACAATGCACTTAACCGAATATCTACATCATGCCCCTCGTCCAACTCTTCTGATGTAAGTTTGGCGTTCGAGGAATCCATTGGTGGTAACAGAAACTCAGAAACTTTTTCTTTTCTCAGTGTCTCAGATCTTGATGTCGTGGAAGCGGTATTGTCAGTGATAGGATACACCCTAAATTTATTAAACTGTCGCTCCCAGTCATGCTTTCATATATAACACACATTTTCAATGCCACTACTTTTCACTACCTCAGTGTATCCCAACGAATGGAAAAAAGCCAAGATCATGCCCATACCAAAAAAGGCCAATAGTAACTTGTCTGAATACAGAGCAATCGCAATTCTGCCTTACCTTTGTAAGATATTTGAGAAAGCTCCACTTGTACAATTAATCCAACACCTGGCAAAACATCAGCTAAGCTCGTGTCAATCGGGTTTTCGAAGAAAGCGAAGCTGCAAATCCGCTCTCTTATTTATCACCGATGAGACTCGTAATGAACTTAAAATTTTAATCCTTCTCGATTTCCCAAAAGCTTTCGGTTAAACCACGCACTCAAGTGGTCTAAACTTATAAGTCATTTTAATTTTTCTACCCCATCGGCAAAATTGGTATATTCATACCTAACTGGTAGTCAACAATCCGTAGTCGGGTCTACAAGGGTCTATACTCGAGTGAACGAGCTCCCAAATATTGTACAACACTGCAGCGTCCATATGTACGCAAACGATGTGCAACTATTCATACAAAGTCCTACTAGTTTATTAGAATCCACGGCATTAATAATGAATGAAGATCTCCGTAATATCCTGAACTGGGCGCAGACTAATAACCTTTGCCTAAACCCGAGAAAATCAAAAGCCATGGTTATTTCTCGGAATAACATAGATCCGACCTCTTTTCCATTGCACAGCTAGGGGACTCAAACATCGAATATGTTGAGTTTGTCCGATATCTAGGTATTACCTTTAATCGTATATTATCGTGGGAAGTTCATATCACTGCAGCAATTGGGAAAGTTTATGGCTGCCTCCGTCTTCTCTGTGCTTCACGTCCCTAAACACCAACAAAAACGAAAATGTTTCAAGCAAACACTCCACTGCTGTCAATTTTATTAAACTATTGTGAATTACTGGGTAAACTCGACTACAGGTCAAAAAGAAAATTAATTGTAGTCTACAACAATATTGCACGATACATACATAACCACCGTGGATACGACCATGTTTCGTCGTATGGCAAAACAATCTTTAGATGTTCCTTTGAAAATGTACTGCAATAATTCTTATTGACTTGTATTTACGACATTATTCAAACTCAAAAACCAGACTATCTTTAGAGTAAACTGAGGTTCCCTATATCGCAGCGAACCTTTGTACTAATCCAGCCAACGTACTGCTGTTTAACATCAGAACGTCAGTTCTTAGATCATGCCACTCGCTTATGGAACTCCCTTCCGATGGAGCTGAGAAGGATAAGAAACGCAACGCACTTCAAAAAACAACTCCTTACACATCTGACCATTGATCACAACTAATACTAATACCTTTTTATATATTTACTAGCCTACCCGGCAACGCCTTGTTGTTGCAAGATTTGACTGTGCATAAGCTATTATGTGCATATAGGTATGGCATACCACTTTAATCAAAAAGTTCCCGGAATAACCATCGTATGGCGCTCTCATTGTATAGGGTTTTCCAATAAGGACTTGACAAATTTTTTTTTAAATAAAACGCAAATCACTTGGGATATTTCAAAAACTTTACTATCGGCTTGAAGTACAATCAAAACATTTATGAATGGAACTCGACTTCGTTCATATGACCACCGCGGGCACGTTTGCAGCGGTCGATTCGATTGGCATAAACCAATGACTTAACGTAGCCGCACAGAAAATAGTCAAGCGGCGTTAAATCGCACGAACGAGGCGGCCAATCGACTGGCCCATTTCTTGAGATAACACGCTCACCATACTCACTCTTCAATAAATCGATTGTAGCGTGTGATGTGTGGCTTGTGGCATCATCCTGTTGAATTCGGGCCAAAAATAATCGGTGATCATGGTGCGATAACGCAGACCATTCACAGTAACGTGACGATCGTTATCGTCGACGAAAAAATATGGCCCAATAACGCCGCACCAAACAATTATTTTTTGTGGATGAAGTGGTGATTCATGAAGCACATGTGGATTTTCACCCGACCAATAACGCATATTTTGCTTATTGACGAACCCATTGAGCCAAAAATGAGCTTCGTCACTGAAGATGATTTTGCGATGAAATTCATCATCTTGGCGCATCTTCTCCAGAACCCAATCGGAGAACATACGTCGCTTCAAATGGTCCATCGGCTTCAATTCTTGAGTCAGCTTGATCATGTATGGGTGTAGAACAAGATCCTTACGCAAAATACGCCATAATGTGGTCTGAGCGATGCCCAATTCTTCAGAACGCCGTGGAATTGACTGATTTGGGTCGTTTGCTACAGACGCCTGAACGGCAGCGATATTTTTGACACTCAAATTTTTGCACTAAATTTGTTATTGCCTGTCTACTAGGGCGAGAATTACGACCGTAAATTGGAATTAACGCTCTTAAAGTTGCAATCACCGACTCCGAATTTTGCTAGAAAATTTTTATAATTTGCAGACATTGCTCGTTCGTGTACTTTACCATGATGCAAATGTTGAGTTTACTGAGTAAAGTGACAGTGACAGTTTGATGATTGGTGAAAGAGTACGTTCACAAATTAAATTCAAAGTTGTCAATACCCTATTGGAAAACCCTTTATAGGGTATAGGGGTATACAGTGTACTTATCAGAAGTTAAAAACAAGTCCAAGGTGTTGGCGAAGTTCTCAACACACCGTCCTTCGGGTGTTGTCTGTCCAGAATGTCGAAGCCACCCAGAATTGTGTATATTGAAATCGCCCGTAATAACGATTTCAGTATAAGGATACAGGGAAACAATCCAGCAATTTCAAGGTTGGAAAATTCCATGAATACATTGAGTCTATGCCTGTGCAGTGTTTACACTTATCGCCATAAATAGCAAAATTAAATCGAGTTTTTAATAACAAGACCGTGCCGGTAGTTGTATCTTAAATTTTTGACAGTGTTTCCCTTTAGTTTTCGTCACTTTTTATTACTATCATAACCAGTGTATACAGAAGTTGTCTGAATAACAACCATAGTAAGTACTTGATCGTATAACTTAATACCACCACACAAGTTTCTCACAACCGATGACATCCAACATCCAATGCTGACCAAGCGTCTGGGCGATGAGTTGACGAATTGAACATTAGCAAGTATTAGCTTACGTTTTACATTTAAGTGGTCATTGTATTCAGTCTTAACTTGACCTTGATAAATAGAGGTTCAATTATTCAATGAAATTGAAAATTAAATCTTTAACTGGCGCCCGAGCAGGGGCTAACGACAAAATCTTTCGTATAAATCTACAGAGTAAATTAGTGAAAGTAAAGTGTTTTGGAAAAGGAAGTTTTAAATAAAAAAGTAATACTGTAGCCGTCCCACATTCTTTTTATAAACATTCATACTCGATGTCTAAAAAAAGGAAATTAACACTAATACTAAGTAAAAACAAAAGCTTCACTAAATTTTAGAGTATAAAGCCTTAATAGGTAGCAAGTAATTGCGTAAAGACCTACGAAATGAGTATAACAGTCTAGTGGTAACGAAGTCCCTTAGTAATAGTGTAATCTGTAAAAAGGAGCTGAACTCGAGAACAGCCGACCGTACATTGTCATCTGAAATACCGCTTTTAGTCCCAATCAACCCAATGCACTTATTACCGGGTTAAGTGAACGACAGATAAGACTTAGACTCCATAAAGGGCGAAACACATCGCAGGATTAATCTTTATAGATTTCATAAACAAAACAAATATTTCAAAGTTCAAAATTAATCCAATCAAGGTGGAAAACATACGAGTATGTGTTATGGTAATCCGTTGGGGAAATATCAGGAGAGTACAGTGGATGCGGAAGAATTTCAAATCCCAACTGCAACAGTTTTTGTACCGTTACTTGTGAGGTATGGGGTCTAGCATTGTCATAAAAAAATATCGGACCGTGCAAATTGACCAAGCATGTTGCTTTTCAGCCAATTTGGCTTGCAATATCACAATTGTTCAGTTGTTCCGATTCGAGTTCTGTTTTTTTCTTGTTAAGTTGGTATATCTGTTTTTGATATTCCCTATAAATCTTTGCTTGACATTTGCAAAAGTTACATAGCCAAGAGTACATTTATTCTTGTGTGTGTTGGCGATTTTTTACAATTTTAGAAATGGATTTAAATTTGCAACAACGATCTTGTATTAAATTTTGCGTAAAAGACGGATTTAAAGGTGCGCGAACGTTGGAAATGTTGGGAGAGTGTTTCTGCAACGATTCTCTAAAGGAAACGGTCCTTTACCAGTGGCACGAGCGGTTCAAAAGTGGTAGTGAGTTAATCAAAGATGATGAACGCAGTGGCAGACCATCGACATCGAAAACCGACGAAAACATTGATGGAGTAAAAGAAATGTTGGTCAATAACAGCAAATTAACCATCAGAGAGGTAGCGGAGGACTTTAACATTGCCTATGGATCCGTCCAAGACATTTTGGTTAAGAATTTGGGTTTCCGTCGTGTAGCAGCAAATTTGGTGCCAAAAGACCTCAATTTCATGCAAAAAAGAGACCGTGTTGACGTTGAAAAATAGATAATTTGCGAGGCTAAATCCAATCCCACGTTCATCAAAAGGATCATTACTGGAGACGAGACGTGGGTTTATGAGTACCAGACGCAATCCAGACTTCAAGCAAGTGAATGGCGTTCACCAAATGAGCCGAGACCAAAAAACCACGTCGTTTTCAGTCAAAAAAGAAGGCAATGCTCACGGTTTTCATGGATTACAACGGTGTAGTGCATCATGAATTTTTAGCAGAAGGTCAGACAGTATGCAAAGAGTATTATTTGGGCGTTATGAGACATTTGCGTGAAACAACTCGGTGAAAGACACCAGAATTGTGGGCAGAAAACTCGTGGATTTTGCACCATGATAACGCACAGTCGCACAGTGCCATCATTATTTGTAATTTTTTTACGAAAACTGCAACAAATACCATCCAACAGCCACCGAATTCACCTGATTTGGCTCCCTGCGACTTCTTTCTGTTCAATCGACTTAAAAAACCAATACGGGGAACGCGTTTCACCAGCCGAGAGGAAGTAATGGAAAAATCGCAGGAAGCACTGATGGAAATACCGAAAACCGAATATAAAAAATGTTTCGAGGATTGGAAGCGCTGGCATAAGTGTGTTGCAGTCGATGGGGATTACTTTGAAGGGGACAATACAGATTTAGATGAATAAACTTGTATTCTTAATTTTCTGAATAAATTTCGAGAAATTTTGATCAACGTGGTATTATTTCGATGGAGACATATTACTCGTATTTCAAATTCAAGTTTGTTTTGATAACTGCAAAAAATATAAATCAAACTAATAAGCAACCTGGGAGCGATGGAAGATGTACACTAAGGAATTGTTTCTTTCTTTCTTTTTTTCATTTTACATTTTATTCATCTCCTATACAAGTACAGTTTGTTATAAGTGATTAATTTACAAACTTCTTAATTGTTAACATATAAAAATAATTTTTTTTTTATAAATGAGGTAGATATTTATAATGGTAATACGTATATGTAGGTTGAATTATAACAATTCATAATTTGAATTTAATTAAGCGCTAATCGGTGCACAATATTTTTGGTTAACTTGTTTTTTGCTAACACAAATAAATTCAATGGTGTTCCCACACGTGCGCATGCAACATAGAGTTGCCCATGGATTTTCCAAGTTCAATCCGCAAATAGACATTTTTTGGCTTTGAGACTTGTTTATAGTCATCGCGAAAGCCAAACGAATAGGGAATTGAAGCCTTTTGAATGGTATTGGAGATTCTCACGGCATCATTGGAATACGTGGCAACAGGACGATTTCTCCTTTAAAGTTTAAAACCAAAATGGTTGCTTCAATAATATTGAAGTTGCATAACCTAGGTGGATTCAAATTACGCAGAAGAATAATCGGTGAACCAATCTTCAACCGAAGATTGTCTGGTGGACTTCCTGGTATATCCAGAGAATTTAAAAATTCAGTTGAATAATTTACGGCTCCGTTTTCATCAACAATGGCGTCGATTGATTTTAAAGACATCAGACCACCTGGCAGCAACTGTTGTATCTGGAAGTTAATTTCGTCAACATCGACATTTTTTGCTGCCAAAATAGCACGATTACTGAGCCAATTATGATCCAAGTAATTATTGAGTACGAGTACATCCGGGAAGACACTCTCAATTAGTTAATACTCGTATATTTGTGCCGATAAATCATTTTGCAATCATTCGCCATATAAAAGATTGTTTTAAGCATGCGTTAATCTCATCTCCAAAAGTAATCACCAGACAGCACTACCAAAAAGTTTATCGTTACTGTTCAAATCTTGCATAGTTCTATGTAATTCTCTCAGACTCATCTCAGCACTCATCCCAGATTACGATGGAACTTCTTTGCAACGCTGCAGCCATTCCGCTGTTTTTTAATGTGACATATAAGTGCCTCAGAAATAAAGTGAACCAAGTCTAGTTGAATTTTTTGAGAAAATATGACTCTGAAGTTTTGTTGTTACGGAAATTGCAATTTAAAATCTCAAAATTGTTTAACCAACATCTTACTTAAGTACTTTAAGTACTTGGTTCATTAAATATCCTGTTAACTAACATAAAGAACAAAAAATGGACTTGGTTCACTATATTTCTGAAGCACTCATATTGCGTTTGGTTTGTTATGAATGTGTAATGGTAGCTTGAATTCTGAATGGACCGTTCGCCCACCATCTAACAAAGTGGCAGCAATACCTGACGATGCAATTGCAAATGCAATTTTTTGTTGCGACCGTATCTTTGCAAGGATCAACGATATTAAAAATGTCCCTCTTCCACCTGGTGCGTTTAAGAAAAAAAAAGCCACCTTGTTCAGCATAAACTGATTATAAATTTTTTTTTTTTTGGTTCAACTGTCAGTAATGGCTAAGTCAGCGTCGTTATACTGTTTTTCTCATTGTAAATCACTGTTAACTAAGTCGGTGGCCGGGTGATCAGGTGATGGCATACCATAATGAGTGAGTGGTAAACTTGAAATTGAAATGCATAAATCCTCGATCAGCTCTAAAGCTTCATTATACATCTCTGACGTGTAATCTATATTTGGACATTGGTCTGTTTATGTAACTCGGTGCAGTATGTCTTCCACACAAAGTGGACGATTGTGTTGGATAACATTTCCTCAAAATAACTGCAAATAGTTGACGAGTGTTATTCGGCGTGGATGTCAACGCTGCATCAGCAAGTGTCAGGCCGCAATGATTGTCGTCTTCTAGCAATTGCAATTCGCGACATGCATCTTGATATGTATTGAACACTCGGCCACTAAATAATAGCAAAAATTCGAAAGACGTTGGTCCAGGAACATTCACCAACAACAAACGCAAAAAAAAGCATTCACGTTGTTTTGGAAGTACTGCGGAAAAACGTCCCAATGTCTTGGCTTTGAATATACCTGCGATTGAAGGATTTGGTTCTCCTAGTTTGCGTGGCTGCCATGTTTTACCTGATTTGTTCCATGCGAAATAGCGTGGAACATCGGTTTTTGCAAATTGGCTGAAAACATCAGGTTCTTTTCACAATGTGAAAAATTCAGTCAGTGTAGTTTTTGGTGGCTCAAGTGCTCTTTGGAGAACATTTTCTTCAGTAAATATACACGTTGACCATTTTCAAGATGTACTGCTAGATGTTGGACAGAAGGGTCTCTTTCGTGTATGGAAAAGCTTAGAATATGCCAGATCGCTTCGTTGCTGCTTATGTATCTACCCATTTGCTATCGTGCTGTTTCGTAATTTTTATCGATGTCATGTACTTCAAATACGGCCAAATCACTGCCTTTATTAACGTATTTGCAAATGTACTTTATAGATTTTAATATGAGCGTTTTTATACGTTTTTGAAAGCAATGGTGAGTATGGTACCAGCCACTGATTGTCAGTTTCAATTAGATTTGTTGAATTTGGTATTCGCATTGTGAATGTTTGACCACCATCTCAGCGTTTCTGCGGGGATACAATGGATAACCGTCGATGTCCGTGATAGTATCATTAATATATTGCTTTGGGAAACGCTTCTTGCATTTTCCATTTTCCATGCATGGCGATATCATGTTTAAAGTACCGCACGGTCCATGGATCATGTGACTGGTAACAATATTAAACAATTTTTGATCAATTGATGGATCCGGAATTTCGGCTGAAATTATCTGATTGATTTCCTATGGATGGATTTAAATTTGAAGCCAAATTAAAATGTGAGCGTGAGGCAAGCCTCGGTTTTGACACTCAGTCGAATACAGCCAACATCGTGTGTTGACGAAAACCGAATGTTTTACAATTAAATCAATCAATTATTTTAATTTTTGTTTAAACACACTTGCAGTGATATCATGGCGATGCATTGATTGTTGGCCTGGTAATAGCAAAGTTTGTATTTCCTCCCAATTTGGATTACATGTAAATGTAATAAAAATATCAGGACGACCATAATGACGCACGTAAGGCATCACATCTTGTATGTATTCCTGCATGTTCCGTGGACTCCCAACATAGCTGGAAGGTAAAATAAATGCATTGCCGATGTCATTGGCGTTTAAATTTCCATCGATGTTTTCGACAATAGAATCCCGTAAGTGGATGTACTCCTCCGACCGTAATTTAGCCTGGTTGTATCGAATAAATCACAAACGTTCGCTTTCGATCTTAGCGTACATATCCACAATGTATTGATGGTACATCTGACGATATCAAACAATATAATGTAGTTGTCCTGATTATGTCTACTCATCAATCGGTGCGCGTAGTAGTTCATTGAACTAACTTTCTTGTTTGTTCCATTACCTGAAAAAATTCGAAATTAAATTGTAAAAAAAACTGTGAAATTAGTTAATAAATTAAGAAATTAAATAGTTAATTATCAAATATCAGTGGATATTGGAATACGTCGTACGAACGGTGTAGGTCCGAAATCGTACTCACAGTGCTGTCTCGACGTGTAATTTTGATGGCTCTGTTGTCAACTGGATCACCAACCATAATAATAGCAACTTCATCTATGGTGGGCGCGTTGAACCTGCAAGCATGTTCTCCTGATGGTATTTTTTCAGCTTTGATGACGATTTTTTTAAACAATTGAATAAGTTGATTACGATTTTCCAAAAAAAATTCTAACAATATCATAATTGCTCTCTCTTCCGCTTTTTCGATGAAATTATGCTGGCATCGAATTGAACGTTCTTGGCAACTGCCCATAAAATAGATTTGGAGAAACTTCGGATCATTATTAGGCATTGGCATCAACGACCCAAACCTATGATACACCTGGCCTAGTATTTTAAGTGTAGTTTCAAAATCACAAATTTTGGTTGCCGCAAATGACGTCATTTGGAAGCAAGAATTGAATTTTCGTGTCTTGCGCAAAAATAATTTCGAATGGTCCGATTCGCCAGCAAGAAGTGATTGTAAAGGTTCTGGCGGAGTGGGAAGAGGTAACAGTACAACTTTTTCTCATGCGCAACAAATGCCGGGTGCTTCATTGCAGAATTTCAACGCCTAACAATATTAGCATACTTTGTCCATTGCACCGATGGCAATTTTAGAATGCGCAGAGTAATTAATGTCTGGTGCATATTCGAAGGCAAGACGAACAAATGATTATTAATGCGCGGCTGGTTTGCTGTCTCTCTCGTTCTCGTGCTCTAATTGTGGCTATGCGCTGTTCACGAGCCGTTCTTACCCTCGATATACATGTCTTGTAGCAGACTCGAGATGCTTGTGCACGACTCCTTGCTTTCCTGATCCTGATTATTTTTTTTTAAATTATAGCAGTTACCGTCGTCGTCGTTCATAATTGAATGGATGTTACAACTTGTGATTGGTTTCAAGAAACCTAAGTTTTGCACATATAATCTGAAAGAACTTTATGTGGGGGTATATATTCCGCGAAAGGATCACACGGTTTTCAGCAGAGAGGAAAGTTCTGGTTATTTACGTGTACAATTACAAAAGTATGAAGCAATTAAATACAACATGCATATTACTGCTTGAAGTTTTATTAAGGTACTCATATTGATTGCCTTGAGTTATCCGGGGTTTTCCACGATATTGGGATTCTTTTAACTGTTGCTATTGTTTTATGGCCGATCTGCGTTTTGGATGTAATCGAATGCTGTTGTTGCTAAAAAGTGCTATGCTAGTCGTATTTTCATTCGCCCAGCCTAGATAACAGAAGATAATGCAGTTATGGGAATTGGGAACACAAATGAGAGACAGGATCAAACTTTATTTTTGAGTAACGAACTAACAAATCTTAACGACTGAAATAAATATACCAAGAATCGTGGCGCCGAATTTCAATTTTGTTGTCGTATGTTGGTAGCGGTGTTAAAAATGCTGATTGTCATTTTATTGTTTCCAGTGACATCTGTTGGTGACTAGCGTTTGGTTGCCACACAGTGTTATGCCAAATAACTAATTTACACCGCTGTGTAGTGTATTAATTAATGTGCAACAACAAATTATTAAGGTCATAAATCGAGATAAAAACTGTCCTATCTGGTAAGTTTGACCAATTAGACACAGTGTGCAAACTATTATTAAGATCGGTTAGGTGATCACGGGATTTTTATATACATATATACGAGTAGATGACACTATACGTACTTCTACCAATTTCTCAAATAGTTTACAGAATGTTGGGAGAATGAAAATAGATCTATAATGCATCATTGACTTTCGGTTACTTTTTTTAAAAACAGAAATGACTTCAGCACTTTTTAAAGACGAAGGAAATATACCACTGTTCACACTTAAATTAGAGTTTTTGTTATTAAAGGCTTAATTCTAGGGATGGTGAAGGAGATTGGATTTGAGGGAGAAAGTGGTGTGATTAAAATCGAAAACGTGTGGCTAGCGTACTCGAGAAGAGGGCGAACGTAAGTGACGTATAGTGATCTGGTCCCGTACAGATTGCAAAATTCTTTCGACCATCTTTTAACGAAGCCGAGTGATGAGTTTGATTTAGAAATTATCTCATCAATATTGGAAAGGAAATTAAGCTCCCTGTCGCATAATATGCCAAGGTCGAGGATAGGCTCAACAAGGGATATAGGTTGGCCGTGGAGATGGTAAATTCGTTGAGGAGACTTCTTGCACTTACGTGAGAAGGTAATCGATTGACATTCAGAGACATTGCATTTTAGACAGTTCTTGATTCACCAGGTGGAAAAACTATTTACTCGTAGATCTATTTGAAGTAGGCTGGAGTCATGTTGTGAGGAAATGGGTTTACAAAATTTGGTATCGTCAGCATAGAGAGAAAGTGCTGAGTGTTGAATGACCCTTTGAAGGTCGTTAATAGTTCGGATGAAGAAGAGTGAACCTAGGCGACTACCTTGAGGAACACCTGAAGTGGCCAAGAAAGGGGACGCTAGGGCAGACATGAATCGAACACTATAAAAGCGATTATCCAGGTAAGAAATTTGTAGAAAGACTTAGAATCGTTTATAAGTCTTAAGTGCGCACTATCCAGGTAGAGAACGTTATAAAGCTGGGCGAATTGAAGGTATAACCATAGATACGAGTAGTTCAAATAGTCAGCAAAGGAATTGGATCGAAGGAAAACTGCCCATAATTTGTTTCTCTTGTTACGTAAAGTGCGAAGCTTACGATTATACCACGGGGGCTCGTAGAGGGTTTTTTTTTGCGCGGAAAGGGGACGTAGAGAGAATAGAATAAGGAATAAAAGAGAATGAAGAAGTGACGGGTGAAAGTTATCAACGGTCGATAGTGAAAAAAGACAGAGCGAGACAGAGGAGTTTATGGGGTCAGTGGTGAAAATGAGGTCTAATTGCTTAGTCATATAGTTGGAGACCCCACTAACTTGGCATAAGCTAGGGTCTGTAAGCTTATCCAAGAAGAGCCATTCTGTACTCGAGTTAGAGTTTGCTATAAAAAAAAAATCATCATGAGTCCAGTGCATTGAATTGATTGAAATCGCCGAATATCATCGAGAGGATCAGATAAATTAATTGTTTGATCAATTGCTTCGATAGCGAGTTGGCAGCATTCGATAGGTTGCGCCGGAAGGATGTAAAAACACATAACGTACAGGGACCTGCAGGGGAGTGTTATCTTTATTGAAACGTAGTCAAGTTAAAAGAAGAAGTAGAAACAGCGTTTGGAAAAGAGGTTAGGTCATTGTGCACGGCCAGTAAGACACCTCGACACGGAGAATCATCTTTTAGACGGGTAAAATCGTCGTCTCAAAAAACGTTGAAACTAATGGGGAATAATTCCTGATTCTTTATGTCGGGAATTAGACCAGTTTCGGTCACAGCGTAGACCTCAAATGGGAGAGCGTGAGACTGGCGTAAGACAGCACGTGTTTTAGATCGCAGTCTTCTTACGGTCAGAGGAAGATTATTTTGAGAGGGCATAGAAGTGGATGGTTGATGGACGAAAAAATTTTTCGCTGTCAGCTCTGCTGCGTTGAATTCATCATTTTTGAGTGCACATAGTTAGCGAAAACAGCAAGGTCGTCTTAGACTTTTTGGGGAGACATATTGAAAATCTCGTGGAACTTGATATATAAGTTCCTCAGATTTGTAAGGTCAGCAGGGAGACCTTCTGCTTGTTTTCGTTTTTCCCTTATAGCAAACTGTGTCGGATTTGTCATGCAGATACACTAGAATTAGACGTATATTCTCATACGTCTTATTTTCTCTAAGCCTGGAAAGTGCATAACGACATTTTGATGTGTCAAAAGTTTTATTTTAACTGCGGGAGGCAGAAGGGGGTCAAAAATGGGGCTAGTGGACGAAGATGTTGGGGTCGAAGCAGCAGTAATTGAAGGGGCTTTATTCACATTTTCATATGAGGGATTTATGATATGGGAATTAATGAAATTGGGATATTCAGCTTTGGTTTTGAGATTAAAATTTGGGAAATTATTAGGGAAAGGCGTGTTTGTTAGGAGTTGAATGCTAAGAGTTTGAGTTGTAGGGGTTAAGTCGAAAGAGACACGTTGACGTCGGGGCTTGGTTTGGGGTGGAATAGAGGGAGTTGGAGTATGGGTAGGAGGCTTAAAATTAGGAAAAATTTTAGTTTTAAAGCTCCAATTGGAGTTGGGTCTGTTTTGGGAAGAGAAGGTGGGTCTTGGCAACTTAATATATGGTTTAGGTAAGACGGACTACTTAACTTTATCCCGCTTCTTGGTCGTATTTTCCAACCATTTGCAGACACGCATCTTTCAAAGATTGAAATTTTTGCTGGCTGGATTATGGTATAACCATTCGTATTTGGCCGGAATATTGAGCTTGAAGCTGCGCTAACTTCTGTGGTGAAGTGTTCGAAGTAAATTACAGTGGCTACTGGTGATGCCACACCATTCGGTGGAGCGCCTTTGATAAGAAGCGTAGTGACCAATTGATTCTTCGAAGCAAGCTTATCAAGTCTACGCTGCCATTTGGAAAGTGTCCAAGTTGAGTTGAAGTTATTGATAAGCGTCAGTGGGGCAGCGATTGAAGGAGTTGACATAGATATGTTCTCTATTGTCAAATTGGAAGAAACTTCGCAGGAAACAGTAAGTTGAACCGTCTGCTGATGAATTGTATGTGGGGGTGAGCGTGAATCCACTTCAGGTTCCATTAATTCAGCCATTAGCGATGTATAGTATTTTAGGGAACATTCTGGTAAGGCTGCGGGAAGTTTGGTGGGTCAACGAGGGATCGAGTCGCAGTAAGTTCATCACTGACATCGTTCACTTTGTCGAAGATAACTTCGAGCATAGGATCAGATTGTTTAGGAGACGGTTGTTTGTGTGACGAGGACTGGAAATGAATGTCAATGTCGTTACGCAGGGAGCTTATCAACTCGCAGATTTTTTGGTTGGATATAACTTGCGTAGAACAGATAGCTTTGATGTCACTTAATACTTTATCCAGTTGACGTAATTGAGTTTCTTCATTCCTGGATCTCCCGTAGTCTAAACCGCAATTTGTTTATCCATATGCTTTACTTTGGATTTTATTAGTTCGGCAGAGGCCTGCACTGAGTTACGTAACTCTTCAACACTTTTAACACTGCTTTCAATAAGCGATCTTATCCGTGATCTTTTTCGCGAGTGCGTCTTGATAGGAGTTATTGGAATCGCTTAGGCATTTCATTGCCAAAAGCACATGCGAGAGTGAGATATTCTTAAACTCATCACAGAATAAAAGGAGGTTATTGGAGAATTCTTCGATAAACACCATATTTATTTTGTTTAACTCGACACAAACGACATGAAAGGCTTTCCTACAGATGCCCTTGCAAGCTACCCAGTCAGCATTTCAGTCATCGATTACAAAATTGGCAATTCCGCAAGACATGTTTAAATTAGTTGTATAGGTCAGTGAGGGTATAAATATTAGGTCGAATTATTGTTTTTTTTTTTTTTTGGGGGGGGGGGGGAAACTGTCTAAAAACTGTTGAAATATGTCTTCAGTGATACAGTAGACGCTCAGAAATCTAAAGATGATTTTAATTTGCACGTAACGTTCTGAAATCTAAGGATTTGTCTTTAGATTTCCGAAAGTATTTTATTTTTAACTATGGATTTTATATTTGAAAGATTTTTATCACAATAATTGTCTAATAATAGAGATTATTTTAGTCCATTATTAATTTAATTAATATCTTTATTATTTTGTGAGCATAAAAGTTATGAGTTACATAATAGGTATATATTGCCGTAAAATAGCTATGCACCTCTGATTGACCGGAATACATCGAATATGTCTGGAAGGCTTCCGACCACAAAATTTGTAAAACTTCGGTCGATCATCTATGCAAACAGCACTGTCTGTTACCTTAACAAAAGGTCATAAAACAATAAAAGCACATATGGTCAAGCGAAGTAAGGCCACATCGGACGAGACGATGGCAATGGTATATGCGACCGACATCCGTGAAATGTACGGCTGCGTTGTGTATAAATATGGTGCGACCTGAAACCATTCTCGTAACTTGAAGGTAGACCTTACACAAGAGCAGTTGTTATCAGCAGTTATCTAACAAAGTTAAATTGATTGTTTTTGTTCAAAATGTCATCTCGAAAACAAAAAAGGATTGTGTCTTCAAGAAAAAGTACAGGTGTTGAAAAAATTAGATAGTGGTGTTCGTGCAAATCGTGTTACATTAGAGCAATTTCACAAATTAAAAAAACAACGGGAAAAGATAAATGCTGCGGTTTCCCAAACGCTTCGAGAAGCTATAAAGAAAACTTTGCACAAAGCCGAATATGATGGTTTGGAAACCAAACTGTACGAATGGTTTTACAATCAAAGAGAAAGAAATTGCCGAATAAGTGGACCCATATTGAAGGCGAAGGCAAAGGATATGTTTCTAAATAATATCCGGACAAAAGTAGAACAGTTTCAATGCAAGCGCCGCGCCGGCATAGAATGCGATTTTTAAAAGTATGTGGGTAGATTTTGTCTCCGACAGTTTGCAAATTACACAATGGACAAATTAGTGGAAAAATTAATGAAATGCAACCAACGCATGGCCAAATTTACAATGCCGATGAATCTGGCCTCTTCTATCGTTTGATTCCTGACAAAACGTATGTTGCTTCATGCGAAAAATTTGCGCCAGGCAGAAACATCCGAAAAGAACGAATCACGTTTATGTTGTGCATAAATGTCGATGGAACAAACAAAGTAACAGTCGTTCATACACCTCCACGGAGAGCAGAAGTGTTTTGTGTTTCGGCTTAAAAAGGCAGAAAAATAAGTAGCATACTTTTAGCCACTAAAATTTCAAGTGTTCGGTAGCCCAGGTAGTAAAGACGTGGACGATATAATACCTAGTGTAACCATCCCGAGGTATGGGTTCGATTCCCATCGTCAGACAACAATTTTTATTTCAAATTTTTATTAAAGAGAAGTTTACAAAAAAAAATAAAAATAATAAGAAAAGCAAAAAAAAGTCCCGTAATGGATTGTGGAGAGCGGTCCGCTACTCCAATAGCGGGACCTGCTGAATTACTATCAGGCGAGGCTTCAAGCGGGTCAAGCCAAACACCCACGGCAAAGAGAAGGAGGAAGCTTAGGCCATCCTCCAACATAGTTCAACGTCCCGCCCAACCAACTTCCACTGTAAAACTGCTTGGTGGAGTGAGGGAAGGGAACAGTTTCGCTACATTGCACAGAGCGAAACGGAAGATGAAGAGGAGGAAATGATGGCCATAACTAGCAGCATCAAAATGCTGCAACAAAGGATACTGGCCATGAAAGAACGGCAAATGGTCAGAAGGAAGAGAGAAGAGGAAGAATTATCCCAGCAACAACAGCAGACGCTACTTGCTCCAAAGCAGAGCCAACAACAACACCAACAAAAGCGGAAAAAACACCAGCAACAACAACAACAGCAACCACAAAAACAGCAGCAGCAGCAGCAACAACAACAACAACAACAAAAACAACAACAACAGCAGCAGCAGCAACAACAACAGCAGCAGCAGCAGAAGAAGAAGGAGAAGGTGCCTCCTATAAACACCTATAAACTAGAGGTAAATGAAACCAAGGACCTATGTAAGTTGGTCATTGGTAACAATTTTAATATTAAGCGATTGGGGAACGATCGCCATGCCATCCACTGTAATACAGTGGAGGGCTACGCGAAAGTGAAAGAGCTCCTAAAGGAAACGACGACAGAGCACTACTCATTTACACCAAAATGTGAAAAGCGGCAATCGATGCTGCTAAAGGGGTTGGAACCGTCTTCTGATCCTGAGGGGATCTTGGCACTGCTCAAAGAGAAGGAGTGCGAAGGACTCAAGTTTGTGGGGGTAAAGCCGTTTACCACAGCTAGAGCCAGGCGGGAGAAACGGAGTCTGCCGTTCTTCCTGGTGCAACTCAGTCCCGAAAGCCGTCTGGATAGTCTGAGGAGTATCAATGTCCTAGACTACCAGGTGGTTCACTGGGAAAAACTAAAAAGGAGCGAAGGCGTTATACAATGCGTTCGCTGCCAGAGGTTCGGGCACGCCGCGTCGAACTGCCAAATGCAGCCTCGATGCGTGAAGTACGCAAAGAACCACAGTTCCGAGGAGTGTGCTCTGGGTGTTGACGGAGCATCCGATAGGTCGCAGCTCTCGTGCGTATTATGTGGGAACGTAGGACACACCGCAAACTATCGGGGTTGTCCTAAGTTCACCGAAATTAAAAAAGCAAAATTGGCTCGGCAGCAGAAGGTGGAGGTCAAACGTTCACCTGTGAGGTTTCAAACACCAGCCGTCACGCCCCAAATTTCCTACGCCCAAATGGCGTCAGGTAGGGGGGCTACGGTACAGCAAGCGACTGTTGCTTCTCCGGCTCCGATGACGAGAACAACGGAAGCTGCACCCAACATGCTAGCCATCTTGCTCGCAATCCAAGGGCAGATGGCTCAGCTGCAAAAGCAGGTTCAAGAACAGGCCAAGCGGGTGGACCAGATCTACTCGCTGCTGCCGGGCCTAACGCAACACTTGTCGTAATGGGTACGCACGTGGTGGAGCAAACTTTGAAGGTCCTTGCGGTGAATGTTAACTCACTGATTAGGATCGAACGAAGAGCCGCGATGTTTAAATTGCTACAAGACCAAACTCCTGATGTGCTTTTCGCTAGCGAAACCAAGCTAACCGATGGGCACAAACTGGAGTACAATAATTATATTGTTAGAAGAAGAAATCGGCCCAGATCCAAACGTGGAGGCGGTGTCGCGATCTTCATTAAAGAAGGTATAAAATTTCACAGAGTGTACAAGGGCGTGTTGCGCAGGTTCCGGGTGTTGGAGGCAGTCGTCGTTTACATCCCGCTCCGCAGTGGAAAGCGGCTGTACTTGGCATCTGTTTATGCACCTGAGGCTTCACAATCCACCCTATTCATTACAGAGCTCGACACGCTTTTTCGACTTCTGAGGCTGGAAGCGGGGGAGAATTATTTTATAATCGGCGGGGATTTCAACGCTAGACACAGAGATTGGGGAAATAATTTGCCAAATACTAGGGGGAACCTACTACTCGATTGGTGGGGTCAGCACGATGTCATGTACAGACTCGGTCTTAAAGCGACGGATAACCCGTCGTTTCCCAGAGGCGGGTCTTATTTGGATCTACTGCTGTACGACGAACGTATACGACTGACAGGTACGAATTTACAAACGCTAAACTGTCTGCGCACATTCGTGTATGACAGCGACCATTGCGGTTTTAGCACCGAAATTACGGTTCCCAACGAAATTGCGGAATTGGAGGAGTTTGTCCAAAGATATACTTACAACTACAGTAAGACTCGATGGACACGCTTCTCCGCAACCTTGACAAGAGCGCTCTCCTCGAACACGCTCCACCCACCGTCCAATAGGAATTTGTCAAACGAGGAGATCGACAATTACCTAAAACAAATGGACGAGACAATTAAACAAACTATGGACACTACAATACCGCGGTATCGACGTACGACTAACGAAGACCTGTTCCGCAATCCTACTATTGACGCACTGCACCGACAGAAAAGTAGACTTCTGACAAGACTTAAAAACTTGTACAGACAGTTAACTGACCGACGAGACCCGGAGATTAGGACACTGAAGTCGTCGATTAAAAATATTCAAACGCTAATAAAAGAGAATTACAGAATTTCTGTAAGTTTGTATTGGAACAACAAGGTTCGGGCTGTAAACACCAGCAACCCGAATATGTTTCCGCAAATAAATAAACTATTTCGGAGAAAAAATCAAAACGACCTCCAGTGTCTTAAAATAGCCCGGACGACAGACAACGAACGGTTACTGACAATAGCAGGTATTGATCCAAATGAGGCCGCTGATGATGACGACTTTTTTGTGATCGAGGATCCACAGGAGAAGGTTGAGGCTATAGGGGCGACTTTCCAGGATGTATACAAGGCCACTGATACCATTGGCCCTAATTGCGACCTGGACAGTCGCGTCTTGGTGCACGACTTCTGCATTCGAAATGAAATGGGGAACTGGCGATCCGAGGGCTCTGGTTTCACCCGGTTTAGCGACGAAAATATGGCCAATAATGTCATTGCCAGAGAGGGTGACCTACCCCCACTCATTTCGAGGGAAGAACTCCATGAGATCTTCGACACAATCAGGGCTAAGAAATCAGTGGGGACCGATGGTATTCCGAACATCGTGCTTCGACATCTTCCTCTAGAAGCGGTGGACATTTACACCACCCTGTTTAATAATGCAATGAATAATGCACATTATCCAGCGCATTGGAAAACGGCGGTGGTTCAACCTATCCCCAAAAAGGGAAAGGATATATCCAATCCGGCGAATCTCCGGTCGATAAGTCTCCTTCCGAATATCAGTAAGGTTTTTGAGAAAGTAATCAATAGAGCTCTGTCTAGGTGGGTTGAGGACAAACATATAGTTCCGGATAATCAATTCGGTTTTAAGGCGGGACATGATATCTCACATGCCGCGTCTAAACTGGTGTCCGATATCCAATGGAACAAAGGCAAGAAACATTGCACTGGTGCCTGCCTTATTGACTTGGAGAAGGCCTTCGACACCGTATGGTTAGAGGGTCTTTTCTATAAGCTGACTAGGCTGGGTATCAGTAAACCACTCTTGTACATTCTTTATAATATGTTAACCAACAGACAGTTCATCGTGAAAAATGGCGATGTGACTTCTGTTGGAATATTTCAAATTAAAAATGGTCTTCAGCAAGGCGCGGTCAATTCGCCGATTCTATTTAACATTTATACAAGCGACTTGATAGGTTCACTTCCCCATACTATTGCGTACGCAGACGATTTGGTAGCGTACAGAACAGGTCCAAAAATCGAGGTCATTAACACTCTCTTGCAGCGTGACTTCGATAAGATAAGACGATTTTGCGATGACTGGAAGTTGAAAATCAACTTTCAGAAGTCGGAAACCATTCTCTTTAGGACGCCGTTGTCTGGAGCCTCTAGGGATACCAGAAAAAATTGGCGTAAGTTCTCGATTATTGGACAACACGGTCAACCTCTTGCCTGTCGAAATGTAGTCAGATACCTTGGAATCTGGCTAGATCAGTTTCTGTATTTTGGCAAAAATGTAGATGCTGCTCTGGCCAGAGCTAAAGGCGCTTTTGCCCTTACAAAGAGACTGTTTTATAGCAGCCAACTCGATGCGAGGGTAAAGGTAATCTGCTACATGGCCCTTATCAGGCCCATGCTGGTATTTGGGTGTCCCGTGTGGTTCAATGTACGAGCAAGCTTAATGGAAAAGATTCGGGTGTTTGAGAGGGCTTGCCTTAGGGCTTGCCTTCGCTTGTACAGAACACCAGAGTCGGAGTACAAAAAATTTTATCCCAATGAGGTCCTTTACAATAGGGCGAACCTAATACGAGTGGACAACTTCGTAATTAAACTGACTCGAAGGCACATTGCAAGAGCAATGACGTCGACGAATAACCTGATATCTGGGGCTTACTACCCCAATTACCTTTACCACGAGAGTGTGCGCTCGGACGGCTTCGTTCCACCGGAAGCATTCCTCTACCTAGATCAGATAGGGTTGATCCAGGATAGATCAGCGGTTCCGTTAATCTTCCATGTCGCTCGGACAGCTGGGGACAGGCGACTCAACTACAGCAGAGACGTCGCACACGGCAGAGTAGATCGTCTCAGGTTCAGTAGGGCGGTGGGGAATCGCGATAAGAGGGATGTCGTTCGGCAGCACCAGCATTTCTGGTGGTTGAATGATGGGGAAGATGTTTCGTCGTCGTTTCCGTCAATTACGGACCAGCCTCACTAATGAGGCAGAGCTGACCAATCCGTTTTCTCTGTGAATAGCGATGGCCAGCTTGCATAGGTTTAGGTTAGCATTTAAGAAACATATACATATATCAGTGTATACAAAGGTGTATACTGATATATGTATATGATTGTGTATAATGTCTATGTGTGTTTATGTGTGTATTGTGCATTTAGGTTAGGTAGGCTAAGGTTTATTTTAAGTTAGATAATAAGTTTTTATAAAAAATAAAAAATGATGTCCATATGCTAAGTTTTTCTTAACAAATATTTTTTCTTAGCCTTAAGTATTCAAAATAAATAGTTCTAAGTAAAATGTAAATGAAGTCGAAAGACATAGTTATAAGAATTTAGAGTAACTTAGAGCGCCTGTGTGGGGCCAGTAAGTTAGCATAAGATTGTTAAGTAATTGTAAGCTAGCATTTAAGCATTTTTTGTTAGAATGTAAGAATTAGTATTAAGAAAATAAAATGCATTTAAAACTAAAACTAACAAACAAAGTAAAACCATTTGTAATTGGCAAAGCAGCTAAGCCTCGCTGTTTTGTTAATTTTGATAATCCGCTAGGCTATGACAATTCTGGGATGGCTTGAATAACTTCAAATATCTTTTACAATTGTTTTCATTGTACTTTCATAAAAGAAGTACGACGTTTCAGCGCAGAAAATAATTTGCTGCCGAAAGCAATTATTTTGTTGGACAATTGTAGCGCCAATACACCGATCGATTAATTACGTTCCGAGGATGGAAACATTATTGCAATGCTTATTCCGCCGAATGTAACAGATGTTATCCAACCAATGGATCAAAATCCAATCAAAATTACAAAACTAAATTATCGAAATAAGTTATTGGCTCACACCGTTGCGCAGGAACAAATTTCGGTTCACGATTTGCTAAAGAGTCACAGTATTCGCGATGCAATACATTCAAAAATCTTAAAAAAAATTTTTGAATTGGGACGATGAAGAATACGATAGCGAAGATGATCAGTCACTATCCGCACTGTTACCATCTACTGATATTTACAGTAACATTATTCAAGAAACAAAAATTTTCTCTCAGCAATTGCAATCGATTGTGAAATATCAACTGATGAAATCGAAGAATGGAACGCCGATAAACTAGATGAAAATGCAATAGACACTGATACGGACAACGACGAAGACGTCAGCGAAGAAATTAGAAATCCTATTGCGCATTACGCTGATGCATTAAATGCAGTGAATACATTGATCAAGTGCAGCGAAAATCGCAATAATTTAACTAATAAACTTATGCCAAATCTTATGGAGTTACGATCAGACATTGTAAAACCACATGCTTGAAAATGAACCGAAACAAACTGTACTTACTAATTTTTTTCCTTAATTTGAATGTACAAAGTTTACATATTATTGTTGTTTTTTTTTTTAAGAAATTAAGATACTTTTGAAAAACGTACAGAAATCTAAGCAATTTACAAATCTAAAGTAGCTGAAATACAACCCACTTTAGATTTCTGAGCGTCTACTGTATCTGCATATATGTAAATCGCTACTACGGTTGCATTGTGGAGGATGAGGTTTCGATTGAGTCGCAACAGACACAAGTTCAGTTTTGTGGATTTTGTCTTTATCATTTTGCTTATTAAGAATATCATTAACTACTCCCCACTACTTCTTTTATATTACCTTTACAATTATGAAGCTTATGAGCGTAATATTTATCGTGATTAAATTGAACCTGCTATTTTACTTCGTCATTCAACTTTAGATAGTATATTTTTAATTTCTGATTACAAGGACTGCGTTTGCATTTTTTTCGAATTAAGTTTTTTTTAGCTATTTTAGTTAGGAACTCTCTAATTATCCAGGGTCTAAGACGCTTTAAATCCTTTGTTTCACTTTGTTTGACAACTCCAGAACAGCTTTTAATATGGGACTTTAAGATATCAAGAAAAATATCAGAGGCTACTGAGGGATTATTTTCCTCAAAAACAGGTTTCCACCCAGAATTCAAACGCTATGCACTCCACTAATTTATCATGATCAACTTTAAAACTTTCTAAAAAGGTATACTTGTATATTTATCAAAATTACTTGATTGAATATTTTCTATATATCTAGTACTTCACCAGATAATTTATGCACAAAGTGAGAATGCAACCTTACAAAGATATGGCCAATACATGTTTGCGATTTATCCGTGACACGAGTGGGTTCCATAATAAGAGGTTCCAAACCATATGATGACATTAAAATCAAATAATTGTCGGAGTCTGTATTATTTTTCAAGATACCTATGTTTATATCTCCTACAACCAACAAATTTGTTGTCTTTACATCTTTAAGTAGAGAATTCAACTGTTCTATAAAAAAAATTTTTCATGCAGTTACACACAAAATGGTAAATTTCTCCTTACAAATACTAGGTGGGGTGAAAAGTTATTTTTTTAGCTATTATTTTATTCAATATAGTCTTCTTTTAGCTTCATATACTTATTCCAACGATTTTCCAACTTCTTGATCTCGTCCGAAAAGTAATTTCCCGGAAGGTCTGCAAAATACTCCTCCGTGGCGTCGATGATTTCCTCGCGTGAGCTGAATATTTTATTGATGAGCCATCTTTTGAGGTTTGGGAAGAGATAAAAGTCCGAGGGAGCCAAATCGGCTGAATACGGTGGATGCGACAGCAATTGGAGTGGTTGCGATGCTCTTGTGCGCCGACGCATTGTCTTGCAAAAACTAATTTTTTTTTCTCTTCATGTGAGGCCGTTTTGCAGCGATTTCGGCCTTCAATCGCTCCAATAATGCACAGTAATACTCGCTGTTGATGGTTTTTCCTTTTTCGAGGTAGTCCACGAAGAGTATGCCATAACCTTTCCGACCCATCGAGCCTCCCTCGGCCGCTTCGGATCACTCGTGCCGGCTTCAGTCCATTGCCGGGCACTCATTCTGTTCTCTGATGTGTAATAGTGGATCCAAGTTTCATCAACAGTTACCAATCGACGCCAAAAGTCCGCCCGATTCCGCATCAGCAAGTCCAAACACTCTTTCGAAGTGCTCTCACGTTCATGTTTCAGGAGTGAGCATGCGCGGCACTCAGCGGCAGGATAACTTTTTCATATGCAGAATATTGCCGAAAATATGGCGTGTGCAGTCAGTACTAATCTTTGTGGTATCTGCTAGCTCGCGCACCTTCACTTTCCGGTCAGCCAACACCATTTCATGTATTTTTTTGACATTGTCCTCTGTAACCACATCGGAGGGCCTGCCGCTGCGGACTTGATCGGTAGTGGAGTTACGGCCACCACGAAACTCTCGAAACCAATATTTAAAGGTGTAGTCTGACGGAGCATTAGCCCCATAATATTTATCCAACTTTTCTTTCGTTTCCTTCGCCGTTTTGCCTCTCAAAAAATAATGTTTTATGAGAGAACGAAAATCTTTTTTGTCCATATTCAACATGATGTCAAACACGTCAACAACAATCAGCGGTCAGAACAAAACTAAAGACAGTATCGCACTGAAATTTGGTATGTCTGCCTAAATATGAACGGACTTCAAGACATCATAATTGTTTTTGCAGTAGCAGCGCAGTGCAGCCTAGTACAGCAATTAATTTTGAAAATATCGGCACTAATCAAACTAATTTTTTTATATACACTACGACACCACCTAAGCTATAAGAATTTTTGGAGTTAGGATAGTAATAGTAATATTATAGCTGGATACTTCATAGTCGTAAAATCAAATCTCAGAAGAATAAAATATACATCAAAATTATGAGCATTAATATGAGCTAAAAAAGAATTGAAATTTGTTCTCATACTACGTATGCTTTGATGAATAATAAGTGTAGAAATGGTGGGAGATATTTTGGTTCATTTTGACATTGTTTGACTTTATAATTTATTGAGTTCTTCAAAGCACTTCACTTTAATCGTAATACCTTACTCAAGTCTCATTTACAATACTGCGAGATGCGATACGAGAGTCGCGAGAGCTCTCGCATTCAGACATCGGACTTCTGTTTACAATGATACGTCAAAACACCACTCACAAATAACAAGCTCAAAATCAAAACAACAACAGTTTAGCTGTCACGCATTAGAGATGCGAAAGTTTTCCAGATTTTCGAAATTGACTGCGATGCTTGCTTAGAGACTCGCATTATTGTAAACAAACACATTGAATTACATGTTACGGAAATATTTTTGACAGTTCATGCGCTCTCGTTTTCGAACAATGTATCGCATCTCGCAGTATTGTAAATGGGACTTCACTCTTACGCAAAATTATTATGCTGTTCCTCATCCACATATCAATGCTTAAATTTTTTTCTATTTTAATTTCTTGTGTGGCTTTAAATAATGCTCTCATAGCTATCGTTGATGAAGATTTGACCATAGCCGCAGTTATACTGCAGAAATAGCCTTTCCATATTCTTAGTACTACTACTAGTTTCCATACGTATATTTGGAGGCTTCCATTTTGGCTCCATATTCTTGACATGTTTGTTAAATTTTCTGATAAAACTGTCGAACTACGAGTACATTTCCGCAGTAACATCTCTCTATTTCCTCTTTCGCGCACCTCTCGTGCTCTTAATTTTCTTTCTGAGACGCCTATGCTCTTCCCTTCATTTCTGCTCGTAGAGGTTACGAGCAATCTCATGTTCTTCGATGTCGCGCAACACGCAGGATGTGTCTGCCTACATTCATTGTAAAACCAGAGGTTTCATTGTGACGGCGCGCACTTTGAAACCAACCACATCTGAAGCAGGTTCTCTGATGAGTCGCTGATATTCCCATTAGTGTTGTGTATGGAGCAAGAGTTTCGAGAGAGCTTAATGGAAACGTGATTAGCAAAGATTTTAGCGGTCTCTTATTGGCACAACCAAAAGTTCCCTTCAAACCTTGACCCCGAATAACATACGTGGAAGTATGAATAGTTGTGAACGGAGGTGTGCTCCAAGTAGGTACCGCAAGCTAAACGTGACACAGTTAATCCATAAATGGAATTTCTCTATCCTGATGAACGATACGTCTGTGCAAACGCAAATTACATCCCGCAGGGATTGGGTATTCTACCATCATTCAAAGGTACTAGACTTCATCACGTGGAGGTGAGAGTAGGGGCGAAAAGGTAGAGGCCTAAGTGTCAACGCAGAATTTATTTGCATATTTTAATAATTCAAATCTCAGTTCGCAAACAAATACTTACAGCCTTCTTATTGATATTTTGAATTCAACTACGTAGGCATCGCATTGATCCATGGTACTGATTCATAAGTTTCAATCGGATGTACGAATATGAGCAAGCATCCATACCTCGAATTACTACAATTGAGTCTAAACTTTTATTTATTTCAATTCACGATTTCATCCTATTGAAATTGAAATTCCTAAGGATTACCATTTTATCTTCTAAAGGTAGACTCATAAATTGGGTAGTAATTCCTATGGTACATAGTTCAAGGGTAAAACAAATAAAACTGAAACCAACCTAATACTTTAGGGTTAGGGTGGAGGAGAACTCCTTACACGAGTATGTTGTCTATGTATCTACGAGTAAAAGTTCGACTAAACTATCAATATCAATTTTATATGCTGAGACCATGCGAAGGTTTACGAATTCTCCTGACCAAAATTGTTCCTATAGTGAAGCTACATAATGCTTGAGATGAGATGAAATTCTGGATAACCATTTGAACGGAAATCCAATAAAACGGTATTATTTTGATCCTTTTAGTTTCAGAAATATATGAAAGCTACTTAAAAATACCATCGTACGCCATTGAAGGGGTACCTACAAATTATCCCTCTTACGTTGCGAAGGAGTAAATATTTATCATGAGGATGTGTTTTTGCAGGAAGCGATTATTATACCACAAGTTTTATCCATTAGCAAATTTAATGAAAACTATTACGGTGCACAAATAGGGTAGTTGGAGTATATTCTATGGATGTAAATGCACGAGCATCTTACTTATAAGTTGATTGAAAGGCACATAGACTTATGAAACTGTTAACAATTTGTAAACCAAACAAATTCGTGGGAGTGGGACACTCTTTATCAACCGAAAGTTTGTGGGTGGCACTATGAAGTGTTGCCTCTGAAACGATGTGGCTTTAAGAGATATAACCGTATATTATACACTTGAGTAAGCAAACCTCGTTTTGGTTAAACTACCTACCATGCTCCATTATTCGACATGGGATGCTGATGAAATTTTTTTCACTTTTGGATTCCAGGATGTCTAGTCCTTATATACATATGTAGGTTACTTGGATTTGAATAGTTCTCGACGGAAAAGGGCTATGAAATGGAAGGCCTGTCATGCACTATTCTATTAATGTTCTACTGGTTCTACTTTCTACTCTACAGAGGAGAACCAGGTAGTTAATACCCCTTATGCATGACTGAGAAAATTGCAAAATTGTATTAGCACACCAGTTATCTCTAGTCAGTCAGTATTTAGTCTACAACCCAGAGAGTATTGGGGTATTGCAAATAGAAATCGTATCCACAGTTGCAGACTACCTGTATTTGGTTATGAAAAGTCTGCCTCTAAATTTTGATCTACTGAATTTCTGATGAACTTCGGGTGCAGTAGAGCATCAACAATCTGGCATCTGCAATCTTATTGCATTTGCTGTAACACTCATAAATCTCTTTGACTAGTTCTTGTTTCTTCTCGCACTAATTGGATAGGCTTATTGATCGAGGCCCAGGTCTACCCCGTATTGTAGCGCCGCCTAAGTAAATAAGTAACATGTGATGAGGGCTGTTTACATGTCCCATATTTAGTATCTGTGCTTTTAGAATATAGAAGAAATCACAAGACAGTCAAAAATCTCTATTCATTATATTTCTTTTGATATCCATTAGACCCACTGCTGAAAACGTTGTTAAGATATAACCCAAATGTGTTGCAAAGCTATAAGAACCCTTTATTCTCTCCGAAGAGCAGCCTTGTATACAATCAGTTGTTGAGTGCTTTTTTTTTTGTATACTTGGAACTTGCCTCAGACACGTGACTGCTTGATATTCTGAAGGCAGCAAGAGTTGTAGGCTGGTTTTTTTTTATTATTAGAGAAGGTCTTTTGTATGTATCATTTTCTGAAGGCATGCGCAACAGCTCTTTCATTTCTGAGCTTGGTTTTGATATGGTTTTCATTATTTAACGACCAGAATCGACATTTGGGGCGATGTATGATAAATACATAAATCTACAATCTTCGATGTGAATTATCGACAAATAGGTGGACCTCAATGTCCTCAATATGAACAGTAGAAGCTTGTATGGATTTGCTTATAATTAATATACATAATGAGAATTCAAACCATTTGACATGAAGCAGAGGAACTTACTGACCGTTGTTTCATTGATGGTTCTCCAGGGTTTTCGCCAAGATGAGTTTTAGAGGCCTGCACCTTCGCCTCTATAGCTAATGCAGAAATCGTTATAATGGAGGCCAAGTCCATCCATCAGCTCTTGTGTTGATGCCAACTACTTATGTCAATGGAAGAATTTCCACAGATACGAGTAAAATTTTATTTTTGCATCTCAGATCCAGCTACAGCAGTTGAAGAGCCGAAGTCTTCGTTAAATTGATTTTATATTGGGTGAAATTTCTGCCCGCTAGACACTTATAACCCCCCAGCTGATGGCCTTACACCACTGGAAGCACAGATGTGTCTTGTGTTTTAGGTAGGTACCTGCCGTGAGGGCTTAAGCCTACGGTGTGCCTTCGCACAAGATATCAAAACAATGCGTTGATAAGCGCCCTTCGGGTAGTACAAGTACTACCACCAGTACCAAATTCGAAGTCGTGTGTAAGGCACGAACTTCCCCTTTGGTGAAGGGTCTAGGCCTATCTAATACCTCCACCATTCTGTGGGTCATGGCACCCGGTTGCTATGCAACTCCACATCGAGCAACCCAATGTCAGCGTAATTGGGACGCACACATAGGACATGAAGCCAGTCATCATAAGTGGCTCCACATGACCAGGTTTTACCCTGCTTCAGGGATAGGCCATCCACTTCTTCCGGGGAAACCAATCGCGCTCATTTAGAGGGAGACCTTTTCTGATCTTGAAAGCAATACCACGACGCATTACTTTCAGATCCAGAGGTGGCACTCCAAGCAACACCTTCATTGCCTCTGTGGAGACAGTGTGGCACACCGGTAAACAGCCAAGCAAGGCGACTCTTTGGCAAGTCAAGATCCGCCTTCGACCATCAACAGTCATAACCCTGTCGTATCATACCGATGCTCCATATGTTGCGCAGGCAACAAAAAGGCCACCGTATATGATACGAACAGAACGCCTATTGAGTCCCCAGTCAGATCGCAAAATGCGCCTTACCTGGCCTACAGCACTCAGCATGCGTTGTCTAGTTCGAACCAGGTGAGGCATGAATTCATAGACTCACCCATCGTTATGCCCAGATATGTGACTTCAGTCACACATCTAATGCCAACGCCGTTCAAACGTATCGCAGGAGCCCGACGTCTTACATTCAATTTGCCCTTGAGCTTCATTGAAACAGTTTTATCCTGCGACACACTTACCCCAACGCTTTCTCCCCATTCAGCTACGACTGCTAGAGCTCTTTCTCCTAATACCTCGATTTCGGCCCTAGACAGGCCTTCAAGGATGAGGAGCAGGTCATCTGCGTAGGCGCAGCACCCACAGAGCTCGTTTAGTCGCCGCAAGAGTGGATCCACCATCAGGTTCCAAATAAAAGGACCACAGATGGACCCCTGGGGGCAACCTCTCTCAACATTAATTGAGACGCTGCCGTGCCCAATTTCCCGTCAGCCCAATTCCTGCAACCTGGTTACTACTCGTATTTTCTGCCAGTTCAGGCTATCAAAGGCACCTTTGAAATCAATAAAGATGCCTATAACCACCCTGGCCCTGCTTATCCGTGCTCTGTCTTTTAGGAAAAACCATGCATCCTCGACACACTTGCCTCTTGTAAAGCCGAATTGGAAGAGGGACATTGGTTCCGCCATGCTCTCCGAAACCCTTTCCACCATAACACTTTCCAGTACTTTTCCTAATACCGGAAGCAGGATTATGCCCCGATAAGATTTAGGGTCAGACCTATTCTTATCGGTGGACTTCAGGAGCACAACCACCCTTGCCACCTTCGAATCTTTGGGGAAGTAGGTGCAAGCAATATATTTGCTGTAAAGACCAAGCAGGTATTCTGGGACGGCCTTCCAGATGGCTCTCACCATCTCTCCGGTTATTCCATCAGCTCCAGGAGATCTCCTGGAGCGAAGAATTGAAGCACCATACTCGACTTCTTCAGTCCTTAACTCCGGAGGGACCGGAGGCTCTTCATATGACGAGTCCTCAAAGCACTCCTCTCTCGGGAAGAACTGACCAAACAATGCAGTAAGGCAATCTTTCCATGTGGATAAAACCGTATTATCCATACGTATGCCTTCAATGTCAGCAGTCTTTTTAGTATTACGGCAAATCTTATAGAGTTTACCCCAGGGATCATCTCTGTTATTAGAGGCAAAGTTTCTCCAGTGAGACTCCTTTGTGCTGACAATGAGACGCTTGTACTCAGCGATCCCTTGCCGAAAGGTAATGCCCAGCTGAGCCAAGTTCTCAGCGTTAGCCGCCCTATCCCTTTGGAATCGCTTCCTTAGGTTTCTGACAACCCTTGGCTTTTCTGTCAGACAACGGTTCCACCAAATTACCCTTTTTTGATTCGCCCTACAGCTCCTCTTAAAGAGTTCGTCGTTAACCCGCCATACGCACTCATCAATGTGCGCGATTTGCCCGTCGATGTTTAAGCTACGGCACACTTGCTGTGTCAGGGAGGAAACCCCTGCAAGTATACGCGTACCATAAACACAACAATCAGCGCCTCGCACACACCATCTCCTGAACGCCCTAAAAGCTGCCTCGTTGGCAAAAGTAACGTCAATGTCACACTTGCCACCGTTGACCGCATCCACTGGAAACACAGCTGATTATTGTTTTTATCGTCTTAGCTATGTCATAAATAAGCTATAAGTATATTGTACTAGCAAAACCCTGCCCGCTTCGCTGCGCTGTATTAGTAATTATTTCATTTGAGTACAATTAACAAAGAAGAGAGAAAGAAACATATATCGAGTTTTCCAATAAGGACTTGACAATTTTTTTTTAAATAAAACGCAAACCATTTGACATATATCAAAAACTGTATTATCGGCTTGAAGTACAATCAAAACAACAGCGGTCGATTCGTTGGACCCAATTTTCAACGACTCGGCCACACATTTCGGCCACAACGGCCGCTATTTCGCGTTCAATGTTGGCTCTGAGCTCTTCCAACGTCGTCGGCGTGTTGGCATAAACCAATCACTTAACGTAGACTTAACAAAGACCCTTTTCACTTAAATGGTTAACATAAAAAATAAGTTTCCTAGTCTTGATTGGTTTGGCATAACGCCGTCTACCAGATTAACAGCTGTTTATGTTTTATTTTAAGGTAAGTGGAAAATGGAAATAAAGCTTAAAAATCTTCCTGGATGATACGTCTTCTATAGCGGAAGGCATTTACAGCATAGTAGTATAAAACATCCCAGCCTTGTTGTCCGTTCAATGTATTAATTACTTCGCCAGCAGACAGGACCTCGGATCTGAAATATCTTTTGCGAAACTCCTTTAAAATTGGGCATTCTCCTAGGAAATGTAAGACGTCCTCTCTCGCTCTCTGATTACAGAGACTCCACAAAATTGGAAGTTCGGTTTGGTGTGGGATGAAATTTAAATTGAAAAGCTCCCCTCTTAATTTAAATATAAAGCTTATTTTGTTAATAGAATTTTGGTTCAAGAAATAAGACTTATACTGATGATTGTAGCTCAATTGACTATAGTACAATCGACATTGATAAGCTCGAGCTTCAGCAGCTTATTTTTCGTAAGTGACTACACAAATTTTCTCCAATAAACTGTCAAACTGTCTTCTTAATGAGATGGGCTCCTCTGTCGCTCATGTCCGCAGTTAGACGCTAGATGCCTCCATTCTTGGATAAGGTTTCCGCCTGTTGTAAGGATATATGTGAGTACTATCCTGGGCAACCTTTCTTCGTCCATCGCCATCACTTTAACGGCGTAGTCGAAATGCATCTTCAAAGTTTCTAAAACCAGTGGTGCCGTCCCGGTTTCGAGGTGCAGTATGTAATTGGGTGTGCTTATTGGCAACCGATAAGTGCTCTTAAAAGTAACAAAGAAACTTCTCCACTTCATCGAACGAGCAAAAGAATTGAGGTAGCGGTTGAACGAAATAATTTTTGCTTGATGCTATGAGCTATGTACATATTTATTGTTGAAACAGCGGCCCCACCCACATGAACTTGATCGATTAGCTTCAACTAATTTACCTTCAAGATGCCTTCTCATGTTTAGGTTGGCCGATATCAGGACTCCAGGTATTTATATTCACGAACTATTTCGACAGTTTCTGCTTGATACGTCCGCTCTTCATTTCGAGAATATCTTCCTCCATCTCATCTAAAAATCATAATTTTTGACTTCTCCAAGTTAACATTTAAGTTCCGACGTTTGCAATATGAGTCTAGTCTGTTCATCATAAGCTGCATGCCATTTATCGACTCTGATAAGAAAACAATATCGTCTGCATACAGCAGAGCGGGTATTCTAGTGCTTCCGATATAGATGCCACCTCCTATGAACTTATATCATCGATGAACAGAATAAACAGCAAAGTACTTAAGATACAACCATGTTTCACACCCATTGTTGTCAGAAATTCTTCGGATAATGTATCACCATCCCATACGCATGCAACATTATTATCATACAGTGCTCGCAATATGTTAATTATTTTACTTGAGATTCCCATCTGATATAATTTATAGAAGAGTGAGCCACGATCAATTGAATCGAAAGCCGAACGGAAATCCACAAAGAAGGCATACAACTTTTTTTTGTAAAATTCGGCGATATTAATTAAAGAAAAAGTTTGGTCAATAGTAGAGCAGATACACCGATCATATTTTCTGATTTCTGAAGGCGAACAGTTTGGCCGAGATGTTTAGGAAGGATATTCCTCTGTAATTGGTTGGGTCGCTACAGTCACCCTTTTTGTGAAGCGGAAAAATTATTGCCTTTTTGAAGCTATCAGGAACTGCTGCGCCTTCGAAAATGCGGTTGCCAATTTTTATAGAATTCCATAGGAATTCGGAAGCTTTATGTGGCTTAGCGCTCTCAATGACTTTTTGTACTTCTAGAGCTGTAAAAGGTGCATCCAAAGACTCGTCGTAGAAAAATAGGGCGGCATATTGAACCGGTGCTACGTTACATATATTATTGAGTAGGTGGCTAAAATGATCTTTGAGCAATGGTTCTTTCAACGAAGAGGCGATTACATTTTTATGGCCGTTTATATATTTCGCCGCTTTCCAGAATTCTGCCGAGGAATTTGAGTTGCTTACTACGTCAATAATTTGGAGTTCGAATGCCGTCTTTTTTACATAGCAAATATGCTTGAAGTGCTTATTGGCTGCTCCGTACAGCGATTTAACGATGTCAGTGTTGTGCATCCGCAATAGCCTAAGGAACACAAACGATTGTTCTCTTTTTTTGGAACACTCACGGTCAAACCACTTTTGTTTGCAAATATTTTTATTTGATGAGCTTCTTGGTGGTGTTGTTTTTATAATTAGATCAATGAGCTCTTCCATAGTTGGTGAACCCGTCGAACTGTAAAGTGTACTACATTCATTTTTGAGTATATAAATACGCTTAAGTGTATTGTTCAACACAATGATTTCCATACCAAAAAAATAAAACACTACATGTCCATTGGGTGGAATAGAGAAAAAAAATATTTGCTCTAACTAAAAAATACTGACAAGGTCCATATACATTATCATTTGTAAACCAACCTAGAATGAATGTTCGAAACAAACATACAAAAATGTATGTTTCACACATGAATTTATTTACGGTGTTTGAATCCTGAAAACTGTAATTATTATTGAATACAATCTTTTAAACTTATGTTTGCTTACAGTGTTATTCATACTCGTAAAGCATAATCAACTTCGAATTAACTTTGATTTCAGGTAAATTATACTTTAAAACTATTTCTTTATTCATTACAATTTTCTTCACTTATCAACGTTGGTCAAGTCTTCATTAACTTAAATGCCGAATTCCGCATTTAAAGCTCAATCAAAGTGACATCCAGTAATTTAACAAAATATTTGTCAATAATAAAATGGATAGTTTTTTAAGTTTTATAAATGTAGGATGACTTTATTTACAGATAATAATATAATAATGTGATAACCACTTAAATGTGAGCAGCGACATCTAGATTCACAGAACAGAAAATATCGATACTCGAAGACCAGAAGATTTCGATACTGGAATAACAAAGTCTCGACTGGAGAGTGGAATCGAATTTTCTAGCAGATTGGAAATTGTATGGGACGCTGGATGGCGAGGTTTGTTCTCGAAGTATGTCATTCGAGTATAAATACCAGCATCCCTAAGGTATGCAAATCAGTTCGAAAGTGAAATTTGAAGTGTTAATTAGGAGAAGTGATCAAGTGGTTTAAGTAAAAGATAAGAAAAGTGTTAGCGGTTGAGAAATTGGATTGTACTGAGAGAAACAATTAAATAGTGAATTGTAACTGTACTGAATAGGATTTGTATTGAAAAGAATAAGTTCTATCATTTTTACCCACACAAACATTTTACATTGGTGTCAGAAGTGGGATAGGACTTATTGTGTGTAAAAAAAAAAAAAAACAGTGTTTTCTGACTATTTGCAAAAGCTAGAATGGGTCGAAAACTATTGCAGTTGACCCTCGTCCAACTCAAATCCGAGTTGAACAAGAGAAGCCTCAGCGCCAGTGGAGGAAAAAGTGACCTGGTGCTCCGACTTCAGGAGGCTTTGAACAACGAGGGATATGATCCTGATGCATACTCCTTTGATGCTGACGAGGATGAACAGACAAGTACCGGCAGTGATATGGCTGCGATGATGCAACTCCTCTTGTTAAAAATGGACGAACAGAAGAACAGTCTCGACCAACAAAAGAAAAATCTGGATAGCCTCGAACAAAAGCTGGATGAACAAAAGAAAAATCTAGACGAGCAGAAGAGCAGCATTGAACAAAAATTCAACGAACAAACCAACAATCTGCACGGTCTTCAACAGAAAATGGATGAACAAAAGAATAATCTGGAAGAACAAAAGAACATTCTCCAGCAAAAATTCGAAGAAATCGATGACAAATTTGAAAGAATAGAGAAGAACGTTGATGACAAATTTGATACAATAGAGAAGAATGTTGACAGCAAAGTTCAACAACTGGCAAAAGAGCTCGACACAGTGCGAAAACAGAAACTGCGAGAATGTTTTTTAAGCGGTCCAAGGAGAAAAGATTTGAAGCCTCCCTCATTCGATGGCCAGACCTCATGGTCTACTTATAAGAGGCAGTTTGAAATGGCTGCCTGTGCAAACGACTGGGACAATGAGGAAAAGTGCTTTGCCCTAACAATGGCCTTGCACGGTCCTGCAGCAGAATTGTTGCAAACAGTAGACATCGAAAAGCATAAAAGCATATGTGACGTTAGTACAGGCTATCGAGAAGTCTCACTGGCAAAACGATGCAACGAAAGCCTTCTAGTAGAAGTAGTCAGTGGAAAAGAAAAATGGATGGCAACAATAGACACCGGTTGTGTCAATCATCAGGAGGAATCTTGTGCAGAAGTCTTGGCTGCATACCACTAGCAGTTGCAGCTTGCGAACAGCTACAGGAGCAACGATTAAGGTATATGGTGAAGTCCGCATAAAAATCCAATTGGCCGGAATAACATTCACTCACGCGTTTCTGGTAGCTGACATATGTGACGAGTGCATCATTGGTACAGACTTCATGAGAGAACATGGACTTATAGTCGACTTGGGGGCACAGACCCTGAAATACGGAAACATGGAGATACGAATGATATACGGAAACGCCAATACCACAGTCTCAAATGTCGTTATCTGCAGCAATCAGAGTCTAGAGCCTTCGTCAAAAGCAATTTTGTGGGCAAAAGTGGAAGGTGGTCCTGGTAGCCACCGATTCTATTTGATGGAGCCAGAAAAGAAAAGAGACTTCATGTTGGGAAAGACCTTAGTGGAGCCAAAGAATAACATGGTCCCTGTAAGGATTCTAAATCCAAAAACATTCACTGTAAAGGTGAAAAAGGGGGAGATAGTGGGAAAATGCGTACCTGTTGAGGCTATATCGACCACAACGAAAAAAAAGGGTGCAAAACCGGTCACAACAGTTCAGAGCATAAAAATCAAGAACAAAATTCTCAGCCTCTGTAATCTGGACGAAGATCAGCGAATCCTGGCAGAAAAACTAATCGGTGAGTACGCTGATATATTTGCTACACAAGACGGAGAATATGGACGTACGCATATAGTTCAACACCACATTGACACCGGAGACGCTCGACCAATCCGTCAACCTGCAAGGCGTCTTCCATTGGCAAAGCAAACAGAAGTTGCCGAAATGATGTCGAAGATGAAAGCTGAGGGAGTGATTGAAGAATCGCAAAGTCCGTGGGCATCTCCAGTGGTCCTCGTGAAGAAGAAAGATGGCAGCACGAGATTTTGTGTAGACTACCGACGTCTCAATGATGTCACTAAAAAGGAAAGCTACCCACTTCCGAGAATCGATGACACTTTGGATATGCTTTCTGGAGCGAAATGATTTTCAACACTTGACTTGAAGAGCGGTTACTGGCAGGTAGAGATAAATCGTGCGGATCGTGAGAAAACTGCCTTCACTACAGGAAGCGGTCTTTGGCAGTTTGCAGTGATGCCGTTTGGACTGTGCAACGCTCCGGCCACCTTCGAGCGACTAATGGAACGAACATTGCAAGGACTCACCTGGAAAACCTGCCTAGTATATTTGGACGACGTTATCGTCATAGGTAAGACGTACGAGGATCACCGCAAAAATCTAAAAGAAGTGTTTGAGAGGCTACGAAGTGCTCATTTAAAGCTCAACCCGGAAAAGTGCGCCTTGTTTCGTCCGGAAGTAAAATATCTGGGTCACATTATATCAGCGGAAGGAGTAAGAACGGATCCTGACAAAATCGAAGCCGTGAAAAGTTGGCCTTATCCAAAAGATAAACACCAACTGAGAAGCTTCTTGGGACTCGCCACGTATTACAGAAGGTTCGTTAAGAATTTTGCTGGCATTGCAAAGAGCCTGCATCAACTTACAGAAAAAGGCCGACAGTTCAGGTGGTCTGGAGAATGCGAAAAAGCATTTCAAGAACTGAAGCGACAGCTGTGCAAAGCCCCATCTTGGGTTACCCCACGCCCGGAAAAATGTTCATCGTGGACGCAGACGCTAGCAATGTTGGGGTCGGAGCTGTGATCTCCCAAGTTCATGACGGTCAAGAGAAAGTGGTTGCATATTACAGCAAAGTACTCTCCAGACCTGAACGGAACTACTGTGTAACCCGGCGCGAGCTTCTGGCTTTAATTCTGGCTACGAAGCATTTCCATAAGTACCTCTACGGACAAAAGTTCATTCTCCGGACAGACCACGCAGCTCTGAAATGGCTACTCCAATTTAAGAACCCTGAAGGCCAAGTTGCAAGATGGATCGAGCAGTTGCAGGGCTACGACTTTGAAGTGCAACACCGCAAGGGAACACTCCACTCAAATGCTGATGCTCTCTCTCGTCGACCGTGCGGAGTAAAATGCGAACACTGCAATCGTAAAGAAGCAAAAGAACAAGCAACTATCCAAATGATCAGGACTGAGCCAATAGAGGGTTGGAGTATAGACGAAATCCGTTCCTCCCAACAGGCAGACAATGACATCGAACCAATATTGGCCTGGAAAGAACACGAGGAAAGACCAAGCTGGCAGCAGATATCAGATCGGAGCCAAACTCTGAAGGCATACTGGGCACAGTGGGACTCGCTTTTTGTGCAAGATGGATTGCTGAAGAGAAAATGGGAAAGTGCAGATGGGACAACATCTCGTATGCAGCTAATTGTGCCACGGTCCAGAGTCAACCAAGTACTCCATGAAATACATGACGGAATCTCAGGAGGCCATTTGGGAATAAACAAGACGTTGGAAAAGGTAAGGGAACGTTTCTATTGGCTAAGCGCTAAACAAGATGTCGAGAATTGGTGCAAAAAGTGCATAAGATGTGCGGCTACCAAGGGTCCAAAAGTAAAGCCACATGGACAAATGCAACAATACAATGTCGGAGCGCCTTTCGAACGAATAGCCATCGACATCGCTGAGCCGTTTCCCGAAACCTTTAATGGAAACCGATATACCCTCGTAGTCATGGATTACTTCAGTAAGTGGCCGGAAGTGTTTGCCATCCCAAATCAAGAGGCTAAGACCGTAACCGAACAGATAGTCAACAACTGGGTGAGCAGATTTGGGGTCCCAATGGAGCTGCACTCTGATCAAGGGCGAAACTTTGAATCAAAAGTCTTCCAGGAAATATGCCAATATCTGGGAATAAGAAAGACAAGGACAACGCCACTACACCCTCAATCTGATGGAATGGTCGAGCGATTCAATTGGACCTTGAATGAGCATCTATCTAAGGTTGTCAGCAACTGCCAGCGGGATTGGGATCGACACATACCCCTCTTCTTAATGGCCTACCGAAACGCGGTCCATAGCTCAAAAGGCACACACCATCCGAGATCTTATTTGGTCAAACAATTCGGTTGCCAAGTGAAGCAAAATTCGGATCCCCACCGACGGAGCCCAAAGAGGTGAACGAGTACGTGAATGACTTACGCGGCAGGATTCGTAAATTGCATGAAGACACCAGAGAAAAGATGAAGCTAGCAAGCAGCCGCATGAAAACTAGGTACGATATCAAGGCGAAATCTTCCGGTTTCAACGAAGGAGTTCTGGTTTGGCTGTATAATCCTCAGCGTAAGAAAGGCAAATCACCAAAATTGCAGCAGGACTGGGAAGGTCCATACAAGGTGATAACCCGCATTAATGACGTTGTCTACCGGATCCAGCGTGGGAATCGAGGAAAATTGAAAGTGGTCCATTTGGATAGAATGTGTCACTTCAACGGGATGCTGAATGACGAAGTTGTTCGGGACGAACAACTGTAGTGAGGGAGCAATGTGATAACCACTTAAATGTGAGCAGCGACATCTAGATTCACAGAGCTGAAAATGTCGATACTCGAAGACCAGAAGATTTCGATACTGGAATAACAAAGTCTCGACTGGAGAGTGGAATCGAATTTTCTAGCAGATTGGAAATTGTATGGGACGCTGGATGGCGAGGATTGTTCTCGAAGTATGTCATTCGAGTATAAATACCAGCATCCCCAAGGTATGCAAATCAGTTCGAAATAAATAAATAATACTGAATAAAGGGATTTGTATTGAAAAGAATAAGTTCTATCATTTTTACCCACACAAACATTTTACAATAATAACTAGAATAAAGAAAGAGTGGTACACAAAAAGAAACACGTCTTCACGTCGTGGTGGCTCGTCATAGACTGACTCCGTTTTTTTAATTTCTGTTCCTACATCTTCTCGGTCTTCCTGACATTGTCGTCCTCGACATCTTCGTCACTGGTCGATTCATATTCAGTCCAGGAATTTGTAGACATATACGGCTTCATATTGTCGGCGGAACTGCTCGTCTGATTTGGTCCTTCATGATCACCCATTTTTTTTTACAAGATAGCGATCATTTCGTAGTATGGACGTAACACTATAGGGACCTAGGAACTTCGGTTGCAGCTTAAGTCCGGCCTCAAACTGAGTCCTTCTGACAGCGACTAAATCACCTATTTGATACTTCTTAGCAGGTTTGCGCTTCCGGTTAAATGTGCGTCGATTTTCTTTTTGGATTTTTTTGATTTGTGAAGCAGCTTTTATTCGCAAATCGGTTCGATCTTGATTAAGTACTTCGATAAGCTCTTTCTCAACCAGTTCTTTTAGATGAAGGTCTTCTTTGAGTCTTATCATCCTTCCTGTCAGGACTTCGAAGGGGGTTGTACCAATGCTTCGACAGAAAGTTGCATTGATATATTGTTGCACCTTAGGTACGTGCTTGTACCAGTCATCAGACTACGGGAGAAATAGTTTAGTAAGTATTGGTATGATAGTCCTATTTACCCTCTCAATTTGTCCATTCCCGCGTGGAACTCCAGTTGTTATGAGAACATGCTCTATCTTCTCATCATCGCAGTATTTTTTGAAAATAGTGGAGCGAAAAGCAGAACCGCGATCAGAAATGATTTTTCTGGGATTACCAAATGTTGTTGCTTGGTGCTGCAGACGTGCGACCACCTCGTCACCAGTTGTCGATCTAGTAGGATACAGCCATATGAACTCCGAGAACGAATCCACTATTGCAAGGATATGATTATAACGCTTCTTTGTATTTATCATCGGTCCTAAATGGTCAATATGGTAAGTATCTAAAGGAGTATCTCCTTTATCAATGGGGTTGAGTAAGCCTTCGGATTTTCCCTTCTTCCGCTCGGCCAGAATACACTGGATGCAATTGTTGATGAATTTTTCTATCTTGGACCGCATGTGGGGATACCAAAATTCTCGTTGAATGATGTGTTCAACTTTCTGCCACCCAAAGTGTCCCTGCTCGTGAGCTTGACGAATGACATCATACTGCATTGTCTTTGGCACGACTAACAACAGGTCTCCATCCTGCGAACGATACAAAACATTATTTCTAAGAACAAAATTACCAGACTCGCCTTCTTTGATAGTTTTCTGATGTTGTCCAAGGAATCGTCTTCTTCTTGAGCTTTGCTGATTCGAGATGTCAGCAAATCAAAACATCTATCGATGTTGTAGACAGAAACGTGATTTCGACTCAGGGCATCGGCATGACGCATAACTTTGCCAGGTCGATGCACTATTGTGTACTGGAACTCTTCCATCAGCAATGCCCATCGAGCAACTCTTAAGCTTAGGTCAGATTTCGCCATTGTCAAGGCAAAGACTTGACAGTCGGTGACTATCTTAAACGGAATTCCCAATAAGTACACTCTGAACTTTTTCAGCGACTTTATTACTGCCAAAATCTCCAACTCATAGCTTGTATGCTTCTCATCTGTCGGCGTTGTCGTCCAGCTGGCGTAGTACACGGGATACATCAGAGCGTCATCAGAACATCGCTGAAGTAAAATTGCACCAAGTCCTTGTTTTGCAGCATCCGTATGTAGTTCCGTCTCAGCTCCAACAGCATATATTCTAAGTACAGGCTTATTTATCAAAATATTTATCTTTAAGTTGTTGAAGTAAAGGATCCTTTTTAGGATCCAACAAAAAATTAACTTTTGCGCGAAACTAATCGCGCACCATCAACTAAATGAAAAGCTCCATTACGTTATAACTATAATTTATTTCAATGTCGATTCAGTCACGACTCAAACAGAAGTGCATACAATGATTCAGTAACTTAAAATCTAAACTCGTCGTGATTGAGTATGGTGACCTTGGTTCCCACGAAATTCATCGCACCATTGCACGCGCAAATATATAAATGCAGTATCAGCGTCTGATGGAAACTGACACCTATCCTATTTCCGCTGGGCTGGTGCGTGTGTTAACTGCCGCCCTTTCAAATATCTGCGTCCCGCAGATCCATGGTTGGATTTACTGAATAGCCTTGAGTTGCGATTGGCCGATGCACTTCCTGTTTACAACACTGCACCGGATATGAACTTTGCTCCTGGTGAAAAGGTGATGCTCGTAGATTTGGAATATTAACCTTGCCATAGATCTTTCTCCACAGCTGACAAATACCAACTACTAAACCTATGATGATAAGACCTTCTGTAATTATAGAAAAATTAAAATTTCCTTTTAAGGCTTTTATGAGATTTATATTTTCGATGCTCATTTCATGTAGGTACTCTAAGTCCGGCTTCAATTCTCTACTTGTTACATTGGTAAGAACGGAGGGAAGTGGCTGTGCACTTTTGCCTGTAACGCTGGAGTATGTCCTGCCCCTGATGCTTACAGTTTCATTATACAGTTGAAGTACATAAGTCCCTTCTAAAGGAATTACAGTATTGTTGGCTAGAAGAGAACCATTAAAATTAGTTATGAAAATAGTATTCTCGCCAACTAGTTCGACGATTTCTGAATTTGTTTTCGTAAAGTCGCAGGCTGCTGTGCCACCCTTTAGCACCCTTGGTAAACATGAGTCCTCGTCCAGCTTCCTAACAACACCTTCCTCACAAACGGAGGTATTCCCTATGTGTAGACAGTCGCCGTTAAGTCCGTAAGTTTCGTTTCGGTTAACTAGTAGTCTTGTGTAGTCTAGGTCGAGTCGTTTTCCGTCAGTAATTGTAGAGTAAGCGGCCAAAACATGAAAGATTGTTGGCCCAACCTTTGGGATAGCTAAGACATACAATAGCATTGTTCCATTACTGAAAACGGAAGGTTTTCCATATTCAACAGCCTCCACAACGTTTTGATATGGAAGGGTTTCCAGTTCGTTGATTATAGCATTTATTTCTCCTGAGTCTAAAACGTTGCTGTTAACTATCCCATTTTTGGCCAACTGACATGCCCTAATAATTTCGTTAACTATGTCCTTTAGTATAAGTATCTTGTTTAATAAGTCGTCCTTAAGTTTATTGGTCTCTTCTCTTTGTATAGCGTTATTGTATCTGTCCACCACTTTATTCACCTTTTCTATGGCTTCGCGTGTCGTGTCAAATAGTTTGTTGTTAATTTTGTATTGATGATTATTATTCTCGATAATGTCAGTCTGTGATTGGAGAATCTTGTCCCAGTCAGCTGCGTCAGGGGAACCCGCCAACCATTTCCAGGCGGATCCTATCCAATTTATGGACCTTGGCTTCCTCGTGCGTAAGCTCCCTAGTTCTTTGAGTCGATTCTTTGTCTGGTTTAAGTGGTAGTCGAAAATTAGACGAGTGTCGTCATCTCGTATATGTTTTCTAAGAAGTTGGTCTGTTTCGTCTACGAGTGTGTCATAATGTTGCAGGTCAATAACATGAATGAGTTTAAAGTACCCATTTATTAACCAGGCTTCTCCCTCTCGAATAGTAACCAATGGTGACTTGTACTGGAATACGTGCAATGCTTGCGCAGAAACCAAGATAACTAAACTGCAATTTCATTTATTAAAAAGGTTAATTATTACAAAAATATAAAAAGCGGTAGTTACGCAAAAATTTTAAGAGTATCTTATCAATTAGGATTTGTAACATTTAAGTATGATTTATACTTTTACATGTATATTTATGGGTATAATATTGTTTTTAGTTTTTTTCATATTTTTCTTAATCTTTTTCCATTTCTACATTTTCATGTTCTTCAAATGTGCCTTGTGCACCTTTTTCCCACTTACCGTCGTTACCGTTACGCGATTGTTCCTAGCTACAATCTCTCTCTTATACAAGGGCTTATGTTTCCCTTTTATACGTTTGTCAGCAGTAAAGACTACCTCGCCCTCTCTATATTTTCTCGGGATAGTCATTTTTAAATTAAGCCTAGCATTCCTCGCATCCATATTTCGCCTTATGACAGCCCTAAGGTCCTTATTGATTTTAGCTCGGATATTCAAGAGACTCTGATAATTAACCCTTTGAGACCTGTTAAAAAATATATCGGTGGGTTTCTTCTTTATTACCGAATGAACTGTATTGTTGTAGCGATCAACGGCTACGTAGATCAGTTCCTTCACGCTGAGGTTTGGATATTCCACTCTAAGGCATCTGTAGATTTCTAGGATAGTCGAATGGACCCTCTCGATCTGTCCATTGACTTCACTCCTATAGGCGGGAGTCTGATAAGTTTTTATTCCTAAGTTTTTGATAAAATTAAGTACGATAGGACTTAAGAACCCTCTCTCGTTGTCAAAAACCAAAATGTTTGGAACTGTAAAATAGTGTAAGATCTTCAGCAATTTAGATCTGATATAAAGGGCAGATTTATCTTTTATATGGAAAAATTTGGAAAACTTCGAAAACTTATCTACAACAGTTAGGAATTTCTCATTTTGGATTTCCATGATATCCATGTGAAGAATTTCACATGGGTATCTTGGAGAGGGGGTTTCCTGCAAATGAGGTGTTATGGGGTGTCTATCATATTTGTTCGAATTGCACGTCTCGCATGAATTGGTATATTTCCTGATCAGTGCCATCATATGGGGGAAGTAGAATTCTTCAAGAATTTGTTCCCTGTTTTCCCTGGGACCTCTGTGCGCTCTCCTATGAACACGTTCAATGATAAGAAGTTTACGATCCTCGCATGCAACGTCTTCAACGACTCTCTGAGTAATTCTAATTTTGAATTTGCTAAAGTTTTCCAGATAAACACCCTGGAGTGTGCTGAGATGACATTCAGGAATCTTTATCCCGTTGATGACGTTTGGGTTTAAGAATTCCTTCAAGAATTGTAAAAGATTTTCTCGATTGAAACTTTTTGCCGATATGTAATGCCGATGGAAGCCAGGATGTGGCTCCTCGTGAGACTGAAGCTCGATACCAGGCTTGAAGATGAGCTGATTCTTAAAGACATTGATTGGAGCTTCTACATGCGGAATCAAATCTGAATTATCTTGCTCGGCACTGTGTGCAGTGCAAGTATCAGAATTATCATCCGAGACTTCGCAAAACCCTTCTTCAGCCGTGGATGTGTTTGAGCCATAGTCTCCCATAACTGAACTGGCCTGTACCTCGCTTGCAGTTTCAGTACTGTTTTCTGTTGCAGTCCTAGTATCATCTGATGCATCCGACAGATGATTTACTTCTGTTCTAAGACGTGAGAGAGCATCGGCCACAGAATTTGATTTACCTGGGGTGTAAATCAACTCGTAGTTATACTCCTCTATCCTTGATTTCCACCGTTTGAGTTTGGCATTATAATTCCTATTACTAAGCGTAAAGGTAAGAGGCTGGTGGTCGGTGTATATTCTTATTTTTTTTGCACCGTAAAGGTAATTCCTTAAATTATCCAACGACCAGACAATGGCGAGCATCTCTTTCTCGTTGGTTGCGTAATTTTCTTCGGTTCGATTTAAAGACCGAGAAATGTACGCGATGGGTCTCTCCTTCCCATGCTCGCCTTGCGACAACACTGCTCCGATCGCGTAGTCCGAAGCGTCAGTTGTTAGATTGAATCCCTTTTCGAAGTCAGGAAATGCTAGGACTTCTGCAGAAGTAAGTAACTCCTTGAGAGTCTGGAAGGATCTCAGAGCCTCTTCGTTGAGAGTAATAGGGATGCTTCTTGACTGATTGGCTCGGATCTGCGAAAAATCTCCTCTCGTGAGGTTCGTCAAAGGCTTCGCAATTTTTGCATAATCCCGTATAAACTTCCTGTAGTACGATGTTAATCCGAGGAAGCTCTTTAGCTCTTTAAGATTCTTTGGAGGCAGCATCCCGTCGATGGCCCTAACTTTTTTCTTATCAGGCAATATACCGTTCGGGGTAACTAAGTATCCCAAAAACTCAACAGTTGTGTCCATGAAATGAGTTTTTTCTAAATTGATCTTTAGTCCAGCCTCGTTAATTTTATGGAAAATGGTCTCTATGTCCCTCAGGTGATCCTCCTCGGTTTTGCTATATACTATGATGTCATCAATGTATACGTAGCAAATTTTCCCTATAAAATCCTTGAGGACATCATCTATCATCCTTTGAAAGATGGCGGGTGCGTTCTTAAGACCAAAAGGAAGCCTGAGATATTCATATTTCCCATTCATGGTTGAAAACGCGGTTTTGGGGATGTCTTTTTCGTCCATTAGAATTTGGTGGAATCCCGACGTTAAGTCGAGAGTCGTGAAGAGTTTAGCATCCCCGAGGCTGGCTAGTGTGCTATTAATGTCTGGTATGGGGTAGGTGTCAGGAATCGTGACGGCGTTAAGCCGTTTATAGTCGATTACCATTCTATACTGTTTGTCTCCATTTGGTTTCGGTTTTTTAGGGACTACCCAAATAGGAGAGTTATACGGGCTGCTGGAAGGACGAATGATATTCTCTGCCAAAAGCTCTTTCACCTGCCTGTCAACTTCTTCCCTCATACAAGCAGGGTACGGGTAGCTTTTGGCGTAAATAGGTTCATCTGTTGTTGTGCGGATTCTGGCCCGAATATTTGTTTTTACTTTGTCGTTACCGACGGGACCGAAGAGATTTCCGTATTTTTTGCATATTCTTTCTAATCGCATTGTTGCGGATTTCGAGGTATCGGCACGTACATTCAGGTTCAGGAGGTTATTGACCGTGTCGAAAGCACGGTTTTTCAGGGGAATTATTTTGTTTGTTTCGATGATTAGCTGGTGTTTTCCTCTATCGATGACCGCTCTTAGATCTTTGAGCGTGTCATCGCCAATTATGCCGTCAAACGATATTAGGTTGGGGAGAACAAAGAAGGTAACCTCAAGATTGCAACCTAGGAAGTGGAAAAATTTACCTGTTACTTTATTACTAATATTGATTCTACCGCCTGGACTATTTACAAAAAATGGTTGTTGTACGGGGGTTGGATTTGGGACTAAACCTGGCCGGATAAAATTTCTGTTCGCTCCGGTGTCCACTAAGAACATCAATACAGTCCCGTCCCGCGTAACATACTCTATGTATGGTACGCTGGAAACGAGGCTCCTTCCATAAAATTTTCCGTGGATGTCTGCTCTTTGGGAAGGTCCGCGGGTTCGGACTCATTCCGTTCCTCGGAACAGGAAGTTACATGGTACAACCGCTGTTGTTTGTTTGGATTGTAATTGTCGGAGCTCGGCTCTCGCTTGAAAGGATTGTGGTTGTTCATATAATTCATATTTCGCGAATGAATCGACCTATCTACTTCCATCTTAACTGGGGGTTTCGGTCCTGTTGGTCTTTGAGGGGGTCGTCGATCTCGGAATACTGAACTCCTGGCTGAAAAAGATTGTTGGCCGAAATCGGTTCTGGTTGCGTTAGATTTGCTGGGGTTCCGGTTAGGATAAGGATTTCTATTGAGGTTGTGATTCACGGGGGATGTTATTATGTTTGGAGCGTTCACATGCACCGAGCTGTTCCTAAGCGTTAAATTTTGCATCTCGAGGCATGCTGAGTAGGCCTCAGGCAACGTTTTCGGCTTTTGGATAATAAGGAGTCTTGAAAGATCCCCACTAAGACCCCTTATGAAAACGTCTAATGCGCGATTCCTATATGATTCAACCAAGGCGTTCATGGTTTCAGTGGAATATACCCCTGCTCTTATTTTACTAATTATTAAAGAAAACTGATGATTGACCGTAGCATAAAAGTCGTCAACTCGGGAGTTTCCCTGTTTAAGCTGATTGAGCTGATGCTCTAGGGTATGGATATCCCGTTTATCCGCATAATGCAGAGACAGGACTCTTTTTATTTCAGCCCACTCGGCATCGAATATATTATAGGAAATCAAAGCAGAGTCTGCTTTCCCCCTGACTTTTGCCGAATGTGTTGAAGTATAGCTCTGTAAATGGGTTTGCCGCGTACTATTTCGTAATCCTTAAGCACCGTTTCGACGCTATGAACCCAGGACACATAGCGCACCGGGTCGCCGTCAAACGTCTGCAATTCTTTGACAGAATCCGGAAGTTTAGAAATGTCCCTAAGTTCTTGTTCGCAGGAAGGGCCACGTAGAGGTTCAACTTGATGTTCTCGCTCAATGGGCATAGGAGGATTACGTTGTTCTATCCGTACTAGTCTATCCATGATAGTAGTAAGGCAATCGTTAAAGGATGCTACTTCCCCACGAGGATTCGCCTGTTCTAGATTTGCTATACGGTTTTCAAAGGCCCTAATCTGTTCTATTACTGTGTTAACAGCTCCAGTGAGCTGCGTAACCGAGGTTCTTAGTTCATCCATTATTTTTATTTAATTTTTTAAATGAGAGAAGAGATTGAGAGAAACAATATAAAAATTTGTTTGATCTTGCAACGGAACAGTAAGACTTGGGATTAGTTATATTCGCTTAAATTTCCGATAGTTTATTTGTTAAAACTTTTCCTCTTTTCATGTATTTATTTCACTAAAATTTTTTCGTATATTCGAAACTGTTAAACTTTTACTCTTTTTTTATATTTTAAGAACAATTCTATTCTTTGGTTTAATACATAATTTGTTTCTGTTTTTCTGTTTAATTTGTTTATTTTTGCCTACAGAATGTCCGCTAAACTCTCTTATTTAAATTTTCGGGGTAGTCACCCTAGTTCGAAAGGCCCGTTGAATCCTTTTTGGTCGTTAATGCGGCTAATTTCGCAGCGACCTACTAGGGAACGAGTAGCTTTACCACCAGTGTTAATTATATCAAATAATTTTTAAGTGAGCCGACCCCTTTTTTCCGAGAGTAAGCTCTTGGACATTAAAAAGTTATCAAATGCTAACACATATATAGTTATTAATTTTTAATTAATATACGGATTTCTCTTAACTAACTTATATTCTATCTTACAAAATCTGCATATGAATCGGCATGGCTGTTTGCATCCTCATCAGGTTCTTCCTTCTAAAAATTATTTGCCTTCCACTCCTTTCGAACTCACGTATTCACTGTGTTTCGGTTCAATTAAGTAAGTTTTCTCTTTCTTATTCTTTCACTAAGTCCTTTTAAAGGAGTCTAAGTATTCACTTGGAAAATCGTTTTTTCCATTTACAGGTACAAGGAACTTCACTTTTGGTTTCCCATTATTTTCACTTGGGATATTTTACTAAGGTTTATTTTTACTTTAATTTTTCCTTTAATTTTTAAAAGGACACAATAATCAAGTCCCTGCTCGGGCGCCAGTAAAGGATCCTTTTTAGGATCCAACAAAAAATTAACTTTTGCGCGAAACTAATCGCGCACCATCAACTAAATGAAAAGCTCCATTACGTTATAACTATAATTTATTTCAATGTCGATTCAGTCACGACTCAAACAGAAGTGCATACAATGATTCAGTAACTTAAAATCTAAACTCGTCGTGATTGAGTATGGTGACCTTGGTTCCCACGAAATTCATCGCACCATTGCACGCGCAAATATATAAATGCAGTATCAGCGTCTGATGGAAACTGACACCTATCCTATTTCCGCTGGGCTGGTGCGTGTGTTAACTTTGAAATGCTTGTTGCTGCCTCGGTCCAAATTCAAATTTAGTATTTGTTTTGGTAAGTTCAGCAAGTGGTCGAGCTATCATAGCAAATCGAGGAATAAATTTTCTGAAGTAACCAGCTAAACCACAAAAACTTTGTACATCTTGAACTTTTTTCAGCTGTGGAAAATTTGCTACCGCTTGCACCTTTTGTGTTGCTGGTTTAACTGTCCCATCTTTAATTACATGTCCGAGGTATTCCACACAGTTATTTAAAAAAAAATACATTTTTTCCAATTGAACTGTAGGCATGGACTGCAACCAACATCCAGTACAAGTTGTAATTTAGCCAAATTTTCCGTTGCGTCTTTCGCTGGCACTATAAGATCGTCTATGTAGATTAATATTGTTCCATCTCGTATTAAACTGCTAAAAATTGCTCTAACGTGTCGCTGGAAAACGGCTGGGGAGTTACAGAGGCCAAATGGTACACGAAGAAATTCAAAGTGTCCGTCCGAGGTAATAAACGCTGTATATTTGACGCTGGCTTCAACAACTGGGACATGAAAGAAACCGTTTTTTAAATCCATTGTAGTGTACAATTTCGCTGTTTGTAGTCGGTCAATTTGATCCTCGATTAGGGGCAGAGGATATCTGTCCCTGACGATTTTTTTATATAATTGCCTGTAGTCAATGCAAAGTCTCACATTACCATTTTTCTTTGGGACCAGTACAACCGGACTAGCGTACTCTGAAATGCTCGGTCTCACGATCCCGTCCTTTAACCATTCGGCTACTATGTCATTGACTAAGGCTCGATGGTCCGCTGACAGCCGTCGAAAATTTTGATAAACAGGAACCTCGCCTTTGAGGATAATTCACATTTTAACCCCACTGTCTTTAACCACTTTCGGAGAATAATTTTCTATCATGCTCTCTAATTGTTTCCGGATTGATTCATCTTTGATATGATCGGTACTTATCTTCTTCTCTTGGCTGAAAATATCGATATTTAATATATCAGAGCTGTCCACAGTTGTGTTGTTCGAGTCTTGAGCTGAATCGCTTATCTTAACGCAACTTACATGTCTCCTCTTGAGTCGAAGCTCCACAGAATCTGTCAGTTGACTACCAAGTATCAGATCATGTTTGATTAATATATCTGGAACCACTTGAATTTCAAGTTGCGCAGTTATGTCATCTAGTGTGACAGCTTCAAACCCTCCGAGCGTCGCCATTTTCTCAGAACCAATACCAACAAACGGGATCGGACTACTTTGTAATTTTGGAGATCCGAGCAAAACGTATTTGGTAGCTGAAATAAGATGAAGATCACTTCCTGAATCGATTAAAGATTTAAATGTTTGACCCGATATTTCGACTTCTTTAAATATTTTGTTAGTTGTCGTTGTTACCGCTTCGCAGCTTTTTTTCTGTTTTGGACATTCTTTAGAACGATGACCAAACTCACCACACTTAAAACATTTGAAACCTTTATTCTTATTTGGACAATCTTTACTCAAATGGTTTTCTTCTCCTCAGTCGTAACATCTTTTATTTTGCATTTCTTTGCTATCATTTGTCATCTGTCTTATTTTACCCTTGCTTTTCATCGCCTCATACTGCGATAATCTTTTGCGTAGTTCTTTGATATTGGTTGCTCCAAATAAAATGGACTTGTTAACTTCATCGTCTTGAACACCATCAATGATGTATTGAATTTTCGCTTCCACCTCAATATCAGCATGACTTGCAACTTCAAGGACGCGATAAACATATTCTTGATATGATTCATCATTTCTTTTCTTAATGGAGCTCAGTTGCCGATGAACCTCTCTGCTGTTCAAAGATTGAGAAAATTCGGAAATCAAGGTATTTTTTATGGCCTTCCAGGAACTGATGTCGGTGCATTCGAAATTTATATATTTATTATTGAACCTCTAAGTAATTTTTTGGCATAAACAATTCTCTGGGGATCTGTCCAACGACAGAGGTCTGCGGTTTCTTCGAATTCTTTTGCCCACTTTTTAACATTTTGTCTGCCGTCTCCACTAAAAGTTTCGAGTGCATCCTCAACGTCCTTAAATGACAACAATGTTTGGCATTCTTTCGATGACAACAATGGCATGTGCTCTGCTTGGATCGACTCATAGCTATCACTTTCCTCGTCTTGTTGAAGCGCTTTCCTTAACTTAGTACATACACACATTCGTGCTATTTATTATAGAATTTTCACTATCCATTATCGTATAATTCCACAAAAACGATTTAACACAAACAAAAATAAAATGAATTATTTTTTTAGTCAGAATTTAATGCGCAATTCCAAAAAGGATACCATCCACCACGACTGCCAATGTACAACTCATTCGTATCCTTACGGCAAATCTTGTTTTCTTGCATCTGCTTGCACACATACAGTCGTATATCGTTATCTTGGTCGCCACCGGTTTCCCTTTTTTGTTCAGTTTCGTCGTCGTCTTTTAGTGCTTATGTTTTTATTGAAAACAAAGATATCCTTCGTCCTTTAAATTGCGTATATTTTTTTCAGCCGTCTTCGAGTTGTGCATATGCATACACACATGTACACGTGTATTTCGTCGTCGTCAACTTATCTTTAAAATTTCTTTTTGCGTATCCCACTTCTGACACCAAATTTGTAGGATGACTTTATTTACAGATAATAATATAATAATAACAAGAATAAAGAAAGAGTGGTACACAAAAAGAAACACGTCTTCACGTCGTGGTGGCTCGTCGTAGACTGACTCCGTTTTTTTAATTTCTGTTCCTACACAAATGATATAGACATGTTGAATGATTTCAATAGCATGCGACGCCCAAAAAAATATAAAAAACGTATTAAACCTCTTCAAGACTTCTTTGAGGATGAATTTAGGAGTAAGTACAGATTTTCGAAAGAAAATATGCAAAAAGTAATCGATCAGGTTCGAGATGATTTGGAAGGAGATAATAGAGGTGGATGCATCTCTGCTGAGTAAGGAGGTAAAACCATTAAAGAACTCCTTCAAGTAAATCTCAATAGATTAACCCGCTGGGTAGATCGCTGTGGATTGAGAATAAACCCCCATAAAAATGATCTTGCCCTCTTTTCCAGGAAATACAAAATTCCAACTATAGACCCTCCTTCAATAAACGGTACCAGTTTAGTATTTTCCGATACAGCAAAATATCCGGGTCTCATTTTTGACAGGAAATTAAACTGTAAACCTAATATTCAAGATAGCTTTATTCTCTTGCCAAAAAGCCATTGGGAATAAATGGGGCCTTCAACCTCGCATAACTCATTGGCTATACATCTCGGTCATAAGACCGATACTTACTTACGGGGTGGTCGTCTGGTGGACGGCTTTACAATATGCAGTCAACTGCATTAAACTAAGCAGAGTCCAAAGAACAGCATGTCTATGCATAAGCAGAGCCTTGCGGCCTACCCCCTCTGCGGCATTATACATTCTGTTTCACTTGACACCCCTAAATACTAAATATCTTTAAAGCGGCTAAACAGTGGACAAATATTTCATTTAGCCACGACAACATTCTTAACACCTTAGGAATCTTCACAGAGAACATCGATTACATCATACCTGAACTTTGGTTTGACAAAAACTTCCACGTAAGCTCTGGGAGGAAGATGTTTTCGTAGAGGATAAGTCAATTCATCTCTACACAGATGGATTTAAAACCGATGTGGTGGCGGAGTTTTCTCAGATAAACTAAATCTAAGCTTCTCTTTCCGTCTTCCAAATCACTGTAGCGTGTTCCAGGCGGAAATTTTGGCGATTAAAGAAGCTCTGTCCTAGCTGAAGAAAAACGTAATATCTGCAAGGGATATCCGCATCTTTTCGGATAGTCAGTCCGCAATCAAGTCCCTGGACTCGGTCTCACTATATTCTAAAATCGCCCTTGAATGCCAATCATCTCTCATGGAGATGGCTTTCTTCTACAACGACCTAAACGATCTAGAAAATATAGACGTTAACAGTCTCCTACTCTTTATCATAAGCTCAAACTATTTGCATTAGTAAGAGGATCATAGAAACACGTGGCATCACAATGGGCCAATTGGCCTGAGTGGGTTGGTACTTCCAACAGCCACTCTTACCTAACCTAACTTAAGGAGGTAATAGCAGCGATTTGATGCTGGTCGGAATGAAGTAAGTTGATCACTTTTGTGTACAGACTCACAGGAAATGACAAAATTGTTCAAGATTCAAGATGATGCTGCTGATATTCATGGTTTCATTCATCTCATTCATTTTATATGCATTTTTATTTTTGGAATTCATTTACACTTACAGCTAGACAAAAAATGCTTAAATATTAGCTTAAATAACTTACAAATAATCTTATTCTATCTTACTGGCCCCATGCGGGCACTCTAAGTTAAACATAATACTTAATTTATGTCTTTCGACGTTTCTTACAGACTATTTTTATTTTTGTTTTACATTTATTAAAACTAAAACTAAGAAAATAAACTTTAAGTAGAAAAACTTAGTATACGGACTTTTTGTTATAATATAAAACTTAAAACTAAACGTATAAACTATTTACAACTATATCTTAGCCTACTTAATCCTACTTAAACTATCTAATGCCATACCATATTTTAGAGGGTGTTACCCACCTCTGTTCTAATATATATTTTTTTCTTTTTGTTTTTTTTTTATTTTGTGATTATTATTTTTTGTTATTTTTTATTTTTTCTTAAAACTACCCTAATTCTACCTAAAACTATGTAAGCCGGCCACGGCAAAAAAAAATGCAGAAGACCGACTTTGCTCCTTACGTATGACTGGAGGAATTCGATGACGAGACTTCCCCTCCTTCATCTAGCCACCAGAATTGTTGGTGCTGCCGAGCAACATCCCTTATGTCGCGACTCCCTACCGACCTACTGAACCGGAGGCGCTCCGCACTGCCATGTGCGACGTCTCTGTCGTAGTCGAGTCGCCTGTCCGCAGCTGTTCGAGCAACGTGGAAGATTAGCGGCACCGCCAATCTGTCCTGGATCAGACCTTTCATATCTAGGTAGAGGAACGCTTCTGGAGGAACAAAGCCGTCAAAGCGAACTCTCTCATGATACATATAGTTAGGGTAGTAAGCCCCGGAGATCAGGTTGTTCGATGAGGTCATTGCTCTTGCAATGTGCCCTCAAGTCAACTTAATGACGAAATTGTCCACTCTATTTAGGTTCGCCCTATTGTATAAGACCTCATTGGGATAGAATTTGATGTACTGAGACTCTGGTGTTCTGTATAAGCGAAGACAAGTCCTAAGACAAGCCCTCTCAAACACCCGAATCTTTTCCAATAAACTTGCTCTCACGTTGAACCACACGGGACATCCAAATACAAGCATGGGCCTGATAAGGGCCATGTAGCAGATCACCTTCACCCTCGCATCGAGTTGGCTGTTATAAAACAGTCTCTTTGTAAGGGCAAAAGCACCTCTGGCTCTGGCCAGAGCAACATCTATATGTTTGTTAAAATACAGATATTGATCTAGCCAGATCCCAAGGTATCTGACTACATTTCGACAAGCAAGTGGCTGTCCATGTTGTCCGACGATAGAAAACTTTCGCCAATTCTTTCTGGTATCCCTAGAGGCCCCAGACAAAGGCGTCCTAAACAGAATGGTTTCCGCCTTCTGAAAGTTGATTTTCAACTTCCAGTCATCGCAATATCGCTTAATTTTGTCGAAGTCACGCTGCAAAAGCATATTAATGACCTCAATCTTTGGACCTGATCTGTACGCGATTATGTCGTCTGCGTACGCTATGGAATGGTGAAGTGAACCTATCAGATCACTTGTGTAAATGTTGAATAGGATCGGCGAATTTACCGCACCTTGTTGCAGACCGTTTTTAATGTTAAAAGTTCCAGCAGAAGTCACATCGCCATTCTTCACGATGAACTGTCTACTGGAGAGCATATCAAAAAGAATATACAGCAGTGGCTTACTAATGCCCAACCTGTCCAGCTTGAAAAAGAGTCCTTCTAACCATACGGTATCGAAGGCCTTCTCCAAGTCAATCAGGCAGGCACCAGTGCACTGTTTCTTGCCTTTGTTCCATTGGATATCAGAAACCAGTTTCGACGCAGCATGCATCCTATCATGACCCGCCTTGAAACCGAATTGATTATCTGTAACTATATGTTTGTACACAACCCACTTAGTCAGGACCCTATTGATCACCTTCTCGAAAACCTTGCTGATGTTTGGAAGAAGACTGATCGAGCGGAGATTCGCCGGATTGGAAGTATCTTTATCCCTTTTGGGGATGGGATGTACCACCGCAGTTTTCCAATGCGCTGGATAATGTGCATTATTCATTGCATTATTAAACAGGGTGGTATAAATGTTTACCGCTTCTAGAAGGAGATGTCGAAGCACAATGTTCGGTATTTCATCGGTTCCCACTGATTTCTTACTTCTAAGTGATTCGAAGATCGTTTGGAGCTCTTCCTTCGAAATGAACGGGGGTAGTACCCTATCGTTGGTGATGACATTATTTGCCATATTCTCGTCACTGAACTGGGTGAAACCCGAGCTCTCGAATCGCCAATTCACAATTTCATTTCGAAGGTAGAAATTGTGCACAAGGACTCGATTCTCCAGGTGCTGGTTCGGGCCAATGATGTCATTCGCCTTGTACACTTCCTGGAAAGTCGCTCCTATAGCCTCTACCTGCTCCTGCGGATCCTCGATCACAAAGAAGTTGTCATCATCAACAGCCCCATTTGGATCTATGCCTGCTTCTACAAGTATTTGTTCGTTGTTCGTCGTTCTGGCGATTTTAAGACATGGAAGGTCGTTCTGATTATTTCTCCGAAATATTTTATTTATTTGCGGGAACATATTCGGGTTGCTGGTGTTTACAGCCCGAATTTTATTGTTCCAATACAAACTTACAGATGTTCTGTAATTTTCCTTTATTAATGTTTGGAGGTTTTTAATCGACGACTTCAGTGTCATGATCTCCGGGTTATGTCTGTCAGTAAACTGTCTGTACAAGGTTTTTAGTCTTGACAGCAGTCTACTTTTCTGTCGGTGCAGTGCGTCAATAGTTGCGTTGCGGAATAAGTCTTCTTCGTCAGTGTGTTGGTACCGAGGTATCGTTTTGTCCATTGTTCGTTTGATTGTCTCGTCCATTAGTCTTAGATACCTGTCAATCTCCTCGTTTGACAGATTTCTGTTGGACGGTGGGTAGAGCGAATTCGAGGAGAGTGCTCTAGTCAGTGTTCTGGTGAAGTGTGTCCAACGCACCCTACTATAATTGTGGGAATGCCTTTGAACAAACTCATCCAATTCCGCAATTTCGTTGGGAACAGTTATTTCGGTGCTGAGACCGCAATGATCACTGTCATACACGAAAGTGCGTAGACAGTTTGTAGTTTGTTGGTTAGTACATGTCAGTTGTATTCGTAAGTCGAACAGCAGAAGATCCAAATAGGACCCGTGTCTGGGAAACGACGGACTATCCGTCGCCTTAAGCCCGAGTCGATATATTACACAGTGCTGACCCCACCAATTGAATAGTAGGTTCCCTCTAGTATTTGGTGTATTGTTTCCCCAATCGCTATGTTTGGCGTTGAAATCTCCGCCGATAATATAATAGTTGTCTTCCAATTCCAGCCTCAGAAATTAAAAAAGTGTCTCGAGCTCTGAGATAAATAGGGTGGATTGAGTAGCCTTAGGTGCATAGACAGACACCATGTACAACCGCTTTCCACTACGGAGAGGGATGTACACGATGCATGCTTCCAGCACCTGGAACCTACGTACTACACGACTGTATACTCATTTAAAACGTATACCTTTTCGTACGAAAATCGCAACGCCACCTCCCTGAATGGAGTTGAGTCGGTTTCTCCGTACTATTTTGTATCTTCTGTGCCTCATTTTGTGTCTTTTGGTAAGCTTAGTTTCGCTAACCAAAAGCACATCAGGGGCTTGGTCGTTAAGCAACTTAAATAGTGCGGCTCGTCGTTCGAGCCTTATCAGTGAATTCACATTCACAGGAAGGACCTTCAGGGTTTGCTCCGCCATGTACGTACCCATTACGACTGGAGGTGCGTTAGGCCCGGCAGCAGCGCGTATATTTGAACTACCCGCTTAGCCTGTTCCTGTATTTGACGCTGAAGCTGAGCCATCTGCCCCTGAATAGAGAGCAAGATAGCCAGCATGTCATGTACAGGTTCCGGTGCTCTAGGCGCTGGGGCCTGAGAAGCTACCTTTGGTTGTTGTACCGTATTTTCCCTACCTGACGCCATTTGGGCGTAGGTAACGTGGGGAGTAACGGCTGGTGTTTGTGCCTGCACGAGTGGACGTTTAACTTCCACTTTCTTCTGCCGAGCCAAATTTACTCTTTTGATGTATTGGAATTTGGGACAACCCCGATAATTTGCGGTGTGTCCCGTGTTCCTACATAACGCGCAAGAGAGTTGGCTTTTTTCTGACGCTCCGTCCTTGCCTAGAGCGCATTCCTCGGACTTGTGGTTCTTTCCGCACTTCACGCATCGAGGCTGCATTTCGCAGTTCGACGCGGCGTGCCCGAACCTTTGGCAGCGAACACATTGTAAAATGTTTTCACTCCTCTTTAATTTTTCCCAGTGTACAACCTGGTAGTCTAGGACTTTGATGCTCCTTAGACCATCCAGTTTGCTGTTGGGACTTAGCTGAACCAGGAAAATCGGCAGTTGCCGCTTCTCCCTTTTGGCTCTAGCCGTGACGAATGGCTTAACCCCTACGAATGTGAGCTCTTCGCACTCCTTCTCTTTCAGCAGTGCAAGAAGCTCCTCCGGATCAGTCGACGGTTCAATCCCCCTCAGCAGCATTGTTTGCAGCTTGTCCCGCTTCGGGGTATAGGAGAAGAACTCCGTCGTCGATTCCTTCAGTAATTTTTTTATTTTAGTATAGCGCTCCACTGTGTTACAGTGGATCGCATGCCTATCTAAACTAAGTCTTTTAATGTAAAAATTGTTTCCTATGGCCGACTTACATAGTTCAATTGTTTCTTTTAACTCCATCTTAAAAGTGTTGATTGGAGGCACCCGCTGCTTAGTTGATTTCGGTGGTTTGTTGTTGTTGTAGCTTCTGCTGCTGCTGTTGTTGCTGCTGTTGCTGCTGCTGCGATTTTTGTTGCTGTTGTTGTTTTTTATGCTTTCGTAGTGGTTGTGTGTGCATCTTTTGTTGTTTGTTCTTGTGTCGGTGGTGTCTGTAGTTTTTGTTGTTTTGACTGCTGTTTCTCTTTTTGTTGCTGTGGTTGCTCCACGCATGCTTTTTGTGGTTGCTGTGAGATCTGGAGTTCTTGCTGCTTCCCCCCCTTCTATCTTCACGCAACTTGTTTGGTTTTAATGGCCAGTATCTGTTGTAATTGCAGTTCATCGATATGGCCGGCTGCTTAGAAGCTTGTTGCTTGATTTACTTTATTAACTTTTTTTTTAAATAAAAAGTCTGTCCTATACCGGGGATCGAACCTACGCCCCTTGGTTTCTCGGGCGACACCACTACTGTTGCGCCACCGAAGCACTTGCCAAAAATGTTTTCAATTCCACTTTTATTACACTTTTTTACTTTTTTCACTTGAAAGAAGCCGAAACACGTCTGTCCCTTATCGAGGTCTATGAACGACTATATTCATGGTTTCAGGCAGCCTACAATGAGCAAGATATATGCTAGAGTGGCAAACGCTTTTGCTTCAAAAAGGCACTGGTATGTGAATATGCCAACCCTAGTTGAGGATCAATTGGGTGTTACTATATATCTAAATTCTATGGAATAACAGGATTTCCAGATGTAATTGGTGCAATCGATTGCAACCACATACGTACTCAAAGAAAAGGAGATGATGCGAGTTAATAGAAAGGGCTACTTTTGTATAAATACTCAAGGAAATATCTGACTTATACTATTTATTTTATACCAGGTCGTTTGTGATGCACGTCTAAAAATACGAGATATTGTGTTCCACTGGCGTGGTAGTACTCACGACTCTAGGATCTTTAGAGAGAGTGGAATAAAAAGTCGCTTAGAAAGTGGAGAGTTCAAAGGACGCTTGTTGGGAGATATTGGATCTGCTTGCACGCCGTATCTATTTACTCCTTTGATTAATCACCCAAACCCTAGAAGAGCAGCGATATTGTTGGAACTAGAAATACTATTGAAAGATGTCTTTGTGTGTGGAAACAGAGATTCCGCATCCTTCTTAACGGCATGAGAGATCCAATAGAATCGATGAAAAAGACAGTAATTGAACAGTAAAAGGACAGTCTTGCACAATTTTTAGAAGATCCGCATGATTTAGAATCCCCGAATGGATATGTGCAACCACCTGTAGAACAGCAAGCTTATGTACCGGAAACAGCAAGCCACAGAGAAGAAGCATGGAGTAGCAATAACCCACCAAACAGACGTAATGGCATAGAGTGTTAAACGGATGGTTCTAAAATAGAATACGCGGACCCAACTTAAATATAACCATAGCTATGGGCAAATGTCACAGCGTATTCCAGGCAGAACTCCACGCCAATGAAGTATGTGCCAACCATATTAACAACTCTGGTATCAAAGGCGCAAGCATCCATATATTCAGGGACTATCAAGCAGCTATAAATACCATTGACTTTAAATCAGTCACGTACTGCTTCAAAATCCTTTAAAAACTAAGTTCCAGGAACAAACCGAAATCGTGGGCGCATTGATGGAAATGAAAAGGCCAATGAGCTGACCAGAAAGAGCTCAGAAACCCTTTTAATGGAACTGAACCCTTCGGCTGCACTCCTAAATCAGCAATCAACTTAGATATTAATAGCTGGAAGCATTCGAGATGCATATCATATTGGGATAATAGCTCAGGTCGAGCCTTCTCTTCAACAAAAATGCCAAAGATGTCTAAATCTAAGTCGGCACTATATCAAATACTTAGTAGGTGACCTTACAGGACATCGCGGTTGAACATATCATGAATCTAGTCGACTCTTTGGAGTGCCGACTTTGCTTTGAAGAAGACGAAACAGCTGAACACGTCTTATTTCAATGTCCAGCTGTTCGGCTCCAACGAACTAATGATTTCCTCTGCTAGTAGTGTTATCAACTTCATTGGGAAGGTAGAAAACCTATTAGCCTAACTAGAGTTCTGACTAAATGGTACAAAAATCTTTTAGGTCAAAAAAGTGCCTTACTTCGCATGTGAAATCATTCGTCCTCTTCTTTTGTTATCCACTGAAATGGAACGCGCATATAATTATAAATGTCTAAAGCTACATATTTCCTACACGTACATATCTATCATACATTGCTACTGGAGGATCATTCTTGAATTGAAAATGATTTTCCACAAGTGCCTTGCATATGAGTAGTCCTACATACTATAATTGCAAAACATTCATTTTCCGATTCAAAATATTCCTATTATCCTGCATAAAACATGACATACATTTCCAAGTCTTGCTTCCACAACTGTCCCATAAAATGTGCTCTGGACTTGTGCATACTCGTACGTAAGTACATACTGTGGAAAGGACAAATCAAATTTTTTTCAGATTTATTTCTTGATAACTATTCTTGATGGTCTGTTTGTTAGCACAATGTCAATTCGTTGGTATTGTCAAATTCATTGACATACGAGTACTCACATTCGTAGGTCGTTTCGTACCTAGCGCAAGTACTACGAGTATACTATACAACACATTCCAAATCGTAAATCGTATCCAATTTCTTTCTCGATGACGTCGTCGATAATTTTGATATTCTCGCAAGTCTGCTGGCTATCAATGTTTGCCGTTTGGGCTGTTCAAATAAATCGTCAGTTGCTTTGGTTATGAATCTGTGAACTCTGAGTGTGTTTACATTTCGTTTTTGTATCGGCATCAGGATACAGAAGGACATGTATCCGTATCGCATATTCTGTTTATGTAACTTGTATGGATACATGCTCGTGCATTCAAATGGATCATTAATCTATTTTTATTAAATATTGGGAGTTGAAATATTGTCAAGTTGGATAATTGACAAGATTGTAAATACATGCGTTTGCAAACTATCGGATGGCAGCTGGATGTACCTACTATGATGTCATTTTTAAAAGGATTAACCTTTGGGGCCTTTTGAGGATTTGGACTAAGGATTTTATTGGCCCATGGTTGAAGAGTGCTTTGATGTCAAGTATTGATTTCCTGTATCCTTGACTGCAATTATCAAAAGCCATCCGGGGTATCAGATATACGAGTACAACTAGTATGGCGATCTGTTTCCAGTGACAAACGGAGGTCTCTGACCCTTATTGCAGATTATAAGTAAAGTTTATTTCAAATGAGAAAAGAGGGACCCAACTCTTTATTTTTCTGGCTACTACTTGCAGACGACAGAATGATGCGCATTAGCATTTCATACTAGGAGGATAGGTATGTATCTTTAAGTTCTCCCACTTCATGGGAACTCAAGCACATGTCTTTGTTCTGAATGTGATTTGCGACCTCGAGCCTCAAATTGTTTCATAGGTAATCAAAGGCGACCGCCATCGTCGGTCTTTGGTCAACCGAATTCAGCTGTAAAAGATGAAAAAATATCGTCCTTTCGGGTAGCAATTAAAGACTCTTCGGGCGTTAAAACTCATTTACTCTTCCCAGATGTTCCTTTAAGTTGAAGTTTGAAATTTTTCATAGGAAGTTCAAATCAGTAATGAAGTGTCTGTTGTTCCAGTATCAACCGACGCTTGAATGTTATCAAAGACGCCTAGTTGATTTAGATGTTTACCGAAAGGATACTGTCTTATTAAGACAATAGCAAATGACATTGAAAGACACAATAAAATCTTGCCTTCTGACGGGCCTGACTGTGCTCAATGTTAGCTAATTCTTCGCCTCGCTGTTGTTCCATTTCACCGTCTTCCACCTTGGTCTGCTCTTCATGCGCCCGTATCAACTTGTCGCCCCTAATACTCCTCGGTGTGTAAGTAAACGTGCGACGTCAGAATACTCCGATTGTATCTCTCAACCTGCCCATTTGCTCTGGGTGTTCTGGCAAGCGGTCTTAATCTACTGGATTCCGTACTTAATGCAAAACTGAATGCAGTTCCTCCGTTGGCGACAATCCTTCTCGTCAACCCAAAGTAGCTGGCCTTTTCAATCAGGATGCTGAGGACTCACTTGGTATTCGTATTCTTCACGGTTCGAAGAATGGTATATTTAGTGAAATTGTCAACCAAAGCAAGAACGTACTCGGTTCCTCCCCTTCCCTTCGTGAAGGGTCCAAGACGATCGAGGTACATGGTGTTAAATGGGAGGGGAATGCAATCCATACTATGCAATTCCCCCTCGGGTTTTCCACCTTTCTTCCTTGCGTAATTGCACTCCTCGCACAACTTGATGTAGCTCCTGGTAAACCCTCCCATCTTCGGGAACCAAAGGGTTTTTCTGAGCCTTTTAAGCATTTTTCCGTCAGTGGGATGTCCCACGTCATCGTGACATAGCTGAAAGATGCTCCACCGGATCGCTTTGGGGACCACGGTACCCTCTGACGATATAGTCCTTTTGTAGTTGTTTCTTCGCCAACATCATCTCAACTGCCTACAGTGTGGAGATCATGTCTCGCAGCCTTTGGTCCTACCACTGCATGGTCTGATATCTGGACGTTCAGTATTAACGCGGACGCTTCCTCCGCCTGTTGCTCATCTTCCACTGGTTGCCGACTTAGGGCATCGTAGTGCGCCGCCCTCTTCTCAGCCTGGTGAACCGTTTGGTAGTCAAATTCTTGCAGTTTGAGCGATCATCGACCCACTCGGGGGATTAATTTTGGCTTATTGCTGGTCGCAACTCACAGTCCGCAACAACCTTAAAATGCCTGCCCAGCAAAGACACCCTAAATCGGTATAAGATCTCCACTATCACTAGGACTTCGAACTCGTACGAGCGATATTTCTTATCGTCTTCAGACAAATTGCGGCCGTAAAACAACACAGGCCGCAACGAGTCATTTTCCTTACCCCTCTGCAGGAGGATTCCAGCCAGGCCGAACGATGAGGCATCAGTATGCACTTCATGAGCGCACTCCGGATCAAACAAAGCCAGTGCAGGCGGAGTGACGAGCATTTCATTCAGCTTTTGAAACGTTAGACTCAGGAACTGCCGGACCTCAGCAATGACCTTCGGCGTCGGAAACGCCGCAATAGCAGCTGTCTTCTGCACACTAGGTTGAAGCTCTTCTCTGCTCACTCGATACACTGAGAAGTCAATATTAATCGTTCTTGAAGACGTTCTCTTAGAACATCAAGGAACCTCTTCAACTTCTGCAGATCTTCATTAACCGACTTGCTGCAAATGACCATGACATCTAGATATACCGCAATACCTCCCCTTCTAACGCGTGATTTAATGACATTCATGCACGATTAGAACTCAGCTGGGGCACTGGCCAACCCAAATGGCATTCGATTGAACTCGAACATCCCGTCATCTGTTGCCAACGCCGTGAATTTCTTACTGCGTTCCTCCACACAGATCTGGTGATATCTTGAGGCTAGGTCCAGCGTTGTGATGAATTCATTATCGGATAGGGACTCCAACACCTTCTCGACTACAGGCATGGGGAACCTCATTTTCATGTTCGGATCACTCCCATCTCAACATCTGCCTCCGTAGACGATTGGAATCGATCTTACAGTCTCCGCTGCAGGCTTTTATACGCGTTCGTTTATAGCGTTACACTAGTTCGTGAGTAAGAACACGCAATTGAGTCGTTCACAGACCGTCGTGGAGTGAAAGCGTGTTTTGGCTTATCGAGTAAAAAAGGAATAAAAAAACCATATTACGTGAAAACCCGTATTTGACAAGGTTTAGCAAAGGGTCAATCAGCCCAGTGGAAGTGGTGTTTGAGCGATCAGTCGTTCATAGACCTCGACAGAGGATAGACGTGTTTCGGTTTTGTTTGAGTGAGTGAATTCTACAAATAAGACATTGGACGAGTTTCACATAGGGCTCCAATTAGCCTAGTGGTAGTGTGCCCGGTTACCAAGCTAAAGGTTTACGGTTCGACTCCGGGTCGAATAAAATATATCGTTCGTTCTTTTTTTTTTTTATTATTTCTAATTGAAAAATAATAAAAAAGTGGTAAACAACATCACGCGATGGAATCTGGTGAGCGGTCCGCTAGGCCAAGAACGGAACCACCAGAAAAATCAGGGGATGAATTGGCAACTACTTCCAACCAAACAGTAGTAGCAGCCGAATCGAAAATGAAGAGAAGGAGGAGGCTAAGGCCAATTCCCAACTTGGTGAAGCGCCCCTCCCTTTCAACGTCCACTGAAAAGCTGCCTGGTGGATCGCTGGAAGGGGTGCGCTCGACGACAACGGCAGCAGATAATACACGCTCTAGGCAAGATTCATATGTCTCAGAGGGTGGTGAAGGTCACTACCTCGGTGATAACAGCTTCGCGTCTTTGGTGCCTTCCGAATCGGAAGATGAAGACGAAGAAGTGGCATCTTTAAGTAGCAGTATCAAAATGCTAGAAAAAAGGGTACTAGCCATAAAAGAAAAACAAATGGCAAGAAGAAAGAGGGAAGCACAAGAGTACTCCCAAAAGCAAGACCAACAGCAACAGCAGACGCAGCAAGCCCAGAAGCAGTCCGTACAACAACATTTAAAAATGAAAACGAACACAAAAACATCAGTGCAACAACAACACCAACAAAAACAAAATAAACTCCAGCCACAACAACAAGAGCAGCCACAACAATCGCAACAGCAACAACAACAACAGCGGCAGCAGCAACAAAAACAACAACTGAAGCAGCAACAACAACAAAAGCAGCAACAGCAACAACAACAACAACCGCAGCAGAAACAACAAAACACTACAAAGCAAAGAGTTCCACCTATAAACACATATAAGATGGAACTAAAGGAAACCATTGAACTATGTAAGTCGGCCAAAGGCAATAATTTTTTTGTTAAAAGACTTAGTTTAGATAGGCACGCGATCCATTGCAATACAGTGGAGCGCTATCATAAAATTAAAAACTTGTTAAGGGATTCGACGACGGAGTTCTTCTCCTTCACACCGAAAGGTGAAAAGCTGCAGACAATGCTGCTGAGGGGATTAGAACCGTCGACTGATCCGGAGGAGCTCCTTGCACTGCTGAAAGAGAAGGAGTGCGAAGAGCTCAAATTCGTAGGGGTTAAGCCATTCGTCACGGCTAGAGCCAAAAGGGAGAAGCGGAAACTACCGTTCTTCCTGGTTCAGCTGAGTCCCAACAGCAAACTGGATGGTCTAAGGAGCATTAAAGTCCTAGACTACCAGGTTGTACACTGGGAAAAATTAAAGAGGAGCGAAAACATTTTACAATGTGTTCGTTGCCGAAGGTTCGGGCACGCCGCGTCGAACTGCGAAATACAGCCTCGATGCGTTAAGTGCGGAAAGAACCACAAGTCCGAGGAATGCGCTCTAGGCAAGGACGGAGCGTCAGAAAAAAGCCAACTCTCTTGCGCGTTATGTAGGAACACGGGACACACCGCAAATTATCGAGGTTGTCCCAAATTCCAATACATCAAAAGAGTAAATCTGGCTCGGCAGCAGAAAGTGGAAATTAAACGTCCACTCATGCAGACACAAACATCAGCCGTTACTCCCCACGTTACCTACGCCCAAATGGCGTCAGGTAGGGGAAATACGGTACAACAACCAAAGGTAGCTTCTCAGGCCCCAGCGCCTAGAGCACCGGAACCTGTACCTGACATGCTGGCTATCTTGCTCTCTATTCAGGGGCAGATGGCTCAGCTGCAGCGTCAAATACAGGAACAGGCTAAACGGGTATATCAAATATACGCGCTGCTGCCGGGCCTAACGCACCTCCAGTCGTAATGGGTACGCACATGGCGGAGCAAACCCTGAAGGTCCTTGCAGTGAATGTTAATTCACTGATTAGGTTCGAACGAAGAGCCACACTATTTAAGTTGCTTAAAGACCAAGCCCCTGATGTGCTCTTTGTTAGCGAAACTAAGCTTACCAAGAGACACAAAATGAGGCACAAAAGATATAAAATAGTACGGAGAAACCGACCCAACTCCATTCAGGGAGGTGACGTTGCAATTCTCGTACGAAAAGGAATACATTTTAAAAGAGTATACAGTCGTGTAGTACGTAGGTTCCAGGTGCTGGAAGCATGCATCGTGTATATCCCTCTCCGTAGTGGAAAGCGGTTATACATGGTGTCTGTTTATGCACCTAAGGCTACTCAATCCACTTTATTCATCTCAGAGCTCGAGACACTTTTTCGATTCCTAAGACTGTAATGGGGGGAGAACTACTTTATTATCGGCGGAGATTTCAACGCCAAACATAGCGATTGGGGAAATAATACTCCAAACACTAGAGTGAACCTACTATTCAATTGGTGGGGTCAGCACAGTATAATGTATCGACTCGGCCTTAAGGCGACGGATAGTCCGTCGTTTCCTAGACACGGGTCTTATTTGGATCTCCTGCTGTTCGACACACGAATACACCTGACATGCACAAACCAACAAACTGTCTACGCACTTTCGTGTATGACAGTGACCATTGCGGTCTCAGCACCGAAATAACGAAATAACCAAACGAAATTGCGGAATTGGTTGAGTTTGTTCAAAGGCATTCCTACAATTATAGTAGGGTGCGTTGGACACACTTCACCAGAACACTGACTAGAGCACTCTCCTCGAATTCGCTCTACCCACCGTCCAACAGGAATCTGTCAAACGAGGAGATTGACAGGTATCTAAGACTAATGGACGAGACAATCAAACGAACAATGGACAAAACGATACCTCGGTACCAACACACTGACGAAGGAGACCTATTCCGCAACGCAACTATTGAAGCACTGCACCGACATAAAAGTAGACTGCTGTCAAGACTAAAAACCTTGTACAGACGGTTTACAGACAGACATAACCCGGAGATTATGACACTGAAGTCGTCGATTAAAAACCTCCAAACATTAATAAAGGAAAATTACAGAAATTCTGTAAGTTTGTATTGGAATAACAAAATTCGAGCTGTAAACACCAGCAACTCGAATATGTTCCCGCAAATAAATAAAATCTTTCGGAGAAATAATCAGAACGACTCCATGTCTTAAAATCACCCGAACGACGAACAACGAACAAATATTGGTAGCACCGGGCATAGATCCAAATGAGGCTGTTGATGATGACAACTTCTTTGTGATCGAGGATCCGCAGGAGCAGGTAGAGGCTATAGGAGCGACTTTCCAGGAAGTGTGCAAGGCGAATATTATCATTGGCCCGAACCACGATCTGGAGAATCAAGTCCTTGTGCACAATTTCTACCTTCGAAATGAAATTGTGAATTGGCGATTCGAGAGCTCAGGTTCAGTGACGAGAATATGGCAAATAATGTCATCACCAACGATAGGGTACTACCCCCGTTCATTTCGAAGGAAGAGCTCCAAACGATCTTCGAATCACTTAGAAGTAAGAAATCAGTGGGAACCGATGAAATACCGAACATTGTGCTTCGACATCTTCCTCTAGAAGCGATGAACATTTATACCACCCTGTTTAATAATGCAATGAATAATGCACATTATCCAGCGCATTGGAAAACTGCGGTGGTACATCCCATCCCCAAAAGGGATAAAGACACTTCCAATCCGGCGAATCTCCGCTCGATCAGTCTTCTTCCAAACATCAGCAAGGTTTTCGAGAAGGTGATCAATAGGGTCCTGACTAAGTGGGTTGAGGACAAAAATATAGTTCCGGATAATCAGTTCGGTTTCAAGGCGGGGCATGATATTATTCATGCTGCGTCGAAGCTGGTTTCTGATATCCAATGGAACAAAGGCAAGAAACAGTGCACTGGTACCTGCCTGATTGACTTGGAGAAGGCCTTTGAAGCCGTATGGTTAGAGGGACTCTTTTTCAAGCTGGACAGGTTGGGCATTAGTAAACCACTGCTGTATATTCTTTTCGATATGCTCTCCAGTAGACAGTTCATCGTGAAGAATGGCGATGTGACTTCTGCTGGAACATTTAACGGTAAATTCGCCGATCCTATTCAACATTTACACGAGTGATCTGATGGGTTCACTTCACCATGCCATAGCGTACGCAGACGACATAATCGTGTACAGATCAGGTCTAAAGATTGAGGTCATTAATATTCTTTTGCAGAGTGACTTCAACAAAATTAAGCGATGTTGCGATGACTGGAAAGTTGAAAATCAACTTTCAGAAGTCGGAAACCATTCTGTTTAGGACGCCTTTGTCTGGGGCCTCTAGGGATACCAGAAAGAATTGGCGAAAGTTCTCGATCGTGGGGCAGCACGGGCAGCCACTTGCTTGTCGAAATGTAGTCAGATACCTTGGGATCTGGCTAGATCAATTTCTGTATTTTAACAAAAATATAGATGTTGCTCTGGCCAGAGCCAAAGGTGCTTTTGCCCTTACAAAGAGACTGTTTTATAACAGCCAACTCGATGCGAGGGTGAAGGTGATCTGCTACATGGCCCTTATCAGGCCCATGCTTGTATTTGGATGTCCCGTGTGGTTCAACGTGAGAGCAAGTTTATTGGAAATTAGAACACCAGAGTCTCAGTACATCAAATTCTATCCCAATGAGGTCTTGTACAATAGGGCTAACCTAATAAGAGTGGACAATTTCGTCATTAAGTTGACTCGAGGGCACATTGCAAGAGCAATGACCTCATCGAACAACCTGATCTCCGGGGCTTTCTACCCCAATTATATGTATCACGAGAGAGTTCGCTTTGACGGCTTTATTCCTCCAGAAGCCTTCCTCTATCTAGATAGTAAAGGTCTGATCCAGGACAGATTGGCGGTGCCGCTAATCTTCCACGTCGCTCGAACAGCTGCGGACAGGCGACTCAACTACGACAGAGACGTCGCACATGGCAGTGCGGACCGTCTCCGGTTCAGTAGGGCGGTAGGGAGTCGCGACATGAGGGATGTTGCTCGGCAGCACCAACACTTTTGGTGGCTAGTTGAAGGAGAGGATGCTTCGTCGTCAAACTCCTTCAGTGATATGTAGCTTCATGTGAAGCAAAGTGGGCCAGCCTAATATTTTTGTTAGCCATGGCCGGCTTACATAGTTTTAGGTAGGATTAAGTTAGTTTTAAGAAAAAAAAAATATATTAAAACCAAAAAAAAAAAAAAATTAAAAACAAAAATATATATATGCATGTATTTATATATTATGTATATGCATATTATGTATATATATATTTATGTATGTATGTTTGTGTTAGATGTAAGTAGGTTAAGTAGATTAAGATTTATTTTTAGGTAGTTTGTAAGCTTTTAGTTTTAAGTTTTATAAAAAATTAAAAAAATGTCCATATACTAAGTTTTTGATTAAAATTTATTTTCTTAGTTTTAGTATTAATTAATGCTAAAATAGAAATAAAATTAGACTGTAAGATTCGTCGAAAGACATAGTTTAAGTGTTAGGTTTAACTTAGAGTGCCAGCATGGGGCCAGTAAGTTAGAATAAGATTATTTGTAAGTAATTTAAGCTAATTTTTAAGCGCTTTTTGTTTAGCATATACGAGTAAGAGTAAATTAAGTTAAAAAAATAAAAATGCATAAAAACTGAAAAAAACTGAAAGAACACGCAATATGACAACAGAAGAGTCGTTGGCAACTAGGACGAAGTATACCATCACTTAAAGACAGACTCTTGTTTATTAAACGAGTAACATATTCCAATTACGAATATTAGATTATCGCTTTCCATGAAAACACCAGATTGGATCTGCGTGCATTTCTTTCTATGCTTAGACCTTCTTTTTCTATTAGATTGAGTCGAAGAACTTGTCTAATGTTCTCTCCTTTACTGGAATTTCATAGTCTCATCTTCACTCTGACAACCTCACTAAACTCCCATCACACATAATGGTCTAGCACGGACATAAAACATGACACAAACATAATTAAACATAACCATTAAATCGTTAACTGCGCTAGTGAACCAACATGAATGATGCAAAATAGACCACAAATGATACTATTAAGTAACCTCCTGCAGCTGAAGATCTTAAACTACCAAGTAGTAGTTACACAAAATCCAGCACTGAGTTTCTTGCTAGAAACTCACTTACCCTCACTCCGACTTCAACATCATTATTACAATAGATAGTGAAGCACATCCTAAAAACTTTTCAAAAACAGCTTGACACTCATATTCGCAGTAAACTGCACCCAAGAGATCTAGCCTTAAACCAACATGCCTACACAAAAGAAAGAGGCTTGGAAACAGCCCTGCGTGAAGTTGTCAGCGTGATTGCAGCAGGTATTTCTTCTGTATACCATAGTTGTCAACGAAATACTTCTGAACCTGAGACGCGAAGGAATAAATGTCAGGATGATTATGGATTCAAGCTTTGTGTGCATGGAAATCAATGTGCAATTTACAGACCTTGTCCTCTTCACACATAAAAATATAATTCCTCAATGTAGAAACTAGGATAGAATACAATTAACAACAGCAATCTAATTCAAAACTCCTCCCAATTAGGTCTACAAAGAACTAGGTGCGAGTCGGTACTATAGTGCCTTTTGGTTCCAGATACTGTATCACCATGTAAGCCTAACCTTAGCTACTCTAACAGGAACCAACTGTTAATACAAGCCCTAACAGAGAACGCATGCAGCCCCAACGCAGATTCAGGTGCTAAAAGTTTCTCCTCTAAACCTTGCCTAGCACGTTTATCAGCAATTTGGTTTTCCGCAAACCTATTAAGACCTAGAACCCAAAGAAGTCTCAGTGAATTTAGTCTTTCGGCTAGCTTGGTGTTAATAAGAGAGTTGGACTAGGCATAAGGTACACATTGGTTGTCGCTACAGCGCATATATTTCGCTCCCTTCACCAATTCTTCACAACATAGTTCAATGGCACACAAATCATACGTCGTCTCAGTTTTGGAGCCATCCCTAAGATCACAACCGGATTCCTTTCCGCCTTAGATTCTGGTTAAAATCATTCTTGAGCACGAGAAAAGTCGTTTTTGCACTTTTGCGATCACTGGAGGTCTTGTGTTGTGCAAAATCACAAAAACTCCAGGGCGTGCTGTAGCAAAGCTCACTTCTCATAATACGGAAAAAGGGCTCTAGAGTGCGAGCCATGATATGAATATCAAAAGGGGTAAGATTCATGCAATTCTAGGGCTTAGACAGTCGTGCTAAAGAAAGTCCCCATACAGCCGACATAGACCGTTCTTTGGTCTCTTGTAAAAGCAGTATGTTATGACGGATATCATTGTAATTTTCTGAGCCGTGTATATGTAAAGCGTCCTCACTGGTGGCAAAGTACGAAATCACGATTATGTTACATGATTATTTGTAACCCAACCCACATACTGCAGAAAACGCCATCTCCCGAAATGAGCTGCAAGGACAATTGCGAAGACAACAACCCACCTAAAAGATCCCATCCCTTTCTATATTTTTGTTAATACATACTTCTTCTCCCACAACCCAATAAAAAAAAAAAAAAAAAACGTAGAATACTAATAAAAGCTCGCTAGGACTGAATGACCTGTTTAGAGAGAAAATACATTATAATGGAATGAATCATCACCTGACAAATAAAATGCGGTACATGCAAAAAAAATAAACGGATTTTTTTTTGACGACAGAGTAGTTATTGTACGGGCCGGTAGAGATGACCCGGGGAGTCGATTAGAGTTCTTCGATGGAGGAGGTTTAAAATAAAAGAGAGAAAGAAAAAGTAATTGAAAAAAAAAGGAACGAAACTAAATTCAACAAAGAGTAATATTTAATTGATAAAATAAATAAATAAAAATCAAACGAAAGAATTAAAATAAAAACCGCGAAGAAGACATTTAAACTAAAATCAAATAAAGGAAAGAACAAAGAAAAAAAAATCAAAACGTAACAGTTTGTGAAGAAAACGAAAGTGATTGGCGATAATATTCACCTCCGCGTCCAGAAACTCACCGACAGTTTTCCTAAGTGGATCTGAAGCTTGGAAAAAAAAGAAGAAGAAGAAGCAAGCTCATTTGTCGCAGCTGTACATCTGGCCAAATGAATAGAGATCTATCCAAGAATCACGAGCACAAGGAATGCACCTATATCACCAGAACAAGACCAAGGAAAGGAAAATCACACAATTGAAGATACCCCAGGCAAATACCAGTATAGCAGTTTTGTCCCAAGTGCTAGCGAGCCGCTACCCGGACAACTTTAGTGTGAAATATGTATATCCCGTGTCCTCCTTCCCATCCCCACCCATTTTACCCTAAGAAGGATCTACGCAGGTTGTAATTTAAAATAGTTCATAATATATAACAGATCTGCTTCTCTCTTAAATTTTATTTCACTTTTGATAGCTTTTCCACGGTTAAAATTAATAATACAAAAAGGAATATACATACATATGTATAAGGCGGGCCAACGTTTAAATCTTCCAGCGAAGGAGTGCACTTCCTCTCTGCGTAGTAATACCACAAATCGGTAAGTTCATTCATTTTTATTTTATTTACTCGTATATCTACTATAACTTAATTCAGCACAGTATGAAACAAAATTTAAAGAAGAAGCATAAAGATCATAGTAACCTATAAACATAATACAAAAAAAAATAATTGCCATATCTCTATTAACTCTTTTGATGGTTAGATAGATACCTTCAGTATCTAACAGAAAAAAAAATTATTAGTTATCTTACATTTTTACACCTATACATTTATTCAACTCTATGTACATACACACACACATATATAGAGATTTTTTTTGATTTTTTTGGGGCATATTGTGTATTAGAATAAGATTTACTTAAAGTAGTCCTTTGCCTCCAGACTGTTCCCCCTAAACAATTTTTTTTTGAATTAAATAAAATTGTTCTATCTGAAATACTCGTACACATTTTCTATGATTTTTTTTAAATTTGATTTGAAAGGATAAGGTTCGTTTAGTTCACAAGCTGTTGGATGCGAATTGGAAGTGTTAAGGGAAGATCATTCGTTTTTTTTGCAGGTTTTTTTAAAATGTGGGTATAAATTATATTAATATAGGGCGAAAACAAAAAGGATCGTTGGGACTGCGAAAGATGACTAGCAGATTGTTGCACCTATAAGGGGTAGTTACTAATACACCTACGGACCCAGTGGCTACCAAGGTGTGCCATAGCTATCCTATGCTAGGCACTTAGGGGAGGGTAGTTCCGTATGAGAGCGTTACACCTAGCTCAAATCTCTTTTATTTGTTACATAGGATATGAAAAGTTTATACTGGGGTGCAGATACATTATTCGGGACTGAGTACGATAAAAGATTTTCTAAGGACAAATTCGGGTCTCAATTTTAAACCATTTTAGCTCAAATTCCATCTGGAGCCAGGCATGGAAACAAAATGTAACTACGGTTGGTCAATGTTGGTGGCAAGATCCCACCCCAAATTCCGGCGAGCGAAAGACGGAACTGAAGCAAGCATGCCTGCCGCTACCAACTGGTCAACCCCCTTCTACTTCTTGCCCGGACTGGCTTCACTGGTTGCCTGTGCTGGTAGGTCATAAGGGTAACTACAAGGTAGTGGGGAGGGTCCTTAAAGATTTTTTTTTTTTCGGAGGTATAGTCTTGGTCTCTGATTTGTGTTCATCTCTCTCTCGATCAATGGACCCTGGGTTGAAGTGCGTAACAACGGAGCACACCCCATTATTATAATCGCCCAGTTTAGGGATAGGGTGGTATAATAATTTCGTTACAATTTCTTAAGAGTGTGATATTGCAATGCGACCAAAAATGAGACCAAAAATGAGGCAAAAATATTACAATGTCCCGAAGGTAGTAACATCTTCCGGTCGTTCGTCAAAAACATTAGAAATTCGGCCCCATCCTTATCCCAACGCTCATTCCTAAAGATAATCCTACTGTCGTCGAATTTTCAATGAGATGAATCCACTTTCGCACTCGTGTAGCAGCAAGAGTACTTAAAGATCTTAAAATACACAAATCCGCTGGTCCAGATGGTATACCTCCCCATCTTCTGAAGAGGTGTTCTTGCTCGCTGGAAAAATCACTGAGTCAGCTTTTTCATCAATCCTATTTTTTAGAAATAGCATTTGATTAGCTGTTTGATGGCATGTCTCACCGAAACGTGGAACTAAAATGTACACCAATCTGGCTAAGGCAACATAGGCACTTGATATTTGTAAGGCATTTGACAGAGTTTGGCATCAGGCTCTTCTGTCGAAAATGCATGCATTTGGGATCGACGATTCTCTTCTTCAATGGATTAGAAACTACCTTTCGGGACGTTCAATTGTATGCCTTGGATGGTTTCAAGTCTGATATTCACAAAGTAAATGTTGGTGTGACCCAGGGCTCGATTTTGTGTCCGACACTCTTTTTAATTTTTATCAATGATATCTTGTTTGCCACTTCTAATCCAATATGTTCCTTTGCTGACGACAGTACTCTCTGTTTTTTATATTCGTTTCCGGACTCATGTCCCTACTCTTCGTCTGAAGAACGGGAACGCCAGCGTATGTTAAGCTCATTAATTCCGATATTAACAGCATAACCAACTGGGTGGAATTTAATGCTTACAAAACACAATGCTGTCTGCTGTCGTTAAAGCGAAATTTAATCACCCAGCCATTATCCAAGAATGGCACTTGCATCGTCGAAACCGAAAAACCCTCCATACCCGGTATGTGTGTCGATGACAACCTACGTTGAAACGATTACATATTCGATGTCGTTAAAACTGCTGCGAAATTTCTAGGTTTCGTCAAGCGATATACGAGTAGGTAGTACTTCACCTCCTACGATCTGGCCTCAACGTATAAGGCATTTATCAGGCCAAAATTTGAGTACAATGCCCATATCAGGTGCTCCTATAACTTATTTGCACCTGCTACGAGGGCGGGTCAATAAGTCCGTGACTTTTGGAATAAAACACAGATTTTTTGATAAAAAAATAATTTTATTTTTCAACGCAGTCTCCCTTGAGCTCTACACACTTTGTCCAACGCTGCTCCAATTTTTTTATCCCTTCCAAAAAAAATGATTTGTCGAGGTCCTCAAAATAGGCCTTTGTTTGCGAGATGACTTCATCATTGGAGTCAAATCTTTTTCCACCAAGCCATTTCTTCAGGTTTGGGAACAAGAAGTAGTCGCTCGGAGCCAAATCTGGAGAATAGGGTGGATGAGGGAGCAATTCATAGCCCAATTCATGGATTTTTGCCATGGCAATTGCACATGTGTGCACCCTTGCATTGTCTTGGTGGAAAAGAACTTTTTTCTTGGCCAAATGAGGTCGGTTTTTTTTCAAATCGTCATTGAATCGGTCCAATAAGTTGGCATAATATTCCCCATTGATTGTTCTTCCCTTTTGAAGGTAGTCAATGTGGATTATCCCGCGTGCATCCCAAAAAACAGTCGCCATAACTTTATTGGCTGACAAACCCACCTTGGCCTTCTTAGGCGCCGATTCACCCTTAGAAACCCACAGTTTTGACTGTTGTTTGTTCTCTGGTGTGTTGTGATGGATCCATGTTTCGTGCACGGTTACAAAACGGCGCAAAAACTCCTCCATATTGCGATTAAACAACGCCAAACCTTCCTGTGAAGTGAAGCACACGAAATTCACTTTTTTCCATTTTCTCCTCAAATTAGTGAGTAGTCTGATAAAAATAGCTGTCAAACACAAACTAACTGACGCAGCAAGTTTAAATTTTGACAGGAGTCAACTGACAGATACCTGTTGACAGGAGCAGTGTTGCTGTTTCAGTAAAGAGGTCAGAAATTCAAAAAGTCACGGACTTATTGACCCGCCCTCATAGATAGGATTCAAAGCCGTGCGATAGGACTCATAGGTGATGCTAATATCATCCAGTCAATGGATACCCTCGAACACTGACAAAATGTCTCGAGTTCCACTTTTCACTTTTATCGCTATTTCCACCATCAGTGCTCCATTGAAATCGCCAGTAGCATTCCGCCCCTTCAAACCTTCAACCGTAACACCTGTCTCGCTATGCATGCTCATCAGTATACCCTCAAGCCCACTTTTGGACGTACTCTGAAATATCGTGTTTCGTTCCTAATCCATACAACTCGCTTGTGGAATGCCCTGCTGAGCTTTCTATTTCCTAGTCATTATAATATTTTAGCATTTAAAACCAACGTACGTCGGTACTTATCCTTCTTTCCTCCCTAACTTTCCTTCGCGATCGCTGTGTGCAAACATTTTGAGGGTACCTTAACTCCTTGAGCGTGCGCTACTTTAAATTAAAAATAAAAATAAAAACTTAACTGCTTGATAACCTGAAGGGAAAAATTGTGGAAAAACGGCCACATTTGCAGAAAAAGAAAATGTTTTGCTTCACAAGGGCAATGGGCCGTCTCACACTTCAGCAGTTGCCATGGTGAAACCCTACAAATCTACGAACTATTTGACTACCCTCCTTATTCACCGAATTAAGCCACAAGCCACTTTCTTTTGTTCCCTAGTCTGGCCCTCGCCCAATTAACAAGGCTTCTTCTATTAATGAAACTGTCTGGTTGAGGTAGGCCCCCTTGTGGGAGCATCATGGTGGCGAATGGAAACCTGTAGAGATGAACAAAAAAACCTTGTAGTAGAGTCACAGTCAGGGACGACGCAAATTCCGCTATTAGGCACAGCGAACCATTCAATATTGACGATGCAAGTCAAGAATTCCGTCCACCCGACCAAAATAAAGTGAGGATAACAATATCTAAACTGAAGTTAATCAAGGATGCCGCTCCGGACGGCCTACCCGCCGAACTATTTAAGGCAGCAGGAATGCCTTGGTAGAGAGCATACTTTCAAAATTTGGTCGGATGAATGTGTGCCTGTTTGCTGGACCCTCGCCCAATTATCAAGGCTTCGCCCTTTAATGACGTTGTCTAACAATGAACGGGGGCAGAGCAAAGTACTGGTCTTATCGTAAACATCTTCAGATGACGCTACCGAAGGTGCTACGATTCGATCAGTCACAAGTTTCCGGTCATAGGTCTTGTTGGCGGCTGGACCACCGGTAGTCCCTACCAGGACTTAAATCACGGTACCATGGGTGTCAGGTAGGCCCCCTTGTGGGAGCGTCATGGTGGCTGTGGTTTAAACCCAAAATCGCGGGAAGGGTCTTCCTTTGGTTTGACCCAATGTAGAGTTGCAATAAGTACTGGGTGTTGCGACCCTAAGAGCAGTAAGAGGTTTTAGGTCGGCCTCGACTCATACCAAGGGTGGAACTTGTGCCGGCAACACAGTTCCGAATTTGTATCAATGGATTGACGGAGAGCCATGGCATAGCGTATGGGCATCCCGTGGGATAAGGCCGTAAAGGCAGAGTCCACGTTCTGTGCCTGTTTGCCGGGCAACAAGAAAGGAGACCCTCTAAACATTTGTCAACGATCTGATTGGACCGTATCAGTGTGGTTTTAGGCGCGGTAAGTCCACAATTGGCCGAACATTCACACTACGGCAGATCCTGAAGAAAACCCAAGAAGTGCAGATCGATACTCACTACCTTTTCATCGATTTTAAAGCCGCATGTGACAGCATCTACAGAGGCGAGCTATTATATAGCCCCTAGTTTTACCATCCCTGCCAAACTCGTCCACTTGTGCAGGATGACGATGGAGAAAGCTCGCTGCTGCATCAAGGTCGCTAACGACCTAACGGAGACCTTTGATGTCAAAAAAGGATTTAGGCAAGGCGAAGCGCTGTGTGAAACTCACAAGCCGACACACGAGGTACGATCTTTCAAAAGTCTGTTCAATTGCTTTCATACTGGTGCGTTTGAGAGTATATGAGCAGAAGCGGCAAAAATGGGTTTAGCGGTAAAGCAAAGTATATGCTGTCAACAAGAAGGGACACCCAACATCGACGAATCGGCCAGACTGTCACAAGCGACAGCTTTAACTTTGAGGTAGTAACGGACTTTATCTACCTCGGCTCTGCTATCACATCTGAAAACGACATCTCTTCAGAAATCAAACGAAGAATAACTCTTGCCAATCGCTGTTTCTTTGGGCTGAGAAGGCAACTATGTAATAAGGTCCTCTCCCGAACAACCAAGGAAATTCTATATAAGATGCGTCTAATCCGAGTTCTGCTCTATGGTTCCAGCATGGACCCTTTCTAAAGCAGATGAAGATATCCTTGGTCATTTTGAGAGAAAATTCTTCGTAAAATATTGTATTTAGTCCCGTACGCGATGACGAGTTCTGGGGGAGACTATTCAACGATGAACTCTACGAGCTCCACAGCGACATCGACCTTGTGCATTTGGCGTTTGAGATGGCTGGGACATCTAGAACGAATGAACATCAACACTCCAGAACGCATAAATATAATACGTACGGACAACGCAGTGGAAGAAGGCCTCACTTTAGGTGCGCACGCAAGTGGAAGGGGACCTCAGCCAACTTGGTGCGCGCAAGTGGAAGGGGACCTCAGCCAACTTAGAGCGAGCAATGACTACTGAACATTTCGTTAAACAATTTTCCACTCTCACCTCGCAAACAATTCGCTGTTGATCTCCAAGACTACGGAAAAGTTTCGTTTCACATCAGCGGCATACTAGGCTTTACAAGAAGGCTGACTACATATGTATGTATTATAGAAAAATAAAAATAAATTTGAAGATAAAATGCCTTATTTCATTGTTAGGGCGAAAACTTTTCAGACATGAATAATCGGGATTATTCATGAAATTCCGCGTTTACATGGTAGGTATTCGTTCAAACAGTCAAGTATTCTTTCTTAAGACATCTCAGAGTCACAGCATTTCAATATGACATTCATGAAACCAGCTACTCTCCATCGTCCACAACAGCGTCGTTTCGAAAATATGGTGAATAAAAAGTGAAACTACGCTCTACATCACAGTACAATTTAAAAAATGAACCATCTTATCTTATCACATGCAACCACCATGCCTAAAGCGCCACGAAAAGCTTTCACACCTTCAAACGGTTTGGTGTATTCAATTAACTTACATGGTTGTCGACCAGGCTAGAAAGTTTTGAGTTCATCACATAAGCTTACAATCCACACAAGTCAGTCAAGTGATTCCCATGAATGGGGGCTTCCGGATCGATGAAACTTGCGCGTTAGCACTCTACTAAAACAAAATTACTAATACGCCGTAGAGTGAGCCAGAACTATTCGCGTAAATTGCCAAAGCTCCGCCACTCATTGTTACTTAATTTTCCGGTAAAACAAGTTGTCTCGTATATTTCTCAATTAAATTTCTTCAGAGAAAGTTCAATTATCCTTCGGTGAGTGAAGTTTTAACCAATTTTGTGAAAAAAAAACGTTGTTTTCCCATATCTGGAGGGGATACCTCGGAATTGGTAAATATCTAGAAAATTAAATTCACCGATTTCCTATACTCACATCCAACCCTACACTATCCCTCCCTTCGAAAAAAAAGGATTTCAAACGAAATTCGCAATTGAAACAAATTTTATGTGATGCGAGTACCATATACTCGTATACGATAGTATGACAATTTGTTGGTGAAAGTAAATTTTTCTATTTCCTCTTGAATAGCGTGTGCAATTTGTTGAAATTGGTTAATTAATTTAATTAAATCGAGGAGTGAAATTGGCGCTGGAGAAATTGATATAAATACAAACGCCGACCATTTGCGGCGGTCTTATTAGCTCGGTTTTGTCACCCAATTCCCGGTACGGAGATGTTTTGGTTGTATGAACGAGTATTCATACTCGGAATTGTGCTTTACCGGGCAAATGATAGGGGCGGTGCTGGAGGTAGTTCTGCGTATTATTTTGCTCTCGAACCGACTGTCGTCATTCCCCTATATGGTGATTAATTAGTATGATGGCATAATTTCAAGACCAAAGTGTCATGAAGCGAACATTTTTGGCGACTGTCTGGACGGGAGAGTGTGGGTAGTAATCGTAGTCGACTTACCTGAACCCATTTTTGATGTCGTCAATATGGGTAACAGTTTTGACGAAATTGAGTCATCCCGAGACTGGTATTGTCGTCATTTGAACTCTATCAACATAGTCGTTTGATGTAAAAATAAAAGGAGCTGAATCATTCGCTTAAATGCTCATAAAAAATGGTGCGACCTTTTAGCTAATTATGTCTTAATAATGGACAGGCATTTTTTAAATATTTCAAATGAATTGGCATTTAACATGTAACATATAGTTAACTTGTGTTGAACTTTACATATGTAACAAAGTTTTTCTTTGAGTTTCGAGAAAGTTGTTAGCAATTATTTCAGCATATAAAGGGGTGTTGTTTTTTTTTCTTAAGAGCTATAGGACGTTTTTTTCCAATTTATAACGTTCGAATCAAATTCAAAACCCCTCATTCATTATAAAGTGTGGTGTAAACCTTGAGAACTGTTGGTGTTAGGGTAATAAATTCCAAATATCCAGACTAGGAATAGTTAATATAATTTTATTTTCTATGAATGAAATTGATAATTGAAGCGAAAAATATATGTACAGAACTTATGGTGTTCCTAACCTCGTCCCAACAGCGAACGCCATCGTTATGTGAAATATGGCAACGGGAAGTAAAGAGAAAAGAGACAGCTAGCTGTACGAAAAGGAGTCTGGGACGCGTTCAATACGTGGAAGTGTTTCGTTCGCTGTTGGGTTGAGTTCACACTGCAATATTATAAGATCGAATCGCTGACATAAAGAATTGTTCATGACACTATGTCGACTTCAGGCATATGGCTTCCTCGGCTATCTTTGATGAAGCGCATCCTATTGATCTAGTTGTGGGCCATTCCCCCGAAAATTTATGGCGCTATTTCACCAAAAACACACTTTGTATTCCAAAGCCTGAATAGAATAGCATACACCAAAACTTTCCATAGCCCGACAAGAAGTTCCGAGTGGTGTCAAATCTGATCCAATTCCGCAATAGAAGGTTGTCAACTAATCGAGTCCTAAATTAGTCGATGGTATCGTCTAAATCAATGTCTAAATTAAATTATCCAAAAGCATTTGTCATTAACTGTAACATGAGCTCTGGGCTTATTTTTCAATAAATATCGATGAGACTAGACCTCGGGAACGTAAAGACCACACCAAAAAGTGAAAGAGCACCCACACAAGTGGATGTAATTGAGTCTGTTCTGGGCTTGCCTGACGCCCAAACCGGCAATTTTCCCTGTTCACAAACCAATTGGGCCAAAAGTGTTTGTCGTCACCAAACACGATTTTTCGTGAAGAGCACAACCCGTGAGCTTCTGTGGCAAACCAGGGTTTCTGCACTAGCTGGATCTTATACTGATACAGATCTTTTTGTAAAACTGTCCACATAGTTGCCGAACAAGGATGAAACTGCTGCGATCGACGCCGATTTGGCAATGCCGGATCTGACACCACAATTTCACTAACAGCGGCTACAGTTTCTCCTGTATTATAGTTGTAGGCTTTTCCTCATATAGAGTGTACGAAATACAAACTCTTACTTACTAAGTCAGCGAACTCAATAGGTCGATAATAAGGGCCAAAATATTGCGCCATTTTTGTACGTTTCGTTATTCCAGGTAATTGTTTAGGCTTACCTTCAAAAGCATCATCAAACTCCATGTCGATCAGAAAGCGGGAAATTTTAGTGACCTCTCTCTTAAAATTGCCCTTATTTGGTTTTACTGCAACCACCCGAATTTGTTAGTCTTTTCCAGAGAACACATCCACGATCCGTCCATTATGCATATCTATGGTATATTTCCCCTTCTTCTGATGAGGTGTTCTCCACAGCTAAAACCACTGCGAAAACTCTTTCCGAGCAGATGAAAAACAGCATTTGTCCAGACCGTCCCTAAAAAAGGCGAATCGTTTTAGCTCCCCTCCTACAGACCAATTTCACTTATCTCCACTTTGCAAGGTCATGGATAAACCATCAGCTCATGAAATATCTCGAAAATTGAAAACTTTACAATGACCGATAGAATGGTTTTCATAGCAACAGATCCACTTGTAATTTGGCATGTCTCACCGAAAAGTGGAACCAAAATGTACACCAATCTAGCTAAGGCAAGATAGTTGCACTTGATATTTCTAAGGCATTTGACAGAGTTTGGCATCAGGCTCGAAAATGTGTGCTTTTGGGATCGACGTCTCTCTTCTTCAATGGATTAGAAATCACCTTTCAGAACGCTCAATTCAAGTTGTCTGGGATGGTTTCGAATCTGATATTCACAAAATAAATGCTGTACCTCAGGGTTCCGTTATGTTTCCGACACTCATTTTTAGTTTTCATCAATAATCTCTTCTCTGTCACTTTTAACCCGGTACATTTATTTCTGGGCGACAGTACTCTCTGCTTTTCATATTTGTTCCCGGACTCACGTCGCTGCTCTTCGGCTATAGAATGGGAACGGCAGCGTAAGCTTATTGAATTCCTATTGGGGAATTAATAGCAGAACGGAATTTAGTACTTGAAAACATAATGCTGTCTGCTGCCGTTAAAGCGAAATTTAAATACCCAGCCATTGTCCAAGAATAATGGCATTTGCATCATCGAAACCGAAAAACTTTCCATTCTCGGTCTGTGTGTCAGTGACAACTTACCTTGGAATGACCACATATTGAATGTCGTCAAAAATGCTGTCTAAGTTTCCTGAAACGATGTAAGAAATATTTCACCTCCTCTGATCTGGCCTCAAATTATAAGGAATTCATTCGACCAAAATTAGAGTAAAATACCCACATCAGGTTTACTTAAAAGTCTCTGCACCTGCTGGATAGGATACAAAGCCTTACAATAACACTCATATGTGATGCTAAGAAAATGGACACCCTCTAACACCGACGTAATGTCTCGTGTCTCACTTTGTTTTATCGCTATTTCCACCACGAGTGCTTCAGTTCTCCGTAACACTCATCTCACTATGAATGCTCATCAGCACACCATCAAGCCCACTTTCGGACGTACTCTAAAATATCGTGATTCGTTCTCAAGCCGTACAACTCGCTTATGGAATGCGCTGCCGAGCTCTCTATTTCCTAGTCGTGATAACTTGCAAACATTTGAGACCACTGGACAACGGCACCTCTCTTTTCTTCCTCTCTAAATTTCCTTCGCCCGCGCTATGTGTAAACATTTTAAAGGCGTAATTTGGTTACATACCCAATGAGGTTTGTAGAAATTGGTCTCGAGTTCATATTCAGCTTCTATTTAACATAGAATAGTGGTCATATCTTCAAAGTCAAGCGAAGTACTTGACAGCAATTTGAACATGCTTCAAACTCCTTCTCCCTTTGGTGGAAGGGGGGTGACCTGAGTGGAGAGAAGATCCATTCATTACCTTCCTTAAACCATTCAACTTCAAATCTGTAGCGATTATCTTGAAACGAAAACAATATTCGTAAGTCTTGTAACTCAGCGCTTGCACGTACAAAAGTCGTGGCGCTATTAGAATAAATTTTACTGCATTTACCTCTCCTAGTGGTGAAATGCTAGAACTCTTGTGGCGAAGCACACAAATACCGCCACATAAATTTTAACTCCATTCGGGTTACAGACCGAATGTAAAACGGTCCAAAATAATCTACTTCAGAGATCGAAAATGGTCGAATTGGTTTTGAGCTATCAGGCTTCCCATTATTTTATGCCGATGTGCCTGGCGAAAACGAAAGCATAATATGCATCCTGATATTTCTGAGTTGATGGCACGCTTTCCAGATAAAATCAAAAAACGCTGGCGAAGTATGTTAAGGAGAGTCTGACAAGCAGCGTGGTGATATTTGACGTGATGGCACCAAATTAGAGACTTGTTGAAACTTTGGCTTTATGGCAGAAGTATCGGGTGTTTGGTATCAAATCCAGTTCGGTGTTTACCACCAACACGAATGCCTCGCTCAACATCAAGGAGGAAGTTTTAGCAAAGGCGAGCCAATAGTCCAGCTGCTTATTGAGTAAAGGTCTTGAGTGATCTTTGGGATAGTACACCATTTGTGTATTTCTCACTGTGGCTTTGAATGGATGGTACTGTTCTTGAGACTTGGTGGTTGTTCTTTTATGTTTGATGAGGCTCTTCAATTGAAATCGGCAAATCGGGGTTTTTATTCCGGAGAATGAGTATTTATAATTCAGATAGTAGGACTGCGGCACACAATTCTAGACGAGGAAGAGTCACAGTTTTTACTGGTGTTACACGCGATTTGGCACAGATTAAGCGGATGTCAACTTTTGTAGTTCGGAGATATATCCCAGCCCCTTTTCACTGATATTGCTGTTGAGATATGACATACCGTCAATGAAAGTTTTCCATTTTTTAAACAAGTCTTGTGGCAAGCTTTCGTCCAAGTTAAGTTTTAAGCTCCAGAGACGTTGATTTGAATGATTGTATTTGTATTAGTATGTATAAGTGGACTTAGAATTACAAATGGGTCAAAGAATTACATAACATCCGACCAAACTGTTCTTTTGGTTATTAGCTAAGTTTTGTGATTTCCTCCTAAGTATGAACAAAAAAAGGAACCATGATAAATTTGTTATCTTATGTTTCATGAACTGTTTACCTATCAGCAACGGCTACATCTTTTAACATGCTCTCGAAATTAGAGAATCATTTTGGGAAGGGAAATCTTCCCAGATTTAGCAACAATTCCACCTCCTTTTGTTGTTGTTGTTAGCTCTTTTAAATTATCAGCACCTGTCGTAAGGTTATGTACGTAAAAATCGTGGGAAACAATCTACCTAATAGGTAAACGAGAGCCTTCATCCTATGTCAGTTGGTGCATAGAACGAATTGCCAAAAAGGCAACAGGAGAAGTTTCGTAGGGCACGGTTTCAAGCCGAAAAAATCCTACGTCGTTCAAATAGTCTTTACACCATAAAATGTATTGGAAGTTTGAATCGTTTTTACTCATTCCAACCTGCCCATACATTTTTCCGATATCAGCAGAAAGCACGTAGCGATGAACACGAAACCAATAAAGAAAACATGTCCGATTAGATCGTGAGACCAACCCTCAGAATGTAATTTAGAGATTTTCCACTGGTAGTTTTGGCAGACCCACGACTCTTAGTTTTGTGGCAGAGCTATCCACTTTAACTACTGGGTGATATGGCAGGAAATATTTTTGGGTGGCATTAACTGCCTTTTCTGGACCAATTTTCTCCATGTGTCCTAAAGATAGACATCCGTCAAAAAAATTCGAGTATTCACTTTAAAGTGTGGGATCTTTGTTGAGTTTTCGCTCTAAGTTCTAAAATCGGCGCAAAGATGCTTCGTAAGCATCACCAAGCGAAGATGGTGACTCACGAAGTGGAAGTTTGACCACATTACGCCCTTCGGCATTTCTTGAAACTATCATTGTGAAGTAAGTAGTTCCTCCTCCAATGAACATCTGTTGTTTGGTGTCAATTTTCCAAAAGTATTTTAGGGTATCGCTAAGCTAGGCCTCCTGTCGTTTGCCATCTTTTAAAGATACAGATAATGCAGCTTTAGTTTCTGATAAATTACTTACAATTATCCATCTCAGTAGTATTTTTTGTAATATTGGTTAATCATCTCGTTCATTAAATTTAATTTTGACCCACGCAATGCAAAGGATAAAAGTGCGAGGCCCTGACCAGCATGTCGATTTTCTGCGATTTGGTGAAGTCTGGATCTGTGTACGGAATGTTTTGAGGTATTTTAAGGTTTTCGGTGCTGAAACACGATGGTGGTTTAAAAGCTGTGATGGATAGTACTACTTCGACGATCAATGAATAATTAGTGTGAATTTATTGGTTTGAAATACCTTCTCCTTTATTGAAACGAGCACTCCGCCAAATCACCTTTGAAATACGAAGCCCAAGGTCGTAAACAAGTCTTTCTACAACAAAGTTTAATTGGAAGTCACCATCAAGCAGAGCACTACCCGCTATGTAAGCTCCAGATGCATTTTTAACGTTGATAATTTCTGTAGCGAGAGGAACGTATTTAGTAAATCTTGCTGTGATAAATGTGGAGAGTTTAGGAACTGGGTAAACGTGCTGATTTTCTGTTTCTACTAGTGATTCAGCTGGGGGTGTTGAACTACGAGTATTGGTTGATGATGATGTATGCATATGTACTGATTGAGAAGGAAAGTGAATCAAGGTGTGATGCTTTCTTTTGCACGTCAATATTTAGAGGAATAAACTTTAGCAGAATACTCTTGTCGCAGGCAATTAATGCATAAACCTTACTACGTCACCCTTTGTAGCGGTGCAGTAGACTCATTACCGTGAATTTGTAGCATATAAAAGCATTGTGATGTCCAGAACAAAAGGTGCACGATGATGAAGCTGAAGCTGCCAATGACGGGTTGCACGCCTTCCTGCCATGGAAGGTTTTTGATGGATTTCTTTCAATGCAGCATAGAGATGCTTTCGTTAAAGATCCAAATGCTCCAATGTTTGGCAACGATCTTCAAGAAAATCGGCAAAATCTTGAAAAGTGGGAATTTCCAACTTCTATTCATGGTTCCCAAATAGAGACATATTCTGATGTGTAATTTAAAGCGGTTGAGTATTGCTATCAACTTTAGGGAATAGGATGTATACCAGCAGACCATCAGCGATTTATTTCTGCAGCATTTCAGTTTCAGTATTTCAGACAGTTTCGGAGATACTGGAGTATGTCAACGTCTTTAATTTTGTCATTTTCGTGATCCCATACCTTCAAGGCGCCTTAAAAATAAAACCAACAATTTCCTGAAAAGGTTGGAAGCTTTAAGTTTGTTACATTAGAAGAAGGAGTTGACGGAGCCAGGAGCATAGTAGAGTCTCTTTCTGACACTGAGGGACGAGATTGCTGTGTAAGCCTGTTGATAGCGCAATAAAGCTTAGATTTTAAATCACAATAGGTATCCTCAAGCGTTTTGCGTACATTTGTTTTCAGCTCGGCATCATCTTGTTGCTCTAGATCGGATTGTATTTTAGAAAAATTGTTAAAATAAATTTCTAGCATTCCTAATTTCAATTCTAATTCAAAAGGGTTAGCAGACTCCACTCTACTGCCAACGTATGTCTTTATGTTTGTCACCACACCACGTTGCTTTTTAAGACCTGCCATTGCCATTTTGTAAATCCAACTAAAAGCTTTCCAATTAAATGGAAGTAAATCTTAACTAGACTAATAGTGGGTCTGACTGTTCTGCACTTAGTTTTAAAACTAACAAACTAAAATGTAACAAACAGTTCGTGTTTAACCCTGTTTATTGTCCACGCCTGATTTCAATGTAACTGCTCCCACCGATTTTGCTACGAAATCAACAATTGCACTTCAAAGAGGAACCATCTTTTCGAGCTTAACTTTGACTATTTTGAGACGATCCGGTGCCAGTCGCTTAGCCTTGCTGGAAATTGACGGTCCGGCTTTGGTCTTAATGTGGTGAAACGTTGAGCACTGATGAGATGGAACTTCGTCGGAACAGATGTCGAAGCTCTCATGGTAGCGAAAGAAAATTTGCATCAATTCCTCTGGCTTGATAGGAAGACCTTCTTGTTGAATTGAAACCATAATATTGGTTTTGGATATGCCATCAATGCAAACGGAGTTTGGTTTGTCGTGCAAGTAAGCAAGGTAGAGCCGAACATTTTCATAAATGCGGCGGTTTCTCAAACGAGATACTACACCACGGCTGTCATCATTCATATCTGAAAATTGTTTGACAATGGGTGGAAGGAGTGGGTCAAGGTATTTCGGGTGAGAATCGGGGGCAGACGAATTAAGAGAACGTGCGAATGAAGAAGAGACAGGTTGGTCAAGCACCTCGGATCTAGAAACTTGACTAGTGAGGGGAGTTGGATCAAGGGGGATTGGGAGATGAAGATAAGGAAGAGGTGGTTGGGTTTAGTATATGGGAGCTAGTAAAATTAGGATATTTGTCAGATGGGGCGACGTCAATTGGAACTTGATTAGAAGGTGCAGGAACAAGGTTAAATGAAACTCCGTTTTGAAACGACATTAAAGGTTTGGTGGTAGGAGGGAGAAGATTTGGTGTCGGGACTCTGGTGTTCTTTATAGATGGAGCAAAAAGGGGAAGACGTGAAGAAAATCTTGGAAAGATTTGGAAAGACCAATTTAGGTCGGGATGTTGATGGGATAGGGCAGAGTTGAGGGTGCTAACTTTTCTTTTATTAATAAGCTCATTATCTGCCATATCTTTCGTTGGGTGACGACGAGATGGGTATGCCGTCCGGTGAACATTCAATAGTAGTGGGTTTACGTATTTCGAAACAGTGGCCGATTTTGCTTTTGACTTTGCCAACTAGTTTACATTTGACATTTTGTATAATTTTTTTCCTAAAAAGATTTTTGATCCAGGACGAGCTTGCGTGACGTGGGGCAGCTTGGAGGACAGTTCTGGGTTGGTGGCTTCAAGACTCATTTTATTTATTTAAATCTGTTGTTCCATTCAGGGAGAGTGCAGGATGTCCCAAAGCCCTAATTATTGGCAATGGTCTTTTGATGGGATTGATGACCGAAGTTGCATTAAACTCAGAGAGTTGAACGGGTTCTTAGGTGGTAGCGGCTGTTGGATGAGTTGGGGCTGAAGTGGTTCAGACAGATGGATATAACTCGTCATGTAAGGATTACACGGGCTTATTACAGATGGGGGTGCATTCGGCTCACTAGAGATGTGCTTTAATTCCTCCAATACCTGTATTGTGGTTGATCAGTTTCCTCACTAAGAAAATTATGGTAATATGGAATGGATCCGATGTTTTCGGTGTGTTCAGCATGCTCCAGATGTAACAGAGTGGATTGGTCAGCACCGTTAACACACTTTTTCCCAACTGGAGATTTTCCCATTTGGTGATTTTTAAGTGCGGGGATTGAATAGCTTGATTGAGCAATTTAGAGTATCATAGCTTTCGGAAATGAGTTTGGTTATATTTTTTCCAGTATATTGAACCTCGAATGTAAGCTCTGTCGAGATCGTCCTGCACCCTACACAGAAGCAGAAGAATATGCGCTTATACTCATCGATATGAGTTTTAACATTTCTGCATGTACGAGTATCAATGCATACGGGATGAAATTTTTTCCCACATATTTCATGGTTACATCCATTTCCACTGAATTAGTAGTAGTAGTAGTTAGTAGTACAGCGCAGTCAGCAAATTCGCAGGAAGATATGGCTAAATTAGGTTAAAGTAATAGACAAATGGCAAGTAGGTTACTTTTTTTACAAAGTCACTGTGTTTTATTGATACTGAGAAATTATCGTGTAGATGATTGGGAGCAATTAATGCGGTGCGAATGGGGTCAAACACAAACAAAATAAAATGGTCAAATATTCACAAATTATAGCGGAGCGAAATTGAAACACGTCCGAACATGACGGTTTCAAATTGTTTTAAATTGCTGAAAATCGATGAAGATCTACGATGGTATTCCGTGTCTCTTAGGTTTAGTAAACCTCGTAAAACTCTATTGAAGCTACGTCTTGGCGAAATGGCTCAGAACTGGCTTAGTCGCTCCACCTTCGGTTGAAATGGATTCGATATCGCTATCGGCAGGTATCTTGAAAACTCCGATGTACGACGTGACCAATTTGTTCTCCATTGCTGTTTCCATTAAATCTTCCTCCTCTACGATTCTCTTTAGGTATGATATTTGTTGATCAAGATGCTCGTTTTTGTAGTCTAAACACATCTTTCTCGAAGTAGTTGACTTCCTCCTCGTTGGCCTCGGTTGAAAGTCAGTCCTTTTTCACATTTCGAGACAAATCAATATTTTGTTTTCAAGGATAGCGTATATAGTGAAAGAGTCACTGTTCCAGAAAGGTTAGCATAGAAAACACTATTGCTGAAAGCGGATATGAAAAAGAAATATAAATTGTTCCTTAAATCGAGGAAATTTGCTTGAAAAAGTGGATATACCCTTGTGGGAGAACATTTATTGACGATAATAGCAATGAAGAAGTGAGTGAAATATCGGCATCTTTAAGTACGAGCAAATTACCAGCTGCCGACGAAATTTGAGCACGAGAAATCAAGGTGCATATCAACATTCGAGTACTTGTACCAATAATCGCCAAAATAATTAACCGAAGTTTAAACCAAGCCAAAATCGCCGACCAAATGACCAATCTACAAAGGCGGAGTTAAAGGCAGCACTATAGCAAATTATAGGCGTATTTCAATACTTGTAGTAATTGAAAAGTGTTTGGAGGAAGTCGTGACGAGGCTGACGAAGCACTACTGCTTTAAAAAAAAAAAAAAAAAAAAAAAACACGAGTAAACTTTCAGATACTAAGAATGAAAGTAAGTTGGCTTTTATACGTAAAGCTGGCAAACAATGGCATAGAACAGCAAAAGATTTCAGACCAATAAGTCTGTCATCATTTATGCTTAAAACCATGGAGCGATTATTGGAGATTCACATTAGGAATAGATGCAGTAATGGCTTTTTGAACTGAGTCACAGCATGCATACGTGAAAGGAAAATCTATAGAAACCGCCCTGCACGAGGTGGTAGGGAAAATAGAGAAGAGTCTACACTTTGGAGATTTTGCGATGGCGACCTTCCTAGATATTGAAGAAGCCTTTAATAACATGCAGTCCACCGCCATTGAAAGTGCTCTAGTAGACACTAACATTGAACAAACTGGGTTTGCAACATGCTTGCAAGCAGGAAAATAAGCTGTTCCAATGAGGGGAGTGGGGGGGGGGTCATATCTCCACTCCTGAGGGTGCTGGTTATCAATGACATCCTCAAAAAGCTTAGTACAATGGGTATAAGTGCCACGGCATTTGCAGATGACGTGGTCATAACAGTGCAGTTCAAATATTTAAATATTTTATGCGACATTATGGGGGTTGGCCTGAAGACGATCAGCATTTTGGCAAAAAGCTGTGGTCTCAATGCCAACCCTTCCAAAACGGAACTAGTTCTTTTTACCAGAAATTACAAGAAACCGCAATTCAAACTCCCAAAACTCAGCGGAGTGGAACTGTCCCTTAAGACAGCGCGAAGTATCTGGGTGTGATTCTGGACAAAAAACTGAATTAGAATTTTAACGTAGAGGAAAGAACCAAAAACGCATAAAATGCTCTTTTTATCTGCAAAAGAGCAGTTGGAAAAACTTAGAACCTGCTCTGGTGTACTGGCTGTATACAGTGGTGGTAAGACTTACATACGGCGCACTAGTATGGTGGAAAGTAACAAACAAGAAAATGATTTACGGAAAATTAGCGGCGGTTCAAAGAACGGCTTCCATAGCCATTACAGGTGAGCTCCATACCACCTCTACGTTAGCATTAGACACCTTTTTGCACCTAACAACACCGATTGATTTACAGATTAAAAAACTTGCTGGCAACAGTGCTATACGACTTACTAATCTGGGTTACTTTAAGAGCAGTAGCTTCGGACATGACAAGGTCCTAACCGAGCTACTGCGAGGTAATCCAATAATTCTAACGGATGAAATTCCTTACTTGGTCGACTTCGACATCCCGTATGATATAATATATCCAAAGAGAGAGGACTGGAAAAAAATGCAATAATCAGGTCGGATGAAATTGCAATTTTCACAGATGGCTCAAAAATAGAGGAAGGATCAGGTTTTGCTATCTTCTCAGAAACGCAAGCAGTGTCTTCCAATGTATGAAGATGCGATCGCTATCCGAAAGAAATATCGCTATCTATATCGATAGCCAGGCCGCACTCAAGGCAATTGGATCCACCAACGTCAACTCTGATACAGCCAGGGGATGTCGCACAGCGGTCAAGGCACTATGCAATTAGAACCGGGTGAAACTGCGCTGGGTGCCTGGACACTACGGTATTAAACGAAATGAACAACGGACTCGACAATAGTGAGGTTGCCAACATCAAACCAGGAGGATAGGAGCACTATCATGGAAAAAATCACAAAAACTGTCAACCTAAGAAGGTCAAGTCTTGAAGAACACAACGTATCCAAGGCTCTTTGGCCACTTTCTGACCGCAAAAGATCTAGGGAGTTAATAAAATTAAACAGGGATAAGCTTAGGACAGTAATAGCCATCCTGATAGGACACTGTTTCCTACGGCAAAACGCAAAGAGACTCAAATTGTCAGATACGGATATCTACAAATTCTGCGATAATCTGAAATCTGAGGACATAACATACATACTGTGTGAATGCGAGGCATTATCGCGTCGAAGAAAATTTTTAGGGAAATACCTAGAGAAGGTAGACGGCACGAACTTCAAAGGCCTTCTTGGCTTTTGCAAGAAAATTGGGAGTTTCACCAGGGCGATTGTTTAGGTTTTTGCCATTTAAAGACAAATTCAACTGGTTCCACAGGGATCGCGATGGGCCCGTTTTGGTGCCTAGTGCCATACCCCTGTTTAACCTAACCTAACCTAACCTATTCCATTCGCATTCACAGATGATACGGCGATAGTTGTTCGACACAGGTGTCTTGAAAGTGTAATGCAAATATTGCTAGTAGAGTTTCGCAAGGCTGTTGAATAGTGCCATAATAACGAGCTAATGCTAAATTCATCTAAAAACAATCTGATGAATATTCGCATCCCGCAGCATAAAAAAAACTGAACAAATTATTAGTATCAAGAACATCTGCCAGAGTAGAGGTGAAGCTAGTAAGATTGTGGAAAGCTGTAAATAATTAAGAGTAATAATTGATAGCCACCTTATACGGAAACTGCACATTGATAAGCTGCGTTCTGACCTCAAAAAGGCACTTTTTGGTATTGTCTATATGGGTTATTATTCGTCATTACAGATTCTGAAGCAGGTGTATTATGTCTTATTTGAATTCAAACTAAGGTATGGAATACTAGCATGGGGTAATGTATCTAAAACACACACTGACAAGCTACAAACTTCGGAAAATAATATTGAACAACAGCAGCTTTAAAGTGAAGAGTGAACCAGATTTTTAAGAGATCAATAGCGCTTGAGTACTATGACGCCAATACTACATCAATTTAACGCAAGATGATGCATCCAGTGTATGTTTAAAATGCCTTCCAGCAGCAACATCTATGAAAAAAAAACAGCTAAAGGATAGTGTCCCGACGATACTTAATCAGATTCCACGACCACTCTCAAACACCCTGAATTTAAATTTCAGGAAAAACATATTAAAACAATTTTTTCTTTCCTAATATTTAACATACCCTGATACTCGTAAAATAATATTATAAAGGATGTTTTTTTAGAGCTATACAAATTCAGTATGAAACAAAACATTTGGAACTAAAGTCAATGTCCATGATATTAGCTTTATTTAATAGATAATTGTATGCATTAAATATGACATCGAGCATATGCGCGCCACAGCTAACTCGAATAAAGCGACTTCGTGAAGTCCATTTTATCAGCAATAACACGGCGAATGTTGACTTCCAAATCATCCAACGTCTCTGGTTTATCGGCATAGACTAATGACTTAACATGCCCCCAAAGAAAATAATCTAAAGGTGTGAGATCACAGGATCATGGAGACCAGTTCACAGGTTCATTATGAGAAATTATGCGCTCAACAAATGTTTCGCGCAATAAATTGATGGTGTCGCGCGCCGTGTGGCATGCTGATCCATCTTGTTGAAACCAAAGCTCTGTCACGTCAATGCCATTCAACTGAGGAACAAAGAAGTCAGAAATCATGTTTCTATAGTGCTCTCCATTGACGGCAACATTCTGGTTGGAATCGTCCTTAAAGAAATATGGGCCGATGATTCCACCAGCCCATAAAGCACACCAAACAGTGAATTTTAATGGTTGTAAGGGCATCTCGCCAAAGGCTTCTGCGTTTTCTCCACTCCAAATTCCGCAATTTCACTTGTTTAAAATGGGCCTCAAGCTGAGTCATGTTTCCGGCCCATTCACCGAGCCTATGACGCGTATAATGGTCATGCGGTTTCAACTCTTGCACAAGCTAGCTTCAATTACTGTGCACCATGGTGAATTGACTTATTCGGATTCTCCTCAACACTGCGCTCCACAACGCCAATAACTTCTTCTGTTCGCACTGTTTGTCGTCTGTGGGGATGCGTATTATCCACCAGAGTGTACGATAAATTTGGCGAACCGAACTTTTCAAAATAAGTTTGCACAATTTGCACGCGTTTTTCTGACGTTAATCTATTTGTCGTAAAATGCAAAACGTACTAACCACAAATCAACTATCAACTGTCAAATTGACAGTCTGTAGAAACAGTGTTGCCATTTTAAAAACCAATCCTCTAAAAAAAAACCCTCTTTATTTTTGAATTATTTTGAAACTTTTGCATATTGTGTACTCCAGCTAATATATTTATCTCCGGATAAAGCTACGCGGAAAATAAACCAATTTTGAAACAATTTTCGAAATCTTTTTTTTTTGTTTTTTTTTTTTTAATAAACTTTATTTCAATTTTCCAATTTCGTTTACAATACAAAATATTGAGTTTTATAAATTACAATAATTCAGTAATTGAGAAAAAAGAAATAGTTAAGTACATTCTGTTGCCTAAGTGGTAAGTGGTGAATGTACTGTTTATAACAACAGAAGGTAAAAATTCATAACAAATGAAATTATTGTTGTTGAGGGGAGAATTCAGCGTGCAAGTAATATTAATCTATTATTAAGCATTAAAAGAACAAAATTCATTAATGAACAATTTATTAATATAAGAATAGTCAAAAGACAAGAGCCATTTCATAAATACATTTTTCGCTCTCTCACATCTTAGGGAATCTGGAAGTAGATTGAACAGACGGGGTGCTGAAACAAGATAAAAGCGTCCAAAGTTGACTTTATGAACTGGTGGTACTAAAACAAAATTCCTGGTGCTAACTCGTAAATTATAATTATCAGTGTTTCGAACTGTGTAAAAACCCGAATTTTAAAAAAATCGAATAAATACACTCGTATGGAATGTTAAATGTTGTCACCTGCAACTTGGCAGCTGGTATTTGAAGACTTTGTTTGTCCATTCTCTCGATGAGCCCAAATTATTACGGCATATGATGCAACATTTCCAAAATGGAGAATACATCAAACCATCAGAGCTTAAACAATTTTAGCAGAATTCCGAATTCATGCTCCTCCTGGCCATTTCACTCTCTCTATATGTTCCTCAATTCCACAATTCCATGTTATTTGATAACTCACGAGTAATTCTGAATTCATTATTTCAAAAAATTTGCATGTCGGGGTTAAAACCAGACGTCAGTTGCATGACCCTATTTAAAACATTTTTCGATTTTTTTTTGTCGTATCATCAAAAATTCAATGTCATGTCACCTCACTTGAAATACCTTTGTTAAACTTTCATAACATGATCCAAAATTACTCTTTTGAATAACAAAAAGGCCCCCTGAGCATTCATATGGTATGTAGAGGCTTGAAAAGTAAAAATACAGAAAACGATTCATTTGATGAGCTAATTAAAACGTACGAGTACTCTAGTTACTTTCATAGTTTCTTTATAAATCTTTGACCAAAGCAAACTCACTAAATTTTCTATAAAAAGGCGATTCATCGTTTCGTTTCTTGTTCGTATTCGTATTCGTACTCATGTTCATATTCGTATCTATCGAAATAACCAGCAACGTTGACAAACAAGCATTAAACGCTTAAGTGCACAAATTTAAGTGTGCAAAGTGAATTCAATCAGATCTCATTGAAATCAAAAATAACGTACTTTCATTCTTCGTTCCCTATACTGTTAGTTAGTCGTTGCTGATAGTCGCCGGTCTCCGTTATATATGTACACATGTACGGGTACATCTCTTCCAGCGTAAATCTGTTCAAATAAAATAATTTGTAAAAGAAATTCCAAAAAATTTAAGAGAAATGATGCAAGTTTCTGAGGCGTATTGTGGAATACCCTATTCTTGCTTAGATTACCAAGCCACAGATCCTGCTATACGAGGATAGTTTCAAAAATAAGGTACGATATTTTATTATACAAAGTTGAAATTTAATTTACATTCGAGTATGTATGTGGTGTAACTTAACAGTCTTCCTGCTCCTTAATCACAGATCGCCAATGTTTTGGAAGGTTTGCTATACCCGTAAGCTCACTTTCCGTTCAACTGCCGAATGCAGCGGGTAAACGGAAATAGAAAACTTGCTTTTAGAGAACAAACGCAGTTCACGCCATGGTTCTTTTGACTTTGAAGACAAGTCTGCTGAACTCATGTCCATTTTTGTTTGAATAGTGATGCCGTTTCTGTAACTTTTTTCTTCTGTTCAGTAGTCAAACGCTGAGTGACTCAATGGACTAAAATATTTCTTGTCTGCAAGTCATTTTTTTAAATGCAGAAAACAGATATAACAGGAGATATTTCCACACACATTGCTCGTCATCCAAAACAAGCTTAACACTTCGTTTGTCTGTTGATGTTTTAGGCCTTCCTCGCCTTCCTTACCCATATTCTCTACGTCACAATTTTCTATTTAGACATACGAGTATGGTGCAGATACACCGATTCTACAAAAAACTTTAAAAAAGACTCGAGGGCTTAACTCAAGTCATAGCATAATTCATGATGTACGAGTATAAACCTCGCCAGTTGTTCCCATTCACATATTCTCAAAGAAAAAGGATGAAATTCTGATTTGATGGTCCAATTTTTTTCGGGTAGCTTGTGTAATATATTCAGCCATTAACTTACTGGCATACAACAATCTGCGGTCTGCAAACTTATACTTAGGCCAACAACTCTCTTCAATTAGAAGACTCTGATCCGCAATCGCATGAAGTTATGCTTTTAGACCAGACCAGACTACATTCTGAATAAAAGTAGCTCTTGGCCTCAACGCATATACTTTTTTTCTTTTCTTTTTGTTTCTGATGGAACAGAGCACTCTGATAAAGAACTAGTCCATTGTATTCTTTCAGTCTTTCGAAGGAAGATCAGTGTGCCCTTCAGTGATAAGGTGCCTACAGTACCAGCAAACCTCCATGTCAACCTGCAGCTTGAGGCGAGCGTAAGCCAGACATTCACAGAGGTAGTGCTCCGCGATCAAAGGATGTTGTATCACATATTCCCACCTCCATTTAAGTACTTAACAAAAGTATAGTTCCCCGTAACGACGCTAGTTAGCAACCTGCAGTCTTTCCTGCTGAGGGAGAGTAGGAAGGCCGCTGATATCTTAGAGACGTCGGTAAGCATTCATTTAGTCTGTCTTCATCTGCAGTTGTGCTCATATGAAACCCTACTGTCAATGGAAACCTTAAACGTGAACTCAGGCGGACCCAACGTATGCTCGGATATCCTGAAAAAATCTCTGCAAATTCATCGGCGATTTTGTTTCCCGTTATCCTATTGTGACCTAAGACCCAGACAAGACTCAATTCATTTAGCCTTCCGATTGCGATCAGTGATGTCTTGCATTCTTGGCTTAGCTTGGAGTTCGAAAAAAGTTGCAGTAAGGCTCTAAGTACAGCTTGGCTGTCGCTACAGGTGAAAATGCTTCGCCCCTCCACCGGTTATTCCCAATATATAATTTATGGTTTTGGATCCGTCTGTGAAGACCCGACTGCATTCCTTTCCTGGTTCAGATTCTGGCCGAAACCAGTCCTGGGCGCAGGGAAAGTCTAATTCGTATTTTCGCGCAGTAGGTATCACTGCACCAAACGGCATGTCCATAAGACCAGAGTCATAAGAAAGTCGACGCGCAGGGTCATCAAGGCTCCAGTGCGTGTTGTACCAAAGACCACTACTTTTTAAACGGAAGCCAACTTTGTGAATGCAGCTCATGATATGAATATCAAAGTAAGGGAGATTCATCAGTGCGTCTAGAGCGGAGCAAGTTGTGCTAAGGAATGCCCCCATGCAGCCGTGACAGATCGTTTTTGGAGTCTGGTAAAATCAGTAATCACATATTTTCTTGAGAGCTTAGTCCACCAGACAACCGACGCATACGATATGATTGGCCTTATCATAGCCATGTAGATCTAGAGAACCTTTCTCGGTGACAGACCCCAAGCCTTGCCGATATCTCCTTTGCACTGCCAGAAGGCCGAAAGCGCCTTAGAGGCCTTCGACATTACATCTTTAGTACATAGAAATTTGTTATCCAGGATGGAACCCAAATGCTTAAATTCTTTGGAGAATTGGATGGTGATGCCTTTAAACACTAGATGAGTCAGACCAGACAGCTTTCTCCTTCTCGTAAAGAGAACAACCTAAGCATTTCGGGCAACCGCCACCTTCACACATTGGCCACATTCAGCATTAGCAATTAATGTCCTATTCGCCAACAATGCTTTAAACCACAAAATCTGTGATTTGTCTACGCCGTGTTGTCTGGGCGGGTTGCACATGCCGTCCAAAGGTGCGTTGTCGAAAGCACCCTCAACATCGATGAAAATGCCCAGAGAGTATTTCTTCTCGTCGAGTGCGCCCTCAATTCTGCAGACAAAGGATGCATTCTCCATGCTCCTCAACGTGAAGGAAGTCAGACTTATAGTCTAAAGCTCTTGGCGAGCGTATAGTAGTCTTTTCCGAATTTCGGGTGTATGCTAGTGCTAGGCTAATAGTGAAGGTTCTCTTCAGAGTTAGCAGCTGTTGATCTGTAGCTTTTTATAGAATAACTGGATATAAACTATCGGTGCCAGGCGAATTGAAGCCATCAATGGACTGTAGAAGCACGTTTAATGGCCTTATCCGTCACCACAAGCGATGAGATATACCAGCTACAGTGTGTTGTGTTATTCAGCTTACCAGCAGCTTCATTAATAAAACTTGGGAAATAAACCTCAAGCATGAGATGGAGAGGCTCTGCTTTCGACTCAGCTTTTCTGAGTGATTCCAGCCCCCCTTTTGAGAACTTCGACAAGCCTACTGGTTTCACTGGCAGTTTCGATCGCAAAAATCCTCATAAGAGACACTCTTCAACATCCAAACTAGCATTTTATATTCGTTTTGTTTTGATCTATAAAGACTCCAGTTTTCCTCCAAATTAGTCTTAAATGACCTGTGTAGAAGTTTTCTGTTTTTTTTACGAAGACCCTGCACATCTGTGTTTCACCAAGGAACGGGTTATCTGCAAGATTTCTGTCTAGCTGGTCATGCCAGCTTTACCTATGGTTCCACATGGAGATCTCTGACAGTACTTTCCAGGCAGTAATCTTCTTAGCATACCCTCGTAACAAAAGTTAACTGAGCGCAAGCATTGTTGATAACCAGGTCAGACGATAGTATGAAATCCAGGAGATGATTGTATCTCACGTTGCATTTGCTACTGCCCCAAAAAGTATTCTGAGCATTAGCATCCCAGTATATGATAAGCCCCACCTTCCTGAAATCTGAGTTCGGCTACCGCCTTCGGTGGTAGTTGTAATAATGATTCATATGGAAAATATGTTAAGCAGACGCAACGCAACGACGAATTTGTACCATTCTCGGGTCGGTTCGTTAGTTTAGATAGTGAGAGTGAATTCGGCACATAAAGACAAGTTCTCGGTCTTTGCGATCGCTCGTCATATAGTGGTGGGAACAACTTATACATCCGAAACCACAGATGCGTTTATTCCACACCCATAGTTCCTGTACAGATATTATGTGGGTTTTGTATTCAACACGGAAACTCTCCTACATAGGGATGCAGCAGCAGGCTTGGAATGTTGACGGTTGATCTGAGTACACAATACAGATGTGGTCGTCTCTTATCTTCACTCATTTGGAAACAAATTGGAGTGTAACCCTTTCAAGGTGCAAATAAGGACGTCTTAATGGAGGCCATTTTCACTTTTCAGTGTCGAGTCCAATCCTGGTCTAGCAATTTCGGACATTGCTCATATGTCTTGTCGAAGAGCTCGTAGAAACATTCTTTGGTGGCGATGTCCTTGTCTTCCGTAGCGACATGGGTCCATATTAGGCTTATGTTAACGGATTTAGCCTTAATGCGGATTGTCATAACTACAAATAGGATTAATATTTCGGACAAAATAGTTCACAACTAACCATCTCATTTATAAGTTTCCATCTAAAACGAATGAGAAGTTATATAAAACCCGTTATTGTTTAGGACTGCGACAACCTGTTAAATCGTTGGTCATTCTGAATACTATCTTCTGTTTCTGTGGCCAATGCGACGATGAACTTAAGTCGTTATTCGGTACACAAGAATCGACGCGAGCTCGCTCTACTATACTTTTGAAAGGGCCACAGCTCGAATCCTCAGATCTATGTGATCTGCGAGCAGCATTTAGTATGAGAGTTTATAGTAGCACATCGGTAAAGTATTCAACTTGTCCCTTAGGTGATACCCAGCCAAGGCTTTTATTTCATTTTGGAAGACTAGTTGGTTGATGACAACACAGGCATTGCCCTAACAAGCAAAGTCGTAGGCTTGTGACTAAATACAAGTAAACTCACGTTCTAGCTTGTGATATTCGTTCGAAATATACGAGTAGAATTCTGATAGTATGAGCGCTGTATTGGCTCACAAGGTCGTCGTCGTTATATCAGTCCTCTGAGCCGTGCTGTCAGTTTCGTTAGCAATTGCATACGAGTATGCAAAGCTTTATAACGCACAATGCCTTTTAGATCGTTCGCTTTTGTAACTTTTAGCATACGAGGATTGGTATATGTTGAAGTACCACCACGCAAGCACTTTAGAACAAACAGGACTGTTGCCCTACTAGTGCATTGCTTAGATAATACACTTCAAAGTATTCAACTCTAGGTCTATTGCCTCCAAAATCAGAGTCGCAACTTTAGACACTTTTCTCACCAGCTCATGGGCAGGAGGACAAACCAACAATACCCTATTTACGCTGCGTGTACAAGAACGACTATACATATAATATGATAACAACTAACGTATATCAGCTAAATATGCACAACTACGAATACAAGTACCCGTACATCAGGAATAAGAGGAATGTTCGCCAAACTACAAGTCTTGACTTAATGGATACCTTTGTAAAGCGAACAAAATAATAATAATAATAAAAAAAAAACGAAACGAAACGAAAGAAAACCGTCAGTTAGATGTGTCTGATGCTGGGTAGACCGTAGACATTTTATTGGGCTCCCAGTTCAAAGTGAGGTTTCGTGAAGTCAAGTTTAACACGCGGCCGTCCTCCGGATTACATTACGGATACGAGTACCCATTACTAAGTCGTAGCAATATTAATTTTCTTTCATTTCCTTTTGCCTTTTATTCTTATTGTGCAATTTTTTCTTCTCAAACACACACACCATAAAAAAAGGAAACAACGCGCAGTGATAAATTGACTTTTCAACTAAATTAATTAATCAGTGAAGATACTTTTTTTGTTGGCCACATTTAGATACGAATTCGTATCTGATTGTATGATCAGTTGGGAAAACCGCACTTGTACGTGCTTCGATTACAAATCGCGCATATCGATAACACATTCTAAACCTAAAGTCTTAATTGTTAATTGAACATTGTGTGATGGAATAATTGCACTTTAAATGTGAGTGCGGTTTGAGTGAGGAATTTTAAAAAAGAAAAAAGGTGCAATCGGAACGAACGCTTTGATATGTGCCTGTGGAATGTAGCACAAGCGAACTACGAATAGTTGCCTTCAATTGAAAGTCATAGAACGTAAGCAATTGCAACTTACAGAAGAACTTTGGCTTTGGTAAGCTACAGATAAAATGAATCACGGATTTGCAATTTTATAATCAGAGTAAAGAAAGATAAAGATCTTTGAAAGTTGATGTTAAGGAAATGTTCTCGTAATGACATATGCTAGCCTTTCTAGGTATGTTGGTAGGTAGGTAAAAGTGGCTCTTTTAAAGACCAACACACTTAGGCCTATTGGCCTATTGTAATACCACGTGGACCTGTGATCTTCTTACTCATGGAACCAATTTGAGCTTATGATGAAGCGTGTTAACGTCTATATTCTTCAGATCGCTTAAGTCAATGTAGAAGAAAGCTCCTAAGTGAAGTTTTTTTCTCTGGGAGAGAGCTAGACATGTACAGAGTAGGCGTAGGATTGTCTCCGCTTCCTCCTCGAAGAAATCATTTGTAAAAGCGCCAAGTCTTCTTGCATGCTTGCCTATAAGGCAGTGTCCAGTGAAGTCACCTATGATGGTGCTGATGGTTAAAGAGTCCACCTAAGGTCTGTTCTTTATTGGTATCCAGCTTTAATATTAATTTGGACGCAGCGATTGGTATACCTATGCTACCCTTTTCCGGTAGAATAGGTAGAGTGGTTCCAATTTTGGCGAGTTAATCGGCGCTACCGTCCCTTGGCATGCATATGTTGCCCTGCACACAGCAAAGGTGAAGGTTGAACTGCTATGCCATCTTCATAAGAGATTATCGGCATTCAAGGGCAGTCCAGGGACTTGATAGCAGCCTGACTACCTGAGGATATTCTCTGCTGACATCACGTGTTTCTTCTTTAATCGCCAAAATTTCTGCCTGAAACACGCTACAGTGATTTGGAAGACGGAAAGAGGGCCTTAGATTTAGCTTATCTGAGAAAACACCGCCACCGACCCCGCTATCGGGTTTAGATCCATCTGTGTAGAAGTGGATTGACTTGTCCCCCATGAAAGCATCTCCCTTCCAGAAGGACCTAGAAGGGAAGCTTACATGGAAGTCTTTGTCAAATGAAAGTTCATGTATGGTGTAATCGATGTTCTTTGTGAGGATTCCTAATTTATTAAGAATTATTTGTCCACTGTGTAGTCGTTTTAAGACGAATAGCTGCAGTCGTAGCTACTTGCCTGATCAAGATATCGAGAAATCGAGAAAGTGAACTGAAAAAGAATATCCAGTGCCGCGGAGACATACTCGTACTGTTCTTTGGACTCTGCTTAGTTTGCTGCAGTTGACTGCATTGCCTAAGGCCGTCCACCAGACAACAACCCCGTAGGTAAGTATCGGTTTTAGAATCGAGATGTATAGCCAGTGGGTTATGCGAGGTTGAAGACGCCATTTATTCCCAATGGTTTTTTTGCAGGAGAATAAAGCTACTATAGCTTTCTCGACTCTTTATTGAATGTTAGGTTTTCAGTTTAGTTTCGTATCAAAAATGAAATCCAGATATTTTGCTGCATCGGAAAATACTAAACTAGTCCCGTTTATTGAATGAGGGTCTATAATTGAATTTTTGTATTTCCTGGAAAATAGGACAAGATCAATTTTATGGGGGTGTACTCCAAAACCACAGCCATCTGCCAAACGGGTCAATCTGTTAAGATTTAGCTGAAACCTTTCTAAGTGATGTGAATTTCAATGCCCATTTGCTCCCTTAGATGTCTATTAAAGCTATGTGAAGTATGTGGGAAACAACAAAATTTGCGATGCAATTGACGATTTTCTCTCGTTTATTTTCAATATGGATTTGAGAACTATGTGAATGGTCTTTCATTAAGCGCTTCCTATCTTTAAATTTAAATAAAACAAAGTATGTGTGAGATATCATCGAAATTTGTTATTCATTTGAAAGGATAGGCCTTTCCATTATGTATGGAATATAACATCATTCAAATGTCCGCCGCGGATTCTCTGGGTGGCGCGCATCCGAAATGTTCAATTTTCGATGACTCTGGCACATAAATCAGGCAGAATTTCACCGATGGCCTGGATTATGTTGGCTTTGAGGGCCGCTGTGGTCTGTGGCTTATTCGTATAGACCTGCCTCACCTCCACATGAGATAACCATGCCTTGGAATCGCTCGTGCAGAAATTCCAATGTGGCGTGAGTTTTGTGGCACGTAGCGTCGTCCTATTGAAACCACATGTCGTTGATGTCCACATCATCCAATTCTCAGGCCAAAAGAAGTTGATAATCAGCGACCTATAGCGCTCGCCGTTGACTGTGATTGCTTGACCAACGTCCTCCTCAAGTAAATATGGACCGATGACGCCGTCAGCTCAAAATCCACACCAAACAGTGACTTTTTCGGGATGCATTGGACTCTCTTGGATTTCATGTGGATTGGTATCTTCCCAAATTCGACAATTTTGTATGTTGACGTACACATTCATCCAGAAATGGGCCTCATCTATGAAAATTAGGTTAAGTTTTCAACTGCTCCAGAGCCCATTCAACCAACATACGTCGTTGTCTATGATCGTTTTCCTTCAGCTCCTGATTCGGTTGAATTTTGTACAGATGCAGGCCCAAGTCACGACGCAAAATTCGCCAAGGCCGAGTTCTTGTGAGCCATGCAAAATCGACTGCCTCGGATTCTCCTGCACACTCCCATGGACTGCGGCGATGTTTTCGGCAGATCTTGCGTTTCGTCGACATACAGGTCCACCACATTGCGAATTATGGCGACCGTAAAATGGGCGAAGCGCGCGGAACGTTGCACAAACAGAACACCCATTTTGATAAAACAATTGTCCGTCCATGGTGATTTGGCAAAATATACCGAATAAATGACAGCCAATTTGACAGACGTAGCTTCAACAATAGGTCAACAAACTGTCAAAGTTCGGAAGTCCCTATTGGAAGACCCTGTATATGGCTAATGTAGAAGATTCGGTTTTAGTTCGAAATTGGTTTCTTTTTAAAGCTCATTCAATCAGTAATTACATAAACGAGAAAACGAATCACAGGTGACTGTTCAGAGTTCAGAGTTCAGGATAGCTCAGTTGATGCGGTCTTTAGGAAAATGGCACCAATTGATCACCTACTTGTGGGCACCACCTAAGGAGAAGACTTTCTTAAGTTTAGTCTAAGACAGCTGTCTCATGGGACTAGTGGGTCTCTTTTTTTATCAGATTGATGTCGCTGTGCAGCTGGAGGAGTTTGTTGTTTTGTCTCTTCGAAAAATTCTGAGTTCACTTTGAATGGTGATATCTTCTGTTCATGCGTCTGTGCCATAGAACAGTACTGGGATGATGAGACCTATATATGTAGAGTCACGTAAGTGTTTCTTGACAGGAACTTATGATTCAATTGAAACATGATTGGCCAGTGGAAAAGAAATCCATAAACAGCTTGAAGCTACAGCTTCTTATTATGGTGTTCTGTACAATTCCTTAACATTATGTGACCTCTATTGTACTCTGACTCACAGCTGAACCTATTTTGACCGTTTCTGTTCCAAAGCTTGCAAAAGTATCATTGGACAGAATTTCGAAAAATGATGTGAACGGCAATAGCGAGACCTATCAGACCAGACATATAACAAGCAAAAACATTTATATTCTCTCTGACAGCAGCCCCACTTGCAATTAAAGCCTACGAAATAAAATCAAAACTGGTCTGGGATTGCCCTCAACCCCTACAACTACTCTACACCACAAACAAAGTTCATCTGATTCGGGTGCCAGGATACAGCGGTTTTGGTTAAACCAAAACACGTCAACGTTACCTTGGTAAATTCTACCTTGAATTCTACCGGCAGCTATGGCTGCCAGCTCACCTAAAGACGTGGCCGCCTTCATAACAAATTGCGGCATCATGAGCTCTAGATGAGCTCAATACCTTATGCCATCTTTCTGGCAGTAGCATGATTCTGCGCTCATACAATTTTTGTTCTTTACTGGCTAAACACTGATCCAGGTTATTTTTGACCTGCTCTTTTGAAGTAAAGGTTTTACTGTCTAAAAAAATTTGTAGAGACCGGAACAAATAATAATTAGAAGGTGGCATATGTGGAAAATAGGGTGGGTGTGGCACTAGATCCCGTCCAAGCTGTAAAAGCGTTTGGCGAGTTACCAAACTTGTATGAGGTGTCGCATTATCTTGAAGGAACAATTATCAATTCTGTCCTTTTCTGTTTAAGTGAATCATTCAATTTGTCCAGCTGATGACAGTGCAGTTCAGAATTAATGGTTGTATTGTTCGGTAAAAGCTCAACCAAACAGATAGCATCACTTTTTTTTATGAATACCGGCTTTCGATTTGCCTTGAACCCGTTCATCTTTCTACTCCATGATCTCTTGTGTTTAACATTGTTGTAGACAACTGATTTCTCCTTCTCAGTGATGATGCGCTGCAAAAATGGAGCATTTTCTTGATGTTTGAGAAGCAAATTACAGACATCAAGAACATGAGAACATGAGGAACCGATATGTCTGGCTTTGAGATTAAACCTTGGCTTTTCAAATGAGGATACATTTTCGAATTCGATAGATTTACTCTCTCAACGATCTTACGAGTTGTTATTCGCCAGTTTGCATCAATTATTACCTTTATTGTATCTTCATCAGCTTCAACTGGCCTTCCAGAACGTGGTGCATTGCAAACCACTATCCATCGGATAATTTTTTCTTGCTTCAACATCATTTTTATCTTTTCGGTAGTAAAAGAGTAAAATATGCCAAAAATGCTTAATCTACTGAGTAGAATCAATCGAACTTCTTCACAAGCAAGCCTTTCTATATCAGCTGTCAAAATATATAATGATCATGCGGCTTAAGTGTGAAGTTGGCTGTGAAAAAATACAATTATGTCGTCTGTTGGGAAAAAACAAAATTACCAATAGTAAGTATTGGTCCTTATATCTCAGGGTTTTCACAGAATCTGCAGTCGAATAAATACTCTGCCAATTGACCAACCCGATATTGGTAGATTTTTAAAGGGGTTTACACAATACGGCGGACAAGATCGGACTTATAGTTTGCACTGTTTAGAACTAACAAACGATGCATCATTTTCTCTGAGCAAATATTGGATATGAGTTGATATATGCTCTCCAAGAAGTCATTTCCTGCTGTCTTAAATAGCTCAGCGGGTAGACCTTCTAATCCGGCAGCCTTGTCTAGTCGGAAACCTTGGTTTTCATAGCCCACTGTGGATGCTTCAATCTTGCCTTGATGTTTTGTTTTATTCTTCCCGCAGTGGCTGTGCCTCCAATTTTAAACTTCTTTACTCATCTTGACTGATTTCTATTCATGTTTTGTTGTTTTTGTAAGACTTCCGAATATTGTGCTCGGACTAGCAACTCTCCAGTTTCTACACCGAGAAGTCAGTATTTTTCTTCCTTGATTTGCTCATACAACGCATTAGCCGCTCCCGTCCTTTGATGCAGATGAGTTAGGGATTTGATGAAGATGAAATTGAATTTCTGATGGCTTTTCGGCATCAATGCAGGTTGTAAAGAGCTTGACGAGAAGTTGGGAGATACACGGTATGGAAAGTTTATCGATGTATTACGATTGAATGCAGTCATGTTACTTTGTGAATATTGAGGTAAGGAAACCGTGGGCTAATGATTCGGTTTCCAGACATGCTTTCCGATGTTAAAATCGTCTTCAACCATTTTATGGCATACGAAAACTAGCATCTATTGCTATTCATTTGCAAGTACTTGTTACCCTTAGATGTTGTTAATACTCGTATACAGACATACTCGTATATGATCCGCAAAATTCTCCCTAGTATGATAATACCAATAACAAAACGGCTGGTCAACACATCGTCTTATCCTTAAGTCTCTGTGAGATCAGTAATTTTGAATGAACAACTGGAGTTTTCATCATCATTCTGAGAAGACATATATCTTTCTATCGACGGATCAAAACATGGATCTTTGTATGTTGATTGAGTTCATGGAGTCGTACGTGGTTTTAAAATCAGTTCTGGCCCCCTCAAAGGAGTGCTGGAGTGCTGGTCGCCTCAAAGCAGTTTTATTATCTGTTCCATTGTGGAATAATTCGTTCTTAAACAGCACTGATAAAGGCCAAAAGGCTACGGATGAATGATTTCAGCAATCATCATTATACAATACTTCTTGCAAGTGACATTGACTTCTGGAGGCATTAAGATTACAGTGTCATGACCTTGTTGTGGAATTCAATATTTTCAAAAGTACGCTAAAGAAAACTACGAAAAAGCAAAAGTCCGTATCCTTAATTGTGCTCTACATTTATCAGAAATTCTTCTCAATTGCTGATAGACTTGACTCTGAATTTTTCCACTACCCGCTACCGTTTTCTTTAGTTAGGTGTTCATACTCGCACTAAAATCCGCGGCATGTACTTTCGTTCAATCGTGCTTAAGCAAAACATTAAATTTATAAAAGTTTTCTAGGTTATCTACCTATTTACAATCAACGTTCTTACTGGCTTTGCAATTGCTTGAAACGGATATCTTTGTGCTCCTGATAGCACAATCTATAAGCGATTTGGTTAGACGTCTGTGACGCTATATGAGAACTTTTATACCTGCTTTGCCATCAATGGATATCATAGAAACTTTCTGTGTATTAGAGACCATAAGAGTTAGTCATAATTGGTGGCTGATATTCACTACAAGGCTTCGCTAAACATAAGTATTCCAATCAGAGTTCGGAGTTTCATATAAAAATCCCACCAGATTCGCACCTATTTGTGCTGATAATTTTAGTATTCAACTTAACATCTTACTTGTGGTGACGTAGTTGCGATGTGGTGAGTGATATCTAAAATGTCTACTTTGTCAAGTGAATTCTTGTATCACTATTTATGTATATAGTTACCTGCGATATGTGATCCTTTTTCTTTGACAATTCTTTAACAAATACTCCTATGTCAATGGAAATTAGATGCAGTGGTCTCTAGAGTAACCCTGGAAGTTGTTCTAAGTGCACCTTTCATACAGATGCCTAACTATCTATGAACTTTCTCCAGATTTATCACTTCCCACCTATTAAGGATAATCACCTAACTAACAATGGCTATAAACATTCAGTAAGTAGTTTATAGTTTATACAGGGCTATTCCAATATACTGCGCCCCATCAATAAATTCGGAGATCAACAATTCTTTCTTGATCCATATATAATACATGTGAACATTGCGAGATCCTTTTACAAAACACTTGTATTCTTCTTCAGTCAGTCAGGTTATCAGTTTCTATATTATTCAAAGGAAATAAGGAACAATTTATATGCCACTCGCATAAGCCACAAACTTAAGCCCCTCTCGTCAAGCGGTGAGAGTATGATACTATTTCTTGTGGAGGTAGGACTTGTAGGACAAAAAGCTGATAGGCCCAACCAGATTTCTCATTTGTCCGAAAAAGCACCTTATCGCGCGATAGTCTACTTAAATCTAGAGGCCCTTCCAGGTGATAACAAATTACAAATCCGTTTTTGAGATGTGACTTAGACAGTTGCATATTGATAAGTAGTGCTACCAACTTTCCTGTTCCACTTGACCCACCATCCTTCTGGTTATTAATCGAAGCATCTAAATATTAGACAAAAGCCGAAGGTTACTCTAACTGAGACCTTGTGCGAACCAAACTATAATTATGACTACCCTTGAGCTACTTCGTGGTATGAGCCCCAGGTATGCCCTGTTATTGTGATGAGCAAATTTGATGAAATGGCGTCGACGATCTTCAGCTCTCTTTTTTGTGAGAAGTAAATCTTGTAGTCTTCGTAAAGAAATTCCATGATCAAATCAAAAATAACACACAAGCTTTAGCTTTTTCAACTACTTGTCACCTCTTTCCGAGAAACCTAAAATCCTCTGTGCTCTATGTTCTATGTCCTCTGTGCTCTATGTCTGCATAGTCATAAGGTAGGTTTTCCGCGGATTGGGCTCTAGAGGAGCTTGATGTCAACTCTTTTTATTATGAGCAAATTCTAGTGAAGTACATCCAGAATGTTCAATGTTTATTGTGGTCCCCACGCTGCTAGTTTCATCGTGATCCTTTTTAAAAACAAGGCCGGTGCTTAATAGCCAATGTTGCCGGACAATGATCAGTGTTTATTTCTTTGAAAATTCTCAAGAAACAAGAAATTGATCCGGGCGATGTATGGTTCCTGGACGACCATACGCCCATCAAACGACTGTTGTATTGAGAAATTGATTCAATGACAACTTTATATCACGAAGTGGACCAGTGATTTGCCGATTTGACGACCCTCCATTCATTCGTATAGATTTATGTAAAATCTTTGGTATTTTCTGATAAATCACAAACTATTCAGGCCTTGGAAGCATATATTCAACGCGTTATTGGAAAAATAGAAGAGTTATCCTAAATTGAACATATAGGATACGCTTCGCCAAAATCAGCCCAGTAAGCTTTACACCTGAAGTTGTGGTCAACACAAAATATCATGAACCATTCTTTGTAATGAATAAAACACTTTTTATTAAAAATCCATTACTATTGGTACTCACTTACTCAGTTATTTAAGTGGCGCTACCATTCAGGGTGAACCTGGGCCTCAACTAACAGACCTCTCCAGTTTTCCCGATCCTAAGCCAACTCCCTCTGTTGAGGTCTCCTTAATCTCTGCGATGCCCCTCAGAGATATATTCTGCAGTTGGGGCATTGGTGTCTATGGGCTAAACATATGGTAGTCATCTCAGGCGACTGATGTCATCATACAGCTTATAAAGTTTGTCGTTGAATCTTCTCCTCCAAAGCTGGTTAACACAAATTGGACTGAATATATTATGTATCGTTGAATTTTTCTCTCGAAACGACTTTATGAAAATCTTTTAGAGCGACAATGAAGACCTATAATAGGGTCCCCTTAGTTGTTCGAGATAGGGCAATACCGCTCAATTGCCTTCTTAACCCAAGGAAATAGCTATTGGTAAGAGTTAGACTTCGCTGTATTATAGATAGTGTAGACAATATTCCTTACTACCTCAAGGTTATAGCTATCAACTGCGACGTTCTGCCTCATTCAATGATGTTGGGTATCCCTTCTTGCTTACAGCATATACTTGGTTTTGCTTTCGTTTACCGGTAAACCTATTTTGGGGGCTCTCATTTCAGATACAAAAATTTCAGATGCTAAAATTAATACAAGGTGGCGCAAAATGAATCACCCTATCGGAAGATTTTATAATTTTTGCAAATGGCGTCGTACGTCAATCATATTTGACATTTATGAATTAGACAGCTGCAGTATAAAAACAGGCAAGAAATGGAGCACTGGGCAAACATTCCGGCGCTTGTCTACTCAACTTGAACAAAGTGGAACCACAGGAGACCATGCTGGGCGTGGTCCAGTCCGCCACCGGACTGGTATTCGGTCGAGAATATCGCGTCTGTGGCTGCCGATGTGAGAACGAAGAAACATCAACCAGACGACGAGCCATACAATTGGGCATCACTAGACGGACCCTACAGCGAATTTTAGTGAAAGACTTATACATGTTCCCGTACAAAGTGCAAACAGTGCATCAGTTAATGCCTCCTGACTGTCAGTCGCGTGTGAATTACTGTAAAGCCATCCTCAATCTCAACAACGAAGAGGACGATTTTGTGTCGAAAATCATCATGTGCGACGAGGCTCAGTTTCACTTAAGCGGTTACGTCAATAAGCAAAATCTTCGTTTCTGGGGCACTGAAAATCCGCGTGTGATGCACGAAGAGCCACTACATTCATTCAAAGCCACTGTGTGGTGCGGCGTTCACGCGGGAGGAGTGATTGGGCCGTATTTTTTTGAGAACGCCATCGGCAAAACGGTCACTCTTACTGGCGAACGCTACAGGGCCTTGATAAACGACTTCTTACTGCCAGAATTGGATGAGCGGGGCTTGGTGAACATGTGGTTTCACAATGGATATTGTGAAGGAAGCCGTTCCTGATCGCGTAATCTTGGCAATTTGGCATGCTCAGCCAGATCTCCCGATTTAACCATCCCAGACGTTTTTCTTTGGGGCTACTTGAAGTCGCGGGTTTATGCCAACAAGCCCTAGACAATCGCAGCCCTTAATGAGAATATTCGACAGATATGCGAACAGTTATCATCGGAAATCTTGCGGAAAGTCATGGAAAAAACGGGCACAAATGTGTATCAACATTGGCGACAGCCACTTGGCGGATATCATATTTTCCACTTAACAGAAACAACTGTAAAGGTCCAAATAAAGATTTAAATCACTCAAAATCATTTTTTTTTATTTAGTAAAAAAGTAATTCAAAAACAAAATTGGATTATTTATTTTGAACCACCTTGTACATTCATAAAAGTTTTACCGCAAATCTAACATGCGCTTAGTTCAATTTCAATACATGATTAAATATTAAACAATTGAAAAATTGTAATACTATGTAAGAATATTTGATACATCCGTTTATTCAATTATTTTTCTTTACTTTTGTAAGAGTCTAGTTTTGAGAAGGAATAACGTTTTTTTGAAGTGTTTTTTTCTGGTTTTGAAAATTTTTAATGTTGAAATAGGACCGAGGAATTTAATTGAATATTGTAGGAACACTGTGTTTTAGCTGCCTTCTGCCGTAGTTCTTATAGGTCATAGGTATTTGGAGCAGACATCTTGCTCGCCTTCTTGTATTTATTTGATGATCTATTGGTTTCTTAAGACGACAATCTTCGAAGTGTTCGAGCTCTAATATCATTTTATGGATTTAATGCACTGTCAATACACTGAATTTTCCTGAGGGGTGACTAATGCCTTTCGGCTGTTGTTCTTCTTTAGTATGCTCGATTGAAGTTTTTGCAACTGATTGATATGAATTACCGATGCGCTTCATCAAGCAAATATCCCAAATCTTATTTTGGATTCCACAACAGCAAAGTGCGCTTGCTTTTATACCTGCATTGTTGAATGGTAGCCTAGGTATACTAGACCAAATAGTGCATTTCTCAGGTTTCTAGGGTTTCTATCGAATATCAATCCTAGGCATTTGTATGAGTCGGCCATTTCTATAACCTGCCCAGTAACTTGTCAGACATAGTTTTTAAGGTATTAGACCAGTCCACAGTGGTCCCGTCCATAGGCCAAAAATCAAAAATATTGTATTAATGCAGTAAAATGTACACAATTTGTCAGTTAAATTTCCCATCTTACCAATTGCAAACCGGTTTGCAAATCTAACTGGACTTTCTTGAAACCAATTGAAATAATGAATCATGAAATTTTCGCAATGCAGCTGCGCTTAGTTAGCTTTTTCTCACAACAAAATCGCAATTCAAAGTGGTCAAGCATTTGCTTCAGTCTAATTATTTTAAATTCTTTTTAATGGATTTTGAAGTTAAAGGTATTTATTATATGTGGAGTAATTAGAAAATACTAATTTGTAAAGTAATTCTTGAGGAATTCTTATTTTAGATAACCTATTTATTTGTTCGTTTTTTGTGCGTATGTATTATGTTAACCTAAAGTTTTAGTTGTGTTTCCACCAAAATTCCCCCTTAGATTTCTTCTCCATTGTATTAATCTGGATCTTAAAGTAAAAAAAGTGTTGAAGTTAGCTGCGGTATTTTGCGGATGGCTTTGTAACCTTTATTATACTCATACTAACTCGTCGTCAAATTTTTTTCAAGGTCAATTTTGCCCAGCGAAGCCTTCCTTTTGTGTTCGTATACAATGTTCAATGTGCATTTAATTAATATTATATAAAATAACATTGTTTATTTTTGCACACTTTTTTATTATTTTCGATTTGGGTTTGGAAGGCGATTCGTATCAGTGTGTGTGTGCACGGCTACATATCAGTTTCAGTTCAGTTTTTATGCATTTTTATTTTTTAACTTAAATTACTCTTATATGCTAAAGAAAAAATGCTTAAAAATTAGCTTAAATTACTTACAAATAATCTTATTCTAACTTACTGGCCCCATGCGGGCACTCTAAGTTAAACCTAACACTTAAACTGTGTCTTTCGACGTTTCTTACAGACTATTTTTTAACTTTATTTTAACATTATTAATACTAGAATACTAAGAAAATAAATTTGAAGCAAAAAACTTAGTATATGGACAGTTTTTTAATTTTTTATAAAACTTAAAACTAAAAGCCTACAAACTACCTAAAAATAAATCTTAATCTACTTAACCTACTTACATCTAACACAAACGTAGACATACATAAATATATATATACATAATATGTATATACATAATATATAAATACATGCATATATATATTTTTTTTTTAATTTTTTTTGTTTTATTTGTTTTTGGTTTTTATATCTTTTTTTTTTCTTAAAATCTAACTAAAACCTATCTAAAACTATGTAAGCCGGCCATGGCTAAAAACAAAAACATTAGGCTGGCTCACTTTGCTTCACATGAAGCTACCTATCACTGGAAGAGCTCGATGCCGAAGCATCCTCCCCTTCAACAAGCCACCAAAAGTTTTGGTGCTGATGAGCAACATCCCTCATTTCGCGACTCCCTACCGCCCTACTGAACCGGAGACGCTCCGCACTGCCATGTGCGACGTCTCTGTCGTAGTTGAGTCGCCTGTCCGCAGCTGTTCGAGCAACGTGGAAGATTAGCGGCACCGCCAATCTGTCCTGGATCAGACCTTTCATATCTAGGTAGAGGAACGCTTCTGGAGGAACAAAGCCGTCAAAGCGAACTCTCTCATGATACATATAGTTAGGGTAGTAAGCCCCGGAGATCAGGTTGTTCGATGAGGTCATTGCTCTTGCAATGTGCCCTCAAGTCAACTTAATGACGAAATTGTCCACTCTTATTAGGTTCGCCCTATTGTATAAGACCTCATTGGGATAGAATTTGATGTACTGAGACTCTGGTGTTCTGTATAAGCGAAGACAAGTCCTAAGACAAGCCCTCTCAAACACCCGAATCTTTTCCAATAAATTTGCTCTCACGTTGAACCACACGGGACATCCAAATACAAGCATGGGCCTGATGAGGGCCATGTAGCAGATCACCTTCACCCTCTCATCGAGTTGGCTGTTATAAAACAGTCTCTTTGTAAGGGCAAAAGCACCTTTGGCTCTGGCCAGAGCAACATCTATATATTTGTTAAAATACAGAAATTGATCTAGCCAGATACCAAGGTATCTGACTACATTTCGACAAGCAAGTGGCTGGCCGTGCTGCCCCACGATCGAGAACTTTCGCCAATTCTTTCTGATATCCCTAGAGGCCCCAGACAAAGGCGTCCTAAACAGAATGGTTTCCGACTTCTGAAAGTTGATTTTCAATTTCCAGTCATCGCAATATCGCTTAATTTTGTCGAAGTCACGCTGCAAAAGTATATTAATGACCTCCATCGTTGGACCTGATCTGTACGCGATTATGTCGTCTGCGTACGCTATGGCATGGTGAAGTGAACCTATTAGATCACTCGTGTAAATGTTGAATAGGATCGGCGAATTTACCGCACTCTGTTGCAGACCGTTTTTAATGTTAAATGTTCCAGCAGAAGTCACATCGCCATTCTTCACGATGAACTGTCTACTGGAGAGCATATCGAAAAGAATATACAGCAGTGGTTTACTAATGTCCAACCTGTCCAGCTTGAAAAAGAGTCCCTCTAACCATACGGTATCAAAGGCCTTCTCCAAGTCAATCAGGCAGGCACCAGTGCACTGTTTCTTGCCTTTGTTCCATTGTATCTCAGAAACCGGTTTCGACGCAGCATGAATAATATCATGCCCCGCCTTGAAACCGAACTGATTATCCGGAACTATATTTTTGTCCTCAACCCACTTAGTCAGGACCCTATTGATCACCTTCTCGAAAACCTTGCGGATGTTTGGAAGAAGACTGATCGAGCTGAGATTCGCCGGATTGGAAGTGTCTTTATCCCTTTTGGGGATGGGATGTACCACCGCAGTTTTCCAATGCGCTGGATAATGTGCATTATTCATTGCATTATTAAACAGGGTGGTATAAATGTTCACCGCTTCTAGAGGGAGATGTCGAAGCACAATGTTCGGTATTTCATCGGTTCCCACTGATTTCTTACTTCTAAGTGATTTGAAGATCGTTTGGAGCTCTTCGTCACCCTATCGTTGGTGATGACATTATTTGCCATATTCTCGTCACTGAACCTGAGCTCTCGAATCGCCAATTCACAATTTCATTTCGAAGGTAGAAATTGTGCACAAGGACTTGATTCTCCAGATCGTGGTTCGGGCCAATGATAATATTCGCCTTGCACACTTCCTGGAAAGTCGCTCCTATAGCCTCTACCTGCTCCTGCGGATCCTCGATCACAAAGAAGTTGTCATCATCAACAGCCTCATTTGGATCTATGCCCGCTGCTACCAATATTTGTTCGTTGTTCGTCGTTCGGGTGATTTTAAGACATGGAAGGTCGTTCTGATTATTTCTCCGAAAGATTTTATTTATTTGCGGGAACATATTCGAGTTGCTGGTGTTTACAGCCCGAGTTTTGTTATTCCAATACAAACTTACAGAATTTCTGTAATTTTCCTTTATTAATGTTTAGATGTTTTTAATCGACGACTTCAGTGTCATAATCTCCGGGTTATGTCTGTCTGTAAACCGTCTGTACAAGGTTTTTAGTCTTGACAGCAGTCCACTTTTATGTCGGTGCAGTGCGTCAATAGTTGCGTTGCGGAATAGGTCTCCTTCGTCAGTGTGTTGGTACCGAGGTATCGTTTTGTCCATTGTTCGTTTGATTGTCTCGTCCATTAGCCTTAGATACCTGTCAATCTCCTCGTTTGACAGATTCCTGTTGGTCGGTGGGTAGAGCGAATTCGAGGAGAGTGCTCTAGACAGTGTTCTTGTGAAGTGTGTCCAACGCACCCTACTATAATTGTAGAAATGCCTTTGAACAAACTCAACCCATTCCGCAATTTCGTTTGGAACAGTTATTTCGGTGCTGAGATCGCAATGGTCACTGTCATACACGAAAGTACGTAGACAGTTTGTAGTTTGTTGGTTAGTGCATGTCAGTTGTATTCGTGAGTCGAACAGCAGAAGATCCAAATAGGACCCGTGTCTGGGAAACGACGGACTATCCGTCGCCTTAAGCCCGAGTCGATACATTACCCTGCGCTGACCCCACCAATTGAATAGTTGGTTCCCTCTAGTATTTGGTGTATTATTTCCCCAATCACTATGTTTGGCGTTGAAATCTCCGCCGATAATAAAATAGTTGTCTTCCAATTTCAGCCTCAGGAATCGAAAAAGAGTCTCGAGCTCTGAGATGAATAAGATGGGTTCAGTAGCCTTAGGTGCATAGACAGACACCATGTACAACCGCCTTCCACTACGGAGAGGGATATACACGATGCATGCTTCCAGCACCTGGAACCTACGTACTATACGACTGTATACTCTTTTAAAACGTATACCTTTTCGTACGAAAATCGCAACGCCTCCTCCCTGAATGGAGTTGGGTCGATTTCTCTGTACTATTTTGTATGTTCTGTGCCTCATTTTGTGTCTTTTGGTAAGCTTAGTTTCGCTAACCAAAAGCACATCAGGGGCTTGGTCTTAAATACTTTGTGAATAGCAAAATATCTTTTGATTTATTTCCAAGCTATCAAAGTATACTAAGCTCAAAAAAAGAGAGATACCCGGACAATTTATCTGTAGACGAATCTCACGCTGATGTCGAGCTGCAAAGTTTATTAGATAATACAGCGTCGAGCTTATTAGAGCTACAAACTAATGAGGTCGAAACAGTGCCTCATGATTATGTTACAAATTTAGTATTAATCGGAAAATGGTGATTTGATGGAAGTACGGGTCATAGTGAGTAGAAGCAAAAGTTTTATTAATAATGATTTGGCAGACAAGAGCTTATTTGTTACATCCTACGTGCCTCTCCAACTACTTTCTAAAACTGATCATAAAATAATATGGAAAAATCCTCGGCCGTCGTCAACGCGATACTGTAGGCCACTTCGATTTCAGTTCAAAAAGAGACAACCGAGCTTTCAATCGAAGAGGAAAATATTTTAAGAAGAAAATAAATAATCTGGGGCCGACAGAACGTTTGATTTGCAATAGAAAGATAAGCGTTGAGTCTGTCAAATGTTATATATGTGGTGCAAATCCCACAGATATGAATAATTTGGCACAATGTTTAAGTAAAGACGTAAAAGCGAAATATTTTGAATTTGGTCTATCTCCACTTCATGCGAAAATACGCTTCTTTGAATAGTTTTTACATCCTTCCTATAAGTCCGTTGTCAAAATGTGGCAGGTTAGAGGTTCTGGAAATAAATTACAAGTATTGGAAAGAAAGCAACAAATTCAAAAGGAATTTCGTGAAAAAATGGGCTTAATAGTAGACAAGCCCAGAGATGGGGGCAAAGGATCGTCCAGCGATGGGAATGTTGCAAGAACATTTTTTTCTAACCCAAGATTGGCTTCAGAAATCACAGGATTTAATGAAAGTCTGATTCATCGCTGTGCTACTTTACTTCAAGCGTTGGCATCGGGATATAAAATCAATGTGCACAAATTCAATGAATATGCCCCATAATAAATAGAAAGTTCATTTGTTAGTTTTCTCATCAATTTGCCCCTTCCACCGATACCTTTTATATTCTATTTCAAATTGCGTAGGCTGGTACCCATTTGTTTTTGAACGTGATCTATACACGTGACATTCTCATAATGATTAGCATCAGTAATGCCTTTACAAGTTTTGGAATCACCGTCACCAATATAATGGGTGTATTCTGTCTATTGCAAAGCTCCGGATCGGTGACCTTTTTCAACACAATACACGTTGCAACTCATTATAAAAACGAACCAATAACACTCTGTCCTTTTCGAATGCTTCACTGTACGAAACTGGCTGAAACCGACGCTTCCAAAGACGAAACAATCAATAGTCTGAACACGTGGCAAATATCTTCAAAAACATCTGCCGTATACCTATTCTAGTTCCCTAAAATAACGTCCCTCGTTTCGGTCATAAGAGGCTCACTGCCTACTTGGCGGCCTTGCACTATACTTTGAAAAACGAGTATGTTTTGGGATATACGAGTAATTTTTGAGGGCCTAAACCCCCATTGAAAATAATAAAAAAATCGATTTTTTGAAAATCCTAGAGTGGCCTAACCCCTTAAAAATATGTAATTCGTTGATCTGTAGCTTTATGATGCGGACGACAAATGTGTACCATTTTTGTCTTAGAGACTTTTAATATAAGACCATTCTCGTGGCACCACTTAACTGCTTCGTTAAATTCCCCTTGAAGTGTCTGCATTGCGGTAGCCGGACATCTATGTATGTCTGACAGCTATGGCCGTATCGTCAGCAAAAGCGAAAGGATGGCTTTTTGCAAAGGCAAGAAGTAATTCATTTGTAAACAATATGATTGTCAAGAATACTTTTCATCCCACCTTTGTAGATAGGTCTTACTACAGCTACTTTAATAATCTGACTTTGACAGCACTACAGTCTAGGGTGGGCTTGGGCCTCAACCAATAAGCCTCTCCAATTAGCGCGGCCTTTGGCTGGCTGCCTCCAGTTGTGCACTCTAAGTTAGTTGAGGTCCCCTTCCACTTGTGCGCGCCACTTAAGGTGACGACCAAGGATATCTTCATCCGCTTTAGAAAGGGTCCATGCTTTGGAATCATAAAGCAGGACTTGGATTACAAGGGTCTTATATAGAGTTTCGTTGGTTGTTCGGGAGAGGACCTTAATACATAGTTGCCTTCTCAGCCCAAACAAACAGCGATTGGCAAGCGTTTATAGTTTTCAGATGTGATAGCAGAGGCGAGGTAGGTAAAGTCCCTTACTACCTCAAAGTTAAACCTGTCGATTGTGACATTGTGGCCGATTCGTTGATATTGGGTGTCCCCTCTTGTTGACAGCATATACTTTGGTTTACCGCTAAACCCATGTTTGCCGCTTCTGCTCCTATACTCTCAAACGCACCAGTGACAGCTCGCTGTTTTCTACCAATAATATCAATATCGTCCGTGTATGCAAGCAATTGAACAGACTTTTGAAAGATCGTACCTCGTGTGCACAATTTTTTGAAGTATAATGTTAAAGAGATTACTTGGCAGCGCGTTGCCTTGCCTAAATGCATTTTTGACATCAAAGGTCTCGGTTAGGTCGTTACCGACCTTGATGCAGCAGCGAGCTTTCTCCATCGTTATCCTGCACAAGCGGACGAGTTTGGCAGGGATGCCAAACTAGACATGGCTCTGTATAGCTCGACTATGTAGATACTGTCGTATGCGGCTTTAAAATCGATAAAAGGGTGGTCAGTATCAATCTGCACTTCTTGATTTTCCTCCAGGATCTGCCGTTGTGTAAATATTTGCTCAATTGTGGACTTACCGCTCCTAAAACCGCACTGATAGAGTCCAATCGGATCTTTGATAAATGGTTTCAGGCGCTCGCTCAATACCACAGACATAATCTTATATGCGATATTTAGGAGACTGATACCTATAAAAAGGGCAGGTTAGAGGGCCTCTTGCCTCGACTTCTTGCTAAGTCTGCCGCTTACAACAAATCCGCATCCAATTAGGCGCTGCTTATGTTCCCTATAGCATTCACCGTAGTAAACATCACAGTTTTTCATCTTTCTTTTGCCCGGACCATCCCACCGTACTTCCTGGATGGCGGTGATATCTGCTTTATAGCAGTGTAGGGCCTCCGCTAATTATTCGGCATACATCCGACCCGGAAGACGTTGTCCTTTGTTCGTCTTGCATGGTCGTCAACAATGAATCCGTCCTTATCCGAGGCTGTGGTCGCCTTGTAACAATTATTCTTTTACATCCCCCAACCTGGAAGGCCAGGCTCTTTTAGGGACCCCTAGGACAAAAGGGGACGGACCAAATTCCAGAGCAGTAACCCGCTTCGGGGATATAAGTGCTACCGTTGGCTCTTATTAAGCACTCATCCGCCACAAACTCTTTTCTAACACCCTGATCCAGCAGCCACCACGTGGAGGTGAGTAGCAGGAGTTGATGGTATGAGGCTAAAATGAGAATGCTTGAACTTTAATAATAGGCGCAAATAGATCCTCATACACCTTCATATCCTATGCTCTTATGGCGTCTACTCCTGGTGATTTGGTACCGTCGAGAAGAAGGACGTTATAAACCTCTTCCTTACTAGTTTCATCGAGAAAAATAGAAGTTGATAGCTGAACATCTTGATGGTTTGACATTCTTATCTCACACTCGTGTAATAACTTAAATGTTTGTTCTGAGAAGGGCATGTTTTCGTTCAATACTAGTAAACGGACCAGTGACAGCCCCCTGCGTTCTGCGAATTATGTCAATACGAGTAACATCGGGATATGCTAGCAGTTGCACAGACTTTTGAAAGATTGCGTCTCCGGTGTTAGTTTTTATTCAAGTATGAAGTTAAAGAAATTACGTAACAACGTGGCACAGCGTCTTAAACCCTTTTTGACATCAAGCGTCTCCGTTAAGCCGTTACCGACCTTGTCTTTCCCAGTCGCTGTCATCCGATGCACATTGTCGCACTGAAAAGCTGCAGTAATATGATATAACATACATAGCTCTGACATATAATACACCCATAAGTGTGATCAGTTTTAATTAGAAAGCCAAATTTCATATGTTTTTAACAGAGTACCACCCGATCTGAATCAGAGTTACAAAACTAGCAGGACCTGCCTGGTACTTCGGAGCACTGCTTTAGGTCTCAGTTGGTATACTGTTATAAGCGATTCATTGTTAAATTTCTACAGGGAGGTGTTCACACATAACATGTCCTATAAATTATTGAAACATTACAAAATATGCGTTGGTCTTTTGCATATTTGAATAATTACGAACATAGAGTGGGTGAAGTCGGTAAAAGGTCCACTACCAATTGGAGGAACAAAATCAAGAATTGAAACCAACCAACTGTCCCATGTTTAAATCTATACATGAAGCCATTATCAATTAATTTTAAAACAAGTAGACCAATACATTTCCATTAAAACAACGATTACGTTTATTTTAACACGAGCCAAAATATATCACAGTTCCGGCTCCAGCTGCCCTGACTCCTTAACAATGTTTTATTTGGCGTTTATGGCTATTATTATTCCGCCCACGGTATACAAACATTAAACTCAGATCATCTGCAATGACATACAGTTCGCTACTGTTTAAAGAAAATAAAAATATCTAAAATCGGTAAAACCCAAATGCCAGAAGTGTTTCCTTCTTGTCAATTTGAAGAGAACTCATCACTGCCACATAGACGCAGATCACATTAATCACTCAACTGAATCACTCACTACCCCTATCAGTGCTACACGATCGCCATATTAAGATCCACCCGCCTCATACTCCAAGTAGCGTGTTGACTAAGGACAACAATTAGATGCCGCTACATACACCAATAGCGTCACCGTCAGTAAAACCAACACCGCCAACGACATATCTCCGCATACTTTCTAATTTTATTCTAATCAATTAATTAGTATGCTGCGCGAGTATCCAAAGCCTCTGCTAAAGCCGAGACCCCAGCCCAAGTCCCAAGCCCGGTTCTGTGTTCAAAAAGATTCTCATCATCGTATCGGATTGTCGTCATTCGGTATTCGTCTCAAAAAAATAATTAAAAAACAAAAAAAATATCAAATAAATAAAAAATGGCTTATGATGCAATCTGCGCGGTGTGTCACGAGAAAATTCCAAGCCAGCTGGTGGAAAACCGGCTGGGAATGGAAAATCTATCTTGGACGAAGGTATGCACTTGGTCATTGCATAATCCGGACCACGATAGATACGCTGACTTACATAATAAACTGCTTTCGTTAGCAAATGGCGACACAAATACACCGAATGACCAAAAAAACCTACCACTTGCCATTTTGAAGCGCTTTTATACGTGGTTCTGCAGCTAAAGCGTATTACGAGTACACGCATGGTTATGCGGAAAAAAAAATCTCGCTGCGTGAATTCATCGACCTACTACTCGTAGAAATCCCAGCATGGACCAAACGCGCACGTATGTACGTATTCTCGTGCGCTCTTTTCCTTTATTTACTTTTCGAGACCAATTTGATCAGATTGGTTACTTCACTTTTAAGTTGGAAACGTATTTTCTTTCAGTTGTCACTTAAATTTAAGCAAGCGCGCACAGAAAAAGGGGAGATTTTGAGGAGACATTGAGTAGGGTGGTGTAGATGAGTTTTGGAAGGGAAAATACGAGAAGATACAAAAGAGCATGTTGACGGATACAACGAAGACAACGACGACAACGGTAATGATGCTGATGAGATTGTTGACAAAGATCGTGCGGAAGAAAGCGAGAAGGCAACCTCATTATTCATTGATTATAACAATAAAGTCATGGATTGTATTTTGTAAGCTACGATAAGCTAACTGTTGCCGCTGCCCCCTGGTGTCTTAAAATTTAGCCGAGTTAATTGAATTTCCTGTAGGAACGTTGACGAATCCAATATCAAAAACTAAATATAGCCTGGGTCTTGATTTTTTTTTATTCTGGTTCTGCTTCTAGTTCGTCTCTTTGTGCTCTTTTAAAATCGTGAGGAACTTTAGAAACTCACGAGAATAAAATTGGTTTAAAGAAATACTCGTAAATAAAAGAAAAACGGTTAGTGGATTGCTTTGCATTCCATTGGATGAATGTTTAGCCATTTGATATTGCACCTGCGAGATAAATTCGGTAAAAACTACCTTCTTGGACTCGACTGGATGTTGCATGATTAGGACATACAATAAGTGCTTATGGGCTACTACACGGCCACTTTAAAACTATTGCTATTGCGAAACAATCAATAACTTCGGACAGAGACGGATTAATTGTTGGCGACACTGATAAATGCAGAAAGGGTAACAACGAATTTGCACAATGGAATATTTGGAATTTGAACAGAACACTTTCAAGACATTTATATCCAGAAAGTATAGAAAAGAATGAAGAACAGTGAATGCTAACAAAGTACAAAAGCAGTATATACTCTTATTTGGGTAAGCGGCAGACTAGGGTAAGAATTCATGGGCTTTCGACACGTGAGCGAACTCATTGTAACAATCCGCATCAACTTTAAATTCGCTAACATCAGCTTAATAAGCACTCACGCTCCAACAGAAGAATTAGACGATATATCAAAGAATGTTTCTACGAGCTCCTCTACAAATACTTGTTAGCTATGTCTTAATTTTTACGTTAGAATATGGAGACCAACATATTTTGGTAGCACAATCGGAAACTAGACCATGTCTAGACAGAGGCTCTTTAGTTTTGTTATGGGATGGAGTTTCACCTAAATATTCAAAATGGAACATAGCGGCGATCTGATTATAAAACAGTCTATCAGCATGATAATAAAAAAAACAGCTGTAATCAGAAAATAATCCTTCCTTTACAGCCTACATTAAGTTCTGTAGATCGATTCCAAGTAGCCTTGCTTACTTATCTAAGCATCAACCCATAGGCCTCTCCATTTAGCGCGATCTCTGGCTAACTGCCTTCAGTTGCGCACTCTAAATTGGTTCAGGTCCTTTTTCATTTGCGCGCGCCAGCTAGAGCAAGGTCTTCCTCTACTGCGGACAACGCTGGGATTGGTATCGAGAAACCTTCAGTCTGGAGTGTTAGTGTTCATTCGCTTTGCATGTTCTAGGCATCTTAGATGAGTTACATGCACTTTTCTTACTTGTCGTAGTAAGTCTCTTTCTCCAAACCGCGTCAACGTGAATGGGACCAAAAATCACGTGAAGAATTTTGCGTTCGGAACGCTCAAGGATATCTTCATCCACCTTTGCTAACGTCCATGTCTTGAAAAGACCTAATTACTCATTTTTCTTCCTAGGCCAAAGAAACAGCGATTGGCCGGGCGAATCTCCGTCGATTTCTGATGAGATGTCATTATCCAATTTAATAGAGGAGTGTTAAAGTTATATTTGATTTGATTTGAGGCCCGGTTCAACCCCGGACAGTTTTATTAAAGCTTATTGCAAGCATATTCCTAAATCTAACAATTTCGCTTAAAATTAAAGATAAGTTAGGACTTGAGGAATAGGTATAAAGAAGAATGTTATTAAGGGTCAGTTTGCTGAAGTGGTAGTCGAAGAGAGGCAGAATATCGTTAACTTCACGAAGCATTCTAGATATTGGGTGAAGGTATCCGTAATTTGTTCTCTGAAGATTGAACCGGGAATGTGGCACAGACCTAAGATTGCGTGAGTTGGTGTTAGAAGAAATAAGTTGAAGTGAAGAAGTCCTTCTTCCTTCGATATTACCGACTAAAATTTGATGAATAAAATCGGCAACCTTTTGGCGTGTCGAAAGGGTTTGTAAATTTATAAGTTTCAGCCAATCAGTGTATGGTGGTAAGTTTTCGGTATCAGGGAAGTCCACGTAAAGGAGAAATGTGAGTTCCGTATTATGGTGACCAAAGTTGGCTCTTATATTCAGGAAGGTTATGTAAAGAGATTTGGTAATCTAAGGATTGGAAAACTCCTTAGACCAGCGCTTGATGAAGTTAAGGGAAGTGTTGTCTTTTTTTATCATATTATCCACGTGAGAACGGAAATTGAGTTCCTTATCACAGAAAACACCTATATCACGCACCTCATTTACCAAGGGAACAGGCAGATTCAAGATTGGAAAACAGCGAGTTGGAGTAGGAGCGTATAAGTTATAGCCGTGAAGCTCAATGAAACTCTTTTGACATCAAGTTCAATAATCTGTCTAGATATTCCTGTAGTGGTAGACAGTCTGAGGAAGATGATATATAATGATTTTTATATCATCTCTATAAACATATTAATGATGCAATCAACATAATTAATGGTAAGAATAAATAATAGGGAACCATGGTGGCTGCCTTGAGGGATACCAGAGGAGGCTTTAATTGGGTCAGAAACTATGGACGTAAATAGAACATAGTAATGTCTTTCATTTAAATAGGATTGGACCCATGTTATAAAGCTTATTTGGAAACCAAGAGCTTTCAATTTTAGAAGAATTATACTCGTATCATGAGAAATTCTATCACTTCATTTCAAGATGCTAGTGCGCATAAAGTGCTTGATTCTAATTCCGTTAGGTTGGTGATTGTAGGTCTACCTTTGAGAAATCCGTGCTGGTTTTGGAAAACAACAGATTTACAATGGAAAAGCATAGTTAGTTTGAGGGAAATAATCTCTGGGTGATCGAAAGCTGAAAGAGAGCTGTAAGAGGTTTCAAACAGGTATAAAGAGTGAAAATCGATTGCAAAATGTATGGCCTCATCCTAGTGAACGTCAGTGTACTTACCTAGTTCTGCCGTTATTCAAGGTCATTTTTCTCGCTGTACAGACTTTTTAAAATTGTGCCTCTGGTGTTGACTTATGAGTTTCATACAATTTTCTCAATTATGATGTGGAAAAAGTTACATGACAGTGCATCACCTTGTCTAAGTCCTTTTTTGACATCAAAGATCTCAGAGAGATCGTTTCCGACCTCTGCGGAGCAGAAAGCGTTCTCGATTGTCATTTTTTTTCCAGGATGGGACTTAAGCCACACTGACAGGGGCAATTATGTTGTTAATAAATGACTTCAGGTGTTTACACAAGATGGCAGATAAGATCTTACACGCGATATTAGGGAGACTGAGGCCTATACAATTGTCGCAATTAATTACTTTTTTGTGGACCCGGCAAACAGTGCTTATGTTCCACTCTTCAGGCATACTTTTTGCAGGCCAAATGTCATCTCAGGCTGCTTTAAATAGAAAGTTCGTCCTATTCAGCAGCCTTTTTGTTCTTAAGCTTGGATATTGCTATGCTAACTTCATTTTGATCCTGCGGATAGATCTCTTGACTTTCGCTGCCCAGGTGGAATGGTTCATTCCGTCTGGCAGTGAAATTTAGGTTGTTCTCGCCGTTTAACAGTTTGTAGAAGTCGTTTTTCTATATCCTCAATATCGACGGTGACTCTACTACTATGATTCCTGGTTCATATCTATAGTCCTTGACACCTTGTTCTTGATAAAACTTTCGAATATTTTTCGTGAAGTCGATCGTGGGCTTCTCTGACTAGATATAGAAGCAGTAATAGAATGCAGCTCTGTCGTTCAAATCTTTGGAATTGTAAAGGATCTTATAGCATACTTTTGTGTAAGTCGGTAACTTTTTGAATAAAAGAAGATAGAATGCTACATGTTGTAAATTTGTACGAGTATAAAGCCCTTATTAAAACAATTATCTCATGCCCAATACTGTCCGAATAAACTCACGCTTCCAAAAGCCTTCTAAAAGTCTATATAAAGCTAATAAAGTGGAATCTATATTCGACATATTTCTTTATAATATATAGTCCGCAAGGAAAATTAAGAACGGAAGCCTACTTACTCGACATCGGTAGTTGATCATCTTCCTTGCTTCACAGCCAACAACGAAATTTATCAGATTGCCTTCTTTGAGAAGTTAGCGACCATCGCTTTATTTTAGAACACGGAACGATGAGCGTTCGGGAATTTATTTCTTTGAAACATTATCCCACGATTTGTTGAACTGGTCCTTATCTAATAAATTCATGCAAGAAGTGATTTTGATAGAAAATGCTAGTTTTTAAAAAAAATTGTAAATTTTTTATTGATTCATAAAGTATACAGGATATCGAATAAATAGCCTACACAGTTTTTCTGGCGCATACGCAATCTTTTGTCGAAATTTTCCACGATAGTTTTGTGGTTGAATTTCGTTGATACAGCGCTTAATTTATTCTTTCAAGGCGTGAGTGGTTGTAGGCTTATTGGTATAAACCTTAGACTTCAAAAAAACCCATAGAAAAGAATCCTGCGTTAAATCGCGTAATCTGGGCGGACAAATCTTACCACCCAAATCCATTACACGATCCAGAATAACCCATGCAGTAATTGAAATGTTTCTTAAGCTGTATGACATGTGACACCGTCCTGTTGAAACCACATGTCGTCTACATACATACATAACTTGCAATTTAGGCACACAAAACTGGATTATCACAGTGCCATTGTTATTGCCTTACCAACTGTATTTTCACAGAAGAATGGTCCTCCTGCCCTAAATTCTGATATTCGACAATTTTGACGATTAACAAATCAATCAATATGAAAATGAGCTTCACCGCTGAAGATGATTTTGTTTTGAAAATCAGCATCTACTTGTTGCTGTTCCAACGTTCAACGAACGTTGAGTTAGTTACACTTTAATATCCATGAAGAAGAACATCTTTCGTAAGAATTTGCTATAGAAAGCTTCTCGAAATGTCAAATTCTTGACCATGGGACCGAATTCATGTTCCTGAACTCTCAGCAACACTCTCACGAACTGTTTCGATGTTTTGTATTCAACTTATTGAAGGACAGCAATAGTGTCTAATATCACTAATTAATCCAGTCTCACTGGATTTCTGAATTCATCTCTTCACATTATTCTCAGTTGATGCAGTTGAATCACTATTCCGACCATATTTTGCACGAAAATTGCGGATTGTAACTGTCAAAACTGCATTATTTTCAAAATATTGCTCAATAATGCAAACGCATTGTTCTTTCGTGTAGGGCTCCATTTTATATAGCTCTAAACTGTCAGCGTGGCAGCAGTCTTTTGTTTTCTTCAGCAACACTACCGCACAAATGGCGCGAAATTCAAATCGTGCGTGAATTTTGGAACACGCTTACTTGGACCTGCGTCTTATGAAATCTTTTGTGGTAGCCTAACCTGTTCTACTACCTCACCGATTTGCTGCATCTTCAACCTGTGCGGTTGCACAATATGTAGGATGTACTTAATTTCTGTTAGCATGGTGCAAGTTACAAGACTCTAAGTTCAGATATATCTACTATCATTTTTCGATTCATTGCCCGCCGACAGCGCCGTACTGTAGTTGATATGTCTCTAGGCGGCACATCCTTATCCACCTGTTAGAAAATAGTTTTTCACAGATTCCAGCGGCCTTCCGCAGATCTACTGATTGTTTCCGTTTCTAAGGTGAGGTGCCAAAAGTTTTTTTGTTTTATACCTGTGAATCGTTAGCATATTGGCACGGCTACTATTCATAGATGCTGTGCTTAGGCATATTCTAGTATTCCAGATGCCAGGAGAATAACTAGATAGATAGATAGTAGTGTTAGTCGGAGTGTATTTCGGTTCGATTATTATTGTAGCCTATCACTTCAGCCCCAGATAATCTCGTGTAGATGATTATACAAAGTGGGCTATAATGTATGACCCTATTTTTCTAGACTATATCTTTAGCATAGAACAAGAGAAAGTTAGTGTTTTTTTGTGAATGTTTATTTGGGATTCAAGTTTTTTTTTCTGTCATGTTTTGAAAATAATATCACTTAAGTGGCCGCCACCATCATTGATTATTACTATTTGGGCTCTTTTTCTACCATAATCCATGGCTTTCTTCAGAACTTTGAGAGATAGGACCTCCACTTCTTGGCGGATGTTCCCCATGAGCGCTATTAATATAGAGCTGTGACTTTAAATAATCCCATAGAAATAAATCTAGGGCCGTTAAATCGCCAAAACCCGATATAAGTCGACTCGTGCAGTATGCGCCGTTTCTCCGTTCTGCTGGAACCACATATTCTCCATCCCAGTTCATCCAATTGAGGAGTGAAAAATTCATTGATTATGGCTCTGTAACGCTCACCATCCACAGTGACCGTTTGGCACGCACCGCACTGCAGCACACCATGCAGTGACGTTCAATGAATGTAATGGCTATTCGTGCATTACTCCCGGATTTTTAGTCATCTGGTCGATGTTGACGGAGCCTCTACGATATCTTCAGCCACCGGGTCTTGTATTTTCACTTCTTCACACTCCTCCTATAATATAATTAACTATAATTAGTTGCAAGCTGTACCTAGTTGATAATAAAAGCTAACCTTTCGTTGTCAATAAAGGTTTTCGTAGGTGGATGACGGGAAAATTATTCTTACCTCTGGAATCGCGCTAACAATAGCTGACCTCTGCTATGTAAGGTCCTTTAAGCCACTGACGGTAGCATTAGCCCTTGATAATATAAGACAGTATTTCCCGTTGGCCATGTCATTGACTCAAGATACCAAATTAACTCTCATTCAGGATGAAGAAATGGCAACTTGTGCCAAATCTTCGCAGACCCTTCTGAAATCTTGGTCTTCCGTCGAAACCTTAAAGGGCATTCATATTTAATAATAAAGTTCAAAAACGAAGCCTGAATCTAATTGGATGGACATAGGTCTTGGGACTGAAAATGGGCGTTAATAAGCACTTTAAGATAATCTCCGACTATTTTGCGACTTTCTGAAATGTTTACCTCAGGAAAACGTTGTACATCAAATGACAGCTTACTGATTTGAACAAGTGGAATATATATACTTCTGTTAAGACATAAGACAAAACAATTTCATCCGAGCTTTGATTTCTTTGTTTAGCATAATCTTTGCATAACGTACTAAAAACTCATTGTTCTACGCAACGCAATGACGTTTCATTTTTTTAAGATATATTCAAACTCATGCACTAAGCAACACAAACTTTCTCCCACTTCAAGAAGCAAGAAAAAAAAAACATCAAATTGCGCATATTGTCCATTCTGTTCCACCCTCTTGTCCAATCAACCCTCATGCAATGTTTCTCTTTTTTAAAATGATTGACTTAACTTACCAGCAATCAATTTCATTGTTTCTCTCTTTTTCTTTTATTTTTTTATTTTCATTTCACTCTTAATCCGGCAATGACTGACTGTGTGCGTTGTGCGCATTGCGAAACATCTACTTACTCGTACAGAGCATAACAACCGACAACAATCAGTGAAATTGCCTCGTCTGTTGGAAAGGAACCCCAACAACAACCCCTACGTTGACGCTAAGCTCAACGACAACGACAACGTCAACCTCAAGCCTAATCTGAACGCTGAGCACTGAGCACTGAGCACGACCGACGACGACGACTCTGAACTGCGGTTGGCACTGCCCGCGAAGCTTATATCCATTCAGATGCCCAGCAAGTGTCATTTGGATACAATCGTCTCCATTGTCAACAAGTGTAAGTGGAAAAATGTGAACGGATGAGTACGGGTATTTGGAAATGACAACTCGCCAATAGATACGAATACATTGACTAATTAAGAGATGTAAAAAACCACCATCACATCCCTACTTCAAAAAAAAAACTGTGTAATTCAAACCGAAAACGAAATTAAAAAATCGCAAAAAAGAAAACATCTCAGTGAAAGTGTCAAAAACAAGATAATCACCATAAAAGTGACAGTTGAAAAAAAAATTGTTCTTTTTATAAATATCCCTGAATACACCCTTCGTCATCAAGAGAGTTTGTGTGAGTGAAAATGATTAAATCTACGGAGCTAAGTGGATTCCTTGTGATATCCACTGCAGCCCTAATGGTGACTGTAGTGGTTACCGGAAGTGAGGTCGCGAGTGACGTCAAGCCAGTGCATCAAGCCGAACATAATTTCAAAAATCAAAAACTGATCGAGAGCAAGATTATTCCAGAAGTCAGTAGTGTGCTCAAGGATAAGGATAATGCACGCGACGATAAATGGGAACATACCAGGCGCTTCATGGAAGACGGTCTACCCGTCCTCGATGTTTACGGATACAAACCGAAAAAAGGTGAGTGTGCAACTCGAATACGAGCTGTTTATATGTATGTACATATGTATAATGTATCTGTAGTCTATGTCCATCCCATCTCTGTTTGATTAAATATTTGCTTTGAGGGTTTCAGTTACAGTTTCAGATTTGATGTGCGGGCAGCATGGCGCGGAGGCACTTTTGATTTTATTTCTTTTGCGTTGCGTTGGTTTGCAGGCAAAACTTAATCTCATTGAGTGCCAAGGCCAACAAATTTAATGAACTACTCTAGGCACGTGACCAGATTATTCTATTGACGATCTCAAAGGGGAATCATTTTCGTTCGTTTTGAATTTTATTTAATTTTTTTTTTTTTTTTTTTTTTTGAAAAGACGTAAAGAGGTTGCTCATGTTCGAATTATATTATATTGGTCTACAACAATTTAAAGTTTTTAATGTGCGTTGTCCTAATACAAAGAGAAAAAATTTGACAATGAAAATATCCTCTCAGTTTAAAGGAAGTTTTGTAATTAACCATGGTCCGTCTACAATGACAGCCAGAAAGCCTGATTGTTTCTTACAACCAATATGCAAGGAAGGTGAGGTTTCATTAACCCTTTAGGTCCCAGAACTTTTTTTCTTACGAAATGTTTTGCTTTTTTTCTATAAATTAATTCAGAAATACCCAAATAGTGAAAGACATTATTTGTTGGTATTTAGGATAACCTTGGAGGGGATGTGACATTATTTTTACATATAAACATAAATTAAAGGAATAAAACTCAACGCGTATGAATAGTAAACATTTATTTTGAATGCTATGTGGAAAAACAGTTAAGACAGAGTCCAACATTGCACTTTATGCACATTGTACAATACATTAGTACAGGCTGCGCCAGCCTGTAGGATTTCAGCTGTCGTACCTTCCTCAGTCTTTTGCTCGCTGACCCAGAAAATTTCGGTGTTTTTCCATAATGTTTGCAGTAAAACAGAGCAATTTGTCGTCTAAATTCAAGTTGACACGTTTCCAGGGAATCAACACGCTGTAATTGCCAAGCATTTTGCACAGCTACGTCAATCAGCCACGTAAAGATCCTGTTTCAATTTTTTTTTACCTCTGTTGCCAATTGTGTACAGGTTTATGTTTTTTTCTCTGTTCCTTCGAATAACGAAAAACTTTTCACAACGGCTCCATGCTGAATGCAGTTGAAGACATTATCCGACAGAATTATCCGCCCTGTGTGTAAGACGAATATCCATTTCCTTCATTTGTGCACACTTTGCATGCCCACGAATATTTTAGAACATTTTCTTTTTCGATTCGGTCTGGCAGCCCTTTAGGATACGGTTTTCACGAGTCGATTCTGTTTCATTATATCCACGACTTTTTAGATAGAACAAAAGTAGAATGAAAACGGAAGGGCTCCTACATGTGGTTCAGGTTCATCTATCATGTTTATCAGTGGTGCGGCGCATTTTCCAAATTTGACTTCGTACTCTGAGTTCGATCGAGGATTCTTGCCCTATTATATCTCAAAATTTACAAGATAACCACTTAGGGTGCGAAGTGACCACATTTTATGATCGATTCGAAGTGGCTTCCCTTTGATGAACTGCTTACATCCATGGCGACCATAATATGCGATCATGCTTTCGTCATAGGGAAGTTTTTATTCAGGTTGAAAATGTTTTATCATATTTGACTTCAGATGGTCAGCGATTGGCCGAAGTTTCCAGAATCTTATATGTCGGGATCTTATCGCAATTTTCCGCAAAATGAAGAGACTCCAAGATTTCTTGTAAGCGACTTCTTCGCATTGCATTAACAACCATATCATTTCGAAAATCATCGTCAGTAGACCATATAATCGAACCCTTGTCTGATAATTATAGCCACTAACCAAGAGAATGCCAATGAAAACTTTTCATATACATAACTCCGCTGGTCCAGATGGTATACCGCCCCTTCTTCTGAAGAGGTGGTCTTCCTCGCTTTTTATCATTCCTACTCTTTAGGGCTCTTTCCGAGCAGATGGAAAACAGCATTTGTCTAGCCGGTCCGTAAAAACAGCGAATCTTATTCTTTCACATCCTACGGACCCATTGCACTTATATCGCTTCTTTCTAAGGTCATGGAAACGCTGATAAACCGTCAGCTCATGAAATATCTCGAAGCGCGGAAACTACTCAATGGCCAGCAACAGGTCCACTGGTGATTTGATGGCATGTCTCCTCGAAAAGTGGAACCAAAGCCAGGTAGTTGCACTTGATATTTCTAAGGCATTTGACAGAGTTTGGTATCAGGCTCTTTTGTCGAAAATACTTACCTTTCGGAACGTTCAATTCAAGTTGTCTTATATAGTTTCAAGTCTGGTATTCACAAAATAAATGCTGGTGTACCCCAGGGCTCCGTTCTGTCTCCAACACTCTTTTTTATTTTCATTAATGATCTCTTGTCTGCTACTGCTAATCCACATATTCCTTTGTTGATGACAGTACTCTCTACTTTTCATATTCGTTCCCGTACTCGCGTCCTGTCTCTTCGACTGTAGAACGGGAACGCAGCGTATGTTAAGCTCATTCAATTCAATTCAATAACAGGATAACCAATTGGGGAACTATCAATAGGGTGGAATTTAATGCTTCCAAAACACAATGCTATCTGCTGTAGTTCAATAGTTCAAGCGAAATTTAAATACCCAGCCATTATCCATGAATGACACTTGCATCGTCGTAATCGAAAAACTTTCCATTCTCGGTATGTGTATCAGTGACAAATTACATAGAAAGGACCACTTATTCCGCAAACGGTGTAAGAAACATCTCCTAAAACACCTCTGCAGATAGGATTGGAAACCATGCGATAAAACTCGTAGGTCATACTAATATCACTCAGACAATGGACACCCTCGAACACGGGTGTCTCCTGTCTGACTTTGTCTTATCGCCATTTCCACCAACAGTGCTCCATTGAAATCGCCAGTGGCATTCTGCCCATTCAAACTTTCAACTATAACACCCGTCCCGCTATGAATGCTCATCAGTATACCCTCAAGCCCAATTTCTGACGTACTCTGAAATATCGTGATTCGTTCCAGCCGTAAAACTCGCTTATTGAATCCCCTGCCGAGCTCTCTATTTCCTTGTCGTTATAACTTGTAAACATTTAAAAACAATGTGTACATCTGTACCTCTCCTTTCATCCTCCCTAAATTTCCATTGCCCGTGTTGTGTACACACATTTTAAGTGTACACAAATTCCCAGTTAAAGCCCACTACTGTGTTCGATTCCACGTGAAATTTCCCGAAAAACTCCATATAAAAAAACTGCTGGTGAAATAATTGTCAAAATTTCCAAATATTTCCGCCAAAGTAGTACTCTGTTCCCTCTCATGAAATATTATCAACATGAATCTAAGCAGTCGCCTGCAACATTTTTTCACGCCAATTTAAATGCCTGTGCCATTTAAATGTACGTGATAAAAGAAAAACGTCAAAGCTATCTGACAGTATCCGAGCTGAAGTTCCTTGATTTGTTTGTGTATTCTCTTTATTCTTTGTATTTTTTTACTTTTTATATTTTTAACTTTCCGAAAAGACAGAATTGCCGTATCCAGAAATACCAAAAAGAAAAACAATATTCAGATATCAGATGCCAGATGCCAGATGCCAGATGTACCTATCTACTCCGCTGACTTTTCCCAGCAACATTTATTTTTGAAACGTCATATTCCACGACTGAAAAATGTATGTTGCCAGTGGATTTTCACGTGAATGAACAGAGTACTAGCCTTAAGCTGGGAATTAGTTTACCGAGTGATATTGCATACTCTGCAGACTCTTTGCTAAACTGCTTATTCTGCAACTATTAGTAAATTTAATAGGTTGCTGACAGGTGGACAGTTGTAGGTGTGGTGGTGGGCGTGGTGGGCATGGTGCTGGTATGTAAAAAAAAATATTTTTTCAGTATTTAGTAATTCACAATAAATTCAGTTTATGATAATTCAAAAAACATAGAAGCATCCAGAATCAGTAATGACTAGAAAAAAAAATAATGCTTAGTTCTTAAAAGTTAGAAAATTTGAATACAGTCGGTCAAAAAGGAATTCGGACAGTTGGTGTTTCTACTTTTAGTCCCAAAAATATGTTAATACACGTATTATTTATTATTTATTTTTAATATATTTTGAAGGCTTTGTGTTTATACGTTTCATGTTTATATTTTTTATGCAAAGAAAAAATGTTGAATGCACCAGTACTGACCTCAAAAAAGAAGTCGGACACTTCAATGAAAATGGTTTTTTTTGTTTAATTCCTTTTAACCTTTTTTGGCATCGATTGTACCATTTACGATTTACTACAAATCGTGTAGTTCTTATGCTGGTTTTCCAAATAGCTCCAAATATATTCTATATGTATACAGGGGACTGAAGTGTTGTTTCCAGTACATTTTTAAATTTAAAGTTGTAAAGGAGCCACAATCGGGTGTTAAGAACTTTTTGCTTGGGATCGTTTTCTTGATCGAAACAGTGATTGCCATTTATTCCTAATTGTATATACAATCCCAGACACAAACCGGGCGCAAATTCTCTTCCTTTAGCTCCTCGTTAGGTTTCCGCAACAGATAAGTCTGTCCGTCAGAACGAAATAAATTTTTCGTTTCGTTTCTGAATTTGCTTGACAAGTTGTCCAATCGGAAGTAATTCAGCACCTATTATTTCAGTACCATGTATGAACACTTTGTGAAGCGAGTAACTTAAAACATACAGCTTTGCTGTGTCTAACGCGTACTCCTTGAATTTTAATAAATTGTTGTAAGATAACATGAAATCATTTTATTAGGTTAATGTCAATACCAGTTATTGACGCAGACAATTCAGTATTCCGAAAAAAATCGTTTTGCATTGTTGCCATCGTTTATGCTACTAAACCCAGATTTTGGGCAATGAACAAGCAGCGCCATTTCCTTTTTGAAGCGTTCTTTAATAATTTTATGCCGATCACGAACTGCTTATTCTTCTACCTCTGTTTTGGTCTGCCATTTTTTTATCGAAAGTTTGTAGAAAATATGCAGTAGGCATTCAAAAAAGCGTATCCAGCAATGTAATATTGAAAGGCCAAAGTTTATCATTTGTTCAAGATTAATAAAATGGTTAAAGTTTGGCACTGTGAGGTGTAACATTTTCACCAATACTCACTGCTGATTTTGCCAAATTATCAGTTTGCTCTTGAATATAATTCTTCTCTCTCATAGGTACTTCTTTGGTTTCGTGTACAAAACTTAAATGTATTTGTCTGCAAAATCTAGTTGAAGAGGACTGTGGATTTTGCCAAATAATTAGGTTTTCTGAACTTTCTAGCCACAAAGATACAAGGGAAGTTAAAAGGATATTTTCATGATTTTCTATGCTATCGGCTTTAAATGTCTGTTTGTAACTTGTCTTTGATTTTGTCCAGCACTGCTGATTATTAACGTGAAGAGAACTTCCTTTGGGACTTCTAATAAGCGACTCAGAGTGTGATGTAACTTCTACTTCAACTTCTTCAACTTCTACTTCAGCATAGGTACCATAAATTGTAATATCACTGAGATATGCCTCTTAGCATACAAATTTTAGTTTATCTTTTTTGTAGGAGGGGAATTGCCATTGATGACAAATCACACTTATTCACAGACAGGGTCAGACGTATAGAGATGATCAGTAGAAAACCGGTTTTGGTTTTTCAATATCTGGAAAGTTTGACATCTAGGTTAATTTATCTATTTATCTATTACTGTCCGTTATGGGCTTTTTCTTCCTTCACGACTGTTTTCCAGTCTTGTCGGTTTTCTGCTTTTCCTTTCCAGTTAATCCAGTTAATCCATCTTAATTTTGGTTTGCGTCCATATATCCATATATTTTGCTCCATATATCTCTGTCTTATCATTCTTCTTTCGCACAAGGTTTACTTTGTTCTCGTCAGATGGTGCCATTGTCGATGTTTCTGCGCTATACGAGGCGTGTTCAATATATTCTCGGTATCGATATGAAGGAAAATGCGAATTCAATTTAAATTGTTTTTATTTTTCAATATAATCTCCCCTAACATCAATGCATTTGGTACATCTTGAGATAAGCTTTTTTAAACCCTCAAAAAAATAATTTTCCTCTTTCTCTGCAAAATACCCATTTATTGCCGACTTGAGTTCTTCATCATCCGAAAATCTTTTTCCACGAAGACATTTTTTCAAATCCGGAAACAGGAAATAATCACTAGGGGCAAGGTCTGGACTATAGGGTGGGTGTTGGATTTCTTCGAAACCACAATCTCGCGCAGCAGCCTTGGAAACTCGCGCCATGTGAACAGGAGCGTTGTCATGAAGAAGCAACACACCCGCTGCGAGTTTACCCCGTCTTTTCTCGTATGTGATTACTGGTGTAATCAAGGCTTTATATATTTTTAGTTTCAACGATCTGCTTGGTAGTCTAGATGCGCATGGTAGCACAGGCAGTCTTGAGTCTCTCCTCTAGTGTGACTTTGCTTTTATTTTTGTTGTTTAACAATGCTCCTGATTATTTAATACTGGCGGCTACCTCGAAATTGTAGCGGTTTAATATTATGTTTTGACATCGTCGTCTGTTTTCAGTTTTAGTGAGTTCTAGGTTTTACTTGTGTTATTTTAAGTCCTACCTGCTCAGAACTTTTTTCCTGATTTTTTTTTCGAATTTCGCGCCTCCTTTTTTGACTCCAGAGTTAATGGTAAACATTCCTGATATATTATTTTGTATAGTGACTTTGGCTTTGGTTTCTTTAATTGTCATTGACACCTAGTTTTGGAGTTTTTCAGGGGCTCTAGTTTGTTTTGATGCTATCGAATGCTTGTTTAAAGTCAACAAAGAACATATGAAGAAAGAATTTCTTGCCGCTTAATTTATCTTTGATTTATTTGAATTTTGGAATTAGAAATCTTTCTGGTTTAAGGAACCTATTCAAATTTCTTTGATCTAAGCACACTCTAATTTGTTTTGTTTTTATTCCTAATTCAGTTAGAGCTGATATTACTGGTTTTATTATAAAGAGTAATTTGCTTGCTGTTTGGTTTTTCAGTGTTCTATTTTTGACATCTTTCAAACATACTCAGTTAGCATCGCCATTTCATCATGGGAAGACTTACACCCGAACAACGCTTACAAATTATTGAATTTTATTATTAAAATTACTGTTGTGTGAAAAATGTTTTTCGTGTACATCGACCATTTTACCGTCGTCATAATCAACCTACTGAGTAAGCAATTCAAGCCATAGTCACCCAATTTCGTACCAATTTCACATCAAGCCACCTACCGGTATTGGCAGAGTGCATACAGAGGAAAATATTGCTGCTGTATTCGCCAGTGTTAATGAAGACCGTGATTTGTCCATTCGTCGCCGTTCGCACAATTGAGATTGTGTTACTCGACTACGTAGAAGATTTTACGCAATGATCTTCATCTAAAAATACAAATAGAAAAGCTGGAGGAAGATCCGTTTTTTTTATCGAAAAATTGTCTTCAGTGACGAAGCTCATTTTTTGATTGAATAGGTATGTTAATAAACAAAACTGCCGTATTTGATCCGATGAGCAACCTCAGGCAATACAAGATCTGCCAATGCATGGCTTATTGTATTGACCCGTATTTTTTTCAAAGATGACCGTGAGAACAACGTTGCCGTCAATGGCGCCCGCTATCGTTCAATGATTTCGCACTTTTTTGTTGCCCAAAATGAGCGAGCCGAATCTGGTCGACATGTGGTTGCAGCAAGATGGCGGTACATGCCACATAGCAAACGAATTGTTGGACCAATTGAGAAATGAGTTCAGTGAGCAATTTATCTCTTGTTTTGAATCGATGAATTGGCCAGCTATATCGTGTGATTTGACGCTTTTAGACCATTTCTTATGGGTATACGTCAAATCACTTGTCTATTCCGATAAACCAGCGTAAATTGCGTCCTTGGAAGACAACATTACACGTGTTATTAGCGAGATACCAGCCAATATGTATGCCCATCTCGCAAACAGTTGAAACACAGCTTCGACCTTCGACAATTATGCAATTGATGAGACTCGCTGCACACAATGCATTTGGACTCTAGTCAAATATTTTTTTTGTGGCTGTCGATCGTCCTTGTTGGTGTTCACGGTTGAATTCGACTGCCTAGATGAAGACAAAAAATTGACTTTGTTTAGGAATTTCTGTTGAAATTCCTCTGGATTGTTGATATAATTTCCTTGATTCAGAATCAAGTTTTGGACATAACAACTGAATCACTAATGGATCCCAGGAGCTCACGTCGACCCCTAAATTGTTGATACCGTACAAGATTTCCCTTGACATATCCATGATCGTTTTCAAATCGAACGCATTTTCATGTCGGACTGATTTTAAAGTAAGCATTTTTTGGATGTAGTTGTTGGCCAATACTGCTGAATTTTGAAACCGGTTCGTTAGCAATTCTATATCTGTTGCATAATTGCTTGATGTCGGTGCCAAATAATTAACAATCCTTACTGCTTTTCCTGTTAAATTGCCTTTTAAATATTGAATTCGTTCAACATCGCTTAAGGTTCCGTTCTGGTTAACTAACCGATCAAACAGCTCCCAAAATGATGTCCATTCTTCATGCATGCCGCTGAATGATGGTATGCTTATTGGTGGAAGTTTTATTTCCTGATGTGTTTCCGCTTGCGGAGTTACTGCATCTGGTTGGTGTTGGTGTTGTCGTTGTTCTGCTTCTTTAATTTGGATATAAGCATCTTGATATATCTGCTCCAACTCAATGAATTCGTTGTTGGACACGTACTCCTGCTCTTGATTGGCTTCTTCCAATGAGGACATGATCTCGTCATTCATTGTCACCAGCTTTATCCAGTATTCTCTAATTTAATCCAATTTGAATGCTAGGTAAACTGTGTTCTGAGTTAACTCCAAGTTCTCAATAATGCGTATAAAGTTATTGTTAATCACATTCAACTTTTTAAATTTTGCTGGCCACTTCTTGATGTTAGTTAACTCTTTAGTTCTTTCTGGGTCTGATGTTGATTGTTGACTTACTTCACTTGGATTTGGTTTTCGATTTACAGGAGATAGCTGTGAAGCCTGTATGCCTGCGTCGCTTGCTAATAGCACTGGCGATGGTTTCGTGTTGGCTAAAATACTTCCTCACAAAGTACTCATGCTGCGGATTTGTCTTTCCTAGATTTTCCAAATACCCGTTATTTATTTGGAAGTTGATCCAGTGCTGTTCTAACTGCTCGAGTCTCCTCCTCCACCGAGTATAGAGATTCTCCATTTTTCTTGAAATTAGTCCATAATCGATGCACTTCTTCCGTGATTCTCGTATGGTTCAACGTCTTCGATTTCACTAAATTCTTAATGGAAGTTGGCTTGTTGTTGATTTCTAGTCAACTAATCTTCTTAATTGATTTTCGTTAAATGAAAAAATTAATATCTTTCCGGTGAGGCTTGGATTCGAACACCGAACCTTCCGATTTGGAAGCCAGTCCACTACCACTTGAGCCATGGCCAAACACGTAAGTATTAATTTAATCATTTTCACAGCTGCTATTATTGTATATAAAGATACTAGTGAGTCCATTACCCTGCAAAATGATTTTTGAGATTAAGTTTAGAACAAAATTTCCCAAATGCCGGACATTTATTCCGTGGATGGTGTATATGGCAACGTTCACAAGACTCGTACCCGTTGATATATTGAGCCTGTTTTACAGAAAAACTATTGTTAGAATTTAGATTTTATTTATTTTGTTTTATTTTATAATATTTTCAAAGGATGCAATACAAATAAATTTGCAATCTTACGCCGGGGAACTATGCCCATGTGGCGGGAATTTGGGTTTTGTTTATAATTTTTTATTTCAATTTTTTGATTATAGTTATTATAAGCAGATTTGTTAGAATTGACTCTCTTATAATGATGGTTGATGAACTTCCTGCATCTTAGACGAAATCATATCCTCTAATGAAATATTGCTAACACCAAGCAGCTTCCCTTGGCATGACCCTGATCGGATCCCAAATATAATTCTATCTCGAAACGCCCTTTTTAATTCGTCTTGCTGAAATTCGCACGTGCTCTCTAATTGTTTTACATCTGTCAAAAAAAAAAATGATCGAACTTTGTCTTTTTTAGACTACAGCAAGCTTCGAACTCTTCTAGTATTGGATCCAATGCAACGCTTTTCGCATTGCTGACAGCCATAGTATTATAGACGTCAACTGCAACATTTTCTCTCATCTTAAGTGGAATAGCTAGTTTAACTACATCATAGTTTGTTGCTATTCTTGTGATCCAACTACACATTCGCCTCCCGAGTCCTATTCTATATATTCATTAATGTTCGTGATTTGTTCATCTTCAACTTCACTTGCGAGGGATGCATAATCCAATTCCGAATCAGATTCGGTCTATTAGACAAACCTTCTCAGATAAGGGTTAAACACTATTACGTCATTATGGACTCATCAATACTCGTATCCTACGGACTTTGAATACTACCGCCGCATACTCTAACTTTAACTTCGAATTCCACATTTATTTTTGCTGAGCGCTTAACTTCTACGATGGCATTAAACACCATGGGTATAGCTATAACATATTCGTATTAAATAGGCCTTCGGTCCTGTTTCAGATCTTAATGCCGTCCACATTACATCTATGGGAACTCAATAGAAAGCTTCTTTTAATTCAATGAATACATACATACAGGGTGTCCCAGTTTAGTAGTATAATCCTTTAAGGGTATAGGAATTGTATGGAAGGGAGAGGGGGGGTCTATTCTCAATCCATTTCAAGTTACAGCCCATCTGTGCAGCAACAAAAAAGTTATGGCTCGTTAAACTCAAAATTATGAAAATTTGCTGTTCCATTTTTTTACTTCAAATGCATTGTTCTTAAAATTTTTACTTAGTAAATTTTCTGAAATTTTTATCCTTGCAAAAATATATGTTTAGAAACTTTTTTACGTACGTCCAACAGATTTAGTAGTAAAAGTCATTTTTTGTCCAACTAAAATGACCGAAAAGTAGTGTACCTATGGAATTACTCATAAAATCTCTTAGACATTTTTATGTTGGCCTGAGAAGGATTTTTTTGGAACAGTTTATGGAATGTTTATAGCAATTGTTCGAAATGCCTTCCTTCCATTTGAATACACTTTCGAGCGCGTTTAGCCGTTTCGGATGGCAGATTAACGGTCATCAAAATTCTTTTCATCTCTTCTGAAGCGGCACTAATATTTTCTTGGAGATCTACCAAACTCAACATTTCTCTAAAATAAACCTTTTCTTTCATAGCACCCCAGAAGAGAAAATCCATGTGTGTTAGGTCAGGTGATCTGGGTGGCCAAGGATTGGCCAATCCACCGTTCGTTAAGAGTATAGTTGAGGAACGAAGTTACCCCGCTGCTACTCTGAGAAGGTGCTCCATCTTGTTGAAATAACATCGCCCTTCTCTAAACAAGAGGAACATCTTCAAGGAGCTCCGGCAATCGTTCTTTAAGAAATTCCCGGTAGTTATGGGAATTAACTGTTTGTGGAACAACGTGCGGGCCTACTAAAGTGTTTCTTATTAATCCAGCCCAAAAATTTACGCTAAACCTCCTTTAAAATCACATATTTTGAAGAAGTTGTTTACAATAATTAAATTCTTACCTTTGAAACGATGGTGTGCGTATTAAATGGGGATTGATGTCTGACCATTCGTATATTCTGATTCGTATTCGTGTTACTGATCGCATTGTATGTAGCGCAAAAATATTTCATCCTCTGATTGTTCATTGACTCCTAAATTCAGTTTGAATTACCAGTTAAATGGCAATAGTACAATAATTCAGCTGCCAAGATAATAGTCAACCCGTTCTTATTTTGTTTCGTTTCGTAATTCTACACTTTCATTTGCAAGCTTAAGTTCTGAACTCATAAAAGGTTTTTCATAACAAATTTTGTGTTTTCATACAAACGCACTCTTACACTTTTTTTATGATCTGTCAATGTCAAAACGTCTGTTAAAGTTATTATGGTGAAGTTCACGAACGAGCAACGTTTGTAAATTATTAAAAAGTACTACCAAATTTCTAAATCGGTTGTCGCAACTTTAAGAGCGCTTACTCTAATTTTCAGTCGGAATAATCGTTCCACCAGACAGGCTGTGCATGCTATAGTGGATAAATTCGAGTCCACATATTCACTATTGAATATTCCGGCCGAAGTAGCGAAAATATCGCAGCCGTAAGTGTTTCAGTTCAAAATGAACATGAAGTGTGAATCTCTCAGTCCACATTGTGACAAATTTTGCGTAAAGGTCTTAGCTTGCACCCTTATAAGATCAAATTAACTCAGGAAGTGAAGCCTCTTGATCATTTAAAGTGACAAATCTTCTCCGAGTGGGCTTTGCAAAAGTTTGAAGAAAATCCTGAATTTCGTCGAAAAATCACCTTCAGCGATGAAGTTCATTTTTGGCTTCATGGCTTTTTCAATAAGCAAAATATGCATTATTGAAGAGCAACAGACTCACATGGGCTTCAAGCGACTCCATTGCATCCACAAAAAGTGACCGTGTGGTACCTATGGATTTCATGCCGGAGATGTGATTGGGCCATATTTTTTTCGTTAATGAAAATGATCGCCATATTACGGTCAATGGAGTTTGCTATCTTGATATCAGTGATATGTGGTTCTATCAAGATGGTTCCACAGCCCACACAGCTGATCAAACAATTGATCTATTGAAGGGGAAGTTCGGTAATCGTGTAATCTCGAGAAATTGTCCGGTCGAATACATAATTGTTATGTCCTTATTGAAAAACCCGATATATCAGATTAACCAAATATTATTTATGAAATTATTATCCAAGGGCGGAATGCTATTGCTTTGATTAGAAGCAGAAGACAAGAGATCATTGATAAAAATTAAAAAGAGCGTCGGACACAAAACCGAGCCCTCGGGCACACCAGCATTTATTTTGTGAATATTAGACTTGAAACCACCCAAGACAACTTAAATTGAACGTTCCGAAATGTAGTTTCTAATTCATTGAACAAGGGGGTCGTCGATCCCAAAAGCACGCGTTTTCGACAAAAGAATCTGATGCCAAACTCTGTCAAATACCTTAGAAATATCAAGTGCAACTATCTTGCTTTCGCCAGATTGATGTACGTTTTGGTTCCACTTTTCGGTGAGACATGCCATAAAATTACCCGTGGGACTGTTGCTACGAAAACCATACTGCCGGTCATTGAGAAGTTTTCGAGTTTCGACATATTTCATGATCTGACGGTTTAAGAGCCTTTCTATGTCCTTGGAAAGAAAGGACGTAAGTGCAATGGGTCTGTAGGGGTGTGTTTTTCATCTGCTCGGAAAGAGTCCTAAAGGGTAAGATTGATGAAAAAGCTGACGCAATGGTTTTGCCAGCGATGAGGAGGAAGAACACCTCTTCAAAAGAAGGGGAGATATATTATCTTTATCAACGGATTTGTGTATATTAAGATCTTTAAGCGCTCTTGCTACTACACGAGTGCGAAAGCGGACTCGACGCACTCAAGTGTAGTCGGGGACAAAGCACAATTTGGAAGTGTTGAGCTTGCCGCAAAGTGTGCAGCAAGTAGAATGAACGTTGGGATGGAGGATGAGGCAGAATTTCTAATGTTTTTGACGAGCGACCAAAAACGTTTGCTACCTTTGGGACATTGTAGTATTTTTTGCCTCAGTTTTTAATCTTATTGGAATTTCACACGTTTAAGAAAGGCGTTGTGCGCAAGCTTTGTCTCTCGTTCCCAGTACCCCATATGCTGCTGTTTTTTTTTTTTGCTTACGAAGTCATTTACATAGATACATAAATGGAAAGGAGCTCCATCTCTTATTATTTTATAATGAATGGTTTATCTCTTCTAAACGAACTGCATACAGAACACACAGTTGGGGATCGCCTAACTTTTACTTTTGCCTAAATTCAAATGGAAACATTTGCAATTTGGTTCTTAAAACGCTTAAAAGCGCCTTCGCGTCGAATTTCGTTAGCTCTGAACCACGCTTGGAAGAATACATTTAAAAATCGTTCATGTTCGAGTAATTATCAGCCCCATGTTGTTAAATCGTGCCATCAGTGTAAATCATTTTCACAGGGGGTTTATTTCGAATATTAATCGATTTAATTGATCGGATTAATTGTATTGATCAAAAAAAACCATCACGCAAACCAAACAAACGCTTTGAAAGTATTACGGGGACGCTTCGTCATCGATTGGAACCATCCACCACTGATTTACTCAATTCGGTCGTACCAGCAGCATTTGATTTCAGTTTTTCAAAAATATTTGGATATGGAAAAGCTATCCGCCAGATGGGTGACGCATTTGCTCACAATAGACAACAAACGCATTCGTTGTACAACTTCAAAGGAGTGTTTGGAAATGTTCAATCACATTTGCGCCGTTTCGTAACAGTGGATGAAACACGGATTCACCATAAAACTGCAGAGACCAAAGAACAGTCAAGACAGTGGACATCTGCTGGTGAATCGAAGCCGAAGAAGGCCAAGGTTCACATCGATTACCTTTAAAGGGGTAGAAGGATCACTAGCGCCTATTATGATAATCTGTTGGATCGATTCGACGCCGATTTGAAGCAAAAACGACCGCATTTGGCGAGGAAAAAAGTCCTCTTCCACCAGGACAACGCACCGGCGCTCAAGTCCGCAGTCGCTATGGCAAAATTGCATGAATAAGATTACGAATTGCTCCCTCATCCGGTATATTCTCTAGATTTAACCCCCTGCGACTATGTTCTGTTTCCAAACATGAAGAAATGGCTCTGCGGTAACAGATTTAGGTCGATTGAAGAGGTAATCGATGAAAAAAACACCTATTTTGAGGCGATTATTACGAGAAATCGTATTATTTGGAGGACATCAACAAATTGGTGAAACGTTGGACAAAGTGCATCGAGCTAAGAGGTTTTTTTGCCCAAAAGAGTATTCCTTACTTCAATTTTACCATCATATAATCGGCTTCTGTGCCAACCTCTATTAGCCTTCACAGACTGGCTGTATCGCATGAAGTTTCAATCACTTAAAGAAGTTTTTCCATAACGTACATACATACGAGTACATTGAGATTTTTTTGTTTGTTAGAGGAGTCTTCATTGCTTCAATATTTTATTCATACCGTCACCAATCCGCTGATAGGTTTAAAATTGTTGCTTTAAATCAAACAATTGTTGCGCACATACAATTTTCTAGATTATACAAATGATTTTATTTTATTTTAGTAATTTTACCCGTACACGACCGCGATGCTCAGTTCAGGACGGCTGATGAGAGCAGTGTGAATGACTTTTATAGCCCCCTCTGCCCTTTGCCAGGTTATAAAATTAGGTATTCGCCACAAATAGTATCCACTAATGGTTTCTGTTCGGCTAAATATCCTTGGCATGTTTACCTTCTGTCCAAACTTAATTCGGTGAAACTCAGGATATCAAATGGCGCGTTTTTGGTGGTCTGTTGACGATGTCAGCAATCTTTTTGTGATTGCAGTCGCCCGACATAGTATTGTACTTCCTTACCTGGACTCCAAATGAACTCCAAATGTGATTCAGCTTTGTCTAACTACATATACGTAAAGCCCTTGCTAGTAAGATTTTTCTTTTGCTGCAGGTTCTAGACTCTCGATTACAAGAAGCAAATCGAGAACCCCAGCTGAGCCTGAATTATGATATCCTATTACTGTGCTGAAGAGCGACCACTTAGTACTGTTCATAAAAGTGGTAATTGAAAGAGAGCGATCTTAGTTTGGTGATGAACATAATCAGTTCAGATATTGTCATAATGATATAAAGCAGTGATTTAACACATCATGGATTAGAATATTAAATACTACGTCCCCTCCTAAGATATTTACTTCTTAGTTTTAAGAATTTTGCCAATTTTTTGGGTCCAGAGTAATCTGAACCTTAGAACCATTCTACAGGCGGCTCTATCTTGGATCGCCTCGTTAGTTAGGCCCAGATTTTACAGATATTTCTGCACTTGAGTGATCCAATTATATTTCTTTTATACTCTTATTTAAATCTCAGGTGGAACTTGAGCCTCTATTGGTTTTTATATAGGAATTTCCAGCTGATTTATGCACCTTAAAATTTGTACACCATCGGTTTCTTGATGTGAATAATTCCGGGCACCCACCCAATTACACATGCTACTAAGTAGGAGTACAGCAAAGATGGTCTTATGCAAAAGAGCACCAGAGTGGTGACGGATGTATCCATAACATCTAACCAGCGACAATATTTGAACGCCAAGAAGCCAGTCGACATAAGGGATCTGTAGATGTCTCACTAGTAGCCCAATAGAGGCTGAATTCTGTACCATGGGTATCAAGATCCTCTGAAACTTCGGTTCCTTCGACGAGGTAGGCCTCTTGTGGGAGTATCATGGTGACTGTGATTTAAACCTAAAGTCGCAGTGAAGATTTCTGAAAATTCAGTGTTGGAAAACTCAAAATTGTACCAAAGGGGAGTCTAGCCTACGCGATGAATTTTAATTGCTCAAATGATCGCGAACGAGGATTATTCCCCATTGCAAATCAGGGTGGTGATTGATGCACTTTAATCCCGATGAGCATAGTTGCTCAGTGGGATTAAGCCAACCATGGAAGGTGTCCACGTAAAACCCTAGAGACGTTTTATTGATATCCCGACAGATGCGCGAAATTCTTATTACAATACATTATGTTTTGTTAAACTCACTAACATTAGTAACAGTTTCATTTTCGTCACTGTTATTTTTTCTTTAAACTTATCATATTGCGTTCAACATTGTGAGGTGATTGTTAAAGGAACTGACCGAACGAATATCGTGGACATACGAGGGGCGATATGAAGGAAAATGCGAATTCAATTTAAATTGTTTTTATTTTTCAATGTAATCTCCCCTAACATCAATGCATTTGTTACATCTTGAGATAAACTTTTTTAAACCCTCAAAAAAATAAATTTCCTCTTTCCCTGCAAAATACCCATTTATTGCCGACTTGAGTTCTTCATCATCCGAAAATCTTTTTCCACGAAGACATTTTTTCAAATCCGGAAACAGGAAATAATCACTAGGGGCAAGGTCTGGACTATAGGGTGGGTGTTGGATTTCTTCGAAACCACAATCTCGCGCAGCAGCCTTGGAAACTCGCGCCATGTGAACAGGAGCGTTGTCATGAAGAAGCAACACACCCGCTGCGAGTTTACCCCGTCTTTTCTTTTTAATTTCTTCCCGCAAATTATGCAAAGTGGAAGCGTAGGATGTGGCGTTGATGGTTTCATCTTTTTTTTGTACTCAATGAGCAAGATTCCCTTTGAGTCTCAAAAAACTGTGGCCATGAGCTTCCCGGCAGACGGAGTGACTTTGAACTTCTTCGGGGGGTCTGTTCCTTTTTTATGCCACTGCATGGACTCTTGTTTGCTTTCAGGGTCATAGTGGTGGACCCATGTTTCGTCCCCAGTAGCAATTCGATCCATAACTCCGTCCGCGTTCTCACTACACATCTCCAAAAGCTCTCTACAGCATGCGATTCTCACTTTTTTCTGAGGCGCTGTGAGCATTCGTGGCACCCACCTTGCACTGACCTTTGAAAGGTTAAGATGGTCATGAAGAATGGTGTGAATGGTACCAATTGAAAGCTTGGTGATCTGTGCCATCATTTTCACCTTTATTCGGGCATCCTCAAGAACAAGTTTTTCGACTTCTTTGATGCTTTCTCCCGTACAAGCAGTAGCCGGGGCGCCGGAGCGGGGGTCGTCTTCAATGCTCTCTCTGCCTCTCTTGAACTCACTTGACCACTTTTGTACAGTTGATAATGAAGGTGCGGAACCCTGGTAAACAGCCACCATCTCTTCATAAATAGTTTTTTGACTTCATCGTCTCAGTTGCCATTATGATTCTGTTTAACTAGAGATAAAACGCGAATTAATAATCACATTTATATGAAATTTTACATGAGTGCACTAAAATAATAGTATTACTTGATAAATAAGTCAATTTATATATACAACCACAGCTTCACCCCGATACCGAGAATATGTTGAACGACCCTCGTATGTTAAACGGAGAGTTAAAGCTTCATTTTTGTGCCATAGAATACCGCGAAATTTTCGTGCCATTTTAACCACCCCACACTAATTCTATGTGTAACATGGTAGTGGCAATTTTCTTCATGGTTTACCACAGAGCTAAAACCTATATGTCGACCATCTGTCGAGGTTAAACGTTGTTGACTGTCCAAAACTCTCTCATTTATTTTCATAGTATACGACAATTTTTTCACTGATCGGTAATTGTTACACTTTCTCGTGTTGTCGGACCGGGAAGGCTAACCACCACTGGTCAGGCATTCGATTGGCTCTCATCATCATCCCATCTATTGAAAGTTTCGTTGTTCTCCGTTAACAGGTAAGTATCCCTGCTCGCCTTGAATATATTTCTGCGACTAAGTCTCTTCCGAGTTATTTCATCATTGTGGAGCAATCTTGAAAATATTAGACCATCGTTACTTTATTTATGTCGAGTCGACCTTCTGAAATATCGAGCAGTGTTTTCGCTTTTACATTACATTTACATTTTTTTAACTAAAATGTTCCATATATGTACTTGCTAGTAGTTCACTCAAGATGTAATCAAATGCCGCTCTAGCTTAGTAAATAGCGTATTTAGCAGTTATGTTACACGGTGTGATGAGTTTAGTATATGTACATATGTTATCTTCTCAGTCTTCGCAGTTCCTCGCGGTTTTCGTATTTCCATTTTGATTGACTGCCTCTTTTCACAACAAAGTATTATCTGAAAAGGTATGGATACATCTTATAAATATAAAAACACTTTTACTGTCAACAGATTACTATAAATTCTTGTAACGCAGTAAAAGCAAACAAAAGGCATTCGAATTTTATTTATAACACTATGACACACCCCCCGTGATGTGTCAGCTAGTAATTTGAGTAAACAGAATTTCCTCACGCGACCTTTTATAGCATACTAATTATTTTTTTCTCATCTAAATTATTTCACAAACGGAAATGAACTGCAAGAGATACGAGTATATTTTTCATTTGCATTGTGCCATGGTGAATGGAAGTTTACCGAGAAGGATATGCAATTACTCTTAATAATTAAAAAAAAAAAAATAAATTTAACGGCCAGCACTTATATACATAGATAAAATTGTTAGACCTGATTTTCAGTTTGAAAATAGAAGTCCAAGCTACCGTTAGATGCCAATTGTTTTACACATACGAATACGAGTATGTTGCATAGATCTGTGAAACAGTTGGTTTACTTTAAATTTTCCACTTTAACGGTCGTATGGATAAATGTTGAGTACTTGCTCAATAATGCTAATACTTGAATACTATCTCCGAGGTTCTTGAGTTATACTAAGTAGTATCTAGCATTATTAAATATCATCAAATATGATCAAGTACTATTAAGAACCAAGCATCTTTAACAAACTTATTGCACGATTTGCAAAAACACAACAGCGATTTGTCAATATCATTAGGAACTGTCAATCAGCAAACATCAAAGGTAGCTCACACAAAGCCAACCGCTGTACATAAGTCGGGTTGTAAGCCAAGGGTGCGTGTGCTAGCAAAAAATAATTGAGTTATACCCGCCTACCAGAACAACGATCAACAAGCAACACTAAAAGTCTTAAGTTGAAACGTAACGGGCTAGAAAATAGGCTATTATTTAAAGACTTTTTAAATTATTTTAAAGAATTTGTTATTTTTGTACTTTTTGAGACACACGTAATAGATTATAAAGATTTTAATTTTAAGAGTACTTTATCACAATGTGTATTAGAAGGTGTATGTTACCTGCAGTAAAAACCAATTTGCGTAGAAGAGCAAGTGGAGGGAAATTATTTGGTTACAGAAAGCAGACAGAAGGTTTATCTATAGAGTATGAAAAAGTTTAGCAAGCTATTGCGGTGGAAGTAAAAATGGACAACAAAGTCCTAGTATACATACTTAAACCGTAGTCATTGGCAACGCGATTTTGATAGAATAAGGGACCTTCCAAATATGATACATTGCGATCAATGGATTTAATAATAATTTGTGATTTTAATGCAAGAATTGGGATATCGCAAGGTGCCGTGACATAACGCCAAGTGTCACTTTCATAAAGCGACATAAGGCCAAATTATTTTGTGACATAAGATCAAATACGTTTCAATGTACTATTAAGATATAGGCGCCTGCCAGGCATATTTCGTTTGACGCTAAAATTTAGATAAGAATAACACTATTATGTGCGAAGAGAGCGAAGTGAGCCACCCACCCCACAGACGCGCTTATAGACGCCTGCCTGAAAGTTGTTGACACATCTTTAGCGGAGCGCCAAAGTCGCGTGAGCGGCTAAACCCTGCGGAGAAAAGGGTGAAATTCTATTAGCGAGCCCACCCCAAACAGTGGAAAGTAACATAAGGCCAAATGAAAATATTAAAATTTGGCCTTATGTCGATTGGCGTTACGTCACGGCACCATATCGCAAAACAATTAAATTTTAAGTGGGCGGGATGAGTCATCGTGCTGTCAAGTAATCCGCAAGTGAAAACATGAGATCAGCGATAATAAAAGTGCCAGAATCCTCGAACCAGCAGATGCCTTTAATTGCCGGATTCTGAATGGAAGCTGAGAAGGTGATCCTAATGGCGATCACAGAGGAAGGTATACTCTGTGGAACAGCGTGCTCAGTCATTGACTATTGTTTTATGCCAGAGTATTGGATTTCCGCACTTAGCGAGTTTAGCGTTGCGATGAAAACATTCTCCGACCACATGCCCCTCCGATTTGCTTTTAAAATTATATCCCATTTAGTGAATTCAATCTGCCACAATTAGGACTACTACCAAAGCTAACATGTAAAGATGGATTTCGGGTTCTGTACCAGCAAAACTTTAATTCGGAGCTCATTAGATTGATTCAATCTAATACTCCTCTCAGCGCCGAAGTATTATGTGAACTGAAATCATAAAGGGAAAAGCCGCGCCACAGAGGACACAATTCGGAAACATTAGTAAAATTAAAAAGCAAAAGTAAAAGGGTATCTAACCTCTTGGGCACGTGTAAATTATAAAAAAAAAGTTTGTTAAAATACCTCCTCAAAGCACCGCAAATCTCTCCATCATTCCAGCATGCAGCCCCTTTGATTGTAGATGAATTATTTACGAAGCCCAAAGTGCAATTAGGAATGCCAAAATGAATAAAGCTCCAAGGGAGGACCGTCTGATCTTTGAATTCTACAAGAGCTGAACTCGGAATACTTAACAGCGCTAACATCTGAATTCAATCGAATCTTCAATACTGCGGATGTTCCAGACAGGTTTCGCAAAGCAATAATACGAGTATACCCGTTGCACAAGAAAGGAGACCACGAGGCCCCAGCGAATTATAGGGAAATATCGTTCCTGAATGCCTCGTCCAAGCTATTTGCCGCAGGAATAGGCTTACCGCATGGGTTGAAAACAAAAACATTCTTCACGAACTGGTTTTAGGAAAAAACTTTTCAGCTATTGACGAAATATTTTCACTTGTGAATATCATCAATATTTTTAGAGCTATGTACAAAAGTAATATGGCGTACATTTGGAATGGAATCAACCTATCGCAAGAGTTCCAAACAACAATGAGTGTAAGGCAAGAATGCGTCCTAAGGAGTAGAAATAGGCAGAGCAAAAATCCCGGAGCTGTTATTTGCAATTTGATATGGCTTTACTTACGTATAGAAGTTAAGCAGCTAATGATTAATCGATTTGAAAACTATTACAAAGCCTGAAATGTGTCTCTTAACTTAGCAAAGTCTAAAACAATGATTTTCAGAGACAGCGGAGGTAGGTACTGTCGAAGAGAAAAATGGACATATCAGGGTGAACAAATAGAAGTGATGCGAGAATACAAGTACCTAGGAGTCTTGACTACTTTGAGCCCTAACGCGAAGAAGCACTTGAACCTGAAATTAGCAGAAGCAAATCGAGCAGCAGGATCGCGAAACTTGACGCAGCTATCTGAAGATCGAGCTGACTGGATGTGCTTGTTGGTTGTGGCCCAGGTCCACCCCGGACTGAAGCGCCACCGTAAAAAAAAAACAATTCTGTCTAGTGAACATATTTAAATGATGGAATTTTAAGACTTCTGGTTACAGTTTAATTCTACTGACAAATCTACATTCAATTAAGCTTTTTTTCCTGATTTACGTAACAGTCGCTGTATACCGTAGTTTTCTATTCTTCCTATGACCGACCCAACCCATCCGCAAATCTTAGATCGCGGACAGGTTTGATTTGAGTAGGTTTCATCACTCATTGCTTCCTTTTTGAAGCCGATAAGTGAAAATGACTCACGAATTAAATGGATCCCCAGTTGATGAGAGGTATCGCTACTACTAATCTAAACTAAACGATTCGATTTCAGAAAATTAAACTGTGGATTGTCAGAATACATTTATAGCTTCTAACTTAGTTTTAGTTTCACCATTAAGTATAGCATTGAGCTATGCTATATGCGAAAATGAGCACTCCGAAATTGGAGAGGGGTGGACCCGCAAGTCTTACACAAACTCTACATTTATTAGACGTACTTATTTTTTAATTGTTTTAATTTTTTATTACAGAGATCCCTTTTACATTGATTATACCAAAAATTGATGTTAAAACGATTGACAAACCAAGACTGAAAGAATTCATGCTGGAGCATATTGTGCCAGGCAAAGCATTTGACACATTCGCCGATGAGGAACACTATGGCAATGGCAATGGTCATAAAATCACCTTCCGGAAATTGGAGAAGTCCCACAACAATCAATGGCTTCTAAATGGCTTCCAAATAGTGCACAAACAACGACTGAGCGATAATTTAATTGCAATTTCAATCGACGGCTACTTGGGTGACCGAAAATCACCATATTCCAAAAGAAACATTCAAGAAACAAATAGGTAAGTTAGCTAACCCCCATTATGAAGAAAGTTATTTAATGGTTCCTTCCTCTATCTTATAGTCGATATAACGAACCACAGAGATTAGAAATGCGTAATGCAACCACCAAGAACGAACCAGTGCCAAAGGAGTCGAAATCAAGTCCTCTCATGTCCTTCCTGATAAGTATGAAAACCGGGACAAAAGTTTTCCAACATTTCCTCAGCAAAAGCAATCTAACCCAGATAATGGACGATGGCCCGTATACGATACTCATTCCGGCCGATAATGCCTTTCAACGATGGCATCCCATTGATTGGGGTTTCTATCCATTCAGTGTTCAGGAATTCACAGAGAGTGTCCTGCGGAATCATTTTCTACCCACCCAGAAACCAATTCGGATGGCAGATATAAAGAATTCAGATCGCATGACCATGCGAACCATGGGTGGTGAGAATGTTGTCTTTCGACGTTTTCGTAAGTATCTCTGTAACGTTTCCATAGTATTGTAGTTCATATTAACTTTTGAATGTTATAGCATCACCGTCCGTTAACAATGTATCTATAATGGCCGACTATACATTGTCAAATGGGAATCAAGTATTTATCATATCGGAAGTTCTCTTTGTTTCAGAGGCAGTCGTTTCGAAACTCCATCAGGTAAGCTACACTGTGACTGTTGTGTCAATGAGGATATTCGTTTAATTCGTTATATTCTATTAATTATAGATGCACAAGGATAAGGAAACACCACCACTACTCGCTTTTCCATGGTTTGGAGCGCAATTCCTATCGCATTCGTTTCTGGCACTCGAAAGGGATCCTAGATTTACACAAATTACAAGGTAAGCGGTTAACTTTTCTTAAGGTTTACGTAAAATGATATATTTTTATAATTAGCCTTCAACTTCATATGAGTCATTTAATCATTTATGAATTCATATGCAAAGTTCCATCTACATATGTACACTGGTTTTATCATGAGTACCCAAGCTAAATGTGAACCATTTTTTAACTTAACTTTTTCGCGTAATTACATTCTGATCAAAAAGTATCCGGAATTTCCCATTCAAATAAACCGCGCTTTAGATATTGTCAAAAGCTTTTTTTTTAAGTTGGTACATCTGTCATCTGGCGCTCAAATATGTTTGAGTGCCATTTGTTGGCAGTTTTAGCTTTGTAGACAAGGCAGTGCCTGCAATTTTGTGTTTCTAACAAATTATCATGTGCGGAAGCGTTGAAAAAAATGTTAACGGTAGCCTAGGGAGACTCGACAATCTCCAAAATACAAGCGTACGAGTGGTACAAAAAGTTTAAATCGGGCCGTGCTGTGCTTGATGATTTGCCTCTGTCCAGACGTCCACCACTAATATGACTGACCTAAACATCGAAAAAGTTAAGAAAATTATCCCCGCAGATCGCCGTATGAGCATCAGGGAGATAGCACCGATCGGATCGGTGCAGAGCGTTATGCATGACGTTTCGGGCATGAGACGAGTTGAAGCTTGTGCCGAGAGTACTAAATTTGTTGCTCACACATCTCATTTTGTACGCGACTATTTGACCAAAAACAACGTTCATACCGTTCCGCAAGCTCCGTATTTACCTGACATGGCTCCTTGTGACAATTCCTTTTTCCATGACTCAAATTACCACTTCGCTGAAAGCGTTTGAGGCTATAAAGGAGAATTCTCAGAAGGAGCGAATTGGAGCAAGCGTTGAAATATGTGTATTGCTTGAATGGAGATTACTCTGAATGGAATAAAGTGAATATCGATGAATAATTGAACCGTTTTCGTTTTATTGAAGAATTCTGAGTACTTTTTGATCAGAACTTGCCGTTTGTACAATACCTCGACTTTAGCTTAACTTATAAAAGCAGACACCCAACATTACAGTTTAAGCCCAGTTGAAACCAGATTTAGTCAGTACCGTTCGCGGAACATAAAGGAGAGCAATATTATGCGCAATCATAATCTATTCTTTAATGAAAGTGTCTAACAGACGATAACTGGGCACTTACAATTGTGCTTCATTCCAGACCAGACTTAATGAAATAACATATTACTACCACACTTGGTCAATCCTGGATAAGGTCGAAGTATTAGAAAATGATTTCAGAACAGTATGTTGCACATGCTCCTTTTTTTCGATCTCTTACTAACAAACCGTGCATATCCGTGCTTATGTATCTTTGGTTGGAAGACAGCGGTAAGTCGACATTGTTTTTACGTTACAACTTCAATTCTGGTTTCACAAGGCCGTAAAAGATTTAAAATATCTTAAAATGATGAAGGAAAGGGGAATTGACCAGAACCTCTACACTAGAGCCCTCAAGCAGCTTAGGTTAGAGCCAACCAAACATCATCACATGGACCATGTTTAAGATAACGAAAACCTTTACTTTGGCTGATCAGAACGTTGACTGACATACATATGTAACAATAATAGAGTGAGTTCTGTTTATCATATAAGTTTTTGACCATAATCCGCCCTGGCTGTATGTTGTATCTGATAGATACTCATATATAAGACGTTGACATCCCCACATATGACGGGAGTTTCATTGAACTCAACTCAGCACTACTGCCCATACATGTATCTTACTATTAACACGAGTAAGGTCTTTTTGAACAAATAAAAGATTCTAAAGTAATCTTGGACGAATTACTAGCAAGTCAGCTCCAACCAGCAGAACGTAAACAAGGGAAAGGGCCAGCTCTGGTCGGTCATTAGTGAGAATGCTCCAAAATGCAATAAACCAAGAGGACTAATGGATAGCAAAGATAATGTGTCCGATAGAGTGCATCCTGAATTAGACTCCGAACGTTGCATAAAGTAAATGGAAAAAATGGTAGCTATGGTAGAGCTAGAGAGCGTCAAAGTAGTGTAGGCATTACCTATAAACCGGCGATAAGCAAAAGAAGAAGCCCAATGCCGAGACTGGGACAAATGAGCTAATATTTTCAAGTTTGCTGCACAAAGATGAAAAATCTCGTCGCCGAAATATTGTACATTGAAGACGAGCAGGGACTCTTGCTAATGGAAAACAGAACAACAAAATGTTCAATAGATGGAATGAGTGCTTAATCCACTGTATAAAGGCGAAAGCGACGCAAGAAATTGAAACAAGTACCAATCGAAGAAGCTAACGTCACAGTACATATGTGAGTATGAATGTATGAAAGAGAATTATGGATAATGACGTAGAAACATTGCGTCGTCTTCATTGATTTCGGAAAATCTTTCGTTAGAGTTCCCAGAAATCTTGCGTGGAGGACATAACGATCTCAAAATGTACCCCAGGTGTATACCTGGAATGATACGCGATATGTACGATGGCGTTAAAACGAAAGTTAAATGCGCAGGGTGAATAACCAGGTAGTTCGAAATTAAAGTTTGAGTACATCAAGGCAGAGCAGTCCTGTGCTTTTCAATGTGTTGCAGGATTTCCTTTTAAAGCAGCACATTAACCAATCCGGCACAACTTCTCTTCTTTTCGCCAATGATAGAAAAATGCCTCCTAAAATTATAGCTCTATAATAAAGAATGTAACCAAAGACCCCGCCATGCTAAATGCATCGGTTCCCACAAAATCACCGAAATCAAGCAGCGTTGGGCGGCGTAAGTCTAAGTACCTAGGTGGAGAACTGCCGGTACCAATCCGAACTCTATATGCCGAACTTACTCTCACCATCTAAACATTGGCAATTTTGCAATCAAGATTTAGTTGCTGCATACCTCCAAAACGAACGGAAAATGGCACAAATTCGTCTTTGCGTCTGCTTATTTTCCCTATTATTTGTCATTATCACCACCACCATAGGCGGTTGTCGCACTCCAGGAAGATGGGGCTTTTATCATATGCTGCGATGTTAATACTAGGTATAGTTTTTGGGTCAGTTGCAAATGCAACGTAAGTGGAAATCATCTTTTGGATTTCATACTACTGTCTGACCTGATTGTCAACAATGTTGGCTCTCAGCCAACCTTTGTTACAAGAATAAGACAGCAAGTAATATACTTCACGTTATCCAACAGGTATGCTAAGAAGATTACTGGCTGGAAAGCACTATCGGAGATCTCCATGTGGAACCATAGGTACAGCTTACATGACCAGCTAGAGCAACCAACAGATCGCCCGTTTGTTGGTGGAATTCAAACCTGCAGGATCTTCGTAAGAGACTAGAAAACTTCTAAACAGGTCACTTAAGACTAATTTCGAAGCAAGGAATATAAGAAGCTAGTTCGGATTTCAAAGAGTGCCCCTTATGAAAAAAAAATCTAAACTGTCGGTTTCAAAAGAGGGCTGGAATCACTCAGAAAATCTGATTGTAACTGCACCACGTCAAAAACAGAGACTCTCTGTCGCATGTGTGGGTCACAATGGTATCACGGGAAATGAAATTACAGATGAACTCAGAAGAGAGTTTTTCAGGATCCGAACCTACGTTAGGTCTACCTGCGGCCTTGGATAAGGCTTCCATTGAGAGTTGGGTTTCATATGAGCATAACTACAAATGGCACGACTCTCCACCTTGCACTACCTGCAATTATATGCGTTTCCTATTATAAATCGCCCAAGATCAAAGGCTGAAAAGAATTTCTATATATTAGAAGAAATTCATGTCGATCCTAAGTCTGATAACCTCGAACGGAGGCCTATAATCAAAGCTGAAAATCGAATCCAGTGTATTGGGCACCGCGTTTTTTTAAGTTTTCCCACAATCAAATCAGTTTCGCCGTGTTTACACTTCGTGAATACAAAAATATTCATTAAATGGTCACCAGATTTATTCCGGTCGCCCAAATTCTATTCACTCATACTACTACCTTTTGTTACCGTAGAATCTACTTCATCCTGTGAGCCTCTTCCGCTGGTGAGAGAGCCTCTCTCATGCCTAATGTACTTTCTATGACAATCAAGTTCTGGTTTTTGACTGAAATACGGAAGCCCTTGCCATTCGGACTTAAATTTTTCTGTTATTCCCGGTAACTGAAAAGGAGGTGCCATAAGGTAAGAGAAAGTGAACTCTATTATGTGTCTGCAACCACATTGTATTCTAGAACAGTCATTACTATTTTGCTAGTCAATGTCTACCATAGGTGAACTAACTTAGATGGCAAACTTTCCAGATATTATATTTGAAAACCAAAACCTGCTTTCCACTGATCGCCTCTATCCCAAAAATTTGAGCCTACATTTTCGCTGCTTTATGTTCCGGTGCGAAAGAGAGGGAAAAATGCAAGGAATACTGAAAATATTGAAAAGTGTATCTGTTGACCGCGACCAAAATCAATTCATTCCATGCTGTTCGCAGCAATTGGGCACCGCTCAATCCACGTTGTGGCGAATTTTGCAAAAAGATCTCGGCCTACAGCCGTATAAGATCAAATTGACTGAAGAACTAAAGCCAGATGACCATTTGAAGTATCGAACTTTCACAAACTAGTCTCTTGAAATGGTTACAACCGATTCAGAATTTCATTACAAAATCATCTTCAGCTATTTGTGTCTAAATGGCTTTGTCAATAAACAAAATATGCGCGATACAAACCCACATGTGCCGCATGAGATGCCTTTACATCCACAAAAATGGGCTGTTTGGCGTGGTTTCTATGCCGGCGGCATCATTTTGCCGTATTTTTTCGTTGGTGATGATGGCCGCCACCTTACAGTTCATGGAAATGGCTATCGGAACATGTTGCAACGTTATTTATGGCCGTAATTGCGTGCACTCGCCATTTGTGAGATGCCACAGCGGGCTAAACAATCGAACTATTGTAGTTAAAGTTCTTTGAGCGTGTTATCTCAAGAAATGAACCGACTCGCTTATCCGATTTGACACCTCTGGACTTTTTTCTTTAGGGCTACATTGAGCCATTAGTTTATTTAGGGGTGGCCGTGGGTAGTGGTAGTAGCAAACGCTTCTCACTCGGAGGGTCCAGGTTCGAATCCTGCCCATGGCAAAATCAGTTTTTCATTGTATAATTGGAACTCAGACAAAAAAATTCTGCGTGTGAAGGCATAACACTGACACGTAGATTTGGCTGTTATAAGAGTTTCAAGCAATGAAAAAAATACTGGGAATTATATCTCGAATCACTCTGAGTGAAGAAAAACTCCGTCCTATTCGGACTCAAACCCCTGGAGAGCAAACATAGAAACCAAACACACCTGAGTTTTCAAGCCACTACAAAAACAATTTTCCTTTCTCCTCCTTCTATCTTTCCGCCCGCGCCCTGGCAACAGTAAAAGGGTATCAACCCCTTAGGCGCGCGTAAATTATAAAAAAAAAGTCTATTCCAACAAGCCAGAGATGCTAGATGTGCTGAGAGCCAATATTGAAAGCGAAAATGCCAAAATATCGGCCGAAATGTGTGGAAGTGTGGTCGAACATTAACTCCTGGTCCATTTTGTACCATGCATCACAAAATACACCTTATTTTTCCTTTTTTCTTCTTCTTCGATGGTTTAGGCAAGTAAACATCTTAAAACGCGGATCGAATCATATTTCCTTCACTCCTTAAACAAATACCTATTTCACAAAATGCTGAAAATGCTGATAAAGATGATTCTGTTGTTCGTGGTTCAAAGTTTATATTGGAAACGAATTAGGATGTTCAAATCCCAGTCCGAGAATACCACGAAGATTAAACTTGCATTTTAAATACAAAACTACCATTGATTGCATCAATTCATTTCGAAAACTCAAATTTTGTTCAAATTAGCGCCTAGAGCCATAAAGCCGGTAGCAATGATCCTTCCGACTTATTGGCGAATGCTACACTTTTATAGCTTTTGATTTTAAATATTTTGTTTGACCACTCTCTTGATACCATTGAGAAAATTTAAGTAAGAAACGATGACTTCATTAAAAATGGGACATGGGAACGAAATCTCTTGTAGTCATTTCGATGCTTACTATCTGCATTAACTTTTGTAGGGCTTTAAGTATACGAGTATAATCTCCAAAATCTGAATTTTTGATTGAATACCACTTAATCTCCATTGAATTGCAGGTACCTTAATAATGCAGAGATTGCGCCACATGTATCGGGAGCAAATTACACCTTCTTCGTGCCAGATGACGAGGCTTTTGAAAGGCTTGGATTTGATCTTTTAACCGATGATGTGTTGGTATGTGTTCTTCCTCCAAACCTCATTCATTTTACTCACCAATTATGTCATTTCCAGGCATCACCACGTGGAGTAAAGATGCTCCTGAACCATTTCATTCGCGGCAGGCTCTACGATCGTGATTTAAAAGACGGAGAAGTCTTTGAAACCATAGGTGGTGGATCGATTAAGATCACCAGAAGACCAGGCAGTAATGTTACAGTGAACAATGCGAAAATCACCGAAAGCGAAGTCTTTGTCTACAACTTGGGCACAATGTTCTACCTAAGTGATGTACTCTATTCAGATATCCTGCGAGAATATGTCTCGATAAAATCACATCCTGGAATAAACAACAACTTTGAAGCATCCGGACATGGAGTTAACCTCAGAACCTCATCAATTGCACCGCCCACTGATGTTGAGATAGTGCCAAATGAATTCTTCACCGAACAGAGTGGTGCTGATTTCCCCATGCATGATGAAGAAATCGAAGATGAGATCATAACACCCAAGGCACTGCCCGTCCGGTTTAATTTTGAACCGCCAAAATAATCTTTCCAATTCGTAAACGATAAACAAATAATCTCAAAACCAGACACGACTATCTAGTATAGACGGATGCATGAACTATGAGTAACGTACGACAAATTAGTGAAGATACTTCAGCAGTCCAAGTTTTATGTAAATCCTCATTTGAAAAACCCACTTCATTAAAATCCTCATTCCGATTCCATTTCCATTTCCGGCTTCCACAAATCGAACAAACGAATAACCAATCTTTAACTCATAAGAACTAAACTTTTCCCTCTCACCTGTTACACTCTTCCTTCCCCTTCAACAAATATATGTGATTAAGGATATTTTATAATTAACAAAAATTAATTTATACACGAAGGACAAAACTAAGTTTAAACTAAACAAGAGGCAGCCATTAAAAATATTTTATAGTGTAATGTGTAAGTAGAGAACCCTTTCAACAAACAAACAAACAACAGAAATAAATAAATAACGGGTGACGCGTTAAGTTTGCGCTTTTAAAAATGATTATTATAAAAAAGAAGAAGATTATAATGATTTTAAGCGAATAAAAGGATATCAAACTAGAATTAACATATCGATGGACATTTTATATCCATTTCAAAAGCAAAATTTACAAGTCTATTGCACTTTTTATATTTTCATTATTTTTGCATTTAAATAATGCGCAACTGTTTGCATTAAAATGGAAGCAGTTACACCCTGTGCATTTCATCTGTTTTATGTGTTGATAGAAGATTTATAAAAAAGATGCAAACCAAAATCCATCACTAAATGTTTATGGCCTCTTTGATTTTATTTTTATTTTTTAAATTTATAAACAAAAAAAAGATAAGAAAGACAATTTAGAGAGTAGATATAGATATATTTTTTAATTGATAATTATAAACAATTTCAACATTTTCTAAATAAATGTCAATTACGTAAGTATGTAATATTTTGTTGACTATGTAAAAAAAAAACATAATAATAAAAAAGACAAGAAACCAAAACAATGTGTAAACATTTTTCACGCCTTTTATGTTGGTTTTACTCAAATGTCTCGGTCTTTTGTTGAAGTGGTAAAGTGCCTATAGTACCAGTACCCAAAAATTGTTTCTATGAACTCCTCGATCGTACTAGGCAATCTTAGCGTCAAGATAGCTAAGGGGGACATCTTTAATAGAACAGTTGTTAAGCATAGCCTACACGTCACTACGTCTGTCAACGGATTTACGAAATGTCACTATAGCAAACACTCGGTTTCCTCGTCTCAATATACACAAGGCGACATGGCGGTCTCCGGGTTATGAAACGCTATATTGATCACATTGGGATCGCCGGCAGTATTCGGGACGTCCGAACCTTCCAGGCAGCCAACATTGATTTGGATCACCACCTTGTTGCACACGAGGTACGAATGCGGATTTCCCAGGCGCCACAACAAAGAAGAACTACTTTAAGAGGATATAATGTTTAAAAGCTGCAATAGCAAGAGAAGAAGTCACTAGACAACCCCTATGCCGCCAACATCAAGTACGGAAGACCAGTGGCAACGCTGCCAACGTGCCATCAGAAACGCTGCAACTGATGTGCTAAGTTCCATCCAACCGCCACCAAGAAATCATTGGTTTGGTAAAGCGTGCCGGCAAACTCATGCATCTAAAAAAGAAGGATTAGAAGCCGTGCTGCAACGCAGGACGAGAGCTGCTCGTGAGTTTAACTTTCAAAAGTGACACCGGCTTCTCCAGAAGAAAAAAAGAACACAAGAAGCGCGCGATTGAAGATATTGAGAGTTTGTACTAACGGAACAGGGAAGTTTTACCAAAAGATATAAAAAAATCATTTCAACTCAACAAAACCCTTACGAAAACCTTATAGTCGTGACGAAGACTTGCGTCCACTTGATAAAAGCGAAGTGAAAATAACAATATTTAAGATCAAATCCTCGAAACTGCAGAGGTATAAGTCTTCCCAACATTGCCTACAAGACCTTATCGGTCATATGGTGTGAATGTCTAAAACCCTTCATTAATAACCTGATTGGCCCGTATCAGTATAGTTTCAGGCCAGGAAAGTCCACAATCGACAAAATTCATACTCCCTCAGTTTTTAGAAAAATACGAAAAGTCCATATCGATAACAACCATCTTTTTATCAATTTTAAGACCCCATATGGCAGCATTTATAGAGACGATCTAACGGATGACCAGATAGCAATGATAGTTTTTCCAATTGTTATGTTTCAGCAGCTGTCAAAGTTACCAATGACACCCAGCTGTTATAATATTCAGAAAATTTTGCCATTTCATCACGCATCGTTTTATGTTTACCGAATGAGCGGAAATTATTAAAAAATATCAAAATTCCGGTTCAGTTGTATTATACAATAAATACGAAACGCGAATTTCGTCTTGAAGTCGATCGTCATCATGACTTCATTGTGCAGGCAATTCGTCGCACGGTGGAAAAGTTTAAGCGTGAGTACACTCTTTTGGATATTAAGCCACCAACCAGACAGAGATTGATGCTAAATGAAGAAAACATAGCCGCCGTAGCGGCCAATATCGAAGTAGACCCAGAAATGTCGATTCGGCGCCGATCAGCTGAATTGAGCATCGCCAGAGTCAACCCGGCTTACTTTGAGATTGGATTTGGGCCTACATCCATATACGATTGTGCTGACACAAGAATTGAAGTCGGATGCCGGAGATCCGGATTTTGGCCAAAGAATCATCTTCTCGGTCGAGGCCCATTTTTGGCTCAGCGGATATGTCAACAAGCAAAACTGCCGTTATTGGAGCGAACACAATCCACAGGTGTTCGGCCAAGCATCAATGTATCCACAGAGTACAGTGCGGTGTATGGCATGGCGGCATCATCGGGCCTTATTTCTTTCGAAATGAGGAAGGAGACATCGTTACCGTCAATAGTCCCAGATATAGAGCGATGTCAACCGATTTTATGGGGTCAGAGCTCGACAACATCGATATGTCCAAGATGTGGTTCCAACAAGACAGCGCTACATGCCATACAAGCGACGCAACGCTCGAAGTTGTGAAGGAGAAATTTGGCGACTAGGTCATCTCGCGGCGAGCGTTCATCAATTGGCTGCGATCACTCGATTTGACACCACTCGATTATTCTCTCTGGGACTTCGTCAAGTCTTTAGTCTACGCTAACAACCCAACCACATTGGACGAACTCGAGTCCAACTACGCAGCACATATTGGATCTAGTCATCAAAAATTGGACCGACCGCTTGAAGCACTGCCAGCGAAGCCGAGGCGGACATTTGAATGATGTGCTATTCCACATATAATGGCATGAATGGTAGCTTTCAAATAAAGTCAATTTCATATTTCACACCGTTGTTGTTTTACTTTAAAAAAAAATTTCTATCGTTCTTATCTGGTCACTCTATAGTTCATTGCCATCTCAGTTGCGTACATCTCCGCTTGAAACATAAAGCCGACAGCGTCTTGGACGTTTTCAGCGAATCATATTTAGTCTAAGAAAGTTTGTTGTCTAGGTGTCTCTCCTTATTTTGTTTTTTGGTTAGCTGAGTTTCGCTAACTCCACTAGACAAAGTCCCCCCCCCCCCAACCCCCTTCCACTTGATTCTTCTATGAGAAGCAGTTGAAAAGATTCGACCTAATCTGGATCAGAGCCTGACAAAAATACTTTTTTCTGTGAAACAGTTACATCTCAGCATAAGCGTCAGCAATTATTTTGCGGGCACTGTCTGTCCACCAGAAGAAAACTCATGTAGTAGTAATTCTGTTTCAAACCGTATAACCCTCTGGCTTTTCTGCCCTAAGTAAGCCTGATACATGCAGGCTGCACAAAGACAATTTAAATGCGGCGAATGGCGTAACCAATCAATTTTGCTCAATTGTCTTTCTACGCTCACGAACTCATCGACAAAAACCAACCGGTGATTGTGTTACCCGTACCTAAAGTCCGGCTAAATCCGTCACTGCAACCATCAAATGCCGCAGTTAACAGAAATAACTTTAAGTGCTTAATTTATCCCCAGTACGCGTCCTTGTATATAAAGCGGAATTCTCAGAGTGATCATTTTTAATGCGGCAAACTTATGCAAAGAAATTTTCACTCAAAGCCGCTGCCAGGATCGGGAAAACGAAGACCGCTATTTTCTCATTGTGGGCTTAGACAAGCCATCTGTGGAGACCTACCTCGACTTACATACCTTTTATGACCTACCGACGTGTGACCTACCTGTGTATAATACGTACGTCCTTATCTGCGTCAGCTTCGCTATGATTCGGTATTGCCTTCAGAACTAAAGATAGTAGTCATTTTATTCTAAAGTTAGAAATCTTCATATATTGCGATGCCAAGGCTCAGAATAATTTTTGGGATAACATACAATTGTCTGAATTTATTATCAACAATCTTGAGTCCCAGACATTATTTTACACGAAAAGTAGAAAAGTGTTATCGACTTAAGCCCATCTGTTAGGGAGCTAAGGAGATTACCGACTGGAAAGTTTTATCGGTGACAGACTATACGAGTATGTTCATCGAATCGCAAATTAGATGCAAAGCCTCGACCTTTCTGGTGAAGGGGAATTCAGTAAGGATAAGTAAGCTGCGCAGAACCTGACACAAACATATTCGAAATAGAAAGGTATATACGAATTAAAATAGCACATTTCAAAAGTGTCACTATTTCAAAAAAAACCGCCCAGAAGATACAATGGCATCCACATTGAAGCACTGAATCGAAAATAGATATTTTTTCTCTAATCCTCGAGATTCACTTTTAAGGTAACAAGATTACAACGGCCTAAGAACCAGCTCCTAACACTGGAAGTCCAAGTGAGCTGAGTATAACTCTCCGGGTAGGATAAGCGATTACTAGATCACATGACTTCCTTTCCTGAAAAGTTAACTAGTGTACCTCCGGGACACTTCGCTTTTGCTAGGGATCTAAGGGTGAAGTAACCTAGTAAGATGATTGCATTATGAGTGCTAAAACTTGTTTATACTTAAGGAGGTAGTCTCAGTCTCTTCAAAAAATCAATTTTTTTTTGCATATTTTCAAAGTTTGATAAGTTGAGAATATTCTGTGAAAATTTTAGATCGATACACTACAGCAAATAATAGAGGAGAGCGTACCCTGCAGCTGCAGGGATTATACCAAACTTTAAACGCGTTTTTGTCGAAACTACTTTTTATCGGCCCAGATGATTAAAAAAAAACTATTGGACCGATTCGGCTGAAATTTTAACACAATATTCTAAACATGAATGGTTCTGACCGGTACCAGAATTAGATTTTTTATCTCGATTTTAAACCGAAAAAAACGGTAGATTTTTGAAAGTTATTTTTACAAAGAAGCCATTTTGTTATTTTTCACTCAAATCTTTTAAATCTACTATGGAACGACAACCCTACTGAATAATAATCTTTTTGGAATTTTGATTTCAGATGATTACAAAAGAAGCAATCAGGTTGCCAACCACCTACTTTTTTTTTAAGAGACATATTTTACCACACCAAAATAACGTTAAAATATTTTTTATTTTATTTAACAATCATTTTTTTGTATTATTCAATAGCTAAATAATAACATATAATTATCATAAGAAGATTGTATTTCATTTTCCGCAAAAAAAAAATCCTTATAAACTACTACCCCCTTAACGTTCTATTGTGAATTATTATTGTAAGTGCATCCTCCTGATGAGTACAGAGGCCTCCAGTGTTTCGATACTCAATTTCTGCGGCCATTATTTTAAAAGAAACTTCTTTTGAATTCCGGAACTTGCAGCAGGTGGACGCGCAATAAAAAATGTAATCCTTTGTGTTTTGTATCATAATAAATATTATAAATTTCATTCGTTCTACTAGGAACTAAAACTCGCTGTCAACTTTAAAGGGAGTTTTAGTATCATTATGCATTATATCATCATAGTTCACGGAGACGAGCGGACGTGCGATTAAATTAATAAAAGACAGTTCAATTAAAGGATCTGCCTACAACATCAAAACTAAGGAAAGGAATTATTACCCCGAAGGACGAAAACCCAATTAATTCAACAAGGAACGTTACAAAGAGAGCTTTACTACATCCATGCACTCAAAATTGGCGAACTGCGCAATTCTGTACGATGAAATTGCGGATACCCAGACAGAAGATGAAAGCAGCATTGAGGAAGAGATGGTATCAGAGTAAGCAGAACCGGCTAAGTCTTCACAAGAGGAGAATTTTTCGCCTATTTCGGGGGAGAAGCGGAAGAATTCAGGATCCCCACCACCAAGACGCAAACGACAACAGAAAGCAGCACCTGTACCAGCCGCAACACCGAAAGCAACACAAAACAACTCGACACCACAATAGGCTTCAAAATCTAAGGCGGCCATGTCACCACCACAGGCTCCAGCGGACCCATGACCCACAATAATGCTTGGTTTTTATCTAAATGTGGCAGCCCAGGGTCGCTTTGCGAAACCGCAGGGACTAAATAGATAGATAGATATTTTATTTCGTATATTAAAAAAAAAATACATAGGTATAGTAACCGCACATATTATATTATATATATATTATATTACAATAATCCGATAAATACAAAATATCTTTCTATTGAAATATGGTTAATTAATTACAAATAATTTCGTGAAAATTAACAAACAATTTTGAAGGAAAATACGAAAAAAAAAGAAAAAATAAATAATAAATATATATACATATAATTTTCTTTTTTATAATGAGCGCGCGCTCAAGGGGTTTGAGTACCCTTAAGGTGATTATACACAGCGCAGGCAATGGAAATTTAGGGAGGAAGAAAAGAGAGGTACCGATGTACATACATTGTTTTTAAATGTTTGCAAGTTATAACGACCAGGAAATACAGAGATCGGCAGGGCATTCCATAAGCGAGTTGTACGGCTTAGGAACGAATCACGATATTTTAGAGTACGTCCGAAAATGGGCTTGAGGGTATACTGATGAGCATTCATAGCGAGACGAGTGTTACGGTTGAAAGTTTGAATGGGCGGAATGCTACTGGCGATTTCAGTGGAGCACTGGTGGTGGAAGTAGCGATAAAACAAAGTGAGACATGAGATATTTCGTCGGTGTTCGAGGGTGTCCATTGATTGACTGATATTAGTATCGTCAATAAGTTTTATCGCACGGTTTTGAATCCTATCTAGCAGGTGCAGAGATGTTTTAGGAGCACCTGACCAGATGTGGGAGTTGTACTCCAATTTTGGGCCTTATATATTGAGCCTTATATATTGAGGCCAGATCAGAGGGGGTAAAATATTTCTTACATCGCTTGAGGAAACCTAGACATTTCGCAGCATTTGTGGCGACATCAAATATGTGGTCATTCCAACGTAAGTTGTCATTGACACACATACCGAGAATGGAAAGTTTTTCGATTTCGACGATGCAAGTGCCATTCATAGACAATGGCTGGGTGTTTAAATTTCGCTTTAAAGACAGCATTGTGTTTTGGAAGCATTAAATTCCACTCTATTGATAGTTCCCCAATTGGTTATGCTGTTGATATCGGAAATTAATGAGCTTAGCATACGCTGCCGTTCTCGTACTACAGCCGAAGAGCAGGGCCGTGGGTCCGGGAACGAATATGAAAAGCAGAGAGTACTGTCATCAGCAAAGGAATATATTGGATTAGAAGTAGCAGACAAGAGATCGTTAATGAAAATTAAAAAGAGATTCGGTGACAGAACAGAGCCCTGGGCACACCAGCATTTATTTTGTGAATATCAGACTTGAAACCGTCCAAGACAACTTGAATTGAATTGAAGAAGAGAGTCGTCGATCCCAAATGCACGCATTTTCGACAAAAGAGCCTGATGCCAAACTCTGTCAAATGCCTTAGAAATATCAAGTGCAACTATCTTGCTTTCGCCAGATTGATGTACGCTTTGGTTCCACTTTTCGGTGAGACATGCCATCAAATCACCAGTGGACCTGTTGCTACGAAAACCGTACTGCCGGTCATTGAGAAGTTTTCGTGTTTCGAGATATTTCATGAGCTGACGATTTATCAGTGTTTCCATGACCTTGGAAAGAAGGGACGTAAGTGCAATGGGTCTGTAGGAGGAGAGAGAAGATGATTCGCCTTTTTTAGGGACGGGCTGGACAAATGCTGTTTTCCATTTGCTCAGGAAGAGTCCTAAAGTGTAGGATTGATGAAAAAGCTTACGCAGTGGTTTTGCCAGCGAGGAAGAACACCTCTTCAGAAGAAGGGGAGATATACCATCTGGACCAGCGGATTTATGTATGTTGAGATCTTTAAGTACTCTTGCTACTACACGAGTGCGAAAGTAGATTCGTCCCATTGAAGATTCGACGCACTCAAGTGTAGGCGGAGGCAAAGCACAATCTGGGAGTGTTGAGCTGGCCGCAAAGTGTGCAGCAAGCAGATTGGCCTTATCCAAAGAGCTGACAGCTGGAATGTCATTGTAAATGAGCGTTGGGATGGAGGATGAGGCGGAATTTCTAATGTTTTTGACGAACGACCAAAAATTGTTACTGCCTTTGGGACATTGCAGTATTTTTTGCCTCAGTTTTTGGTCGTATAGGAATTTCACACGCTTAAGAAAGGCGTTGCAGTCATTTCTGGCTCGTTTGAACTTTTTTCGGTTTTCCTCTGTTGGGTTGGTCTTGTAAGACCGAAAACTAGATTGTTCACTTAATACATAAGTAATAAATAAATCATAAATAAATATATAAATAAATAAATAAATTAATTATTAGATAATTAAGTAAGTAAATAAATAAATAAATGAATGAATAATAATAAGTTAATAATCAATAAACATTAAACAAATAGTAAATAAATAACAATAAATTGATACATATAACAAAAAACGAATAAATAATAAATAGATAAATTTACATATTATTTTCTTAATTTTGAAAACACTTAAGATATTTAACGATATAATTCATTTATCAGAGGATTGTCAGCAAATCTACATCTTAAAAATTCAGTTTTAAACTTTGCAATCTTATTAGATAATAATTCAACATTCGCCCTATTATGCAGCTCCAATGTTGAGTGATGCCATGGTAGGTTGAGCATCATTTTTAAAATTTTATTTTGTGCGACTTGCAACTTTTTTATATGGCATGCTGCGGAATCTCCCCATACTTGACAACCAAATAGCAAAATTGCATGAAAAATAGTTTTATGCAAAATGATTTTGTTTTCATGTGAAAGTAAGGATTTACGATTTATAAAAGGGTACAGCATTTTAATTACAATACCAATTTTCTTTAGTGTCCTATTTGTGTGTTCCTTAAATGTAAGCCTTGTGTCTAGGTAAATGCCTAATTATCTAATAGATGGATCCCAATTTATATTTTTCTCATTAATTTGGATATGGCTGTTAGGGACAAAACAAGCTTTCCTTTTTCGTGTGAAAAAGATCGCTTGTGTTTTTTCTTCGTTAATTTTATTTTCCATCTATTATAATAGTTGGTTAACAAATCCATCCCATCCTTTAAATTGCTTTCAATAGTAAGAGCAAACTGATGAGATGAATATATTGCAGCGTCAGCTGCGAAAATGGCCACTTCACAACCAAGCGAATTTGGAAAATCAGCGAGGTAAATAAACTCCTGAACTGAACACAATTGAATTGGACACGCTGCTGTTCACATGCACATTAAGACAACGGTTAGATAAAAAAGACTGCACTATTTTACAAAGGGGAAGGGAAAAACCAAAATGAATCATTTTATAAATGAGACCATCATGCCAAACCGAGTCAAAGGCCTTTTCGATGTCTAACAAAATCATTCCCGTGGATTTACCTTGAGAACGATGTTTTTTTATTGAATTACAAACTCTAAGCACCTGATGGGAAGAACTGTGATAAATCATAGATAAATGCTAACATTTTCTCCTTAATAATTTGTTCAAAAATTTTTCCTAAATTGCTGAGTAAGCTGATTGGCCTATAGCTTCCTGGATTTTCTGGTGGCTTTCCTGATTTTAAAATTGGCACTACTTTAGCTTTTTTCCAAGCATTTGGAAAATATTGCAATTTAAGACATGCGTTTATAATGTAAACTATGTATAATATCCCTACCTTTGGAAGTTGTTTTAAATATGTGTTTCTTATAAGGTCCACACCACCTAACTTTTTAATGCACAGACTCTTTATAAAATCTTCAACATCTTCTTCGTTCATAAGAAGATTATTGTGAGAGTTGAGACTATCGGCCTTGAATGCTTGCACAGTGTTATTCACCAAACTATTCGTATCAGCATCGCCTAAATGTTGAGATACTAAATAATTACTAGCAAAACTACTTGCAAGGGCATTCGATTTCTCGCTGTCGGTGAAGTAAGAG